>JAOXNO010000020.1:52800753-52817892 GCA_028565335.1 Limnodromus scolopaceus | reverse complement strand
GACCTGGACAGGCCGGAGAGTTGGGCAGAGACGAACCTCATGAAATTCATCAAGGCCAAGTGTAGGGTGCTGCACCTAGGGACAAATAACTGGTACAGGTTAGGGGTTGACCTGCTGGAAAGCAGCTCTGCAGATAGGGATTTGGGAGTCTCAACAAATTCTTGACTGTGAGGCAGCAGTGTGTCCTTGAGGCCAAGAAGGCCAATGGTATCCTGGGGTGCACTAAAAGAAGCATGGCAATCAGGTCAAGGGAGGTCATCATCCCCCTCTACTTTGCCCTGGTGAAGCCGCACCTCGATACTGTGTCCAGTCCTGGGTCCCCCAGTTCAAGAAGGACAGGGAACTAACGGAGAGAGTCCAGTGGAGAGCTACAGAGATATCAAGGGAATGGAGCACCTCTCCTATGAGGAAAGGCTGAGACCTGGGTCTGTTTAGTCTGGAGAAGAGAAGACTGAGAGAGGATCTGATCAATGTTTATAACTATCTAAAGGGCAAGTGTCAAGAGGATGGGGCCAGACTCTTTTCAGTGGTGCCCAGCAACAGGACAAGAGACAATGGGCACAATGTAGGACACAGAAAATTCCATCTGAACTTGAGGAAAAACTTCTTTACTTTGAGGGTGCCAGGGCACTGGAACAGGATGCCCAGAGAGGTTGTGGAGTCTCTGTCTTTGGAGATATTACAAAACCCACCTGGATGTGTTTCTGTCCAGCCTGCTCTAAGTGAACCTGTTTTGGCAGGGGGGTTGGACTAGATGATCCTGAAAGCAGGTTGTAGAGAGACAGGGGTCAGTCTCTTCTCCCGAGTCACAGGCGATAGGACAAGAGGAACTGGCCTCAGGTTGCAGCAGGGGAGGTTCAGATAGGATATTAAGAAAAATTTTTACATTGAAAGGGTTATTAAGAATTCAAATGGGCTGCCCAGGGAAGTGGTTGAGGCACCATCCCAGGAGGTATTTAAAGGACAGGTTGACATAGTGCTTAGTGACATGGTTTAGTGATGGTTTTTATCAGTTAGGTTGAAGGTTGGACTATATGATCTTAAAGGTCCCTTCCAACCTAGACAATTCTATGATTCTATCTCCAGAGGTCCCTTCCAACCACCATGATTCTATGATTCTAATGAAAAAGGAGGTGCATATCCACACTAACAGGCAGTTACTGCCAGGGGACATTATTTGTTCCACTGGGGTAGCGAAGTACCAAGTCAGGGGCAGCAAGGGATGCCCAGCAGCTCTCTTGCATTGCTGTCTTGTGCCATATCATGGGGCCATGCTCCATGCTCTTGCAGCCTGCCCTGAAGATTCTAGTCATAAGCACAGTATCTTTTACAGAAAGCTTTGTGCAGGCCACAATCAATGCCTGAAGTGGTGGAAGTTGGCTTGTTTTTCTCAGCAGTTTGGGTCCTGTAAGGATCTTTGTCTATGTATAAATGCTAAAACCATCAGGAAAAATGGACGCGTGTTCCTTTCGGCAATAAATATTTTGGTTGGATTCTTCAAAATGGAGATGACCTAGGACTGCAGAATTGCATATTTAATCACTCTTTAATGGGTACATTCAGCTAGATTTATCAGATAGACCAATGATCGTGAAGCTGTAGGAGAGTATACTACACAGGAGAGATGGGAGACGTAAGTTCTTGGAAATAAGAATAAAGAAATGACTTTTTCAAATTCGGCTTTGGTTAATGGAGCTTCTCCATATCTATACCTTTAAAATCCTTGTTACAAAACAAGCACTTATTCTATAGATGTAGCTTACAAGGTAATGCACATTTCATCATGCCAATGCAAAATGCATGAGAAATGAAATGCAGTCACTTACATGTCTTAGCCACAAATTTGTTTCCATAATCTGATTGACTTCATCCTAGAAAGAAACACAGGCATGCACATCTTCACTCCATAAATCAGTTACACTATCCTGAGATGATCGCAAACTTATTCTGATAAAAACGGAAAGTATAATTCCACATTAGCTGATACCAGATTTTTTTCTGGCTATTTTCAGGGGGCTTACGTATTGTGTGCAGTCATGTGCAGGTCTACTGAAAAATTTTTAGAGCTCTACTGAAAAATTATACCCCACAAATATCAGACATACAAAGAGCTGTACTGTCTTTCCAGGAGCCTGAGGACCTGGAGAGCACAAAACTTAAAATTGCTCTAACCAGTACCAGAGGAATAAGATTCTGCTGGTGGCTATGTGGGGTTTATTTGATTTGGTGTTTACAAAAGCTCTGTTTACACAACACAGTACTGATCAAGATTCAAGGAAAATGGCATCTCTACCACAGCGTTCTTGCATTTCTATGCAAACCCCTAGAGCAGATGCACTCAACTAGCACTAAGTTAGGTTACTGTTGTACTGAGGCCTTCTTTTTACAGTCAATTATTGCTGTTGCCAATCAGCGTTGAATCAGGAAGCTGCTGCAAGAAACACAAAAATAAAAGCTTGGATCCTGTTCTAATGAGTTTTCAACTCAAAAGTATTCAGAAAGACTTGTATTACATATATTTATGAATGCTGGCTGACTTTCACAATTAAAATACTTGCAAGAATATTGCTTTGGATAGTTCTTAACTTTTAAGCATGTGGACTTGAAAAATTTAGGATACTTACAAGCCAAAAGTAGAAAACATTGTAGATGAATTTTCAACAGTGCATAATGAAGATTAAGCACAAAGATCACTTTGAAAGGCTTGTGCCTTTCAGGTTCCCACCTGGGCTAAACTATCTAAGTTCTTGTAAAAATCATGACTCTTTTTTGAGAAAATTCAGCTGATTTGCTTATGGTGTTCCTTTTTCTTTTCTTCAAAGACAGCACTGGGAGCCAGGGGCTGCAATGTGAGACAGAACTGCTGAAACCTACAAACTACCTGTAACATGGAAACAAAATACATGGGGAAAAGGAACTCCAAAAGGTGACAACTGCCTTCATCATGAGGATTTTCACTGCCTTCATTTACACTCTCAAGATAACCTACTTCCCTGGCTGCTCTTGAATACTCCTCCTCACTGTTTGCCTGTCACTTCATTATGGACTGAGCTAGGTACCTCAGAATCAAAACTCAGCCTCTGTTTTGTGCATAATTTGCTTCACAGAGCAGTCGTCAGCAACTGTTAAAGTCAAGTCTTTCTTCTTCCACAGTCCCTCTGCCCTGCCCAGCAGGTCTGCCACCTCAGACACACTCACCCGTGTATACAGTGCACCCAGAACACAGAACATTCTTCCAGCCCCATGCTCTAACATACCACTCTTTAGGGTGCATGTCTCCTATGTTATTTTGACACTGAGAAATGACACTGGCCCTACAGGAGAACTGGGCCACATGCTACACAAGGTGGACACAATCAGGTGTCTCTGGAGTGGGTTAGTAGCCCTGTGGAGACTGGACTTGAACATTTAGTAGTACTTCTCTGGGTGCCGCTGGCTGCTGCCTGGAGCAGAGTGATTTCATGCTACAGAGTAAGCAGATGAATCTGTGTAGTTCAAACCTCTTGTTTGAGCAACTGGAGCAGCTTGGCTGACAGAAAGAACAGCAAAAGTCTCAGCATGTACACATATGTGCACATGGTAAGGTCAGCTATTAGAGTTGCAGGTGCAACCATCACAATTATATCTGGTGCTTTAGCAACTGGCGTGTTTCCAACCATCCCCAAATCTCAGGAGTGTTCTGTAATGAGTCTTACCACGTTTGTAAGCTGGGTAATGGCAACTTCAAAATACACTGTGACAGGATCAGACACATTTTCCACTGGCCTGATGAACTGGTTGTACTGGGAGAAGAGTTTGTGAAATAACCGTTCCTCTGGTTCACAGGCTGTGGTATCTGTGTTGACAAAGATAAAGAACAGCTATATGTCAGAGGTAAGGAAGAGTGAAAGAAGGTGCTGGATAACATACTAGCCCATGCGGTATTTCTGGATCCTGTGCTTGTATCAAGACAGAGGAGCACAGAGAGAAGAGGGCTAGAGTACGCTGTCAGTTGAAAGCATCCTCCTGCAGAATATTGACCACTGCTCCCTGTCTCCTCATAGCCTATGGGCCTCCCTTTGGCCCACCCCTATATCAGCACAAAGTAGAATAAGGTGGTGAGAAACAGAAAACAAAGAAATATGGTGGATTTCATCTTCAGGAGTTTTTATGGTAAAACTGAGAGTCTTTGAAAAGCATAGCTACTTACTCAGAAATGAAAAGCTTGAGGCTCAACTACTGGATCAAAATATATGTATGGGACTCTGATTAGGGGATTATAATGATGCTTCCTAGTCTTAAAAAACTATGACTATATTTTATCCTCTTGTTCGCTATTTCAGCTCTTTAGATAGCACAATTTTTGCTCTGAAGGAATTCCATTTATTAAGTTTTGTGAGAAAAAGAAAATGGAAATATTAAAATTTCTTATAGAATAGAATGCATCTTTGGAATACAGAGCCATTCTTTGGAACAAGCAGATCATAGCTGTAACCCCCAGTCAGTGCAGGACAGACAGATGGCTTAGCAGGAATAAGATACATGACAGGCATTGAGCGGCCTCACTGCAGAGTCAAGAATAATGCTCTTAATCTGTTATATACAGCTCAAACCTGAAATAGTTATTTTCACAGTGTTAAAGGCCACAGACTTGCATTTCAAAAGGAAAGATTAAATCATGTGGACTCTGGCAACAACATCTCAGAAAAAGACTTAGCTTGAATAACTTTGTTATTTCAATGCACTACTATAATTCAGCACTTAAATGCAAAATACTTTTTAAGGCAAAGATTTAGAACTTGCTGTATTATCAAAGCTATATGATGATGCCATAGGTATTACTGTTACAACTAAGGAAAAATTAGTTTTTCAGATAGTGGTCACCAGTTTTTGCATTAGTCCCAAACTGCACTAGAACACATCAGGAAAGCAATCATGATAAGCCTTTATGACTGCATTAAACAAATATTAAACACAGAAGTGGTTTGGGTCAAGCAGCGTGGTCTCTGGCACAGCACAGGACACAAATTTGTAATTTACATTTCCTTCAGTGAACACAAGGTCCTGTAGTTGCATAGATGTCCTACAGGGACATGTTTAATCTCAGCATATGGCACTGTTTTCATGCTTAGACCGTCCCTTCCCTGTTTTTGAAAAAAAAGACATTTCTACCCCTAAGGTAATACAAAGCATGCTCAGATTCAGTGGATTATCACAATTAAAAGTTTAAATGTTGGTTACTGGTAACTTACATGTATGGAAAGAAAATTCTTGTAAAACTTCCATGACTTGATGTTTTCTTTCATCATTTTAGCGTTGTCTAGAGAAGATACATGAATGTCTGTAAAGTTTGGATGTTTGTATATCAGGTATTGTGCCATTCAAAAAGGAAATTGCAATTTCCTTTTCACATTTCCTCCTCCACATCCATTGCACTGTGACTAGAAGTACCCTACTGTGAGAACATGAGTTTCTTACCAGTCTTATGACTAAGGGTGGTGAGTCTAAAATCACGTTTTATTTGAAAGTTTCCTACTGGCTTCTTAACAGACATATGCTTTAAAACAAAGTAACAGAAACAGACAGGTATTTAGGCCTTTCATTTTTATACTTCAGTTACAGATCCTCATCCCATTGGTGCTGCTTTAAGATAATCCCTTATGTCATGCTAACACAAGCACTGTAATTCATACATGCCTTGGTCACCAGCAGAAGTGAGACTTTCAAAAAAGATCTAATGTCTTAAAAGCAAAAATCCTGAAGAACCTGGGACATACATGGAAATCACTACAGCGTATTCAACCACAGATCACAAACAACAGTGAACAAAAGTGTATCAAGTTCTCACTTCTTAAGGTATGAGTGCAGAACGTGCACATCTTTAGCCTGCATTATTTAAGCAATTGCAAAATTCAAGCCCCAAATGAAATTACTAGAACTTCTATTACATATCAATTCTTTGCTAGAAACAGTTCATCAACTAATTATAAAACCAAAATTAAGAGTTTATTTGTGAAAAGTAGTATTGCTTTAACTCTCTTAAAATACTGTTGAAATGTTACAGATTTCAGGTTAGAAATAGCATGCAGAAGGTTTACATTTAATTCATTCCATGAAGACAGAAGCAGAGACGGGGGCTAGAAAATATTTTAGAGACTAGTATCAAAGAGACCCTACCTTTAATCAAGGATGTGAACACGAATGCCCACACACAGAAAGCAGGGTAGCACCAACACAGCCACCTCTCAGGATGCATTGCTAGCAGCAGAATAGAGCTTCCTTTTGAGAAGAGAGGTTTGGGGAAAGAAACAGGAGGCAAGAACACATAAGACGGTAAGCAGGCGGTACAAAGATGGATTTCAGTTTTGCATTTGCAGCAAACTCTGCAGTATGCCGAGCAAAACTAAGCCTTGCTGAGTTGCTTCCACTCTCACCAGGCGAGGAGAGTGCTGTGCAGAGAGAAGGGAGTCAGGCAGCATCCTATCAGGTGACTTTTCACATTTCCAGTCACCCGCACCCTTGCCTCTGGGGGAATGTATAAGAGTGCAGGAGGGAGAGGGGGGAGGCAAGATACAGGGCAGCCAGCAAGGAGCCGGGGGGAGGAATTCACTCAGCCCTCCACCCACTGTTTAAAGAAAACTCATCCAAAAGCAGCTGCTTTAGCTATTGGCTGCTGCTCACCTGAGTGAGCCCATCAGAATATGCAGAGATGAAAGAACTTCAGGTTTTTGGCTGAGAAGTAATTCTACAGCAGGAGAAATGGATGCTATATGGTTTTAACACCTCTACTAGAAATGCTATGTACCTTGAAATAAGCACAGCATCATGTGATAGAATTGCTTGACAGTATTCTGAGTGAACAAATCTAAGGCAAGTAGATTCATTATTGCCATCTGACAGGCACAACTAAGTATGCAAAGTTCTGTCCTGACAGACAAGTCAGCTCACAACATCAATTTTTCTATCATTTTTTTGGTGTGTGTGCAGTGATTCCTGTGCCAGTATCGTGCTAGCATGGAAACAGAGCAGTAGAATAAAGGAAAAACATCAGGTGCTGTTATGGAAATTCCTAACAGGCCAAGATCACTGGAACAGAGTGTTACTCCTAATCACAGAGGCTAAACCAACAGAGATCATGAATCTGGAGAGATTAATGCGTGTTCACTCCGCAAGCGTTCAGTATGCACATCCTTGCAACAGGAATGCCTGAGAAGAACCTGTAGGCAAAGGGTCTGAGAAATTGAGGTCCCTGCAGAGGGGTGAAAGGCACCACAGATTACTTGGTGACATCCAGCCTCCCAGAAAGCATCTCCGACAAGCTATCTCCTTTCTGTATGCTCAATCCAGCATGAACAAGTCTGAGTCACTGGATGAATGACCTGATCAAAACAGAAATGCTGCTGGTTTCTAGGCAGTTACGCTATTTTGTAAGTGTGGAGAGAATAGCCATAAACAGAAAAAGGAGGACCTTCCTACTACAGAACACAGAGGCAATAATGCAGCTCAGGATGAGAAAGCGATTTGTCTTCTCCATAAGTTGTTAAAATAGGGGTAGAAGGGAAGAGGTCTGTCTGGAAGTAAGAGAATTAGTTTTGAGGGATGAAAAGGCAGACTTGGAGGATTACTAACAGAAGCCCTACTCCAGAGCTCATTGGAGTCAGGGAGCCTTGAGCAGAGAGATGAAGAAACCAAAAAATCAAACCACAAGAGTGTTCAGGGGTCTGGGAGTCATCTTGCACTCTCAAAAGCAGCAGCACACTAAACTTGGTTCTAAGTGCAAACCACAAGGCGTGGCTATGAGGCATCTCGAAGCTGAAGGTAGATAAAAATTCTCCTTACAAATGATTTTAAGATGAAAATGTGAGTTTCATCACAGTGAATTTTCTTGTAAATTTCACTTTTGCCAACATTTTCCAAGGAAAAAGAGTAAAAAACCCAAAACCCATTTTGGTTTGTGTCTACTTTTTCCTGGGTTGTTTGTTAGAATGATGTTAACAGTCCAGGTCCACAGCCTTGCAGTTCTCTCACCTTATCCAGTGAAGCTCATATCTCCTCCTTGAACTTATGCTACCAATGGTGCACTGTGGCTAATAGAATTACGCAGGCATCACAGGACACCTATGGCTGGCTGTAGTCATGGCATATGCACTCCTGTTATAGTCCAGTGCTTGTAGAAAGATGACATACGGTAACATACTCAGATGCGGTTTGAAAACTAACTGACTCCAAATTAAAATGTTTTGACATTTCCAAACAGGCCAGGGGGTTGGGTGTGAGAATTTGACATAGCTGCAAGCACATGCTTGCACATCTGAGTTAAACTGCAAGGTCTTCAGAGGTAAGAGTAATGAGTGTCTTTCCCCTGGGAATAGAAGGAGACCAATGGCAGGCCAGCTAGCAAGGTGACCCTTACTGCCACAGTTGAAGAAAAGAGCTGCTTTGTTGTGAGGAGGAAGGGACTGGGGAAAGCAGGCTGAGCTAGGAGGCAATACCGATCATTCAGTGTGTAGATGGCAGGAGGGATTGTGCCATACCTCCCCTGCGGGTAGAACCCCACTGGAGTGGGTGCTGCCTTTGGGAAAGGCTGAAAAGGAAGGCTCATGTTCAAACTGGGCCATGACAAGTGGCTGTTGAGGCATCCAGATGGAAAGTCCAGAGGGATCAGCTGGGGTACTGCCTCAGTGACAAGGAAGTCAGATGGAAGCGGAGCAAAAAGTTTGTGACTCATTGCCACCAGGGAAGACACCTAATTGGATCTAGCATGAACTGGCCAAGGAAGGTGTCAGCATGCCAGGCTCAAACAGCAAGCACATACTGACAGGCTTTCACTCTTCCTTTGCCCTCTGTGTGTGGAAGGAGGGGCTGATTAAGTCCCTTCACATGGGCTATTACTTTCAAAGAACTTACTGACTCAGAGCAAAATTTCTGGCCTCCTCTCTTCAGGTGAGGTGGTTCAGGCAAAAGAGGACAAGCAGCTTGCAGGGATACACAAAATCTGCCCTATAAATGTTTCTAGCATGTGGACGCACTTCATCACTGGAGCTTGACATTGTAAAATGGTGTTGACTGTGAAAAAAACCATCACGACCCATTTCAGGGGTTGCCTGTGTGCCCTGTATCTCTGGCTGAAGGCATGTGTCCTGGTGCTATTGTCAATCCTAATGACAGATCCTGACTTTTGGAGTCAGGCCTAGGTTTGAATGGCTGATACTTCCCTCTAGAGCCAAGTAGTTCACTGCTGGAGAGCCATATCTGAACTGTTCGTAGGCTTTGACAATGCAATGGGTTCACCTGCAGCGGGGCTGTGATGAACACGTTTTCCACGGTCATCCCTCGGTGATCTAGCCTCTGCCTGCCCCCTTGCACTCATTTTCTTTTCATCCCTCTCCCCTTCACCTTGCACCTGTCCATGTTGAGAACACTCCAATTACCACAAAGCCTTCCACTCTCAACTTGCTGCTCTCCTCCAAGCCTGTTTCCTTCTTTTTTCTCCCCTTTCATTTTTTCTCCTTCTCTCTTCTCTGTCTACCCATCTTCCTGCCTCTCTTGTGGACAAAGCACAAAAGACAAAGAGGATCAGGTGATGAGAAAGACATGTGAGGGAGAGAAGAGTGGTAAATTTTCTTCTCCTTCTCTTATTCCTTTTTGTTTCTGTTACTTGTTCTTTTGTTTTCTCTCCCTTTATGACTGCTACAGCCTCTGCCATTCTACTCCTCCCTCCTTTTCCTCTTTACCCTGATATCTGAGATCACTTTGTCCCCCCTCTCTGTGGTCCCTGCTCTCTTCCTGCATTAATGCTTTGTCCTCTGAAGCCTCCTCTGCCTGCCATGGCTTGGTTTTCCAACACTGAAAAGCACAACACAAAGCACAAACATGTATTGGCTTCCAGAGTTGCCAAAGTACCACCTCTCACGGTCACACTGAGATATACACACAGACACCCTCACTCTCAGACAACCCTGAATACATGATGTTGTCCTCTCACCTGCATGTATGTACATGTGCAGAGCCATGCATTTCCACCTGTGTGAAATCTGGGATATGTTCTCCATAAATGCTTGACATAGAATCGTCTAGGTTGGAACGGGCCTTTGAGATCATTGAGTCCAACTACTAACCAAACACTGTGAAAACCACCACTAAATCACGTCCCCAAGTACCACATCTACCTGTCTTTTAAGTCCCCCCAAGGATGGTGATTCAACCACTTCCTTGGGCAGCCTGTTCCAATGTTTGATAATCCTTTTGGTGAATAAATTTTTTCTAATATCCATCTTAGGCCTTCCTTGGCACAACTTGAGGCCATTTCCTCATGGAAATCCAACTGGCAACACCAGCCTGTCAAATCCTAATTTATTTGGAGAACCAGTACAATTTCCTACAACTGCATAGAAGCAATACCAACAGCAGCACTTCTCCATTACTTTTTTTTTTATTATTATTATTAAACTGTGGCATTAGAGCCATTGGGAAGTAAAGAAACACAGGTCTTTCTGGAGCACTTGAAGACCAAAGTACTGTATTGCTGTTTGCTCTGACCTTTCATATGCCTGTACCTGCCTTATGTGTGCCCATTACAGTCTCAGAAGTTAGGCTGTGTCATTACAGCCCATTACAGGGCAGAAGGTTTCTATTAGTCTGTGTTAGTGCTGAGTGCGGTTGGGATCCCCAGTTTTTTGGATATCACTACAATAAACCAAGCTAATAAGCACTTATCAGAAGAATATTAGGAATCCAGTTTTCACTGTCTTGTTGGAAGACATTCAACAATCACAGAAGCACTTCCAGGTCACTGCCCTTTGCTGAAGTATTAGTACAGTCCAGCTTGTCAAGTCTCACACCCCGAACAGTGCATTCACACAGTCAGTTCACCTCCTGCACTCCCCGCATCAAAGCCTGGACCTCATTCATGCGTAAGCCCAGGGCTTTGGCCTCTTTCCTGCTCTGGCACCTCATGTGCCAAGAGCGTTTCACTCTGATCCAATAGGCACTGACCAGTGGCTTCTAATGTGCAGGAGATAGGACGCATGAGCAAGGATGGACCTTCAATGGCTATAGTGTGCAAATGTGCACAGTAAGGTGCTCATGCTTCAGGACCATTTATATTACAGCATTTCTTTTTGTTAGTCAGATTTTAAATTATGGGTGGGAAAAGGCCTTGCAGCTTGCATTGATTAGGGCATTTCTATATATTCAACACAGAATTTCTTCAGTTCAGTAGCTTCCTCTGTGATACAGTCGTTTCTTCCTTTTGTCTAGATAAGACTGAACCACAATACCTCTGTCAGATTTCCCCTGCTGCCCCAGCTATAAAGTCTGGAAAGCCAGGCCGTCATTACACACTGAGTAGCCAGGTTCATTAATGGCGATGCCTATTCCCATGATGCTGCCTGCTAAGCAGCTGCAGGGTACAACACAAAGACCCAGCTTTTATAAGCTAAAGCATCACTAATGGCAACATCGTCAAAGCAGCTTCCACTGTACATATGGGGTCAAATAGCATCACTTTTTTTACCTTCAGAGACCTCCAGCTTGGACCAGCTCTTCTTAGAAATTGATGGAGACTTACATAGGCTGATAACATTACAAGGAATTAAAACCCAAACCAATCATCTCTTTTTGGCTTTTCTAGCATTCTTATCAAAGGAACAGGTCCTTGGAATATGTTTTCAAAATGTAAAACACGTGTTTCCACACTTCACTAAATAAATAAATACCTTTCTTTGGTGCAAACACACTTTTATATTGGAGGGAGGGGTGGATTGGATGTTTCTGTACTGTTTTTTGATCTCTTTGCCATAGATGCTATTTCTCTTTAATCCCAAAATGAAAAACATGACATATTTTGAAACAGTTCTGAAGGGATATAATGGAGATAGACCAGCAGACAATCTTTTTGTTTATGCAAATAGTTGTGATAACATAAATAATGTAAAGACCACACAAGCATGAGTAGGATCTTTTGGAAGCCACCTAATTCTACGCTGATATCTGCAGTGCCTCCAAGGATGTTAGTATAGCCAACATTTTACTTCTAAGTAAAGTAGGGAAAAAACCAAAGCAAGCAGAATTGTAAATGGAAATGCTTAAAGGGATGCTCTGACATAATATCCTGAAATGATGGATTATTGGATTCAGTGAGTGTAGAAGGCTCTCTTAACGTCCTCTTCCTGTAATAATGGGATATTGTAGCAATATTGCTAGGAAAAATACGATAGCAATGAATATGATGACTCAGGAAATAAGTTAAATACAGTATGTCTTCCAATTTTTATCCCAAAATTTGTAGTAGGAGGAACACCAAACACTTAGACAAGCAGAAGAGAGAGATGCAGGACAAATCTTCTCAACATCGGTGTATGTCCTGGAAACTTCTTGCCCACCACATGTTCAAGTGCAGCTGAGATAACAAACACTTGACTATGTGGTGATAACACCGTATCCATTCATGTCTCTCAGATTCCACCTGGGATGGAAACCTCGGAAATGCACCACATCTAAACCAGGCAGCTTGACTTTTCTCTGTCGCTAGTTTTCTGTCAGAGGACAGAAACTGAGGAGAAGCTGAGGGAAAAGCTTTTGTCAGGTTGGACACCTAAGTAAACCCTTGTACCTTGCTGATATCGAAGGAAAGCCTTAACAATGCACTGTATACTCTGAAAGTCCAGGTCCCAGCTGTCACCCGAGCCATTACCAAAAAAAGCACCATTGGAGGGAACATGTAAATGCATGAGGTGAAAAATCCACCTCATCAAGAATTCTGTCATTTACTTCTTAGATTTACCTGTAATAAAACTAAAACAACATCCCTTTAAAAATACCTACAGTACCTCTGCCTGAAATCTGTAACACTTTTCATAGGTGATGAAAATGTTGAAGGACACAGGTCTCCATGGATGATTAAGAGATCATAAACTTTCTTTGAAAGTTATGAAGACTTCAGTTGTTAATCCTTATTCTGGAACACTGGAATGATTTACAAGTGTTTCTCTTAAAAATTCTTCATGTCTAGCTCCCCAACATCTCTCAGGGCATTACATGTTAATGGACACTGCATAGGTGCTTGCACAAGGTAAAGGGGACTCTGGCAGAGAAGGATAACCTTCTGGAAGCAAGACAGGCACTGCAGTATTTTGTAAGGGCTCAATATATTTAACACATACCTCTAAAAGTTTGTGTGGGAATTTACCACATCCAGCACAAATGAATGGAAAATAGCTGACCAAAAATATAGAAAATTATGAACTCCTCTCTCCCACCTCTGTTAAAATGAGCCAGGAAGTTGGGAGGTTTAAGTACATCTGTTCCATTCAGAGTCTGTGAGATGCTCTCACCCTTATTGTTTTGTGGCTTTTGAAGAAACTATCTTGTTTGGGATTATTTATGCTCAGTTTTGTGAGCAGTTTTGATCCCTTTTGACTAGAAAGTATTAATGTTATTTTTTTTAACCTGGCTTATTTCCTTTCTGCTCCCAAAGACCATATCCTCAGTCCGGAATAACAAAAGTAGTATTAAAAATTCGGGTCTGAGAGAACCCAGTATTTCTCTCTCCACCTATTTTCTCAACATGTCACCAAAGGTTTCTGGAGTTTCTCAATGCCAGAGGCAGTGAAGATGCAAGGGCAGCCACATGTCGTAAAGATCAACTTTGCATGAGCTCTGCACAAACACACTGAGAGACAGCCCATCTTCAAAGGAGTCGGCATCTAAACTAACATAGAAGAAAAGGCATGGAGGAAAAAAATCTCAATGGTCACATGAATACTTTGAATAGCCAAAGCACTGAGCAGCCACAGGAATCAACAAAAGTTGCAAAGGAATATGTGGTCTTCGGGGCACTAACCACAAGGGGATACTTTCTGAACAATCAGCCATATTCACAACCATAGCTTCATCTGAAACGAAGCCCCTGTTTCTGTTTTTAATCAGATTTCACTGGAAATTGGTCCGCAGGAGCCTTTCTGAGAAAAACTAAAGACACAAAATCTTGAGAAATTTTGAAGCAAAATCAATGACGAAAACAGGCAGGAATTTAGTCTGTCAGACCTCAATAGTCCTGTTAAAATTCCACATGGAAAAGAGAAATTGTGTAAATGCTTTTCTTTTGACTCCACCTATCAAAGTATTCACGTTTAGAGCAGTGCTGATATCAAATCCTTGACATGCAATAAAGCACATTAAGCTGAGAACTTTGGTCAGAATTCTTCTCAGGGGACATTTTTCTTCTCCAGAAGGAACTGCTGCAAGTCTCCAGTAAATTTTGTCCTCATTGAAAGAGAAAAATGGTTATCTCAGTGTTAAAACTGTGTCTGCACTCTGCCACAGAACTTGTACTTAGATTGTAGTAGCATGTCTTAGCAGTGTTGTTTCAAATAGCCCAGAGCTGGTTTTCTGAGACATTTCAACAGTTTGTCAGAAAACCATGCACATTTTCACAAGACATTTTCATTTCCTTTTAGGTAAAACATGAAAAATGAGGAAAAGAAGTATTTGGCCAAACCTAAACTCCCTGACAGAGCTCCTGGCAAGGAGAAGAGGAGCATGCTATGACTGTATTGACATACAGGAGCCTTAGAAGAGCAAGCAGCTAAGTGACATCGCCCATGAAATCTCATCATGACATGACTGCTATATGATGTATTTCAATTTTCAGTTGATTTATATGAAGGGCAAAGAGAGGACTCTTTTACCCTTAGAAAATGGTGACATCCTTCTGCAAACAGAAACACTTAGCCAAAAATCCATATTTCAGCTGCAAATATTTTTAATCCATTTTATTTATTACTTAATTGCTGGCTCTCAAACAAAGTGTACTGAGGGAGACAGCTGTGGGACTGACAGAATTTAAATCAATTACCATCTGCAGAGGAGCAAAGAACAAAGACACTGCAGTGTAAGTGACCAAAGCTCCAGTGGTCCTGAACCATGCTACTTTGGGATGCCTGATTTTTCTAACCTTTTGAAGCTGGCCTAAGTTTGCATGTGAAAGGAGAGCACTTCAAGGCTGCCCAAACAGGCTAGCTGCCCATTCCCATTTAAATGGATGACAAATTAAGATCCAAATTTTCTGTTAACTCAGAAAGAAAGAAACAAACTATCCCCTGCTATAGAAAGAGCAATCTCTTTAAGAAAACAGTATCTGTGTAACTGAAAGCACATATAGGTGCATTCAGGTTAACAAGGGCCAAGTGGCAGGATCTTGCTTTTGGTAGGTTGGTGGACTTGTCCAGCTCTCCTATGGACACCTTCATATTAGTGAGGGAGGCATGGAGGCTGACAGCAAAGTTGAGTGACTTTCTTCTTTATGTAGCAACGTTTTATTTTTGTCAAATGACTGTCTGACAGCTACAAAGATCTGTACACTTCATGTAATGTATGGTTTTGTGAACCTTATGAGTTCAGACGTTTCTAGGACAGGGTGAGCCATCAATTTGTCTTGTGCCTCTGGCCAAGAAGTGTACGGAGGAAGTCTGAAGTCATTATGGTCAGAAATCATCTTTTTTTGTTGTGCTCAAGGAGCATTTGGGAAGAAGAAAAGAGAATAACAGCAATCTCATAATGAGCATTGTGACTAAGAGAGGGAGAAATTGGAAAAATAATTAAAAACATCATCTGCTTTAATTACACAAGTATTGCCACTGACTATTAACTATGACCAAGGCAATGTTTGAAGGGCACATGCTTAAAGTTTTGTACATAGGCTGGGGATTAGACAAGAGGGTTTGGTGATCAGTTGCCATGCCACAGTCCTTGTGATGCAGTCTTAGGTTTAGGCAGAGCTGAGACATTCCTATCTTTACTTCAGGCAGAAGTAGGTAATCTGTTTAATAAGGGATTAATTCTATTTAACTCTAGCTGTCCAGAAATGAGGTGTCCATTTCAAAGCTTTCTCTGTTATTAGTGGAAGAAGATTTGCTGCTGCAGAGTTTGACTTAGAACAGGTATATCTCAGAGCTTGTTCTGCAAGAACTATCTAACTCTGCCTTCTGGGTAGCTTAGGTTAAGCCAGACTATTGTGATTTCCTTTTTGGCAGAGCATGTAGTAGCACATTATTAAGAGCATAAGAGCATTTTAAATCAGTTTGTATTACCTGTATAAGGAGGAATATATATGTACAGTCACAATCAAAGCTGAAGTGTGCATGAGCTTGAATGTTCAGAACAGGCCAGGCAGATTTCAATTGTTATCCATAAATACTACAAAAGATGCTGCAGTTTTGAATCAAAAGCAATGAAGAAGGTAAATATCAACTGGCAGGACACCCCTTGGCTTCAGGGGTGCAAATTTAGCAGTAAAGTTCCAGAGCTACAGATGGAAACATTAAGGGAAAACATGACAGAGAGCAAGAAATGACACAAAGTGGCAACAGTGATCCACAGGGCATCACAGCAAGTTGGTGCCGCGTCAAACATCAGCATCAAGACAGGCAAGAGGGTGTCAGTGCTTGTCTAACATATTTACATTGTCAATGACCTGCAGCTTGACATGGAAGAGCAGAGGGTGAAATTCCCTGAGTACACCCATGAGGACTGAGCAGCAATGACAACTAACGTCTGCTGGAATGAAAATGTTGCTGGCTCAGCCAACAGGACCCCCTAGTTTAGAGACGGATAGAAGCCTTGCAATTCAGACAAGGTCAAGGTTTGAAAGAAGTCAAAAATACAAAGAACAGACACATTTTTTTTGCAGAGACACCTCATTTTCCCTGGCGACCTCTACGGCCAGTAAAAATTTTTCAAGTATCCTAGTTTGTGCTTTTTGAAGTGATTTCTCTTGAAAAGAAAATGGTTAATTTTGGGAGGGGGGAATACTTAAAATTTAAAGCCAGTCTGATAAACATCTCTAGATTTTATAGTCTTGGTAGCCTGTATCACAGAATACGTTACTTGTCACATAAAAAGATATCAAAGAGAGTACAGAGTTCTATTTAATTACTACGGCTTCTTTCCTCTGGAAGGAAATGGGAGACCTGGTCACCCAGGATACGGATAAGGCTGAGCTACTGAACAACTTTTTTGCCTCAGTCTTCATCGGCAAGGGCTCAAACCACACTGCCCAAGTCACGGAAGGCAAGAACAGGGACTCTGAGAGTGAAGAACCACCCACAGTACGAGAAGATCAGGTTCGAGACCTCTTAAGGAACCTGAAGGTGCATAAGT
>JAOXNO010000020.1:52780295-52790308 GCA_028565335.1 Limnodromus scolopaceus | reverse complement strand
TAAGGGCCTGGAGCATCTCTCCTATGAGGAAAGGCTGAGGGACTTGGGTCTTTTTAGTCTTGAGAAGAGAAGACTTATGGGGGATCTGATCAATGCATACAAATACTTAAAGGGAGGGTATCAGGAGGACGGGGCTGGTGTTTTTTCAGTGGTGCCCAGTGACAGGAGAAGAGGAAATGGGCACAAACTTGAGTATAAGAACTTCCATCTAAACATGAGGAGGAACTTCTTTACTGTGTGAGTGGTAGAGCACTGGAACAGGCTGCCCAGAGACGTGGTGGAATCTCCTTCTCTGGAGACATTCAAAACCCTCCTGGACAAGTTCCTGTGCAATGTGCTATAGGTAGACCTGCTCCGGCGGAGGGGTTGGACTAGATGACCTCCAGAGGTCCCTTCCAACCCTACATGATTCTATGATTCTGTGAAAGACAAACCATAAAAACGCCATCAAAAGTTGTGATAGCTCTTAAAGTTCTGCCTAGCTCAGGCTGTTGCTGAGCTGAGCATTATTTACAATCCACATCATTACTGCATCTGCTGTCCCAGACACAGGAGGATGGGAATTTACCAGTTGTAGGTTTGGGGAAGCAACAAGGAGAAGGAGAGCTCAGACTCTGGAAATGGGATATGAGCAGAGGAGTAGTAGGTTTCAGAGTGTACATAAGGAACAGGAGTTGTTTTTTCCCTAGGTATTAGGGTGTTCTTGTGTATGTAGGTTTGTTTGGAAAGGTGTTCGGAGGTCCTGCACACAGATTAGTATTGCACTTGTACCCCAGAGCTGCCTCTGTATGTTAGTCCATCTGTGAATATAGCAGGTAACACAGCTCCTCAGTCCCATCTTTCCCTGTGGAAGCTTCCCGTAAACACCCTTTCCTGTGCTATGCCTCTCTCTCTTACTGGACTATGGGTTTTGTTCTCACTCATGCAGTGACCCAGCTTCAGCAGGGACAAGGACAACTGTCACTGCTCACCACCACATGAGTCCCAGGCTTAAACCTCAGAGGTTTCTCCTGAGAGATGGCTTGGGTCTTTCAGGTTTCTGTAACCAACTGACAGACAAAAAAACCAGTGAGTACCTTCAAAAAGAAGGTAGCCACATCTACAGTCAGAGGCCAAAATCCCTCCTAGTGGCCTGCCAGCTCTGCCACGTGTTGGATTCGGCTTTACAAATGATTTGAGGGAAAGTAATGTGTCTGTCGTGGATTCTGCTCAGCCTTTGTAGGGAGTGAGGCCACTGAGTCCTTCAAAGTTGAACACAATCCTTGACGCTATCAAAATTCTAGGAGCATAGAAACTTAGCAGTTAAGCAAGAGGCCCCAGAACAGCTGTAGTGGCTCAAGGGCAGGATTCTAACCCACTAGCCCCAATATTAAGCCCAGCTTTGACATGTAGAAATTAGAAACTTCGCTATGGTTTAGAACCAAGCTAAAACTGTTCATTTTGCAAAAATGTGCATTTGTCTGAGTCAAGAAGACATTGAAGATGTGAAAGGACTGAGTGGCAGCAATGGTTTGGGAAGGGAGAGAGCCTGGAGCCTCCAGACAAACACTGGGATTGAAAGAAGTAACAGGGGCAAAAATGCAAGTCTGAACAGGAGGAGTTCTGTGCTGATGCTAAATTCTATGCATTTGCAGTTCTCTTCCTGAACCAGTGATTTCCAGAAGAATGTAAAGCTGTTTTGAGTGAGATCACCATAACAGCAAAACTATGTTATGTCACGGGGTTGATGAGTAGAGAAGACTTCTTGGAAGGTGGTGGTAGGTACTTGACTGAAGAAAAGCAATTACAGAAAACAGAGGACTAGGAGATACCACCACTGTGGAAGGCTAACAGATACAGGCATTGCTTTTCCTCACAGTTGTGCCATCTGTACAAAGGTGCTATAGATGTTCCTCTGAAGAAGCAGATGTGCTCAGATAAAAGACTGCCACCTTCCCCTTTTCACTTCTGTAACAATCTTTCTCATGATGTCTTCTAAACCACCAATGCTGAGTGCATCCCTATATTTTTAACCATTTTCTAGGACAGCAAGCCCACCTCTTATCTTTTTCTGTATTCCAAGTTACCCTGTTCTTTTGCCACCCATGAAAGGATAACCATGAGGCAAAGTGTTTTCAAAAAACTGCTAGTTTTATTTTCCAACAAAAAGCACACATTCATCTTGAGGTTATGTGACACAGGAATATTGGTGGTTATGGGGGAACCCAAGATGTTTTTCATGGACTGGACAGTTCCCTGGTTGTTAGTTACCAGTGCCAATAAACACATCAATTTTGACACCTAGACCACACATTCTGATCATGCTGCATGGGTCAACAGGAGAGTTTGAGGTGAAGATTCCCACCTCTTTGCCAAGCTCCATGGGACCCACACAGTCTGCAAGTTAAGAACCCTTTCCTATTATGTAGCAGTACTAAAGCTTATTGGATACATGATATATAGAAGGCACCACAGTGGACAAAAATGTAGTCAATCTACATGATGGATTTCCTAAAAGGCATATAATGATTTTATTTCAACATTAGTATTAACCTACTTGGAATTACAAGCTTATCCCCAACTCTTCTCCAAGTCACAGTACATATTTCCTGGTACAGTGGGAGGGAAGACAATCAACAGTTTTTAACATTTTTGGTCTTCGTACCCTTGATTTTGGTATAATGCAGTATAGCAAACATAAACATTCCAGAAGAAGGCTTGCTTTCTTTAGTTACCTTTTACATACTGCTTGAAAATGATTTACGGTCTCCCAGCATCATCACTCCCACATAAGAGCACTGAAAGCTGTTTCCCTGCTGTGTTTGACATTGTCCAACACAACAATTTGATTGTGAGCCAGCTCTGCCAACAGAAAATTGTTATGATTTATTCTGGTCAATAGTTTCTTCCTGGTAAAAGTCATAAAGCTTACACCCCTCTCATGCATAGCCAAGTTTCTTTGCTGAAACTTTGGTGCCATTCTTACAATAAATACAATGAAAAAGAGACTTCTGACTTACTATCTCAGCCTGCTGGATAAAAGAAGAGCAGCCTTTCTTCATTTTTCTCCAGAGACTGTTGCAAGAATACACCTTCCATTGGAATATCTCTTTATTTGTGTCTTAAAATTAGATTAATCTAGAGTTAAGGGTATTTTTGAATTTTTTCCTTTATGTTCTAGACTGGTGGCTTGACCCATAAAGATAAAAGAAGCCTAGATTGCTAGGATATGTGTTCTTTTGTACTGAAACAATTTTGTTTGACTTCCAGTGACAGCTTGCTTTGGCACAACAGCCTAGGAGTATCTATATTGATATTGTCTGGCAGTAACTCCTGTAAACCCACTTCCTCGTGCTAGGCCCTGGTAGGAGATATTCCCTGATCAAAGAATGGTCACAAACAAAAGCAGACACAAAGCAGTAGTTTGTCCTTGGGCTCTGCCCTTTTGCTTTTATGGCAGAAAGAAGCCAGGCATACCAAGTCAATAATTTAAATAATAATATAATTAAATTGTTTATGGCAGGAACTGCTGCCAGTGGTCAATCATTTCAGGTTTTACTGCTCTGGCAGTACTAACAGCGTGCAGCTGATATGCTTTTTTATAATGAGTGCATGGAAATGTCAGTGTTGAATCACTTACGTAATATTGTGTTATTCTCAATCCCCATGAAGACTTTTATTTATTTTATTTTTTGAGAATGCACTGCTTTTCCATTAACAAAATATTTGTTCTTGAGAGCCAGACAGGCTCTGGGGCACCGGGAGAACCTCAGTTTGAGTGTTCTTTCATTCAGTGACCTGAAAA
This sequence comes from Limnodromus scolopaceus, assembly GCA_028565335.1. NCBI lineage: Eukaryota > Metazoa > Chordata > Aves > Charadriiformes > Scolopacidae > Limnodromus > Limnodromus scolopaceus. The sequence continues at coordinate 52,786,524 of JAOXNO010000020.1, read as the reverse complement.
GTTGAAATAAGGAAGTCATATGATGTATTGACCTGATGTTTACTTTTTTAAATGACACAGCAGAGAAATGGCTTCTGCATACATGAAACCTATTTCTAGAGGCTGCTAATTGTAAGAGGCACAGCTGTGATAGAATTTCTTTCCATGCTTGTGTGTGACCCAGCTGTGAATGAAGAAGAGAAAGATAGGGCAGCTATCCTGCAGGTAATTATAAGCTGTAGTATGACAGAGGATATTCTGCCAATAAGGTGGATACTGTGTTACAATCAAAATATAAATCTGTGCTTATTTGTAAAGAGAGAAGATGCATATATAACAGCAAAACTGACTCTGGCAGTATCATTTGACACAAAGCAGAATGAACAGCAGTTAATGCAAACTTTTACAGAAAGTAACCCAGACCTGGAAAACATACTTTAGTGGACCTTAAATCAAAGAATAATATGACAAAGGGAAAAAAAAAAAAACAAAAACCCCCAAACATCTGTGGTATGTACAAGCAGTGATGGAATTTTTCCAGCATATGGGGATACACAACTTACAAAGCATTACTCCCTTTACTTGGCCCAGTTATGCTACTGTAAAGTTTTGTTAGCATTGGTTGCATCAGAGAACACCAGTCACGTGGTTCTGCCTGACCCATCATGCCCCTTGTAGGAAGATCACAGATTTACCTTCTCACTCTACCCTCCTTTCTTCTGTTTGTTTTTTTTTTTTTGCACCCAGACAGTCAGTTGTAGGAAGAATATACTGTGCTGCATCACAGTTCTGAGGTTTTACATTTGGTGGTCTTTATATGGCCCATGTCCCTGAATTGGAGTTGCATCTGCCTACCAGATGCATTAAGTGTATCACAACCTTCAGTAACTAATTGCCACAGGTAGATGCTCTAGCCTATGTAATCAAGGTGGAAAGACATGGTACATTCAACAATATTTTATACATCTTATTAGTATGCAAATAGTGGGAGTTGTTCAGGAGCACACCTAGAATGATGGAAGAGGCAGCGCCTTGCAAGCCAGAATTGAAACCATTGTATGTCCAAGATGCTAATTGATTGCATTTTCATGGAGATGGCTTAGCCCTCTTAAGACAAACCAGCCATTAAACCAGTGAGAGGGTCAGCTGACACTGGCAGACCTGCCAACATAACAGTTTATGATGTATATGTTGGGTCACACGTGACCATGGCACAAGGGGGAAGTCAATCCTAAACTGCCCTGGTGCACATCACCTTCATTTTAACGTGAGGGTGCAGGTAATAATGCAGCTTGGTCCATCCTGGTCCTGGACTGCACCCCCATTGTCTGGGCTGTTCTGTGTGGCATTTGACAAACAGCAGAGCTCTTCAGGGGAGAATGGCTCGTAGGCCCATTGGTGTGCACAGCCAACAGCGTGTCTGATAATTTAATTATTGCAAATTGCCCCTCCCCATCTGTCACTTTTGTAATGAATTGTCAAGGAAGACACAGGATTAAATTGAGCAATCTGCTGGAAGCTTCCGGTCTTTTGCAAACTGCACAGCATTATGTATACTGTAGAAGTGCATTTCCTGCATACTTCCAAAATCTTTCCCAAAGTAACCTCCTCTTTTCAGAGAGTCTATCACTGAGGGATTGCAGCAAGCCAGGAGAACAGAAATGTTTAAGTCTTTGTAGTCTTTCAGGATTTCCATTAGAGTATTAACTCCAGTGGTGTCCAAAAATGAGATGGAAGAGCAATCTACAACAAGGGCTTGGAAATCAATTTGCTTAGGAACTAGCTGCAGAGTGGTTTCTCCAATGCCCAGTCCATTAACAGTTCTGTGATCTCCTTTTTTCAGATGCTGCTTTTCCTTTTTCTCGTATTTCTTTCTTCTAGCAGCTTCTAGGTTAGGATCTAAATTAGTCAATCTGTACAGAGACTTTAGGAAATAGTTCCTATTTGCATAGTAAAGTGGGGCCTCAAAACGGAATATTTTGACATTTGGAACAGAAGAGAGATTTTCATATTCTAAGTCATCTTCATATAAGCTGGTGTCTTGGATCTGGCCAAGCAGGGCTGTCCGTGGCCTCTGTGTCCGAACTATTATGCATAACATGGAGAAAACAATGCCAACCAGCAGCCCTATTTCTGTGCTGATCAAGGCAGAGGCAGACATGGTAATGACCCAAACGAGTGTGTCCACCTTATTCACATGGTACCGTGCTGGCACATCGCGGAACTTCCTCAGGGCTCCTCGAAGGCTGACAATGATGATACAAGCCAGGACACACTTCTGCAAGGAGTAGAAGAGAGGTGCCAAGAAAAGCAGCACCAACAAAACCACCATTGCACTAATTACTCCAGAGACTTGCGTCTGGCATCCTGTAGATGTTTTGACGAGTGTTTTTGCCAGAGCTGCACTGGTTGCAAAAGAGTGGAAGAAAGAAGGAATGATGTTGCAGAACCCCACAGCAAACATTTCCTGATTGGCTTGGATGGTGTAAGCGTATTTCTTTGCACACATTTCGGAAAGGGATACAGTGAAGACAAAGCTGACTATGGCAAGAGGCAAAGCATCTACAGCAACTCGGAGCATTAAGTTGAAATGTGGTACTTTGGGGGGAACAAATCCTGTTGGAATAGCTCCAGAAACACTGGATGCATACACTTCATTTAACTTCCAGTAGTGCGACACCAGTGTTGCCACAACAATAACTACCAGCTCTGTGGGAAGAGGAAATTTCAGCTTATGCTTATACCGATCTCCGAGTTCCTTAGCAGTGACCAGCACCATGATACAAATTGCACTTGTGATGGTATCACAAAGGTTAGCCTGATAAATATTCCGGAAAATGTTAATCCAGGTAATAACAAGCATCCCATGCCCTTGGCTACGTGGGATTTTTATTCCAATCAGATATTTCACTTGAGCTGTTAAAATGGTTAAGGAAGCACCAGTTGCAAAGCCATCTAGTACAGACTCAGATAGGTACATAGATACAAAACCCAGACGAAAGATTCCCATTAGAACCTGAGGAGACACAGGAAAAAAAAAAAAGGAAAAAAAGATGAGTCTTAAATGGTGCTGCAAATAATTAAGTACAGATGGGAGAAAACTAGCTGGAAGACGATAGCATTTGGCTATTTGAATCTTAAAACAGGAATTATCCTTTGATGTTTCCAGTCTGCTTTTAAAACATGTGATTCCTTTTACTGTAGTAGAATACTACAAACCCGCAAGGTGAATGAGGAGTTTGAGACAGAGTCAATCAAGCATTAATATCAAGTGACTCCACTGAAGTGGCTTGTCTGAATTTTATTTCCTATGCAAAAGAGCAGTAGATCCAAATATTCTTCTGCTATTCCAAAACCAATTTTCTTTTTTCCTGTCTTAAAGTGAATAAAGTTAAAACATATGGCCATTGCTTTGTAAATAGAACTTGAATGACAACAGCTAGGATCCCTACTTTAGCTGTCCTCTTATATTAAACAGCTTTTAACTTTAGCCCTGTGAACAGAAGGGGAAGTGGAGCAAAAACAGCCTTTGTAGCTTGCCTAAGGTCAGAAGTGGCAGAAGAGCTCGCAAACTTTCCCAGATCCCAGAATAATGTCCTTAACTAGTTGCTTCTCCTTTCTTTGATGGCTTTGGAAAATACAGCATCACAAGGGCATTTTATTGTTCATAAATGTGACCTGAAATTCCTTGGTAAACAGGAAGATAGCTAGCTCTTTCTTATTTCATCTATTTATATGATTAATAGGTAGATAAGTCCATTGTGCTTCCTTCTGTGTTCTCTTTGTATCCTTGTGTCAGGCAGTACTGTGGTAAGTCTCAAGGAGTCCAGCACACCCATTGTCTGAAAAGTAGGTTAGTCAATCTGTTTCCCCTCTTGTCCTTTCTGCTTCTGAATTACCTTTGGATAGCAGTTTGGTACAACATAGTACCCACTAGCAAAACACAGAGCATCTCATTCTGAACCTGTGTAGAAGTAGGTGAGTGGGTCTGCACTTTTGCTAAAATACCTAGTGAAACAGAATTATTTCTTCGTTGTAGAAGTACACAGCTATCTGGAAATTTCCCTCATGGTAAGGCCTGTATTGGATTCATGATCCCGTGAAAGCCGCAAGGCCAAGAGGCAGTAGAGTGTCAACAAAATATTAACGGTCTTGCAGAAGACTTGTTTTACCTGTGCTTGCTAGCAGCTAAGAAAACTGCCTACCTCATGCTTTCTCTGAGTTGCCTGCATCTAGGCTTCCTGGAGAAGACTGTCCAAGGTCAATCAAATGAACTGATGCTGTATCTCTCATTGAAAGAGAGTCAAACCAAAGCTTATGTCATGCAAAGAAGTTTTAGAAACTTCATACCATGCCTCTCGATGTCAGCAACCACTTACCTGATACACTCCAGCCACAAATGTCAAGGCTGTAGCAATTCCAATAGCATAGCATTCTTTCCCGCACTCAGCATTCATCCCTGCAATTGTAAGGTTGAAGACAGTTGTGTTGGACTGACTGTCATTCTGCAGAGGGCCATCACCTAAGGCTGGTGGAACATCATCATTCAAGTCAAACCCAGCCAAGAGAAGTTCTCGGTCCACAACTTGTCCTACCATTAAGCTTATCAAGCTGAAAATGCCAACTGAGACATGGCGGGATGTGCCCATTAAGAAATAGATGATATTGGCAAAGAATGATGTGTAAAGACTATAAATGGGCTTCAGACCTGCCAGCAGTGAGTATGCTATTGCTTGAGGCACCAAAATGATCCCAATTACTAACCCAGACATAACGTCACCCCAAATATACTCTTTGCAATGGTACTTAGGAAGCCATCGTAAAACAGGAAAGAAGTCCATGACAAAGTTCTTCAGCTTCTTTGGGGTACAGGAGCAGCTTTTCCTCAGCTTAGCTAGCATGACTTCCTTCCTATTAATCTTGACTTGAGTTTTTCTTTCCATGACAAAGCAGGAAGAGGTGCTATTTTCCATCCTGATAGCCTCAAGTGGTCTCTCCATTGTCCCAGTGTTTACTTGATGCATGTGTTCCTGCAATGTGAAGAAAACAGCCTTGAGGTTGCAGTTCATGAGATTTTTTTGAGCACAGATGCTTAATGCTAAAAGTTTGTCACCTGATTGTGCTTTTAAGGAAGCATCATCCCAACAAGAACACCGCCACAAGGCTCCAGTGACAACACTAAGAAATAAATCTGCAGATTGAGTGCTTTCTTTTAGACATTTAAGAGTACATTCAATTGAATCCAGTTTATTTTACTAAGGAAAAATGGAGTTTAATTAGTACAACAAATGTTTCCATCAGCTCTTCCAAGTGCTCCATATTAGAGGTCTCTGTGATCAGAGGCAGCACTTGATGGTGTGAAATAAACATATACTAGCAAGGTAGGCTATGGTCCTTCTTATAATGCATCTTGTAGTCATTGATGTGGAACTCACATGTGGTATATTGATATGTGACTGCAGCTGTCCTCAATGCACAGGAAAAAAATCTTACTAGTAGAAGCTGTAAAGCAGAGTTTTTTGGAGAGCAACAGTTTAGTCTTATGCAAAAATTTGTACACAGGCCATTGATGGACTTTCAGAAGCTGCTACATAGGATGAACCTGTTGAATTGTAGATTGTTTTGGTATGAAATTTCCATTAGTTAATAAGCATCTCCTCACAAATACCACAACATATGGACCATGCACCTTGATGGAATCTCTTACCATCTCAAAAGAGTGCTACATGTTAGTATTTTCAGGTTTAAACCCATAGTTAGTCTAGCTTTTCTTTCCAGGGAATAAGATGCAACAAATAATTTTGTTGCAGCAGAACAAACACAGTGGTGTTTCTTATGGTTCTCCTGCGTGTCAGTTTTCTGATACATAAAGATTTGTATTCTCCATATGGAGGTGCTTTTTGTGTCTCTTGCATCTATGAACACAACTGTTTTCGCCAAACTCATTCTCTGGATTTTTACTAGATTGTTAGATTAAGTTGAAATTAGCTTAGTGCATTCATAAATCATTTGGGAGTAGATGAGGACATGTCTGAGGGGCAAAATGGTACAACATGCATATGATCTATCTTAAAGGTGGAAAATACCAAACAGACTATGCCAAGAGGCAAATTTTGTCTCCTGGTTTGCAGTAGAAAGAGTGGATGCCTGTATAGAAGTACTGGGAGCTAAGAAATCAAGGGATCAGGCCTAGCCAGCATGGATTTCTGGAAGGCAGGTCCTGCCAGACAAACCTGATCTGCTTCTATGA
>JAOXNO010000020.1:52711911-52770386 GCA_028565335.1 Limnodromus scolopaceus | reverse complement strand
CTCTCCTGTTCTCCATGACCTTTCAAAGATGATAGAGAGTGGCCCAGCGATAACATCTGCCAGCTCTCTCAGCACTCACGGGTGCATCCCATCAGGGCCCATGGACTTATGAATGTCCAATTTGGCCAAGTGGCCAAACACACACAGTGTTGATCTGACCATGGTATTTAACAGAGTTGTGTCCTTTGAAAAAGGATTTTTATTAAAATATGCCATGGAGGGAGCTTGGCTAATAAACCTTATGTCTAGGAAGATTTTACGTACCTTCAACTGCCATTGGCTGTAAAATGTCTGAGCCTGTCTGCTTCATAAACAAAACTGCCTGTTATTTCGTCCCTAAACAGCCAGAACTGTGGAACCAAAGCCTGCTTACTGGTTGGTTTAGGATGAACGTTATTACTGGTATATGTATATGTTAGAGACAATTGTACTGTAGCAAGGGTAGTCTCTCAGGAATACTGAGGCATGTTCATCCATTCCTTGCATTCATGTGTAATCTTAACTGGGTATTCAAAACCCATTTCTGTGTGCAAAGGAATTCTTTCTGCATTGTGAGGTAAATTTTCATGTTTCATAAGGACAGAATATAATGCACTTTTATACTGAAAAGGGAGGTATTTTTCACATTATTGGAAGTTGTTTGGGGTGGGGGAAGAAAGAAGAAAAAAGGGTTATTCATGAACATAAAGACCATGAAGTGGAAGAGCTATCACTGCCATATTTAATAATACATCACTAGCCTAAATTGTAATACCAAAACAAGGTTCAGAATAGGATTATCAGCTCTCAGTTTGGAGAGTCAATTCAGATTAGAATTATCAGCTCATGGTTTGGTGAGAAATATAGGTTTCAACTCGTTGAGAACTGTTTATAAATGCAATTGGTTAGTTTTACCACCTTAATGGTAAGAGGTTTTGCTGTAATTTGCATTCAAGAGCCAAGAGCAGGCACTGGGATGACATTTAAAGAGCTGTTCTTTCCAGATTGGGTTATAATGCTCATTTGTCAATTCTGAAGTATTCAGAAAACACTTACCACAAAAATCTGCAAGATTTAGAGCAAGGCAGTGGATGACATACTCGTTGTGCCTTTTCACCATAGTAAGTCATTAAACATCAGTAAATTAGGAAATGAACTCAGTATCATTTAGTGAAGACCTCTTCTGTTTTTCATTTGCAAATAAGTGCTATATTGAAGTTAGACATGCAATTGCCTGTGGGCAGGAAAGGATTGGTGTAGAAAGACACACCTGAAAGTACATCTGCCATGCAAATAGATCCAAGACTATCTGGACTTTGTCAGATACCATGTGCTATCTGTACATTAGACATTAGAGAAACATATCAGCTGAGAGGTGTAGCTGCAAATCTTCAGACCTTCAGTATTTAGCTCCATTTTTTTTTGTCTGTTAATTTGTTGTCCAATTATGTGCTCCTCAATACAGTTCTCACCAAGTGGAAACAAATTTTGAGAACCATAAGATGGAGAAAGTTAAAAACCTGGAAGTTGCGCACTGAGCATTAGTGCAAAATTTCAGGTCCAGTTACAGCAACCCTAACTCATAGTGTAACCTATGAGCTTGCAAGAGGTTGAGCAGAACAGACTAAGTAGAGCATTGTTGAATTTGGTTCTTTTTGCATATTTGGCAGGAGGGAGGGCAATCATTCCAACTCCCTGTTGTGATAATACCCAGCAGTAAATAAGCTATGTCCTATGCTATAGTTGGATTCACATACTTTTGAACTGTATTTCCACATACAGCTAACAGGCAAAAGAATAGAAGGAGCATAAACAGAAAATAAAGATGTCTAAATGAAGGACTGGCAATAACAGTACTATGAAATGAAACCGGTTAAGTCAAATATGTACCACAGAGACTTGTTACTGAAGGTGCAGTATTTGTCTGGATGCTTGCGTTAGAATGCTGGATGCATACAGAGAACAGTTCTGCTGCTGCTTGGAAAGAAAAATTGTGACAGCTTTCCTAGTGCCAAAAGGAGTTAATGTGCTTGAAGAAAGCTAGTTTTAGCACTTGGTCATCATTCCTCTTCCTTATGCATCTGAAAAGTGAAAGTCACCCTTTAATCTTTATTATGGATTTAGTCTCTCTACCCTGTCTTTCTGAAACTTTTGCTTATAGATGACATTCCATAGTTCCATCATCAAGGGCAGCATAAAACCACAATGAACATTTTGCTTGTAGCCATGTGCTATGCAGGAGGAAATCACTTCCATACATCAAACTCAATTAGAAGAAAAGGTGTCCTCTTGCACCTCAGCATACATATAGTAACTGAGCCTACCATGCAGTCACTGCTGAGCCTTTAAATTTGTTGTCCAGAATCAGTCAAAAAGCATTTCCTGCTAGTCGATTTCCCTGATTATTATTTGATTACTTCCCTTTCTAAATGAATGCAGACAAAACAGAGCTCAACAAGGGATCACAACAAGATCTGACAACAGTCTGAATTATCCATGCCTCAATGATCTGATTGGGTATGTTTGCATGTCTAGAGAGGCCAGATACTAAAATACCTGATGCCTTTGCCTAAATTGCTATGCTTTCCTAGCCTGTTTCCCCTTTTACATCTTTGTCTTACAATTTGTCTTAAAAGGGGGGAAGTGGAAGGGGAAGAGACACAACAGTCTTAACAACATTTTCCTAGCAAGCTAACTCACCTCGGTACAGGAAGCTGTTGATGCTTTGTCTGTCTTTCTCTCTCTTCCCCCCACACACAGCACGCTCATTGCTGAAAGAAGGACAGACTGTGCTCACAAAAGCAGGCTGAGTAAGAAACAGAAAACCATAGGCCGTGATTAACATCAGCTTGAAAGCATTCATTGTTTGCTTGCACTTCTCTGCATGTCAGTGTTAGCCAGATCACAAGGATTTTGTGAGATGCTTTGCCAGGTAAAGGTCAAATAACGCTGATTTCAGAGGAAAGAAGCTAATTAAGATGCTGTATAAATCAAAGTCAATTCTATTTTTATATATTTTAAAAAATAAAAAGATTCAGCTGAATGCACAGCCTCCTGGCTGGCTTGTAGAAGAGGCAGTGATTTCCAATAAATAACAGATGTTGTATTTTGCATTTTTGAAGCCAGTTTGTTCTTGAACCAGAGAGATTTATACTCGTCCTTCTTTTTGCGCATGTATCATGCTGGTGGGTTGTGTGCATGGATTAACTGCGACAAGCTGTGACATCAGCAAGGGCTGGGTGCTGCCTGGCTGTATGGTTTTGTAATGCATCCTCCCATTATTGCTGGGCTGGCTCATTCAAACTATAGGGTGAATGAATTATGTGTAGTATGGACCCAGCCTGGACTGAAGTCTTCTCTGTGCAGAATCTATGCCATAATTGTAAAGCAAGAAAATTTTCAGTCCCCACTTACATAAATTATATAGCTGGGAAGTAAATGCAGAGAGGTGGAAATGATAATAAATAAACCCAGAAGTGATAAAATATGCCAGTTCTTTAGTGTGGGTGCAGTAATCTTTGGCCTTGTAACTGTGAAAAAGCCTCTGAATGAGGTTTTTGATCTCCAAAGCATGTGTGAAAAGCACAGGCTGTGTTTTGCTTGGGTGCTGTTGGGGAGGAAGAACCAGTATTCATGAACCTGCAAAAGGTGATCGTGGTTTTTTTGAGATATGGGGGTTTCATGAAAGGGAGCCAATTTACCATACCTGTAATGATCATAAGAAGCTAGAGCGAGTGGAGCAAGAACATGGTAGAAGCAGCTCGGGTGTAAATAAGTACTGTATTGTCAGCTTCCATTGAATTGAGAAGGGGAAAGCATTGTTTATTAATAAACCAGGAGCTTGCTGATTTCATAGTTACTCATTAATGATCTCGTGCTTAAACCTGAAGTACCAATCTAGTTAGGGGGGTTTTGGTTGACATTGAGCAAACCTGGAGCAATAACTGCTGAGAAGGCAGTCTCTGGAAAGGTTAATGCTAATGAAGGCTATTCTGCCCTTCATATACTCTGAGGTATCGTTTCCATAGTGCTTACAGTCCCTTAGGACCCGTTTTAAGGTCCAGAGGTTTTTAAAGTACTCAGCAGAACAAGAAACTTATGGAGAAAATTGGTGGGTTTGGAGCAAACAAGGTCTTTGTAACAGCCTGAACTTTAAACTGCCTTAATTTCAGTCCTCATAGCTGCAAAAGTAAGTGAAAAACAAGGAGGCAGGATCCTTTGTGTTGTAAAAGGGACTTGGAGGGCAACAAATTGCCCTCTTGAAAAAGATGAACTTGCTGACATTTCCTATCCAGAGCTTTTGACCCCCATCTTGAAGGTGCTGTGCTCACAGCTTACGTACTTCACTGTCATTCAATAGCCTGGCTAAAGAAAGAAGGCAGTTGCTTCTGAAGACAGTTCCTTCTGGAGGACCTGGTAGAAGCAAGAGTTTCAACAGGCATAGTTTATCTATATTTGTTCCTACATCTTTACAGTGAACACTGAGCTCCTCTCCAGATTAGTCAGGCACTTGTGTCTGTTCTGGAGCTTTATGTTCCCTAAAATGGCATCACAGACTCTAGAAAGGCAGTAAGCAATTCATTGGGACACTGTATATAAGGATGCTACTGATAGTAGTCACCTACTGCAACAACTGCTTACTCTTAATTTACTCTTGAGGGAGGGAATTTCATTATCATGCATACTTACATGCATCAGAACAACAGTGACTGCTACCATTGGTCCACATCCTGGCACCATGGCCAAGGGAGTGTATGTTTCAGGAACTGGCTTACAAGGCCAGTTGGGCACACAGCTAAGCATCTCTATCAAATGAATAGTGGTATGTAATATGATCGTTATTGCAGCAGTCACCATAGTAGGGTAATATCTTAGACTGCACTTTTACTTCTCTCCAAGACTTTAACACAGAAACCCTCTAATGGAGCAGGGTCTTTTTAGGTGGCTCCCTCATGGAATATACCTTTCAAGTCTGAGGTCAGCCAATACCCTGCTGAAAAATTTTATTTACTGTTAAGGTATTATTTGCACCTCTCCTCTGCCGGCACTTTGTGCCCCTGTTTCTTGGCTGCATTTGCCCTTGGGCGAGTCTTTCCCAGCTGATGCTCCCAGTGAGGATGTAAGCAGGCTCTGCTGCCTTTGGAGTGGTGATAGCCAGCCACGATGACCAATCTATCAGAAGAGAAGCTGTTCGCAGACATTGGTGAAACCAAGCTGGATTGTGGTAGCTCCCTCCCATGGGGGCAGGAAGGGCCACAGTAGCTGACTGAGAATGTCACTGCACTACTGCAGTTATATAGGTCTTTCCCAGTCATATCAATCCTATCAATCCAGACAAAGTTCTCTCCAGTAGAATAGCTCTGCTGATGGTTACCCTGCATATTACCTTTGAGTTTCTAAACTAGCTGTGACCTACTGACAGAGGTCAGCTACAAGGCTTCTGATCCCAGGAAATGTTGTTCAGTACATTACAATAAAGTTAGCTTGATGTGTTATCAGGGATTCAATACTAGACTGAAGATTGTCCATAATGGAAACACTCCCTGCCTGGGTTTTTCTTGCTCTCTTCTCTGTAGATTAGATATTTGGTCCAATGTCTCTGTGTGTACTTGCTTTCCAGGATATGCAAGGATCAACCTAGTCAGGTTCAACCTAGGGCAGGATCAGCCTAGGGCAGAAGGGAAGCAGCAGCTGCTGAGCACAGGAATGAAGGTGTAGCTGTAGGCTACGGAACAGTCTCCACAGCTGTGCTTAACTGAAGCAGATCTGGCTGTGATGCAAGGGTTGACAGCCAAAGCTAGCTTACTCCTGCCCTCACAAGAGATTAAGTTCATGAATGGGAGTAGGCTGAAAGTGGCATGGGTAAGAAGCACAGCATGGTTATTTTACAACACTTTGGGAAGCTATTCAGTCGCTGCCTATGCACCTGAAAAGAGTTTCCGTCCATACTGGAAAAGCCTTGCTCCAGTAAAAGGAGACAGTGGAAAGCTGTTAACACAGGCCTGTAACCTATGACTCAGTAAAGGATAGTGCACAAAGCAAACCTTTTTGAGGAAGAGAGCAATAAGATTTTGTGGCAGCCAGCAGGCTCCCCTCCACAGTCATCGTTGCTCTTCATGTTCACAGCACCAGTGGTGCTCTCAAGAGGCAGCAAATGGGTCTGGAAGTGAGACCATGACAAAGACCGGAAAGACACCTCTCCAGCAGGCAGCAGTCTCTGGAATACAGCAGCCTCAGGCCTGGGGCTTATAAGGGCATTGGTGCCAGGATGCCAGTAAACATGCTTAATTAAGTGTAGTTGCTTGTTACGAGGAAGGCCTTCTTTGGCAAGTCTCCCAGAAGAAGCCCAGTTGAGGAACATTTGAAATCCAGGCATAGACAAGACAGTGATTGCTGCTCCACATCAGAAATAGCCAACAGCAAACAGGGAACAATCCCAGTCTGGCAAGCACTCAAATGAAATGACAAGGATGTAGCCTTCTGCATGTTCATAAATGAAGACATTGGTGTCTAGAAACCGTGCTTGAGGCCAGAGAGATCAGAAGAGCAGGCAAAAAAGAGGTAGGATACTGTAAAAGTCTGTGAGCTTGCTACAAAGCTACCAACTATAGGTACGTGATGCTGCACCAGCAGGTCCTAAGTCAGATGTACAAAGCTGTTTTGAGCAACTTTGGCAATGTCAGGTGAATTTGTCCTGGGGATTAATCTGTGGATTTACATTGTCACATGCCTGTAACAGTTGTGATCTGGTCTTCAGTGTCCTAAAATTCCTATATTTGTAGCACTCAGCCTGACAGTTGAGCCAGTCTTTCCCATGCAGAATGTTTGTAATACCAGCTTGTGAGGTTCCTGCTATGCCTCACATTCAGCCTGGCTTCCAGACACCACAGGGAATGCAACCATGCAACCCAAATTGCAGTGGTCCTGTATAGGTTATTAAAAAACCATCACTTTCACATCAGAAAAGTTATTATAGGTAAGGATAAGATCAATGTCTGAAAAAGCAGCAATCCTATCAATCAAGAAATCATTTTATTAATAGGAGCATCCTGCCTAATCCATTTGCAAGCAAGAAAAGATTCTCATAAAGTATCCGATCAGCCAAAGGATGTAAGAAGTGCCTGTCTTACACCTACACACATAACACTCACATACTCACTTCAGTCATGGCTAGCAATGGCATTCTGTTTTAAATGTTTTACTTAATTGATACAGGAGGAAAAATGTAGATGTACTGGGATCTTAAGTGTACATGCACCAGATAGAAGGCCTTGTTTACCCAGATGTTTTCACATAGTACTGTGTAGAACCTTAGACTGGACTTGGGAAGACACTAGTTCCTTTGCTGTTATCTAAATGGCATTATTAAGTTTTTACAAGTCAGTGGAGTTAATCATTCTTATACTCACTGACTGTAAGTGTGCATGTAAGCAAATATTTCAATAGAACACAAGGTACAACTGGAAATAGTTAATAGATCTGAGGGAGCGGAGCTACCTTTTGCAACAAAGTATTTTTCTTTGAACTTTGGAATAGGACTGTCAGACTTTTTTTTTAACCTCTATATAAGCCAAAAGAAACTGAGGTTCTAAATGGCCATTCTTCAGTTCAATAGTAACTTCTACAATGCTTTCTGCTATTTGCTTCTTTCACAGTTGCACCATTTGACTCTGGCAAGAACTGCAAGCCCATCAGTGGCTGTAGACATGACAATTTCTGTCATATGGTAGGACATACTTTGAAAGAGAAAAGCCAGCTTCAGGTCTTAGGTAAAAGAGTGTGACCATGCTGGGGCTAAGATTGTGTGCATGGTTACATCACAGGTGGAGATGCTATAGTGGATATGGCTTATGTTATATTTGTTTTGCCTGTCCTGTTTTCCTCTTCTAGGTCGTAGTCAGAGATACTGATGTCACTTCGTCCTCTTCAGGTCACACAGTTCTCTTCTTTATTCACTAGACAATTCTGTCAGCCCTTCTTAATTCTCTGAGAACTTCAGGATTGCTATTGCAGGTTCTTCACTGAAACCTTCCCTTGGCAAGAAAGCACAGAGGAAGAGCCTCTAAATCTAAGAGGCTCGGAAACGCATGGGGTAGCACAGAAAGAAATACTTTGTGAATCTCAGCACAGAGCCCAGCATTGATTTAAGAGATCTGCTGACTGCCCCGTTCTCAGTTTTTATCCTGTGTGACCAGCATGCCTTGCTAGCACTGGTCAGTTACAGGAACTGTGATTGTCTCTCCCCCTTCCATCATAGCTAGGACATTGCATCTGCAGTTCACTGGTACACCTTTCCATTCAAGCAGAGGCAAGGTGCCCAGGAAAGAGGCAAGGTGCCCAGGAAAGAATAGGGAAGATGGCAGAGCTCAGGCTGCACTGTACCAGAGAAATTAAGTGTAGTGCTCTGGCAAGACTGGAAAAATCAGCTTTGAAATACAATGGCAAAACACTGAGCAGCCCTCATATATGACCAAGGCTGGACTTAGCTCAAGAGTGCTTACAAAGCCTTTTGCTCAGGCTGTACTGAGGTCAGAATTTGGGCACTAGGCCAAGGCTGTGGCTTGGGCCAAATGGCAGTAAGTCATACTACTAGAATATTGTCCACAGAAGTTCAATTCCTTTTTGCATTTCATACTGGCAAAAATTCTGCTGCCGTGCCAGATTTCAGTTAAATCAGGCCACAAGTTCAGAAGTTATGGGAAATAATTGACCCACATATTACATTATATTTTCTTTCATTGGATACCAGGCAAGAAAAGCCTTTCAGGAATTTAAAGCATATAATCAAATTTAAAGCATAGATAGTTTGCAAATACCAGTTTTCATCCCCTGGGTAAAAGAACTCCAGTGTTCCTATACGGGTGAATGTCTGAATTTTACTACCTGTGCTCCTGCAAGATTCACATCATGGTGCTACTCCTAAGTCTTTGAACACATATATTCAAAGCTGGATTAAAGGATTGCAACCTGAGATCATGGGAGTACAGGAGAAGTATCAAGCAAATGCTAACAATGCAGTAAAAATTAAAGACTTTGTGTGCATAAATTCAGCGTTCTTTGAGTGATACAAAGTTATTTCTCAGCTGGACCTAAACCCATAAGAAGTGCTACTATGTATATTGCAAATTAAGAGAACATTAAGAAAGACTGCATATGAGACAATGGAAACTGAAAAAACAGCTTACCGAAAAAAAGTCTAGGTAAATTTCACTTCAGCAAAGAGTTAGAAATCCTAATATCCTGTTGAAACTCAAAATCCAGCAAACAAGTTCATTATATTGCTTCTATTGCTACTGCTGGAATAGGAAAAGGGTATGGATTGAACAAGAAACATGACTTGCTTATGGTGAACACCTGTTACTTTAGAGGAAGGAAGTTTTTGTAGCATGCCAAGAATCCTACTTACATGTAAATTTTGAGTGCCAAAATAAGGCAGCCATCTGACCCACTATCTGCAACCAAGTGCTACCATTGCTGTAATATTTACATTTGTACTTTTTATTACCTGTATTCTTCAGAGTGATAAATGGGAAACTTCACTACAATTTTACTGCCTTGGATAACCTTATGGATCGCCTGTGGGAAAATAAGCTAATTCCAGGTAAGGGCAGCTCCCTGCCTCCCCAACTTGCCATATCTGTTTGCCCATATTGTGCACTCATACTTTGAGAACTTTGCCAAAGCTGATTTTGATAAAAATTCATTATTTTCCTACTTGCCTTTACCTCATGTCTGTGTAAATGTAAGCAGTGTGAGCAAAACACAATAAAGGCAATTAAGACAACACAAATGGTTTTACACTCCTTTCAACAACAGTTTGATATGTATGCATTGGGAAATTAGATCTCTTGAAGAGGAGGAAGCTTTGTACCCGTTAGCAGGTACCTAAAAGGGCCAAAGAAGCAGATACTCAAGGTATAGGTTCCCCTAAGTTTCTGCAAACACGCACTGTTTAAAGTTCCATCTGATCCTGAATTTATGATGCTAAGTATTAGTATTGACTGCTGTATTCATTGATAAGTAACAAGCGTGAACAACCCCAAATCTGAAATATTCATGGTGAGGACATGTAGGAACAGGAAAGAAAGCCCATTTAATGATGCTTCTTCATTAGCAAGTTTGCTTCAGATAATGCAATAACCCCTTTGTTAATCAAAAGGACATAGCATTCACAAAAAAAAAGGAGAACAATATTTTGTTTCTTTTCTAGGATTTGAATTGATGGGGAATCCATCAGGATATTTTTTAGATTTTGAAAATAAAGAACAGGTAATAAGATGGAGAAACTTAATTACTCTTCTGGCCAGCAGATACATAGGTAAGTTCAAAAAAAAAAAAAAGAAAAAAGATGAAAAAAGCCCTGTCATATGTTCTGTTGTAATCCCTTCTAACTACCTCAAAAAGTTCTGTGTATTATGATCAATTTCAAGACCCTAGATTTCAGCACAGAGTAGGAAAAATCCCATGCCTGAACAGACAATAGGATAATAGCCCCTTTTTTTACTGATCTGTGACCAACATCCTGAATGAGTAGTGTGTTCTGGGTAGCATATTTGTCCTGTCTCTCAGTACTGACTTTCAACTTTATTACGTTGTTGTGGTTGTAAACCACCAGCTTGCACTGAGACATGACAGCCTGAATACTTCCCACTTGCCAGCTTCAAATACCTCTACTGAGACAGAAGCACAACCCAAGTTAGGGCTGTAATTCACAACACGTCCCTCTCACCTTTCAGCCTTTTCAAATATTGCTGCATGACATTGAAAATGAGAGATCATTTTGAAACTACCAAAATCACATTTCCCTCATTATTAAAAATGGGCAATATTTGTACCCTGGATGCTGAACCTCACCTGTGGGCCTAATTGATAGGATTGTCTGAATATGCAGCTCACTGATAAATGAGGCCTCTCCTACAGATAGGTACGGGTTGCAGCATGTTGCTAAATGGAATTTTGAAACGTGGAATGAACCAGACCACCACAACTTTGACAATGTGTCTATGACAGTGAAAGGTAAGCATGTTTTGGAGCACTTGTTAGTGTAGTGAAGTGAAACAGGTGCGTTCAGTGGGTAGAGGGGTGACAGTGATCGAGGAGAGATGCTGGCATAGAAATAAGATGGGTATGAGAGATAAGGAATTTGGAAGATATACCTGGTCTGTTTTTCTAAGGTGATGATACTGACTACACTTTGACATTGGTATAAATACCGGGATGGTAGAATAGGGAAATCAGAACAGGAGTTATACTAAGAAAATGCAGTTTATTGTTTGGATATAAAGTAAGGTTACTGAGGGAAAGGGCGTGAAGGGTGGGGTAAGGAGAAAACTGTTCATTGACAGATGCATGTTTTAGGAACCCGTCCTCACAAGACCTTTGGAAGAACCTTGTTAATGAAGCTGAGGTTGTCATGTCTTCTCCTGTTGTCAGTGCATAGGAAAGAGTAGCCCCAGTTTGTGAGGTCCTGCCAATAAATGCAATAATAGATTTAGAACATACCCCTGTAGTTTGAGATCAAGATTCTGTTTTGAGTTGTCAGTCATCTTTGATATATGCGTCTGCTTGGACTTTAGGGTTTCTCAATTATTATGATGCTTGCTCAGAAGGATTAAGAGCAGCCAGTTCTCTACTAAAATTTGGAGGGCCTGGGGATTCCTTCCACCCCTTACCCAAGTCACCCATATGCTGGAGTCTTCTGAGTCATTGCTACAATGGAACCAACTTCTTCACAGGGGAGACTGGTATAAGGTTGGACTACATCTCCCTTCATAAGAAGGTCAGTGCAAGATTTCGGTTTCAGGCTATTTTTTAATTCAGTTCAAGTTACATCTTATTCTAATGTATGAAGGTGATTTCCAGATGAGTGTCCAACCTATAGCAGCAGGCATGGCTGCCTATTCTAACAAAACTTTGAAGATGTTCAGCTGCAGGACTTCAACTCAAAGCAAATTTGTCTTTCTCTAATTTCTAGGGGGAAACAGCTCCTCTACCTCTTTTCCATTTTATGTTCTAGGAGGAGCTTATGCAAAGAGCACATGCTGTAATGTATTAGCTAAAAATATTAATACTACCTGCCCCACAGCTCCTCAGGAACTCCAGAAACATGTTTTCAGAATGTGTTCTTGTCTGTATGTTATGTCTGTGTGTTTACTACTGTTTGCTCACTTTCACTAAGCAGATATGAAATATTGTTGCAGGGAGGTGGGAGTTCTCTCTACATCTTGCAACAGGAAGTAGAAGCAGTTGGACAAATTCAGAAGCTGTTTCCAAATTTTGCTTCTGTTCCCATATACAACGATGAAGCCGATCCAATGGTTGGATGGTCCATTCCACAACTGTGGCGAGCTGATGTGACCTATGCCGCTATGGTTGTAAAGGTAACTCGGTTCATTGACGGTCTTGTTCCAGTAGGGTCTTCTGATGCATTAATGCAGTTACAAAAGTAAACTTACGCAGTTTTTAGGCAACTCCTCAGAATAATAGATCCAACAAAAGGAGAGCTCCATATTGATACAGCTGGAGTTTTCCTGAATAGTCTGTTTTCAGTAGCTTTATTTAGTTTGTTTAGTTTTCTTCATCTTCCCTTAAAAAATCCAAATGCTTTCCATATGTTGGAGAATATGATAGATATTGTATACAGTCCCCCAGTCAGATCCACCTGAGAAGACTATACCCACGCCTCCTCTCTTCATGAAAATACTACTGCTATCACCTCACTACTGCTAGCTATCACCTCACTTATGTAAGATATTATTTCCCAGCTCCTTCATAAGTTTATCTCATCAAGGTATAATTAAGAAGTCCCTTGAGTTCTCATCATAAGCGTGTTCTTTGGTTTTGGATAATGACTGTACATGTGTTCTTATTAATTACTGCTAGTAATTACCACTGTTGATCAGAAAAGCATAAGGAGAAGAGAATGCTCAGCATTCCTGGCCCTGCAGGAATTGTAGCCTGGCCCCAGAGTGAACTCAGCCCGTGCCCCTGCATAGCAGTAGTTCCCACTGCAGGCCTGTTGTTTTGTGAGCCACTACCTTATACAGTATCCAGAGTCCAAGTGCTCCTGTGCAAAGTAGTAATTCCCAAACCTGGAAGCATGTATGTCACCTGGAAACAAGATATATCTTATCAGCTGTTCCTGTGGAGACAGTCTCTCAGCAACTTGAGGCTCCATACAGAAGCAGTCTTCTCCAAAGCAACCAGTTGCTGACTGCATTGCAAGGAGTTTCTGACAACAAACAGCAGTGTTTATAATAACATAGTAATATAAAAAAAAACCCCGCATCCAATGGATAACTAACACTTGGATGGATAGGAGCTGGAGCCCTGTGTT
Source organism: Limnodromus scolopaceus (assembly GCA_028565335.1). Lineage (NCBI taxonomy): Eukaryota > Metazoa > Chordata > Aves > Charadriiformes > Scolopacidae > Limnodromus > Limnodromus scolopaceus. Next base: position 52,757,071 of record JAOXNO010000020.1, on the reverse strand, counting down.
CCTTCAGGAACACAATTGTGACACCTTTTCAGTTGTGAGCCTTCTGAAGTTCTGTTTGATTCTGATACTTACAGAAAATCTGGTAAACGGAGAGCTTGGGAGCACTGACATTTTGCAGGAAAGCAGTGCAGCAACCAGTGAAATACTGGGAGAACTAATTCCATGTTAGCACCAAGTGGATAAAATGACTCACTGAGGAGCACAATCCAGGACCAACTCCCAGACACTCATGTAAAGGGTACAAATTAACTCCAGAATTGGAGGACCATTTAGATTTAATTCAGATGGTAAATCCAAATTATTAATTTAATATTCAAGACAGAGGAGCATCATTTGTAGTCCAGTAGCCAATATATATTCATAATTTATGCAGTAATAGTTATTTCAGAGATTTTTTAGTGGCAAAACTATGTGGATACTTCACTTTTTCCAGTGATTAATATATCACCTAAAGAACAGTTTCTTCAAGAGTTGTGAGGAACAGTTTAGTTATTCAAACTTTTCTAAATGGCAGAGTGATAGCTTTTTTCAAGATGCGGTCAAGATTAAAAAAATATAGACATTGTGTGTTGGATTTTCTCCAGGGTGAATTTCTGTCTTATCTATGACTTTGCAGGTAATCATCCAGCATCAAAACCTGCTCATTTCCAAAGCCAACAACACCATCAATTACACACTGCTGAGTAACGACAATGCCTTCTTGAGCTACTACCCCCATTACTTCACACAGAGAACTCTGACAGCACGTTTCCAGATGAACAATACAAAGCCACCTCATGTCCAGATGGTGCGGAAACCAGTGCTGACTGTCATGGGCTTGCTGGCGTTGCTAGGTATAGTAAACACTGAATAAAATGCACATCAATAACGTCTTCTACCTAGAAGCTTCATGCCTAAGAGAGATTATTCCAGCCATCTCACCACTGATAAAACCAGGATTTCTCCTACACTCAGTTTGCCAGCTGTGTTAAGAAAGTGAGACTTCATTTCCTCTGAGAAATTAATAGCTCCGGAGATGTTACTGAGAGTCTGTTACCCATTTGATGTAACTTACTTCTTTGTTTATACCTTCTGTCTGCCAACCACTTCAGTATTTTGTTGACTGGTACTTCCCTCTTGTGCCATCACATCAGGCTGCAGATGTCTTTAAGAAATACTTGCAGCTGGAAGACCCATGCAGCATACTACGGGAGATCCCAATTCACTGTTACATGCTTAGATGTTGCTAGCTGACCTGCTAAGCATGAGAACTGCTGTAGTATGTGCATGCTTTGCTGTTGTAAAAGAAGTCTGACTGAATGCTATACCTGGTAAAATAAGCTAAAGCGTAGCTTAATCTATAGATCCCTGTGTTTTGACTCTACATTTTGACCCTATCAGAAGCTAATACAGGACTGCCTAGCAGTGATGCTTACAGAATTGTCACATCTTTTAAAGGAGAAAAGCAGATTTTTGCAGAAGTGAAGAGCAGTGAAGGTGAAAGCATTCAAAACAGCACAATTGGCATCCTGGCATCAGTACACACCCCAAGTGAGATGCCACACTCAGACAGTTGGCAAGCTACTCTACTGATGTATTCAAGTGAGGATAACAGGACTTCATCCAACATCAGCACTGTCACAGTGAACATCACCCACTTCCCCAAACTCAGAGGTAAACATAATGTAGGCAGCTCACATAATTGATCTTTATGATAGAACGTCTGCTGGAACACTTGTGTGGAATTGCCTTTCATTGCAAGAATGAGTTTCATTTGCTAACTTTCTCTGTCGGGCAGTCTGTTGGACACTCCCAGATTTTCTGAGATATGATGGTGCTCTTCTAGGAAAGCTTCTTTCCTAATGCCTGCACTTTGACCCCGCCTCTAATGGCAGCTGCAAGTGCTACCTTTTGGAAAGCTATTAATCTCAGTGTCCTTGGCTGGATATTGCCAGGAAACAATTCCCTTACTTGGATGACTCCAAGACAGTCAACATGACCGCATGATTATACAGTTGATCAGTTGTCCAACCAATGCATGCAGCACCAGTGGAAAAAATAGGAGGGTTTCAATTCCGGACATGGACATAATAGCTTGAAATTTAAACTTGGCAAATATAAATTGTAGAGCCTTGTAAGAGTGCTAGCCTTGTGACTTTCCAGCGAAGCCAGGCTCCAATGTGCGGAAAGCTCTTTTGAGAAGGTAGACTTAAACACCTTCTGCTAAATTTATTCTTGTTAATCTTTAAATCCAAGTAAAGGGTTTACTCTCTTTAACTTGTGTTCTTAAAGACCTGGTGTATGTGACGTATTACCTGGATAACAACCAAACCAATCCCCACCTGAAGTGGAAAAAGCTAGGAAGCCCTGACTTTCCTTCCCCACAACAGTTCCGGCAAATAAGGGATGCTGAGGTACGACCATGTGTTTTCTTGAAGTATTTTATGGGTAAAGTGCTTCCGAATTGGTTAACTACAGCTAGAGAGACAAGAAATCTGCTCAGGTAGTAAAATATCCTTACCTCACAGTCACGCACATCTTGTATGCATATGAAAATGGCACTCATGCCAGTCATGCAGAGAAATGTAGCTGATACACAATTGATACCTTTGCATTTTGTTATACGAGAAACTAAATGTAGATGACCAACTTCTTTGCTAGTGGCCCTTAAGGGGGCCACCTAGTACTACCTTTAACAAGGGCAGAGCTGCTCCAGAGCAAGTTCCACCGTCTCTCTGAAACTTCAATGACCTTTGAGACTCCAAATAAGTCACATCACCCTGTGTATATCACAGAAGGGCCAAATTGCTGTAGTAGACAGTTGAAATGAACGTCTCTCAATAACAGAAAACAAACAACTCTCTGACTTGGAAACTGCCCAGTGCAAGTTCAGAAGTCAGTTGGCACCTCAGGGGGAGGCCTGCAGTTTCCCCTCATCCTCACCAGTTCTAAATTGATGCCAGAAGGGATTGAGGAATCCCTCTCCGAGGGCTCCTCTCTTTCCCACTGAGAAAAGCCATGCCCAGATTACCTACTGTATGTGAGATTATATGAGCAGCCTGTCACTTTAGCTCCCTCTCCCATAGTTTCCCTATGCATTCAGACCCACAGGTTAAAATGAAGGCCCATAGACAGTAATTGCCTTCTGACTTTGGTGTACCATAACCCACTGTTGCTGAGGCCTGTGAGATATTATAGGACCCATCAAATCAACAAGGGCAGCAGCAAGGTTTTAGATACTCTTGACCAGCTCGTAAAACCTCATTTTCAGAGACCAGCTGAGTGGCTGTTGTAGCTAGTGATAGCTTCCACTGCACACTGGGAATCCATAGCTAAGTGACGGAGGTACGGTTTGTAAAGACCACTAGCCTGAAAGGCATCTGTGGGAGGTTACTAAATGCAACAGATCGCGCATAAAGGGCATTTGTGATCAACCCAGTTTGTGAGATAAAAAAACCTTCAGTTTCCTGACGAGCTGGAAAACAGGCAAGATAGAAAAATCTCCCAGCTTAAAGGATTTTGATGGCTGTAAGCCAGTTAGCAGCACCAACTCTATTGGAAATTTACAGTCCCAAAGTAAATACATAGTCACTTTACACTGATGTAACAGTTGGCTTCTAGGTGCTGTCATGAAAGATTACTCACAAAGCTTCTCTTCGGCTCCACAGGACCCAGTGACAACAGGCCCATTCCCAGTTCCTGAAGGTGGCATCCTGACACTGAAGCAAGACTTTTCCATTCCCTCAGTCTTTCTTATCCACATCTGTGCAAGACCCAGATCTGTTCCTGATCAAGTATGTGTTGTATTCTACTGTCAGACTTACCAAATTAAAAGTGCTTGCTGCTTTAAGTCTCACTAAGAAGACCTGGACTAGCATTTGGACCTATTATTTGTTAAAAGTACCATGTAAGACATAGTAAATAAACAATTCTCTCCTTTGATGGAGAGAGCCTTTGGAAGGCTCTCCAAGACATAATTCAAGATAAAGCATTCCACAGCAAGGGATAGGAGCCATCACTGGGATAAATGCAAGTTTATCCATGGTGGGAAAATACTAATGCAGTACTGGAAAATTCAGTATCTTTTTACAAATCACATCGTGTGCTACGAGGCTTGACAACAGCTCTCCAGGTGGTAATTGGTAGCTAAAAATAAAATGGAATTGTGGCTGTCATAGATGAGACATCTGTATCTGCTCATTCAGTCCCACCCATATTCTTAGTGGTGCCCAAAGCCTCTGAAGGTTCTCTGCAAGGTTGACAGGTTGGAGACATAGACTACAAAGCCACAGAGCCAGGAATTTTGTTTTTTCCCCCATGTCTCAATTGAAAGAATCAAAGCAAATAGTAAGGAAGGATAAACACATAAATCTGACCTGGCTGATTGGTTTGTTCAGTTTTCTTATATGGGCATGTGTCTTTGGACAGGTGACCGGTGTTCGTTTGATACCTCTCACAAAGGGTCAGGTCATTGTGTTGTGGGACGATGGCTGTGTAAATTCAAAGTAAGTAGCTTTTAAAATAAAGTGGGTATAACCTAGTTACCAGCACATTGCTCCCTAAGTTGCCACCAGTGCTACAAAGTGGAACAAGTTCACAAATTAACGACTATTTGCTCCTTGAGTGATGCTACAGTGCATTTGCATGTCAAAATGAAAATGTAGTATGTACATGCAGTAACTATGGCGAGCAGCCCTGAGTAATTTGCAGTCTGAGCAAGGGAATCTGCCTGTTGCTCATCAGCATTCAATGACATTTTTGAAGGACTTTCCTTCAACATAGCAGACAGGAGGATCCATGATAAAAGTTATATTAGCAGCGGGTACCCAGGTGGGATCTTGCACATTACTGTAAGGATGAGAGCTGGAAAAATAAACCTCCAATTTCTAGCTTGATCAAGCTGTACTAGACTGGAAACCCTCTGTACGTGAACTGTCAGAGGCAATCCAGTGTCCATTCAGACTCTCAGAGGAAGCACTGACTTAGCTCCTTCTCAAGCCAGTCTCCCTAGATTCTTCAGCCTTGATGACTCTGGTTTGGGAGCAAAAAATGTTTAACAGTTGGTGATGCTGCAAGTACCCAAAATAACAAGTCAGTCTGGGTGTTCTGTAGGCTGTTGGAGCCACGGTTCTTCCTAATACTTCCTAATACCCACATTTGTTAGGAATGAGTCAATTGAGTATTTCCTATTTTTGGCCTTCTTTGTTGAAATGCCCTGAGATTAGGATTTGATTGCTCACTGTATTATCAATTGTATTTACTGAGCTATCTCATTTTCTTTTCTAGATGTATAAAGACATTTGAAGTGCAGTTCTCACCAGATGGAGAAGCATACCAGCGGATTAATGCCAAAGACACAATATTTACTCTCTGGGTCTACAGTCCAGGTAAGGAAAGAATACATATATTATGTAATCTGTCATGTTAATACTGCTGCTCATGAGTGTGTGAAACATCAGTTAGTAACTACTGAAGGTATATAGCTTGCTAGTGACAGACACTCCCATCACAAATAAGAGCATGTCCCTTCCTTTAGAACCATGTTCTCAGTGAAAGCCATATTCTCAAGAACAAGCACTAATCGACAAATAGTCATGAGGACATTAGGAGTATTGCCATAAGTAAATTCCTTGTCACAGAAATGAAAGTCACCCAGCTGCAGGCCCGGGAAGCCTTTCTGAGAGCTAAAGCAGTACTTTTATCTCTATTTGTAGCTGGTTTAGAAGCATGCAAAAATGAGAACAAAAAAAATTGCTCCACATGACCAGAGCTTGGTCTTGTGCTCTTGGTGGTAGACTCAGAGCAAGGAAAGTCTAAGGTTTGGGTTCAGTCCCACAAGTACTGGCCATGCCTTTGCCTAAATTTGTACAATGCTCTTGGGGTAGGGCAGTAGGAGCAAACTGCCTTGGCAACACTTGTTTTGTACCACTGAGTCTTGAGGTGTTAAATTGCCTAAGGATAATGGCATCAACACACAAATAAGTGGGTGATCATGTCCACCTTTCATGGAGCAGTTGGTTTTCTTGCATTTGTTGTGTTCAGAGCTGCCCTAGGGGAAGGTCACAATTCTGCTATCCTCATGGTCACCTCTCCCTGTTCTTATACCCTTTATGGCTTGGCACTCTTAAACTATTGAGGTGCTCCCTTCCAAGAACAGAAGAGGTCCTCCTTTAGGACAGTTTACCCTGACTATTTGAACACCTAGCCAAGGAGAGATCCCTCTCTTTGCTGTTTTGTAGAACCTTCTCTTTAGCCCTGATGAGCCACCTAAGTTTTAGTTGTTTCATATTAGTGGGCAGCAAATTTCATCTTTGTCAACAGGCAAAGCTTCTCCCAGAGCCTTTGGTCATTTCTCCTCAAGTACAGCCTAGATGCAATAGAAATATACCCAGATGAAAAATGCTGGAAGAAGATAGTGAGTGATGTTTTCTTTGTGTATTTTTTTGTTGGCTTTGGGGTTTTTTTACCAAATGTGGTCTAATCTGCCATGTGACTGTCCAACAAGTATTACTAATAAGCAGTGATCAGGGTTGTGTGAAACACAGACAGACCTTGACTCAAAGGGATACTAATAAAAAGCAATTCAGAGAGGTTTTTTGTCACAAACACAAGCCTGAGAAAGGCTTAGCATCAGCAGTGGATGCATAATGCAATTTAGAGCTATTGTTGCAACATAAAGGGTACACAGGTAAGCAAGGATTGTAAATCATGACTAAGAAATTCATGAAATGAGGATTCATTATCATCTAGTGCTGCACATCCAGGGAACCTACTAGATTTAATTGTTTGTTTCAAAAAAAAAAAGAAAAGACTGCTTGAAAAAATCTTGACAGCTCAGAAGCCTTTATTGCTAGGTACTTCTTTCTGACTCATTATTTCTAGCATTCTTTTTCTTTTAGAAAAAAAATATTAATACTAAATCACACGTAAAAATCAAGTAAATAGATGAGAAAAAACATTGCTTGTTTTTGTATATTGCTTGTAAGGTTAAAGGCTCTGCTAGTGAAGGCTGTGCTCTTCAAACTAGATCAAGGACAAAAGCCAGCAGAGCCACAGAACTTCAACTCACATACCTTTGGAGCAAGTGGTGCTGCCTCCTGAGTTGAACAGGGGTTTTTCAGTCAGCCTGCATGTTGCTTGTTCTCTTCTTTGTTGATCTAACACCTAACCTGTTCCAAAGGCACAATTGAGGCAGAAAAGTTAGTCAGAAAAAAAGAAATTACTAGTTGTGGGTTACAGAACATGTCATAGCCTTCTTCCAAAGGGACTGCTGTAGTTGAACTTGCAAATCTTTATGAGGGGAAAGGAGGTCCTTGGTCCAACAAAGACAAAGAGCCAGTAGTTGGCCATGGGGAATTTATAATCATTTTTAGTTAGACAGGCACAGACACACATAGGATGAAGAACTGATTTCACCCCTTCCCTACCTGCCATTCACCCCTACCCATTCCACAAACCTGCATTTTACAGGAGCAGTGCTGTAAAATGCATCATGCAAAATGCATTCCATGCATCACAGGTATCAGCCTTTCACAGTGACCATTTCTAACCTTTTCATTTGCAGGAAGCTCAGTCTCCGGCTTTTACAGAGTGCGTGCCATTGACTACTGGGGGAAGGCAGGCCTGTCCTCTCTTCCTGTGGAGTATGTTGAAGCTTTCAAGTGACTCTGAAGAATGGTGTCTGGCTTGGTGACTGAGTGGTGTATGCTCCCCGCAAATGACAACTCTCCAGAAAAATAAACTCCTCCCAGGCTGAGGAAGGAGTAGCAAAAGGACCCGATGAAGCAAGTTAGGAATGCAAGTTAGAAGCAACTGCCTCTATTAACTCTTCAGAGCTCAAAAGACAGCATTATCAAACTGCCACAACTGACAACCCAACTGGTACAATTTTAACAGGCTGCAGTAAGACTGGGATTCAGCTTGGTAACTAGGAATTAAGAGAATAAACATTTATTATTCCCTATTTTACACTGAGCTAATGGCCAGGACAACCAAAGATGCATAGAGGTCACACAATGCAGCAGGAACAGGACCATTGCTTCACTGTATGAGTGAGGATGGCAGCAAAGGCACAAGGAGGACCTGTCTGAGAGTGAACTGCCTGCCTCAGCTGCCAGGCTGTCTTGACATAATGATTCAGTGGAAAAGTGTATAGCCATCAAACGTGTCCAGAGCATGAAGTGAAGGATCCCTGCTTCCTTGCTGGTTAGTCACACATGCTCTGGTGGGTTATTTCAGAGCACTTGACATGTCTTCTGATGTATGCGGTTCTTCACTCTCTCACAGAGGGGTTTCCACCCAGCTGTCTCTGCATTTGTGGCTGTTACTTGAAGGCCAGAGCTATTCCCTGACACAGGCAGAAGAAGGCGTAGCAGCTCATCCTCAGAGGGGAAGAAGGCACAGAATGGTGTAGCCTCCAGACTTCCCTGCCATTTCTGCTTTTCGCTTTTGCCCAATTCACCTGTTCTCACTCTGGCCATTAGCCACTGCCTCTTTGTGGTAGAGGCTCTAACCCTGACAGCCCCTCATTCTCTGCATTGCTGTCACCTAGCCCGCCTTCTACAACCTTTATTGTCTCTCCCCAGTGACCTGAGGCTTGCCTTTGGGTGGCCAGGAGAAAGCTGAAATGCTAGTTAGAGCCTTATGTGTTTTGATATTGCAGGAGAGCAGTCTCTTGAATATAACAGGGCTGCTACTGACAGTTAGAAAATTAACCAAGAACAGTTTGAATTCCTGTGCTTTGCAAAGTGTGTGCACAAGGGTGTGATATTTGCAGATCATGGGCTACAGAGCACCTCTGGCTGTCTTTGCAGCTGCCAAACACTTTATGTAACAGCAAAGTTCCCTGAAATTGCAGGAGTGTTTTTTTACTCTCCCATTTTCACAACTGGCACAGTTTGAACTGTACCTTTAAAATGCTTGTAGGGGGAAGGATGAATGCCAGTGAAAACAGCTGGAATGTTTTCCATAAGAGGAGCAACTTTGTCACACAAACAAATCCCCTACTGCTCTCTTTGCTGACATCAGCCACCTCACCAACATAACAACAAAGGCTGCATATTTGATGAAACGTTCAGGTCTCAGACAAAAAAAACCAAGCTTGCACAGTAGGAGAGAGCTGAACTACCTCAAATGGCCTCACTTACACAGCACAAAAAAGAAACATACAAAAAGTCAGTATATATGAGATTAGGCCTTGTATCTCCTCACCTTCTGGTTACTTGTTCATGTGATTATGTTGAAAGTTAGCCTTAAAAGATTAATTTTGTAACTGAGTTGAGATGAAGTATTTCTTTTGTCACTGAAGTTTGAATGAGAAGCGCTTGTCACATCCTAATCTGCCAATTCCTCACCCATAAAGGCTTGTGCAGGACATAAAATGACCATTGGACCCTAATTAAATGGTGATTTTCTCAGTTTCAGAAAAGTTAGTGAGAAGTTTTACTTGGGTGGAGATAGTAAAAATACATTTAGAAGTTGTTATAGCTGCCCCTAGGTGAAAAATCAGAATATACAGATAAATAAAATCTAGCAGTTAAGATATACTGTTTTGCCAGTATGAAGTGGAACCACAGAAAAAAAATACTTTTAGAAATGTTCAAATATAGGACCTTGAGAGATTTCAGTGTGTCTGAAACTGGGGAGGATACAGGAGTTTGGGAGGACAGTTTAGTCTGTTAGGATGTCCTATTTGAATAGCCCTCTGCTTTAAAATTTTCCCACACTGGAAATCAGAACATAGTACTCTTTATCAAACCAAGGACCGTGCACTAGTTACAGGAGTTTGAGAATAAATGAAGCATAGCTGTTGTGGAGAGTATTGCATCTGCTATTCAGGGATATAGCAGAAAATGTACAGGTGAAACTCATGAAAAATAGAAGATCAAAAATCACTGCCCTGCTTTATTTAACTTAAACTATACCTCACACAAAGTGAGGTTAGTAATGGCATATATGAGACAAATGATGAGTCCTGGTGGAATGTTTGACTTTTACAGAAGTGCAGAACAGAGAATGGCGACTCACTTACTCTTTCACTGTATTTCACTCTCTTTTGTAGTGTTTGTCCCTGTGATTTCCTTTAGGGCAAGTTATCTTTTAGAAGATTTTAGGCTGGGAGTTTCTGCTTCTCAGCAGTGACAGATGTGAAGCTTGCAGCTGCTTCTTTGAAGTAGTTTGTAATTCTCATGCTTACTTTTTTTCCTCTTGTTGAAAAGTGAAGTAAGAGTGCTATTTTCTCTAAAGTTTCATGGTAAAATTTTGTATGTTATTGTATTGCTTATTGAAGCCACAAAAAAGCGCAAATTTTATTTGCAAGGGTAGAGCTTAACATATTGTAGATTCAAATCAAATCCACTTTCTTTGGGTGAAGTCCAGCCACTTTGAAAATCTGTCACTAGGTCCCTCTTTTAGGGCTTTTACATTAAACATAACCAAAGTGTGGCCAGCACAGTGCTTTTTCAGGTATTTTTCTGGCAGTGGCAAATATGCATGGAAAGCAGAGCTGACCAAAAATGGTGCACCCTCTGTTGAGAAACAAGTTTTAAATATTGACTAAGATTTTTTTTCTTCTTCTTCTTTGCTGCTTTGGTATAAACATATTCCTTTAAGCAATAAGCAAGTCTAAGCAATTGCAGCAGAGATGAGAATTTGGTATTTCCAACAAAGTATTGAAGATTTAAGCTGCTTGTTGTCATTAATTTAATGTCTAGAGAAAAATGCTATTTAGTACTTGAAACTTGATTTTTCCGTAACCCTCTGTCACCAACTCTGTCTGATAGGGCTTCCAAAACTGCATGTTTAACTCTACTGTCTTGTCCCGTTACTGGGTCCCCCTTCACAGTTTCAGTATTCAGAAGTGCCAGGTGAGCACAGCGGTAGGTGGGAGCAGAAGGTGCTTAGTAGTTCTGTAGCATCAGAACCAAAGCAAGACTGCAGAACATGCAGGTAAGTCTCTCACTGGCCATAAATCCAAATAGGAAAATGTAACTGCAACTACAAGGTGGGATTGCTTGCCTGCTGTTCAAACAAAAGCTTCTGAAGCTATGGAACAGTTTTGCAACTGTTTATTAAAATGAATCCTAGGGAAAAACCTTTCAAAGGAGTGTTTTATGTATATAATTGTGTATATACTGCATTTGTTAACATCTTTTGTGCTACTCAATAAAACCAGTTTTGAATCTTCATATGAGCCCTGTGAAAACAGGATGTCACTACTGTGTTCTGGAAGCTGCTCAAAACTCTTGTGTCAACAACTTAATCTTGGAAAGTAAAGCCTATTCTCAAGGTATAAAAAAGAGCTTGATGAAGTGTGTAAAAATGAAGTGTATAGGGCGTGTGACCATAAGAAATTTCAAGGACAAAGTAGGAACTTAGATGCATAGATTGCTTCAGTTACCACAGCCCAGGGAAAACTGGTCTAATTCAACATGATATCATAGAGTCAGATCTCAGGACTTGCAGTGCCCTTGCTGGGATGAGGTTCACTGGAGGTTCATGTGAAGGACAATATCCATGCAGGGTTCCTCCTGCTGTTGCACAGTTGTAGGCTTCCTGCCAGCACAAAAGGACCTTCTGAGGACAAAACAACAGTCCATTCCTAAACAGCTTTTTCTTTTCTCTTGTTAGTGGAAAGTTTATGCACAACAGAAATTGTAACTTGGGACCTATGCACACACTTAAAACCAGGAATAATAGACTGATTCTCATCAGCTAGCTCAAACAGCATGCAGAAGTGTGGCTGCCTTTATATGTACCCTAGCTGTTTTACATTGAACTCTACAGAATAACGAGAGAGATCAGATCAGAATACACTCACAGCTGCCTGCCCTACCCTATCTCCTCTTTCACATTTCCTGCAGTCAGTGGAGAAAAATGGATGTAAGCTAACTCCCATCTGTATTAATCCACTGGATCATATGATGAGGGCCTGCATGCAATCCGGATGGGAATGTGTTTCCCTAGTTCCTCCAAGAACAAGGCATATTACTGAGGCATGTATAACACTGTGGTGTATTCTCCTAGAATCATCACTATCCTCCTGGAGGCACCTGCAGGGATTTCAGTGCCTAACTCATCTGGACAGACTACACCAAACACAGTAAGGATGCACTTTGTCCTGCATGTCAATCCTTCTTGCAAGAACTCCTGTCTGCTCTGCTCATACAGCTGTTAAGACCGTAGACATTAAAAATCCTTCTCTAGGATTGGTTGTATTGGTCTGAATATCCTAGCCAAAGGTCAGGCTCCTTCAGCTAAGGGTTAATGTTGTCTAATCACTGGTGATACAACTCCTAAGTCCACACATCTCTACCCCAATACTTCCTCATGGGAGAGAGAAGCAAGTGGTGAACAATCAACACACTGACTTTGCACTTGCTCCAGCACAAAAGGCTGATGATACATTTTCAACACTCAATAGTCTCTTATCTATATGGGTTTTTGTTTGCATTGTCTGTGTGCTGCTACTCTCCTGGTTCTGTCCTTAGCTTTAGATGGTAGTTCACCATCGTGTTCCTCCTCAAGAGTATCTTTCCCTAGACCAGAAGAGCAAGGAAGACCTTTATTCAATGCTGGCTGAGACCCTTAGAAGTCCCACCTGGAAATCCTGGAAAATGCAAGCTTGAAAGACTTCCCAGCATCCCTGGGATAATGTCTCTGGCCTTGGAGAAGAGTCTTTAGTCAGTAGTTTTTGTGCTTCTTCCAACAGATGCTTCCAGCAGATGCAGTAGATAATCATTGGATACTTAGGTAAGACTGTGCAAGCCTCTTGGAGAATCTATTCTATAGTGTAGAGATCTGAAGGTCTTCACTCAATGTGAACCTTGTGCTGCATACCTTTTGAAAGCCTCAGGAGCGAGAAGTGTTCCTCTTGCCCTTCTCTCTATGCTTGATAATCATGACTTGTTAAAATTTGTGTTGCTGACAAACTGTAGGGTTCAGCAGGATGCTGGGGGTGGTCTGTGCTGGTAGTTTTATTCATAGGAAAATAGGAAACACTCAAAGTGAATGTGATTTTACCAAGAGCAATATATGTAAAAATGCTCACTCAAGTGACCTTTATCTATATGGAGTGGCTAGATACTATTCTTTCGGTTTCTCTCTATCTGTGAAATTCTTGGCTGTAAAACCTGTCTATCTTTCAGTTCTATGCCTCTCAGATACTGGAGGCAGGATTATGAAGGCAGTGGGAAGTAAATTACAGCTTACGCCATTAGAAGAGCAAGTAACTGCTCATTTAAAGCAGTATCCCAGTGCTTTACTGCATTTGAGATTCAGGGCCCAGTTAGAAATACTCTGTGCAGGCTTATGATATGACCAGGCAGCAAGGATTGGCCTCATCTCAGAGTTGTTGTTCAAGAGGTTTCCTTAGCTTCAGAATTTAAACAGAAATGTTGGTGGGAGAGGTACGTGTTGTGTGCTCAGGCCCTGCAGGCACCCATGAGCCTTCATTGCTTTGTGCAGCCTCACCTGGGACCTCCACCTGCATACTCCTTGCCCATGGTCCACAAGCCCTGCCTCTGGCTCACTTTCCAGTCCAGTTTCTGGCCGGAGCCACCTTGTAAGCCTGCCTGTGCCCTGCCTGGGGCCTTGCTGCCCTCGCTCGCTGTCTGGACTTCCAGCACTGTCAGGGAACCTGTCCCTGTCACCACACTTGCCCCCCTCTCCCTGCCTGGTGCAGGGGAGGGACACTGCCCTGCCTGTGCCTGGGGACACCCTTGGTTGCCGTCTCACCTCCTATCTGTGACCAACCTCTTCCTCCTCCCTGACAAGACAGCAGGTAACAAAAAGCAGTTCCAGAGATGTTTTTTTAAAAACATTTATTGACAAATGCCACATTAGGTATTACCTTGAAAATTTAAATGTCAATACTGTATTGCACACAGTTTACAGATCCCCCATTTTCATGTGTTTTTCAGGAAAAAACACACTATGTTTTCTTTATTTGTTAGCTGAGTGGCAACTTCAAGACCAAGAGGTCTGGTTTCTGTGCTTAAGGACAGGATCAAAAGTGTACTTTTAGCAGGCCCCTGCAGAGAAAGAAAAGTAAACTTTAGTCATTGTAAGTAAATTTGCAAAGAAGTGCTTCAACAGCCTTCTAGTCTTCAGTGAAGCTACACCCTTCCTAGGGTACTTCTGAATCTCAGTACAAGATCAGGATGGTGGGGTGCGAAAGTTGCTGTTTGCATTCTCCGTGTCTGCTGGCACAGCACTTATGAAGCTTTTGCTAGTCCCAGCCAGCCATGAGTCTCTAGCTTACCAGAGCACCTAGGCGTAAGCCACAAACCAAGTACCCTCCCTCTGCTACAGCAAGCAACGTGGAGGGGTGTGGGATAGGGATGCCCATACCAGTTCCATAGCCTTCGATGATGCCAGCACCTGCTCTGTAGAGCCAGTGGAGGACTGGCTCACACAACAATGTGTCCGTCAGAAGGTTTTAGCTCTATTTCCTGACCAGCAGTGCAGAACACATGTGGCAACCCTCAAGTACAGGTCCTCAGGCCTGGCTTAGTGAAGGGCCAATATCTCCAGGCAAAGCAGCATGCATGTGAAACATGTGGGCACTCAGCTACCAACAAAGAGGAATTTCTGCCTCCAGCATAACCCTAAAAAATTATCTGCCTGTCTCATGGATAGCAGATCAGTTCATAGAATGGTAGAATCATAGAATGGTTCGGGTTGGAAGGGAACTTAAAGATTATCAAGTCCCAACCCCCCTGCCATGGAGTTCCCATGCCGCCAGAAAAAAGGTTATTTGAAAATGAACTTTAGACACACCCTTCACATGTATGTGAAGGAACTCCTAATTCCCATTGCCAGCAGACACAGCGAGAACCACTGCTCAGAGCTCCTTGTCTCTTCTTCTCAGACCCCCCAGGACACAAATCATGGTGGAGCTAAGAAGAGTGAGGGTGCTCCTTCCTGGACGCAGCTTCTCCTCCTTTCCTGGAGGACAGTACACAGATCTAAGGTAAAATGCTTTTATCCACGTGGCCAAGACATGCATTTCCAAGTGCAGAAACTCCCATTTGTTAGACTTGTTCCTATCCTACCTATTAGAGTAACAAAGCTGATCTTCCTTTGGTAGTGTCCCAGTTTCAGCACACACGATTCCTATAAGGGCAAACTTAAGGCTTGCAGAACCACCCCATTATAGGCTCTCTCTTGCACGGACTTCCCTCCACAGCCATTTTCTTAATAGATGTAACATTAAAAAAAAATGTTGCTGAAAGAGTACGACTTAGTTTGCTACGGTTTTGTTACATTTACATGCCATCACCTACTCTGCAAGCCATTTCAGTGAGTTTGCTGATGAGCCCAAAGTACCTGACTGAAGCACAGGCTGGAACTGGCCAGACATGCAGATCTCCTCCTGCTTCTGACGCACAATGCGTTGAATAGCTGGGGGGAGGCCACGGGGGTTGCGCGAGAATATCAGGGAGTAGCCATCATCACAGGAGCCATCCTCCTTTAGACTGCGGCAGGCATAGGTAATGGCATAGTTATCATAGTCGGTGTCAATCACCCAGTAGTTGTCCCCTGAAACATCAGAACACACGTGTTTGTCATGGTGGGCGAAACAGAGCAGGGATGGACCTAGTCATCCTGCAGGGAGATGCCCCACTTCAGCACATGGAAAGGAGAGCTTCCCAAAGGGTCTAAAGTCGCCTTCTACATCCAATTTATCTCCACACCATGAAGTGAAGAACTGGGACAAGCACAGGGTGTCTTGAGACCATGTTGTTCCCTATGATGCTCAGTGCGTTTTCACCTTTGGTTTCTTATGCTAGAAGTATTAGAAGGACTGGGACTTGCCAGGTTTTCAATCACAAAACAAACCGCTTTATGTTTCTCACTCAAGCATGGCGGGGAGGAGCATACAGATTAAATTTTGGGCATACAGATTACATTTCCTATACAAGAAGCATCAGCAGAATATGCCACCTCTTTTCCAGTCTTGATCAACTAAGTGCATTTTGGTGTGTCTTATCTGCAAGTACTAAGTGCGTGCACTTCTTTCTTATGCATTAGCAGGCGAGGTCCTGCCCAACTTGCCCAGCTGGAGTCCCACAACTATGGGATAGTCAGGTACAAAGTATGGGCTGTGCAGGGTGCATCACTGATGTTCAGCACAAGCAGTTTCTGCAAGGGGAACTTCAGTTAACAGCTCTGTTTTGTTGAGTCCAGCTACGTTTGTCTGAGGAGAACCGCGTCTGCTGCAGAAGTGGGTCCATGTGTCGCCTCCCATTAGCTATGAGGAGTATAAGGACGACTGGCTCTCAGCACCTTTGGAATTCCCACTGCAGGGCCCAGGAAGCATTACTCCCCTAGGTTCAGCACACCACTTGGCCGTACAAAATCTATGTGTATGGCCCATTGCCTCTATGCTGCATCCTCGCTGTTAATACATATGGTGTACAGGTAGGGTCTCTGGAGAGCCTCTGAATCCTATCCTTTCTGTGGAGATAAAAAGCACTGCTTGGATAAAGCATCACCCTGAAAAAGGGTGCTTTGTCTCCACTTGGAGAAATCTGAACTCAACTGTTTTTCCTTCTCATATGTTGAAAGACACAAATCTGGGCAGCTGTAAGCTATCAACCAGCACCAGAGCGCTGGAGAAGTTCACTCACCACCGCTGGAGAGGTAGCTGGCCAGGCCCTGGTAGGTCATGTACATTTTTGCTGGAGTGGTTGGGTCAGGTACTGTGTACTGAGCAGCCATGTCAGCACAGATCACCCAGAACCTGCAACAAGATCCACGAGACTGAAGGTAAAATCCTGTGGCATGTGAGCTTCAGAGGGCTGTCCTTCACTCAGGACTCTGAAGGGTCCTTTCAAGATTCTTCCCACTCGCACTGTGTGACACGCCTGCAAAGCTTCATTTGCCTCATCCTAAAATATTCTGGAGCGCTGTGCTGTTAAGACTTAAAAGGTTCATAGCCACCTGCTCTACTCTATTATTCATGCAGTCAGACAGTTCTTGGTACGTAATGCACAACAGGACTTGTGCTAGCCTACTGGAAGCCCTGGATTTTCTTTTCTACACTCAGAAAGATATTTAATCCATTTACATGCTGTAATTTCTTACAGTAACCATGACCAACAGGCAAAAATCTTAAGCTTCCTTCGATCTGTCTCTTCAGGCATCACAACGGCATCCAAGAGTTAGCCACATGTTTTCCTCAGAAGTCCATCTAACACTGTGTTGAAAGATCTGTGAAAGCAATGCTTGCTTACACCCCTCTCCTGTCCCTGAACATCTCAGTGAAATAAGAGCTGTCCTACCCTCTCAGCCCCATAGCTTTCACTAGGTCCTCTCACTTGGAGGCGCTTCACTTGCCTCTATCATTACATATTTGATTTTATAATTGACTTTTTGCAGTAGTTTTGTGATGGATGCAGGCCACAGCCAGGCTGAGAAGAAACCCAGAACTCAAAAGTGTCTAACCTCTGGCTCTTAATATATTACCTTGATTGAGCTTCCCTTTCTGATGAAGATAACGTGGTTGTATTTTGTGGCCAGGATAAATCACCATCCATGTCCCCCTCCTCAAGTACCTCATGGCAGCAGCTAGAGCTGAACATCAAGAGAGCTCACCCAAAAAGCTTCACACGGCCTTTGGAAGATGCAGTCATTGTGCCATCTTCCTCCACGGTGTATTCAGCAGAGATGTTGTCCTGAAGGAAAAGGCCTTCTGGATCCTTCTTGGCCAGCGCGTACCATTTCCCTGCATACTAACATGAAAGACTATTAATATCTGGATTAATCACCATGGCAAGATTAGCACAAAAGCTTTTTTGTAAACATTAGCACCCTTTAAACTACCCATTGCCTGGCCTATGGAGAAAGTCTGAGTTTGGGTGGACCTGTAGCACACAGGTCCTGCTACGCCATCAGATGAATCCTTGCCTCCATGCTAGGAGGAGTAGGTGGAGCAGCTCTGCACTTCTGTGTGCGTATACTCATTGTCGTGTGAGATGTTCCTGTCATGGTGCCCCCACACTGAAAGCTTCTCCCGTCCTGAGAAGCCTGCTGGGAGTCAGGCTGGTTCTTCCCTGTTCCCATTCAGGACCCCTGCTTTTCTGTGGAAGATGCCATCAACAACACCAAATGGCAGTCACAAAGGCCTTGGTAAGCTGGCTGGAGACACTCTTATGGCTGCTGGGGGCTGCAGTTGATCTCTGACAGTGAAAAGGGTGTACCCAGAAAGCTTCCCCATCTGTGCACTATGGGGATGGAAGGATGTGCTGGAGAAATGAGCAGCAGGGGAAAATGAAATGAGGTTAAGGGGAAGAAAGTTTCTGGATAAAAGTCGGTCTCTGAAAATGTACAATCAGTGAAATGAAAACAAGGTCTCACAGGCGACTGACAAACAGGAAAGCCCTCATTAACACTAAGTTAACATTAATAAGTTAACACTAATAATAGAAATACTAAGGAAAGCAGAATTTAGTTGTGTTAAATTTGATTCTTCAGCAAAACTAATATCTGTTTGACAGATTACAGGTTTAAGCCTGAAACAGTCTGTAATTCCCAAATACAGGACCCTGATAAAACACTGACTTTCTAAAACTGTTATGTTCCCAAAGTTCTCCCCAGACATGGGTTTGTTTCCACCAAAGCCAGTCTTATGTAGAGGAAGTCCTGGTCCCACTCCAGCTGCAGCTGGAAGTGATGGTTGCTGAGGGACATTCAAAACAGGCACTGTGACACCTGTCTGGACCTTTCCAACATCATTAGCCCTGATTTCCTCCTCAGAGGCAAGAAGATTAAATGCTGTCTTTAAACAAGATTCAGTTTGAGTTCAGGATACCCAGCTAGATAGATTTTCAATTTCCTAAAACTCCCAAGAATCGCTGGTAGTGGGTGGAAGCCCCCTTAGGTCATGTGTTTGGACTTTCTCTCTGATGGGGATATAACTTGTTTCGTTCATGGGACTGCTGAACCCTGAGATCTTTACCAAGCTTTGAGCTAACAGAAGATGATGTCTAAAAGAATAACATCCCTGACTTTCAAGGCCAGTTTTACCATAAAGCTCAGCAGGTTAAACAGCAGTGAGAGAACCAAACTACAGGAACAGTGTCCGAGAGCATACAAAAGAAGTTAACTTCTTGGTGAGGAACCCCTTTAGATTAACACAAACTGTAACCTGGAAAAACAGTTTATGTATGACACGTCTTCACATACACTGTTGAAGTAACCATAATTACCCTTTTTGGATCAAAATTGTCTTTCACAGAGAAGGACTCCACTGCACAGGTCTGAGCGAGACTATACTCAACAGTGGAGAAGACTGAAGCCAGGAACACATACTGAGCGTATTTCATTCTGCAAGGCAAAAGCAAAAGTGGAGTTTTATTTCATGCAGGAGATGTGGGTAGCTAGTGCTGTGCCTAGAGACACATTTCCCTCATTTTAAAACCAGTTTCTTTCCATGCTGATTTTCTTTCCGTACCAACTCCACTGAGAAACCACTGGGTCACTGTGGTGGCTTAAATCCAGCCAAAACTGAGAATCAATGGCAATTACTTTGCAAGAGTATTTTGCTTGCCAGTAGTAGCATTGTGATTCATGATATTTTTACTTTGTAAATCAAGCCAGACTCTGCATAAGTTTGGTAAGAACTGATAAAAATTTGAAATTTTTTGAATTCTTGAATATTCAAGAAGAACAATGTTCTGATGAGCTCTGCGGAATCACAGAATCACAGAATTGTCAGAGTTGGAAGGGGCCTCTAGAGATCATCTAGTCCAACTCCCCGGCTAAAGCAGGAAAGTGAAGCACTGTACGTTGTAAGAACGTTGCTTCTAAAAATCTCATGGTGAGTGTCCACTTTGCTTTCAATCCAGCAAAGCTGTGTACTTTATGACCAGTTCTCATCACCGAAACAGGCTCTTCCTAGCTGCCTAATCTAATGGCAAAATGTATCTCGGTGCTGTCTGCCCTCAGACCATTCCCTCTACAAACATGACAAATAATATTCAATTTCTAGAGGCTAGATCTGACATTGCAGCACAGCCACAAGGTGGCTATGGCTTTATTTGTCTCCTCGGATATCCCAGCTCATCTCTATCCCAGCATATGATCTTGAATACCTGTTCTGATGGCAACATAAAACACAGCTACCTGAAACTTGCCTGCAGCATCCAAGCTGAGTTACCACCAACCCAGGACTTCCAAACACCCCAGCAACTACTCTGTTTCCAGCTGCTGCCATACAAGCTTCCCTTCCCTGATGCAAAAAGGCTAATCTGGCCCACCTCTGTTGAAGAGAGACCTACCTGCTGGGGTAGAGGTGCTGGAGATCCCTCAGACTACTCTGCTTCAGTCTTTGAGCTGCAGTCAGCAGGCGAGTTTTGTGTCAATTGCCCTCCAGCTGCCTTTAAATAATGAATCTGGAAAGTCACTAATTGGTTATTTTTGCTCGTGTGCCTGAGTAAAACGCTTAATCTTGGATAATCCATTATGTAAAAACCAACTGTAATCCTCACACTGGTGGGTCTGACTGCTATACTAATGCAAACACAGCTTTTACATAATGGAAAAAGCTTCCCAGAAAGCTAATAAGTCCACTGATGTGATTGTACCACACCTTTGTCTCATTGAAGTCTTTCTGCTCCTAACACGTGTTAGGAGAATAAGCACAGAGCATTAACCAGAGAAACTCATGGACTACACATACTCATCTGCACAGGCACGTGTTTGCATTTGACAACTAGCATGGGGCAGATACATAATTAGCTCTTCTAATATCTGCATCATCAAATTAAGGTCATCCTTGCAACAGTGGAAAGATGTTATGCATTATCTACTGGGGGGTGGGGGGAGAAGTGCGAAAATAAAGGTTTTGCCTTACGTTCACATCAACATCTTGGAGTCCTCAGTTGTCCTGTGCATTGAAACATCTTTACACACGTTCTTCCCAGCTCATCTGGTCAACATTTCCAGTTACATAAATACTAATGTTCTCCCCTTCCCAAGATGTTCTTCCAAGAAGCCTTCCATGGAAATGCAATAAAGCACAAAAAGATGAGAAGGTAGAAATGGCTAGAAAAACATTTTTGGTAGCAAACTGTGCCTGCCATTCTTACAATTTCCCCAAGTGCCCAAAGAACTTCCCCAACTGCAAAGGCTGCCCATGTACTCTTTCTATCCTGGCTCACCTGGTAGATTTAAGACTTCAGACACTCATCCAGGAGTTGCTGGCACTAGCAGTTACTTCTCCGAGTTACTGGGCTGCTGGGTGCTGGGAATCCTTGGACATAGCCACTAGGGATGAGTCTATAGTTCCTACAGAGTAAGCCCAGATAGTCCTGAACCTCCTAATACTGATCCAACCATTTCGACATTCAGAGTAAGGCTAAAGCCTTCTGGATGTGTTGGACTTGCTGCAGAGGTCACTTACAGCCGCTTGCCCAGGATTTCCTGAACAGAAGCATGTGATCTTGCCCCAGAGCTGGTGTGTAACTATATGGCTTTCCAGGCAGCTTGTTTACAATTGCCCATTATCTGAGAAAGATAGCCCTTGCTTGCTGCCAGAGGAAACTTTGATTTGGCCTCTGTGCAGCTTCCGCTCACAGTTTAGAGGGAGGCAATGATACTTTGCATGCGTGTGTCTGGCAGAGGGACTGAGTGTACCCTGTTCATGCCACCTGCGTGGCTTCAGAGGAAACCTGAGCAAGTTCACAGGGTAGTAACCTGCTGGTAACTGGGACAGGAATGTGAGAGCACCTGTCCCAGGCCTGGGGTGACCAGGAGCAAGTGCCACAGCATGCCCCCATCCGCCTGATGAGGGGCTGGGTGCAGCCTCCTTGCCCTCCCCAGCCATGGTGAGGCCACACCATCATGCTGCTCTTGACTCTTTGTAAGTGGCTTTCTTTTATGCAGGTGGAGTGTCCTGGGGCTGGCCAGTGTTACACACAAGGGTCCCCTCTTCTCCCTGCGTATTTTGGCTGGGTTTACCAAGTGACACTGAGACCTGGAGGTATGGGGGGGGTGGCACAAAGACAGTCGCTGAAGTGAGGTACCAGCTGCTTCATGTCCAGGGCAATGCGCATCTACCTTGTCCTGCCCTGGACCCCCTGGCCTGATTTTCTGTAAGGATGCCAAACAGCCATTTGCTGAACTAATCCTTCAGCTACAGCTGTCTGCTCACCGTATGTACTGTGCTCCGGGGATGAGCAGGGCCTCTGAAAGGATTGAGCAGGGCTCTCAAAGTATTGCATAGGGCTGGTGGCCTCCAGCACCGGGTGTGAATATAACCAGCTCTGTTAATTAAGGCACAGCTTGCTACCTGCAGCCTTGTCCAAGCACTGTGCTGCCTGCTTTCAGCTCCTCTGGCACACATACCTTGTACTTGCATCTTCACCAGCAGCATTTGCTTCATTTAGAAGTGAAAGGAAGATCAACAGAAGCCCATTTAACCTCTTTATAATGCTTAGTTACTTAAAGAATGACATAAAAAATAACTTCTTAAACTGCTTTCTGAGGGCTAGATGCCCACTTTATTTACAAAGGGCTTGGGTTTGCTTTCCTCTGACACTGAATCTAAGTGCAGAAGTGTGCTTTTCCATCCCTGACAGGGGGATTTGAGAATGAACTGCAGTGTTTTCTGTAAATTAGAAGGGTTTCAAAACACTTATCACTTCATCTGTTTCCAACAAAACAGATTAGTTTATGTCCATGTGAGACATAGGTGACACTCGAAGCCATGCTTAGATGACCACTTAATCCCCTGGAGATTAGAGACATGCTAATAATAGCTAATCACAGCACAAGATTTTGGTTGGTGAACATAACATCTGTCAATGCATTATTTGCTGTTTGGAGCAAGAAGAAAACAAAATCCAACTAAACTTAATTTCACACTATTATGATAGTTAGTGCTGGGCACAGAAAAAAAAAGGTAGGCATTAAAGTATCGAAGGCCCATATTCCTGGGCCTGTTAAATGTGACGTAATATGAAATGGATCTTACAAAAACAAAGGTGCACTGTAGGGTCTTGGTTGTCAAAAAAGATATCTGAGGACTTGTTCTAGACCTGCTCATCAAAACAGCTGTTTTTTTACTGGAAGAAGTGGCTTGACCAAATAAAACATATATTCAGCGTACTGGACTCAACATAAGAGTAACCGGTAGTTTTAATGGCCTGCAGTAAAAGAGGCATGCAGACAAGATGATTAATCTTATCTTCTTCCCTATCTTATGAAATACAGCAGTGCAGCAGTTCTGGATTTCCTACCCCTAGCAGTCCCCCTCCTTCTGCTTTATTATTAGAATAAGCACAGGGTAAACTGCTCTGGGAATTACTACAATTGCACTGCCACATCAGATTTAGGAACCTGTGCTAGCTCAGCAGCCGATGGCACAGTATGAGATCTCTAAATAGCCTCCTGCATCGGGCATTAAGTTCCCAGCTGTCCAGCAGGCAATCAAGTTGTGGGGTTATTTACCAGGGTGCTGGAGAACAACTACGTGTAGATGTATTTTGAGTTGCCCTTGACATCTAATGTAGTGGTTATTGCACCATAAGTTGGGAGGATTTCCTGCTCTAGATTTAGATCTAATTTGTGCTGCTGAGGAGGCAGGGCTTTCTCCTGGGGTGTCACACACGTGTGCCTGCATTGCTAGAAGGACCCATGTCCTAGTCCCAGGTCTGCCAAGGACTGAGAGGGCAGTGGTAGTCTGCTCGACTTCCTCACCAGGGTGGGAGGCAGGAGAAATAAGGCTTTCCCAAAGTGGCACACCACATGAAGGCTGTTGGCTAAGAGGTTCTCAGTTTCTGTCACTTCTGCTCAGAAATGCTGATCTTTCCCAATTAAAAGGGTGATGCAATACAGATGAAGAAGAAATAATCTGAGGTTTGTTCTTCTGTGGCTCAAGGGTAAGGTCCTTGGGTGTGTTACATCATTAGATAAAAAAGCATCAGAAATCACTGCCTTATGACTTTCAAGGTGCCATTCAAACACCTCACAGCTTTAAATGTCATAAACTGAAAGACACCTTTCCCTTCTGAAATATGACAGTGTCATTCTTGCTAAACATACTGACTGACAATTGGTAGAGCAGGAGCTCAGATGCTCCAGTACACACAATACATCTCAGGCACAAACAGACACATGCGTTCCCGCACTTTGCAAAGCAAAAACAGGAGGCTGCTCAAAGCATGGAAGAGTTGAGGAGCTCCTCTGCTAAGACAGGTAGCCAGCCCAGGGGAATGGTTGTCTCAGAGCTGTTGTCAAGGGCTTGGTAGCAAAACTAAGTTACAGCCTCTGCCCTAAACCCTTCAGCATCTTGCAGCTGCCTTGGCAGAACAGGGTGAATGCAGAGCTGGCAAAAATCTCTGCTGAAATGGGATTTTACTATACAGGGAACCACCAGCCAAAGAAGCAGATCAGTTTTTGTGCCATCTCCAGGTTTCTGCACAACTGTGCGAATGATGGTTGCAGCTTCATCAGTGAGCTGCTTGTTTACTCTCTAAGCCATGACAGTTTCCCTAATGGCCTCTTGCAATTCTTGTACCAAAATACCATCCAGGCCTGAGGTGACCTGAGGAAAAAGAGAGCCATCAAATAAAGAGGTGACCATTTTTTTGACCATCAAATAAAGACGTAGACATTTTGGTTGTTGTTTCCTAGTATAAACTACTAGGCATACTGTTGACATATCTATATACATAGCTAGCTTTTACTACAATTGAGCTGGTCCATTTGCAGACATTGGCATGCTTATTCATTTTAGTTGCAACGTTTATTTAAAGATACAATATTTGTCTTTTCATGCCAACACACCAGCTCCTGGAGGGCAGAGATCAGCCCCTTTGGCACAGGAAGCCTGGAGAACCTGCCTTTTCAAAGTGAGCAAGGAGGATGGGATCTGTAAACATGATGGGAGTTCAGTTGTCTGAGACTGAGGTCTTTGCACTTGAAGACAGCTGTGAGGTACATCCATGGCCCGATCCTATTCTTGTCTCCAGGGGGAAGCAGGAGGAAAAGAGAATAACCCTTGACACAGCCAGTACACCCTGCCACATTTTGCAGTCTGGTAACAGACTAGAGTTCATTTAATCCCTGGTGTTATTCCCAGGATGCCTTTCAAAAATGAGAGGCACAGAGAATATGTGAATAACCCTGGAGGTATAAGTCATATGTGTAATATTCTAAGCCTGGTTCCTTTTCTGTTCATGCATCAGAAGCAGCTTAACACCAAAAATGAAAGAATAAATCTATAGGCTCTAACTTGTTGCAAAGCACAATGTAGCAGCAGAAACATATGTCCTCCTTTACATATTGCAGACAGTTAAGTGCTGCCTCCAGATTATTGCTCCAGAGGGATATTTACAAATCCTTACATGGCACGCATCTCAAGGTGCTTTACAAAAGTGATACTGCTGGCACAGAGCTTGAGGAGTTCTGGATAAGAAAGGATGTCCATGCCAGCCCTGATGGTGGATTTAAAAGCTAAAACCAGAAGCACAAATTACCAAAGCCAGGGAAATCTGTATGTGCATGCAGCCAAAGACCATTAGCCAGGCACCTGGCCTTAGTAAGCATTAGAGGAGACAGTCTCCATCTGCAATAGAAGGCGGAAACAGACTAAGGATGGAAGGTTTAAGTCAGAGCACCTCTCTGTACTCCAAGGAGAGGGCAGTTGGGATCATGAAGCTGATTAGTGAATCACAGAGCTAGAAAATAAGCCAAAGGTTTTCACATACAACTGTATTTCAGCTTTCTATCTCTGCTTCCTCTGTGGGAGAAAAGGATAGACTTCATCAGATTGCTTTGGAAAAGGGAAAAGAACTGAGGTTTTTTCTAAGTTACCAAAGATGATAAAATCATTATTATTTTTTCACAGATAATTTTGTTTGTTTTATGGTTTAAGGAGTTGACTTTCTTTGAAGCTCCAAGACCTGAGATAGAGTAAGTCTTCCATGGATAGGAAACTTCAGTGTTCATCATGGCATGCTTCTCGCCAGCTGAGGGCACTTACATAGCAAAGTGATTTATTTTACAGAGGGGCCCATCTTGGGTAACAGAAGCCTTACCACCTCTGTAAGCCTGAAATTGACCCAAAGGCCAAGCTAACATCCACTTCAGCCTGAGGAACAAGCTGATACCCCTGAAAATCAGTGTTGCCTCAGAGATAGTTACTAAAAGTGTTAAAAATATTATCCCTGCAGCAACCTCTGCTGCAGGAAATTAACATTAAGCATCTCCCTGCCCAAAGGAAAGAAGGAGGAAGAGACAGGCTGCAGTGTGCCCAAGCACTGCCAAAACCTCTGCTGGACTTAACGGAGGTCTGTGCCTGCAGCCACACCATGGAGACCTACTGCCGCTCCTGTTATGACCAGAAAAGCACCTGTATGACCAGCCCTGTTGCTGGTCTCTGGAATATGAGTAACCTGCTTCCTCTTTGCTGCAGCCTTGTACCTGCCAATGTTGCACGCCTCTTTACACTGTTCTCCTGAGTCAACTGAGACTATACAGTCTCTCCCAGCTTGTTCTTATGATTTCTTGGCTTGACCTCTTCTTACCCATGGTGGCCTCTCTTGGTCCCACATTTCTGGATGCCCAGCTGTTCCTAGCAGTCCATCCTTTGAGTTAAAGCCACTTTCTGTGATTACATCCCTGTGCCCAGCACTGTCACCTAATCCTGGCAAGGTGTATCCCTGAGCCACCTCCATCTTCATTATCTCAGTGTGCCATCAGACTCTTTCTAAACTCACTGGAACACATATCTCTCTGAGCATCTTTCCAGCCTGGTTTAGTTGTCCTGGAGCAGTTGTGTTGAGAATCACTCAACAGCACCTGTTCTTACCTGAGTAACCAAAAGCAAAACTCTGAAATACTCCCCATGGAACCATTTCAGCCTACCCAACAACCCTCCCTGGCTTGCAGAAATGCTTCTGTCCCCTGGATTTTCCCTGATTTAGAGGCCCAAGGATTTTCCTTGATAACCAATTCCAGAAGCATGGATGAGCATTTTTTTGTTAGCTTTTACCCCATGACCCTCCTGGCTCAACACTGTATTCTCCATGCTCTCCATATTGTTCCCCAGGTTTCAGCGCTTTGTCACTTCCACAGCTTTGTATGGACTCAATAGCCCTTCTTCCTCATAACTTTATCATCTCTTCTCTTCTTTGTTTACTCTGGAAGCTAGAGTCAGTTTTTCTGCTCCACTTCTTTTCTGTTAAGCAATCCTATTCTCTGCCTTTCCCTCTTCTCCCCCATTGTGACCATATTTCTCAAAAATCACTTCACTCATGTGGGATGCTGCCCTTTTGTTCTGTAGACATCTGCAAACCTTTTCTCTCCTTTTCATCATTTCCCTCTGACACTGCATGAGCAAACCTACTTCTGGGTAGATCTGAGCACCTATATTTTGTTATTAGTGTTCCTTATTCAAGTTTTGTGTGTCCTAGCATTCTGTTTTCCTTAATTCCATGCCCAGAGTATCTGGGGAAGATGGTTCCACAAGGAGTGCATACGGTAGAATTTGGGAAGAGTTTAATGATCTTTTTTGTTCTTCAGCTTCACAGGACATTTGACCAACTACATGATCTTCTTATTAAAGGTTCAGTGGTTTGTGCTAAGAGTTTTGGATGCAATCTGTCGATTGAAAGATAACAAACTTGTGTAGTCTTATTGCAGAAATTGCCCTTGTTACTGTGTTTTAATTTATTTTTTTTTAACTCAGCTGTCCCTCCATAAAATTAAGAGGAAGAGAATCTACACGTTTACAACATACACAAGGAGGATAAAGACAAGAAGGTACATCACCATTCCAGGTCTGGTGGACTTACTCAGGTTGGCTTGGTACATTACTCAGGACTTGGCTCAGGTACATTTCCAGTCTTCTGACATGGCACAGATATATTTTCTCATAGATGTATTTCAAAAAACCACAGCCAGATGGCCAAATCCCAAACTGACTTGTGTGCTAGAGTGCAGGGGAAGGGTTGCCACTTTCAGAAATCCAGAACTCGTCCTGGAACACTGGGCAGTGCAGATTCCATCTTGTTACACACTACCATTCCCTTGAGTGCCTCAGTATATCTCCAGTACAGCAGTTGCTCTTATACCTCCCCTAATCACCAGGCAATTACAAAAAACAATGAACATGAACTTCCCCACCACCCTACCACTTGACATTTAGTTTAAAAGTTTGCAAGATTCTGCATTTAGGCAAAAGTGAGGGGTTTTTTTTTAGAGATAAAACAAAAGTAATTAAGTGAAAACTAGCCTCACATTAACTTGCTGAGGTACTTTCTGAGTCTTATCAATTTATGGAGCTTGAAAGCATTTTGGCAAGCTAACCCCAAGCATGCCTGTTGATTGTTACTTAGAACACACTACTATCCAAAGCAAAACTTTGTATTTATTTCTACGTCCACAGCACCACCTCCCTTCTGTGAAAACCTTTCAGATTCAAATCTCTGATGGTTTCCCGCAATTCACCAATACAATGCTTAAAGTAGCATGCTAATTTAAAAGTAATTCTCCAAAAGAATTGATAAGGGGAGGGATGATCCATGGCAAGATGGAGTCAACATTCTGGCTAAATTGCATATGTCCCTGCTCCTGCCATCCTGCACCTCTGTGAGGCTCCTGTCAGCTAGAGACAGGGATTGTTGATTGCCCAGGCTGGGCTGTGAGAGATTCCCAGTAATTGTTTCTCTAGCCCCTGAGGTCCCTCTGAAGGGCAGCCCTGCCCTCTGCTCCCCCAATGTGGTACCATCCCCAGACTTGCCCAAGAGTCCTCTGCCCCTCACCCACCTCCAACTACCTTGCCATGGTGCCTGCAGGGAGGCTGTGTCAGTTTCCCACATGCTGGTGGCTCCACTAACCTCTGCTCCAGGTGGGAATGGGGCCCTGGCAGTGTCTGGCATGGGGAGCAAGAGCCCAGGTGTCAGGGTCATGTTGTGGTGCCATCTGGCCAGCCACAGAGGGGAAGGAAAGGCCAGGGTAGGGTGCTGAGCAAGACCCCTGAGGTTTTGGATGCTAGTCCTCCATGCAGAGAGAGACAATCTGTGTATGGCTGGAGGAGCGGGCTAGACTCTGGGGACAGAAGAAGACCCTGATTCAGGAGGGATGAAGGAAACAGCTCTGATCCTCATTGGGCTCCCATGGCTCCAGGCAGGGAAGCTTATTCTTGGATACAAGCAGGTGGCATGCAAATATTACTTGGTAAATCAGATAAGCTGCAATCTTGTTATGCCAGCGGATGAGTGGGCCAGAAAGGTTTGAGTGTAGCTGTCAATACAGCATCCTGTAAGGATAATGCCTAATCAAATTAGTCACTCGCAGCTCCCCTCCCCACAGCCTCTTCATTAGGAGGAAAACATTGTTTCCATGAAGGAGGGGCAAAAGCATCTTCAGACCTAACATCCCCAACACTTGCCATCACCCTTCCTGCTTTGCAGGTAGTATCTGCTCCATCTGCTTTGGACACAGTCCCATAAATGGCTCTAAAAGTACTGCTTCTCTTGGGCAGTAGATTTTGCTGGATGATTGTACTTCACAACTGGAGTTTTTAACAATGTCCATCCTAGGATTGGGGAGAGACTGTGATATGAGTTGTTGCAAGGGGAGTAATTTTATTCCCAGGCACTCCAGTTCATTTTCACAGCCACCAGCCAAGCCTTCTGGGCAGCTTAAGCATTTGAGGTTTCCATTTAAAATACTGCTTAAAGGACATCCACCAACACCCAACAAGGCAGACATGTTATGCCAACTCTGCAATTCAGTTTTAAAGCTATTAAAAACAAATGTGTGCAACAACATGTGTTCAGATATTATTATGCTCTGTGAGAGCCTAATGCAAGTTTCCTAAAATAGCAGCCTCATCCTCCTACAAAATCCCCCATTGTCTGCCTAAGTCCAATCAAACAGCATTATCCTATTGCAAGCTTAGATTGTATCCACCTCAGTTATGATTGATATGCCAGCAATGGCTTTCACCATGTCGCCTAAGTTTCCCTGAAAGCCTAGGGAACACCTGCAGATTTTGCACAATGCTTTAAATTCAGGATATGTTTGCCCACCACCTTTCTCCAAGGGGTTTGCTTTGGCACTGCTGGCTCCCATTTCACACATGATTTAGATTTTCACCCCCCATTCCTACATGGTTTCACTTGCATGGCAGTTATACAGCCCTGTACTGGCTTAACAAGTATTGGCTCAATTTCTCCACTTCTTCAGCTGTAAGCTGCAGTACTTTAGGACCTTTGTTCTTTCCTCTTGTTAAGGGGAAATCTTGTTAAGTTTCATATTGTGGGTACAGAGGAAGAAACTGAACTTGAATCTTACATATTTTGACTCTGGAGTGTCACTGCTGCACACTGCTTGTTTTTCTTACATGTTTCCAAAAAAAACATTTATCTTGAACTGAACAGAAAGTTCATACCCAATGAAGTGCAAATATCTGGGAAGTTTGGATCCAAAAGAACGCCAGCTTCAATTCAATATGAATAGTTCACCCCTTTGTAATTTTTCAGCTCCCAAATCGAAACCCAAAATTGCATATAATGATTTGCATACCCTTTAATACAGCCATCAAATCTGTTTATGTCAGCTTATACATAAAGAGAGAAGCCATACAGTCTGGAAAACACCACATGTCATCAAGGCCAAAGGACCTTCTGTTCAGACATAGAGCATCCTGAGTACACCCCCTGACTGTATAGCTCTGTGCTATGATATCCATTTCATACACAGCCTGATTTTTTGATATTGAAATAATTCAGGGAAGTAGCTATGAGCTCCCATGAGACTTCTCCACAAATCTGACCTGGCACAAGGAAAGTCCACTAGATCAGAAAAACTGTCAGGCCACAGTATGTTAGACCACAAGAGGAGCTACACTTCACTTCAGACCTTCTTCAAACTCCAGGTAATAGGAAACTTCATTCCTTTGGGATACCAGAATCCAAAATATGTTAGTCCCCTGGCAAATTTTTTAGTTGATTATACTTTACTCGGTCCCTTTTCCTCCCTGTCACTGTGGGATAAAACAAGGCTTACCCTTTACAGCACATTAGGAGGGCCCAGATCGATATTGAGGTGACAACCTTGGAAAGCAGATGGATATCACTGGCTTCCATTGTGCATCAGTCATCAATAAAATTACTCCCATCTGGCAGGTTTACACTGCTGAAAATGAAGTATTTCTTGGTGTCCAAACAATGTTTTCCTTACATATAACTGGCCTGAGAGGCTGTGGACTGTGGGGAGGCTGGACCCCCAGGAAAATGGGTTTCCCTCCAGCTATAAGAAGTTGTTTGTCCACACCATTTTCAGCAGGCTGATGTCATTACATGTGTATCACTTCTGACAAGGGGTGTTCATCAGAAAAAAAGGACGAGATGTCTGTTTCTAGGGGTATCCAGGCATGTACCTAGGTGTATTATGTAAGAGGCATCTCTCCCCACTGTTGTGGAAGCCCTTTCAGCACAGATCTGAAATCTCCTGTCCTGCATGGCTATGGAGAACAGACTGTTCCCTTTTTCTTAGTAGTGGCCTTTTATACAATTGAGGTCTGTTTTTGTTTAGAAAAGAGATGACTCAAAAGAGACATGACAAACCTCAGCCTTTCCTCAGAGGTCACATTTTCCTACTGTCTTCCTGGTAACACATCTGTTTAGTACAACTTGGCATAATCTGTTACACAATGGAGAGTTCATCCTAATGGTTGTACACCTCCTTCTGCCTGGTAGTGTTGATGCTTATTGAGCCTATGATATGCCCAGATAGTGACTCATCCCCATGAACTCACCAGCTGACTGTTCTCCACATAAGTAGGGCTTTCCATGCAGCCTTGGTGAGTTCTAGTCCTTTTCTTCTGTACACACCAGTCTGCAATTTAGTTTTAAGATGGTGCTCAAACACATTTACAGACACCTGACCGCAGCTCATACGCTGGCTTAATATGCATTTTTCCACTTATCAGTGGAAATAATGAGATGTTCTACACCTAAGACAGCCTCTGCAGAGAATCCTAATCAAGAAGTTCTTAAAACCTATTAGTGAGCTAGTAACAATGACTTTTCATCTTCCAAATAGATTTATCACCAGCTTTTAACTATTTCACCTAAGCCCTCACATAAGAGACAGAATATCTTGTGTGTCATTTCCTCATGAGTCAAGAGCTGTGACAGTTGTTACTTTCCTCCTGTCCACAGACTTCTCACTTTGGCATAGAGGAAATTATGCTGGTATGGCAGAGTTTGCTCTTGATAAAACCATAGTGGTTGTTACTTATCTCCTCTAGTTATTTACAGAAACATATTTGTCCCAGTATTTTCTTAGAAGCTAGATTTAAAGTGGTCTGTTGTGGAATTCTACAGTTCTTCTTTTTTCCTGTTTTGTTGAAAGAATCATTACATCTACCTTTCCCAGCATTTCAGAACTTCAGAAGATCCACCATAAATTGTCAGAAAAAGCCATTAACAGCTTAGAGGTTACTTCACACAACTCTATAAGTACTCCGGTCCTTCAGTACTTTCCTTGATACTCCTACTCTTCCCAACATGATAACAGAAAATGCTCATTGCCCTTCATGTTCCTAATTTAATCTCATTTTAGATCTTGACCTTTCTGAATCTTGACCTTTATGACTTTACATTTTTACTCATTCATGGTATTTATATACTCATCTTCAACAATTTCACTGTGCTTAAACACTTTCTGTCCATTTTTCTCTTGCTTAACAAGAGCACATAATTTACAAAATGGCATGTTTTTTCCACTTTCAAACCCATATTTCTTGGTCTCACTCACCTAAACTGTCTTCCTCAGTTAGCTCTTTCCTTTGTCTCCAGTCAAAACCAAAGAACATGCAAGAACTTGCGAAAAGCCTGCAACTTGCAGTGTTGCTGTTCCTACAGATGTCAGGCAATTAAAATTCCTCACTGTCACCAAGTCTTGTGCTTGGACAGTCCTGCTTGTTGCTCATGAGAAGCTTTCATCCACCTCTGTTTTGGAGACCTGGAACAGACCTCTACCATCCTAGTGCTGAGGAGGTCATTGTCCCTCCATTAAAATATGGATGTTGGAGGCAGTGTACGGGCCCCTGGCACACACCACCTCCTCCAAGTCTTCTTCAGCAATAGTTCTATTTTAATATCCTGACTATGAGAATTACCCGAGAGAGTCTCTGTCACACTAGCATCAAGGCATCTAGGACATTCAACCAGTTGACTCCACAATTTTCCTACTGCATCTCCAGTGATCCAGGGAATTGAAAGAGGGAATAGGAGGAAATGGAATTATAAAAAATAAATTTGTTGACCTTTGTCTCAGTTTCCACTGTTTTACCTGCAATCTTCTGAAAGGATTTCTCTCTTAACCCCCTTCCCCTATACTCATAGAATCATAGAATCATTAGAATGTTTGGAGTTGGAAGGGACCTTGCAGATCACCTAGTTCCAACCTCCCTGCCATGGGCAGGGACACCTCCCACTAGACCAGGTTGCTCAAAGCCTCATCCAGCCTGGCCTTGAACACTTCCAGCTTCCACAGCTTTCCTGGGCAACCTGTTCCAGTGCCTCACCACCCTCACAGTAAAGAATTTCTTCCTAATATGTAATCTGAATCTACCCCCTTTCAGCATAAAACTGTTACCCCTTGCCCTATTGCTATACTTCCTGATAAAGAGTCCCTCCCCATCTTTTCTGTAGGCCCCTTTTAAGCACTGAAAGTACTCCCATGTCTTTGTGAAAATTTTTTCACCTCCTGTTTCAGGGCTGGACACAGACAGATCTCTGTTCTGCCCTCCCTGCTGAAGGAGCCAAGGCGCTCCCCACCCATCCCCCTTCTGGGCTCCCAACCCACCTGCACAAGCATTTCTAACACTGCCACCACAGGTCCTTCTCTGATCACTCTCCTGCCAGTCACCTACATTCACATTTGGACTGATTTGCGCTACCCCTGGCAGTAGTGCCAATGCTCACAGGGATGAGCAGCTTGGACCTTTACTCCTTCAGCAGGTGGGCCTTGGTTATCTTCCAGAAATGTGGTGGATGGGACTTATCCTTGTTCCTCACTGATGAAAACCTTTGTGCATTGTTCAATTCCCCTGAAGACTAGTGGTGTCCATGCCATTTTCCCTCCCAGCATGATCCTAACCCTCATCTGCTGTTTGCACAGCATGGTGACTTCTGTCATGAAACAACTTCTGTCCTTCAGAGACATAATTCCCACCCTTTCTCCACTGATAGTGATGAGAGATTTTTTTCTACCTTCCTGGGTGGAGTTTTTTGTTTGTTTATTTGTTTGTTTTGTCTGAAGGACTTCCCATGATTCCTCAGAATGTTTCCCAGCCACCCCAACCTGAAGCTCTACAGATTCCTTCCTAAAGGGATCCCACTAAGAGGCATGTTTTCCTCTCCTAGTTCTTAGTAGCAAGAAGAAAAGGCCACAGATCTTGCAAATTCAGTTCAAAACCTGGACTAAACCATTCAGGATTGGTGCTTCCATTTAAGAACAGCCCTCACAGCAGCAAACAAAGAACCATGCAATAGTAGACGGAGACCAGAAAGAGCAGTATTACCTCACTATTTCTGTTGTGATCACTGTGGTTTTTTGTGAAGAATGCACTTCCTACTACTGCAGGGAGCTGGGAGAGCAGAAATAATAAGATGCTCACCTTGTTAGCCAAGGATTAGGCCCAAGCAGTATATATTTAATTAGACTTTAAAGAGCTTATTTCAATGTTAGGAGATGCAGTTCTTCCCTGTTGCTGCTGCCTCAATATAATTGTTTCAGTTAGTGTTCTGCTTATCAAGAGAAAGGAGAGTGTTTTCAGACATTGTGAGTACTTCATTTTTGTTTGCTTTTAGATTAAGAAGAAGGAAGTTGACCCAAAGCTCTTGTAGAGGTCATCTAATCTGTTTGGTTGAGAAGATCTGTCCTCCCACTGACTCACCTTCGGCACTATAAAGGAATACCTCTTCCTGATGACAAGCTCTCTTTGCAGTATTACCTCACCCTTGATCATTCTACAAGCAACATCTTCTATTACAAAAATTTAGGAACTTCATCAGAAATTAGAGCGCTCTTTGCATAGATCACATTTTTGGACTACTACCTACTGCAAGCACATTCACAATGAGCATTAGTGAAGACGACGTGGAGAAGTTTCTGGATGGCAACCCCGCTTTTGCCAAGCAATACTTTGAGAAGAAACTAAGAACAGAGACTTGGGATAGCAATGAGAGTGAAATCCTTTTTGAGTTGATCCAAGACATGCAAGAAAGCATCAACATGGAGAAAGTGGTTTTCAAGACCTTAAGAAGAATCAGGTCCCTTATTCATGCTGACCGCTGTAGTCTTTTCATGTACAGGCAGAGAAACGGCACGCCTGAACTGGCAACAAGGCTTTTCAATATCCAAGAGGGAAGCACCCTGGAGGAATGCCTGGTCTCTCCAGACTGCGAGATTGTCTATCCATTGGACATAGGCATTGTGGGCCATGTTGCGCAGACCAAGAAAACCATGAACATCAAGGATGTCAGTGAGGTAGGTTTGCTATTTATTCATTCACTCAGCAGAAGAAAGGCTCACACGCTTACTAGTACAAAGGAGTCAAGAGGTAGCAGGGCAACTTGGTGCTTGGTCAAACCTCTCATGGTGTAATAGCTGTGTAGTGGACAAAGAACCAGTAGCAAGTCTGTAAGTTGCTTCCAGTTTCACTTATCGAGTGAGGTGAAGCTAAGTACATTAATTACACTAGGTGTTAACGCCTGCAAACAAGTGCACTGTGACACCTTTCCTGTCTAATTTAAAAAAAAAAATAAAATAAAATCACATATAGTTCACCAGAGAAGAGAAAGCGAGGTACAGTGAGATCTGCACTGAACATACATGGAATTTTCCACAAGTTTACATTCCATGAGTAATCAGCAAAGAGAGAGAAATCCTTTACAATGAGTCTGGAAAGGGTGTTCCACCACAAGTGACATTTGAAAATGTTTGCTGTCTGATGAAGCTTGGGCCAAGGGCATTTTGAGGCATTTTTATCAACAAGAGGGAGTGGACCTCAGAGCAGATGGATTAACTGCACCTGTGTATGGGTCATCTTCATCAGAAGCAGCAAGAGACAAACTTTGATCAAAAAACCTCTTTCAACAAACACTGCACACTGCAACACCAGGAAGCATCCAAGGAATTTTAATGTTTTATTGTTATGTCTTCATGACAATTCTTACCCCCCCCATACTCCTGGGCTGAATCATGTAAACCTGAATGGCAGCAATAACAATCTGCTTGTTTTAATCATAGGTATAAAACTAAAATCCGTGTGACCCAAATATGGCATTTGGGATTACTCCATCTATTGTTTGCTAGTTACAAAGAGACCATCTGTGGATCCATCCATTTGTTGCTCAATACAAGCATATCCAAATGCTCTAGCAAAAACTTCCTTGCCCTCCACAGAACATGCTGAGACATTTATTTTTGCAATCACTTTTCTTTTTTGCTTTTTTTTGGGGGGGAAGGAGGAGGGAGAGAGTCAGGGGAAGCTTCAGGATGTGACTTAAACTTTTTAAAGATCTCTGGCTTCAGACAATTCTCCAAGAATATGGAAGGATTTCAGTGCTGAGAACCAAGTGCTGCACTCCAACACTTTCAGGCATTGCCATAAGGCAATTCCTTTGAAGGAGACCTGGCAACTAGATGCTTGGTCTACTCAAATTGGCAGGGAAAGCCAGCAATGGGGGAGGTGTGGAGAGAAGGTGCCTTAGGGAGCGACTATTCTTTCTAGTGCAGCCTCCTGAATATGATCAGAACTGTGGGGCTTTTTCTAAGCCAACTAGAAGGACTTGTAACTGACTAGTTATTCAACTGAGCAGGGAGAAGGTCTTTGGTCAGCAAGACCATCCCTGCACTCCCTATTGGCAGGTGATGATAGTGTCAATATGGCCCTGTGCAGGCAAGGTGATGGACCGTCGGCCCTCCCCGCACTAGCCTTTCTCTGCTTTGTTTTCTTTTGGGAAGGGGGGACAGTGACATTCACGTAAGGAAAAACTGGACAAGTTCCCTTTGTGTTGCCCCTACAGCATGGCCTAGCACTCTCCCAGTGCTCTGAATGGCGGCTCTTTCATGAGCAACTCCCTGGGCAGCCCAGGCCACACGGGTGCTGCCTGCACATTGCAACTGCTGCCAAAATGCTCCTGGGGTGGGGGTGGATCATTCTCAGGGGCAGGGGGAGAGTGCCAGATAGAGTGCCAGCTGCATCCTGTACTGGGATACCTTCCCCACGATTTACCACCCCACGCACAAAGGCTCAGCAATGTGGCAAGGAATGCCTGGGAGAACATAGAAGAGAAATGAGGGGTAAATGGCTTGATGGAGGCTACAAGCTGACAGAAGAGTCAGGTCCCAGGCAAAAGCAGAAGAAAAATGAGGATGAGTGAACTTCCCAGTGACTCTACCAAACACTGGTTTATAAACTATGGCTACACAGTGCTGCATGGTAACTGGCCGTACCTACTTTGCAGTGTTAATGAGAAGTTGGAGAAAAGGATGTGAGAGATACTATGAAGGATGTCAATGATCTGAGAATGACCAGTGGACAGCTTCCTGGTTCTGACAGAGTTTGACATGTGAAAGCTTACGATTTGCAAGATCTTTGTGAAAAGTGGAAAAGCACACATGTTGCAGTTAGAAACCACAGCCAGTTCTCTTGATACTAGCTTTATCACCCATACATTATCCAACTTTCTGCTAATTCCTTTCCCTTCCCTAATGATTTTTTAAGCAAAAGTTCCTTTAGACAGCTCACTTTGAGAGGCTGGGCTTTAGTTCTGTTTTAAGACTGCAGACATTGTGGAAATGGCTTAATCAGTAAATTCTCTATTGAACAGTGTGCCCAGTTCAGTCCATTTGTTGATGAGCTCACCGACTACACTACAAAGAGCATCCTTGCGACACCCATCTTGAATGGCAAAGATTTAGTTGCTGTCATTTTGGCTATTAATAAGCTGAACGGCCCATACTTCACCAGCTCTGATGAAACAGTAAGTGGTCAGTAGCTCAGTTTCTATCATGTTGTTGCTTCTGCCATGTAACACAGAATTTTCTAAATTAGGGATATCTGCTTTAGTGAAGCTCCACTGGTGTGAATTTCCCTACGGGGGACTCACTCTCTAACAGAGGGGGTTTATTATGAGGATGCTTATCTCAGAAGTCTTTCAGGGAAGTTACAGAGGGATAAGTTTCTTCTCACACCAGTGCAAAACAAAGCATTTATCCAGGGGAGTTACCATGATGTTGCTAAATGGGTGTTATGAAGTCAAGTACACATGAGGCTGCTACCGCATTCAACTCAATCTCATCGTTTGCCTTTTCAGCTTTTTCTGAAGTACCTGAATTTTGCCTCCTTGAACTTGAAAATTTATCACTTGAGTTATCTTCACAATTGTGAGACTCGAAGAGGCCAGGTAAGAGTGAAAAT
The DNA here is from genome assembly GCA_028565335.1 of Limnodromus scolopaceus. Taxonomy (NCBI): domain Eukaryota; kingdom Metazoa; phylum Chordata; class Aves; order Charadriiformes; family Scolopacidae; genus Limnodromus; species Limnodromus scolopaceus. The sequence goes on along the minus strand of JAOXNO010000020.1, from coordinate 52,718,637 downwards.
AGTTCAACTCTCAGAACTCTGGCCGCTGGCCATCTAGACCTAACAGTTTGTGACTGTTCACTGTGTTAGATTTAAATGTACCAAAGTACAGAGTGAGCAAACTACATTCTCAAAAGTGGTCTAGGATTTTAGTACTGCAAATTCTAACTGCAGAAGACCATATAACACTTTTTACCCAACTTCTTTACATCATTCCATGAATTGTCCATTCTTCTGGTGCCTCTTTCAGTCCTCCTCACTGGGCTTGCAGCTGTCAGTGTTACTGATTGCGCGCTGTGAAATGCCAAAAAGAAATCATGGCTTGTTTCACTCTAATGGTTTGTATGACAGCACCACTGTCCTATCTGAGGGATGCTCAGAGGCCAATGATTAGAAACAGAGACTGATGCAGCTCAGAACTGTCAAAAATATCTGTTGATGCCCAGTGAAGACATGAGACACTTTACCTGAATGTGGCCATGTAACAGTACTTCTTGTTGAAAGCACAGGTCCAGTCAGTTTCAGGTAGCAGCTCTCGGTGCTTCTGAAGCACTGCTCCTCATGTCTCCTGGGCTCAGAAGGCAAAGCACACACACTCAGACACAGGCACACATGCACTAGCTAAGCTAGGCAATTGCTTAGATGGCTTCCTTTATAATTTCAGAGAAAATTAAGTTCTCCATTAGGCCCACAAAGATTCTCCTTGTGCCACCAGAAATACTTACCTAATTCACTGCATAACCTCTCTTTTTACAAATGGAACAGCCTAATAGCAACGGCTTTCTTAGGGGTCCATCTGCAGGGCACAGAAAGGGGAAAAGGATCATAGGCTGATGTGTGCACAAAGCAGCTGCACAAAGGCTTTAAGGAAAGTGTTAATTTAGATATTTCCAACCCCAGCCTCTGCAATTTGCAACACATTTGGTGTTAATTGGTTTTGGATGCCAGATTTTACTTATAGGTGTCTGGCACTACTACCTTTTTGTGCTATATTTGTAAGATTGTACTTTTACATAGCACTCCCTGATGACTCTGACTCTTCCTCAGAGTGCATCTTTCCCTAGTAATTCCCAGTGTGAATAAGAAATAATTTTACATTTTGCAGGGTAGGTTGCTATTGCATTTTTCAGGAACTGTAGCATAAAACCCAATCATTGCCTTGTTACTCCAAACACATTTGGGAAGCCCAGCTCTTAGGAAGAGGGTATGTATACATTTGGATTTTATCCTGCAGGTGCTGTTGTGGTCAGCTAATAAGGTTTTCGAGGAACTGACAGACATTGAGAGACAGTTCCACAAGGCTTTTTACACTGTGAGAGCATACCTGAACTGTGACCGGTACTCAGTAGGTCTCCTGGACATGACGAAGCAGAAGGTGAGTGTTCACATGTGTGTTGTACATCTTTCTGCGTTACTGCTGTCCACTGAGGTGTGATGTGTATGGGTAGGTTTTACTGGGACAGCTCAAATGCAAGCTACCTTTCAGTCATTATTCCTGCTTTGGGTGGCATTTTTTTTATTCCATTGTGCAAATGAAGAGCCTGGAATAAAGTATAGAGAGGAAAAGGAAAGGGCTTATTACTAGAATGGGACTCTCAAAGGAGCCAGAGGCTCAGAAAAGAAAGGAAGGGCAAATGTGTCTGACCATGGCAATGCTGGTCAAAGCCTGCAACATAGGCACATCCTCACAAAGCCTATGGATACCAAACGTACAGTGAGATACCTATGGAAACCCCCAGCAAAAAAGCAGCTGCCTTCCTCAAGGTCTCATCAATGTGCACATTATCCAGGCTTTTAGGTGAAATTTGGCTTCATGAAAATAAGCTGACAGGAGCTAAGTTACTTCTGCAGCTCTGACTTGGTCTGATTGTTTGCACCTGTGGCAAGCTTTATGTGGGGGTTACGTAGCATTCTTTTCATAAGGGCACTGTTTTATTCCATGGTCAGGCTGACTGAGACTACCATGAACTTTGAGCTCCACCATGTTGCCAGAGCCTTTGTAGCATGCTGTCTTGTGAAGAGGTGTATTAAATGATCATTAGTGTGCCAAAGATACTTTTATCAGCATTATAATGCAGCCTAAGAAAAACAACAACAAAAATTTTTCATTTTAGCAAGCCAGCAAGTAGTAGTATGGTCACATAAAGAACACATAAATTATCGTCATAGCCATTTCCTCTGTGAGTACAGCCTATGCTATTCATTGAATGAAGCAGCAGTCTGTGTATAGGAAGTATATGATCATATACAGCCATATAACGCAACTGATACATCCTGATTGAGATATACCATTCTACAGCCTAGTAGTAAACTAGCCTTTTTATTTCATGCCTTGTTGACACAGTACTAAAACCAGCATGGTAGAGCAGTGGTTACCTTGAGGTTCAAGGTAGAACACACTTTTTTACTCTAAAAATACTTCTTTCATTTTAAAACCAGGAATTTTTTGACCTGTGGCCAGTTCTGCTGGGAGAAGTTCCCCCATACTCAGGACCTCGCACCCCAGATGGCAGGGTATGTGAGAACCAGATTTCTTAAACTCTCTTCTGTCTGGCTGGATTGCTTCACCACTAATTTTAACACCATTCTTCTTTTTATTTGTAGGAAATTGTCTTTTACAAGGTCATTGACTATATATTACATGGAAAAGAAGACATTAAAGTCATCCCGTAAGTGCCCACTTTCTGTATGCAGGTACTGACACAGAGTGTAGCTATAAACAGGGTTCCCCATGATTTAAAGACATTCATGAGGAGACAAGCAAAGGACTGATAGAAGACTGAGTAAGAGAGCCAGAATACAAGTAGGTGCTTTGAGTCACATCTCTCTGGGACAAAGATTTCCTCCAGGACATTGGGATCCTGGCTAGCAAGTCAGGCTCCAAAAGTCACTGCAATTAGTGATTCTTTTTAGATGCAGAAGTGAGCTGCCTTGACTGCTTGCAGTTCTGCCACTCCCCTTGCCAGGCTGAGGCATCATTCCTCCTTGGTGTCTTCCTTCTGATGTGGGTGAGCCCATCCCAGTTGTCCTTGTGTTGAAGCACCCACTGCCTCAGTCCTGCGTCTCACCACTCTGCTACCCCCCAGACCTCTCATAGTCCCTTCTGCTCCCCTGTCTGTCTCCCAGCTTCCTTGCTTCTCTCTTATCCTCCAGTCACTCACCCCATCTCAAGGCTACATCTGGCCTTTCCTCCAGTCTTGACACCACACTGAGACTCTGTCTTTCTGAAGACCACCCTCTTCTTGCCACTGAATTTTTTAGAGGAGCCTTAAGCACCTTGGACAAATGTGACATAAAGGAGTTTCACCCTGTTCTAGTCATGCAGCTTTGCATCAGTGTAAGTGCTGCAGGAAAGGCCCCCATTGCTTAGGTACAGCAGTGTTCAAAACTTCTGGTTGGCATTCTTATCCAGGGACTTTCTTTTATCTTTCTCTGTGCTGGAGGTCTGAAACATGGCCCCAACTCCCAGGAATGACTTTTTCTTAAGTCTCTGCAGACAATGATATTTTATGAGTTATTCTGTACTGAATCCTTGAAAGAAAAGCATTCACTTGTTTAAAAAAAACGTTGCTTGCACACATAGGTCCTTTGAAAGTAACAGGACTGTTTAGTCCTGAAGGTTAAATATGTGAATATGGATTGTGCAGTAAAGTGGATACTTTTCAGCTCCATGATCATTCTTCAATCAGTCCTTCATTCCTCAATATTCTTAATTTCCATTATGCATTTTTCTTTCATCCAGAAATCCTACCCCAGATCACTGGGCCCTAGTTACTGGACTGCCAACCTATGTGGCTGAAAGTGGGTTTGTAAGTACTTAACTTAGGCTTCATCAAGGCTTTCTGAGATGAAGTCATACTAATGCTGCTTTTTTCATCATTTCAGTGCTTTGTTTTGGTATTTAAACTTCTCATTGCCTGTATTGTAAAACTTTTTCTTTTGTGTGATCGCCTAGATTTGCAACATTATGAATGCTGCTGCAGATGAGATGTTTAAATTTCAGGTACTGTGAAAACTTCCAGTCCCATCAAGGATTCTACTTTGTTTGCAGAAATGTAGTTTAGAGTCAATATTGGGCATAAAAATTTTTCTTTAGCCTGTAGTCTTGCTGTAAAATGGGAGTGCTGGTGTATTTAGAAAACACATTAAGTGTCTTTCTGCTTGCTGTTGCTTCAAGGAAGGTCCTCTAGATGAATCAGGATGGACTATCAAAAACGTTCTGTCGATGCCAATAGTCAACAAAAAGGAAGAAATTGTTGGTGTTGTCACATTTTATAACAGAAAAGATGGGAAACCATTTGACGAACAGGACGAGACCCTCATGGAGGTACAGTTGCTTGCTGTGGCTGGAGGTAGTTCTTATGATTGAGAGAGGTCAGAATTGCTCATTATGCACCTGCAAGGCATCCTCCAGTGTTTTGCAGCTAAGTAAGTTTCTTTGTTGCTTATGGAGCAGTTATACATCAGCTTGAAAGATTTGAAAGGAACTATATGACCTTGTGGGGCTTTTTGGTCTTGGAAACCCAGCTGTGTTCACATCATTTTGTTTCAGCATTCTTAGAATGAACACCTAGTCATGAGCAGCTACGATGTGCTAACATGACCGTTCTCACCCGTGTTCATATACGAGACAGCTGGCTCATATTGGCTGGTCAACTCCCTCGAGAAGTGCCACAGAAATTATCTGTGTAGCTAAGATACAAAAAGTGGCCTGCTATAAAATCTACCAAAACCAGCTGTAATTAAAGACCTCTCTGCTTAGAAATGCTTCTATGCTAGTTTCAGTCAAATATAGGCATTCAGCTCTTGGCATCTGTCATCAATCAGAACATTCACTGAAACAGACTTTTCTTATCAAACAAAAAAGACTGCAGGGGGGAGTGGGGAGAGAGAATCAGTTTAATTGTCCACTGGACAGCACACAAGTTGAGAGAAAACACAGGCTGTGAGTAAACACAGGTGATGAGACCACCTTGCTCTCCCGTGATACAAGGGTTCCTGACCCGCTGTCACCATTGTGACACTAGCCTTTCCACAGGCATGGAGACACTTGCAACAACACAGAAATAGCTTTCCATACACTGAACTGGACAGAAGGTCCTCAAACCTCTACGGCATGGCTGCTCTGGAGACCTTGGTTGATTCATTGGCTGGGGAGGTGCTCTGCTGAGGAACAAGTAGCCATTTGGGGCAAACACACTGTTACTCATTGCTAGACTTGTGGCCAAAGCAGAGCTTGTTTTTTCTCTACAAATATATCATGCAGTGTTCTGTTACTATGTCTTTGAGGAACGGTTGGTTTAGTTATTTCACTGTTTCCTTCTTTTCCGCTGACCAAGTCCTTGACACAGTTCCTGGGCTGGTCTGTACTCAACACAGACACATACGATAAGATGAACAAGCTGGAGAACCGGAAGGACATTGCTCAGGATATGGTGCTCTACCATGTGAAATGTGACAAAGACGAAATCCAGGAAATTCTGGTAATGCCTCACAACATGCAGCACACCCCCAAATGTACTGGCCTGGCCCATGACTTATGGCACAGACACAGGTCTTCCATCCCACAGAAATGCACAGCACCCAGGGCCCCAGGTACTGCACAGCAGCAGAACAAGTCTTTGTTTTGACCCTGTAGTCTGCTCTTCACCTCGGCACGCTGCCACACCGTGTCCTTTCTAGTTTCCTCAGAAAAAGCCAGCCCTGGAGGTGGGCTCATGCAGGTGCTACCCAGGGGTAGGGCTGTAAGGGTGGAAGAGGAGCTGATTTATTCCCCAAACCTCCTTAGTGCAGAGGATGTGAAGTTAGAGGGCCCAGTTGGGACACTGGCTCCAGGGGGTCATTTGCAAGTGGGGGACACATGAGTCAAAATCAATGAGAAAGAGAACATTTTACCAGGAAGAATGGTAAAGGTTGAAAGACCAGAAATAGAAGTCCAGGCAGAAAATACAATTTGAGTATGAGAGCTGCCCTAAATGGCCCTAAAGCTGCACAGTGCAAAGTCCAGTGTGGTTCTGTTGTCAGTCTAACACATCCATGCTCTTTGCAGCCAACACGAGAAAAGCTGGGAAAGGAGCCAAGTGAGTGTGAGGAAGAGGAGCTGGCAAGCATCCTGGTAAGAGCAATATACCACTGGAATGGACAGCCTTGGCAAAAAACATTGCCTGGATGGATACAGGAAAGAGCTGACACACTGGTACACATCGACAGGGCAGCTGGTGAGGGGTGAAAGCAAAGCATACCCTGCCCACCTCTGCCGTGGGAGTTTGAGATTATTACTGTCAGGTGACACTGAATGCCTTCCCCAGCTCCCAGAGAGTACCTGCTCTCTGCCACTTTATCTCAAAGGGTTCAAAGTCCATCTTGAAAACACATCAGCCAGCTTGACTTGTCATATATTTTGTTATGCAGAGTAAGTATGGAGGGCTGCAGTCTTCTCCTGTAAGTCTTGACTCCTGTCAAGTTTGGAGTCTCCAAACTGTACCAACTCAACAAGAAAAGTCCTTAACTGAAAACAAGCAATATTTCTTGCACTTTACCAAAAATGTCCTCCCTCTTCCCCTACTTTGGAGTAGAGAGTAGGGAGTAACTTTGGAGTCGTCAACACAGGAAGGACATGGATCTGTTGAAACAGGTCCAGCGGAGGGCCATGAAGATGATCAGAGGGATAGAGCACCTCCCCTGTGAGGACAGGCTGAGAGAGCTGGGGTTGTTCAGCCTGGAGAAGAGAAGGCTCCGGGGAGACCT
>JAOXNO010000020.1:52695790-52711811 GCA_028565335.1 Limnodromus scolopaceus | reverse complement strand
GAGCTGGGGTTGTTCAGCCTGGAGAAGAGAAGGCTCCGGGGAGACCTCATAACGGCCTTTCAATATCTGAAGGGAGCCTATAGGAGAGCCGGAGAGGGATTCTTTGCCAGGAAGTGTAGTGAAAGGAAAAGGGACAACTGATTTAAATTGGAAGAGGGGAGATTTATATTGGATACTAGAATTAAATTCTTTACAGTGAGGGTGGTGAGGTACTGGAAGAGGTTGCCCAGGGAAGTTGTAGATGCTCCATCCCTGGAAGTGTTCAAGGCCAGGCTGGATGAGACTTTGAGCAACCTGCTGTAGTGGGAGGTGTCCCTGCCCATGGCAGGGGGGTTGGAACTAGATGATCTCTAAAGTCCCTTCCAACCTAAACCATTCTATGATTCTATGATAATGGAGTTACCATGAAAAACTGCATTTCAGTCTATTTATTTGTTATATTCTAAAAGGAAAAGTTCCCACCAGCATCAGACTGATAAATTTTTATTAAGCAAAATGCATTCCAGGTTTTTCTAGGGATGGCATAAGTTGCACAGCAACAAAATGTCCCACCTCTCTTACAGAAAGAAGAACTCCCGGGGCCCACCAAGTTTGAAATCTATGAGTTCAGGTTCTCCGATTTTGACTGCACTGAGCTAGAACTGGTGAAGTGCGGCATTCAGATGTACTACGAGCTCGGCGTGGTGAAAAAATTCCAGATCCCACAGGAGGTAGGAGCTGGCAACACCCAGGGACTGCTATCTCGGGTGGCCAGCGTGGCTGAGGTCCCCATGCATGCCCTGCACAGCTTACTGAGTGGCCAGAAGTTCACGGGGGCTTGCGGGGAAAGGAGCATGTGTCCTGAGGCTCCTCACCCCATTGAGGCAGGGAAGCCCCTCGCAGCACAGTTGTCATAGGCAGGTTTGGAGCATGAAGCTGGCCTCTTCTGCTCTGCACTGTCTGCTACAGGTGTGGGTTTGCTATGGGGGCTATATAGATGGGGGCTACACCATGCAAAAAGTTGCTTGCATTTGCTGTGTCTAATGCCACTCACCGACACAGAGTAAAAGCGTAGTTTCCAGGTGGAACATGGGGCAGTACATACTTGTGTGTATGTTTCATTTGCTGTAGTGTAGTCTATATAGCCTAAATCACATCAGTACCCTATAGCTTTCAGCCAACACATGCTAAAACCCACACTGGCAGGTCTCTCAGCCCTTCTTCCCCCTGCAAATATGGACGTGCCTTCATTTCGTGCAGTTCACACCAATTTCCTGACTGCTGGCGACAGGAGTGGTGTGACCTTGTGGGAGCAAGGATCCCATAGCCCCTGACGTGCAAATTCACGACTTTTGCCACAGTTCAAGCCCCTATAGGACTGGTGAAACCGGCATTTCAGCACCTCTGCTTCTCCCTAAAGGATTTCTTGGAGGTTTATTTCCATCTAGTGGGATCTGGAGGTAACTGCAGCAAGAGTTTTCACCCTGGGAACCCAGGCTGTGAAGTAGGAAGGAAGCAAAGGGCTCTGAATGGGATTTACTTCTGTGCTTCTTACAGCATGTAATGTCAAAAAGTATTCAAAATATATACCCTGGAACAACCAACCCCTATTACAGGTGTGAAAAGCAGTCGTGCTTTCCTACCACTCTGAGCAGTTGGGATTTTAAAAAATGAATACTCATCCATAATTAATTAGGTCTCTAATGAGAAAACCTATATAGCTAGAAGAGGTAGTACACATGGAGGAGTAGAATGCAGAGGGAAAAATAGTCTGTAATATTTTTTAATATTGTAATATTTTAGGTGATATAAATACCACCCTTCTCTACATCTACGGAGCCACACCTCTTGAAGAGAGATACTAGTATTAGTAAATCGCAGGACATGGCAGGGATAAATCTTACAAGTGACAACACAGAGAAACAAAGAAATTCAATAAATTCACAAAAAGCAGGGTGAAGTCTCTTTTCCTCTAGACATTGCTATTTCTTGTTTCCCATCCCTGTGATTTTACTTTTCTTTAAAAAACCAACCAACTAACCAGAACACACCCTCCACCCCCCCAAAAAAAAAAACCACACCAAAAAGCAGAGAAAGGTGTTAGAAAGCAGAGAGCTATGTTTTAGTGTCCTTTTAACTCTCTGATAGGCATTATTATAACAACACTGTCAAGAAAGCCTGATGATATTACAACTTCCGATTCCTTTCTGGGGCCACCACTGTAAAGCTGATCAGAGCCTCATCCATGACTTCTGTACGCGGTCTTTATTTCAGGAGCACCAGGCAGCAGCTTCATCACACAAACTAACATCCTCTTCCCTGATTTGCAGGTTCTGGTAAGGTTTGTGTACTCTGTCAGCAAAGGCTACCGGAAGATAACTTACCACAACTGGCGCCATGGCTTCAACGTCGCACAGACCATGTTCACGCTCCTAATGGTAAGGTAACACCATCCCAGTTAATTGTGCAGCAGGGTTTTATTCACAGGACGTGTTCTGTTGCACCCTGGAGATATGCAGGGCTCCCTTTGAATCCTGGTGTAGGGTAAGACTTCGTTACTCCTAGCACAGGTCCTGCTATTTTGCCTTAAGTGACAGCCCTTGCATTGCACATAAAGCTGCAGCCAATACTGCCCAATGAGTGGGCTGCTTTGATTCTCATAGGTACAGATGTGTATGGTGTTGAATAGCCTCCAGATTAAATCCTTCTGCAGGGGGGGGGAGAGAGACTGTCGGACTTCCCTTCCTCCCCTAGGCCCTGACAGTAAGAGTCAGGCTGAAATTAGCTGGATGGGACAGAGACAACCTCAAACTTTCCATTTCCAGGCATGACAGGCACAGGTCTAAGTCTATTGCTAGTGTGAATGTGGAAAGTGCCATTTCTCACAGGGTCTCAGGGCAACAGGTGTCTCAACAAGAAATAAAAGTGTCAGACTGGTGCTCCACACCAGATATGGACCAACACCAGGACCCAGTGCAGGTGGTGTGACCCATGCAGCTGGCAGCAGAATTGCACCTACCACCCCCGGACAATCCTTTGGGTGATTCAGCTTGAAGACCCCATTGCCCCCGTTGCCCAGAAAGGTGCAGACCCCTTGGCAAAGTGCTTTGTGTCCAGTCACTGGAGGGGTGCTTATGAACAGCAGGGTGTCTCTAGAGCACAAGGCTGCTATAGCAGCAGGTAGCCGACATTGCAGGTGGGCATCAAGCACATATGCGTGACATGCATGCCTACGTGAGCCTGAAACATTTCATTTCCAGCTGCTTCCTCATTTTAACCAAAGTATACTCTGTATTGCATTTAGCTTTACAAGTATTTTCAGTTCTCCAGGACTGTTTCAATGGGGAGAGCAGTCACAGCCCAGGGCCTTTTCCTGTAAGAGATACTAACAGACAACATGCAAATTCTCACCCTCCAGACTGGCAAACTGAAGCGTTACTACACAGACCTCGAAGCCCTTGCAATGGTAACAGCTGCTCTGTGCCATGATATTGACCACAGAGGAACCAACAACCTTTACCAAATGAAGTAAGCACTTTCCTACCCCTTCAAACCATTTATTGTTGCTCTCGGGTGGAATGGGATCAGACTGTGATCACACCAAACTCCGGTACAGATCTGTTTTACACACAAGGGTAACAACCTTCTTTTGCAAATAAACTTGCATTTCAGCTTGCTACAGCACTTGGGCTTATGCATCGACCAAATTGAAATTTTGTGGTACTCTCTGGGGGCTTTCTTTGCCGCCTAGCAAACCTCCTTTGGTTAAAGCAAGAGTCTACACTACCATTAGAGGGTGGAACAAGTGCAGCACAGGCACTTAGTAGCTTGAGCATCATAGGAGACTCAGGGTACCACTAGAACCTTTCTGAACATAGAAAGCCTACCTTTTCCTGGAAGGTATCTATGAAGAAAGCACCATGCATGGCACTGCCCTCACCATCTGCAGAAACAAGGCACCTGTAAGTATGAGGGTGGTGCTCTCAGTAGGTGGTTACTAGCTGTAGAAAAACAGTTGCATGATTTCATGGACCCGTCAAGCCTCTGCTGCTCGCTTAAAGTAGTGTCAGATCACAGCTCTTCTGCAATGCTTGCTGGTTGTACTGTCTTATTGTTTTCTGGAGCTTTGGAAAAATGTAAGCGAAGCTGGCTTGTGTTTTGGATACAAGAAGGTCTTGCTTTTCAGCTAAGAAAATGTCCAAGTATAGCTGTTTTTACAGTTTGTATTACAATATATCACCATGTAGTTATTCAGGAATTAAACAAGCTTACTATGCTAAGTAATAACAGTCCAGTCATAAACAATATTTTGGGTGAAATTTGTAGTTGGAAGACTGTTTTATACAGTGTCCAAATAGCTATAAGCAGTGTCACAAAAGTCTTTTACTAGATTGAACTCATTAGCTATTAAAAATGTTTCTCTTCAGTCTTTTAAAATGAGTTGAACTTGTGTGTGTGACAAAATCAAATATAAAATAGGACATTTCTTTTTAGTCTTAAGTGCTGTACTAACAACTTTTCCTTTATGCAACCAGATCTCAAAATCCTTTAGCTAAGCTTCATGGATCTTCAATTTTAGAGAGACATCACTTGGAATTTGGAAAATTCTTGCTCTCTGAAGAGGTTGGTTATGAACTGTAATGTAAAAACATGAATAATTTACTTTCAGGGAAGTTCTCCCACAACAACAGAGCTGTCAGCACAAGACCTTTCCTGGTTTGGATATCTGAGGAACTGCAGCTGCCTCATTACCCAAGTACTCTACAGTACTCTATGCTCACCCAGGACCAAAACACATAGGCTTCCTAAATGCATGACTTGGCTTCTTCAGAAGCCATATCATTATCCCCACAGGAATATATTAAATACAGGATTGTCCTTCTGTAGTCCCTCTGACAGGGCCAAGGCTGACAGGGTCCCCCATCTAACTTCTCATTTCAGGCAAATTTGCACTGGGTCCAGGGGACAGGGTTTGGGCACAGGCTGTGTAACAAGATTCAGGACACTGCACCATCTCAGTGAACAAAAGGGGAGACTAGGCACCAACATATGGTGAATGGGGCCCTTGCACCTTAGGGCAGAAAGCTGAAGGTTTTAAAACAAAAAAGTGGGCATATTTGAGAAAGTGAGATGACCGGTAACTCACAACGACACAGTGCTTGGATTTTGCAGCTTCTTTGCTTCTCTTTTCAGTCACTGAATATATGTCAGAACCTCAACCGCAGACAGCATGAGCACATGATTCACCTGATGGAAATTGCCATTATAGCAACAGACCTGGCACTCTACTTCAAGTAAGTCACTCATGTCCACCATGTGTGAAGGGAAGAAAGCAGCTAGTACTTTACAGAGGCAAAACATAATTCTTTGATCTGAGAGGCCATCCATGCAGCAGCCCTCTTCACAGACACTGCCTCTGACAGGCTGCCTTTAATACTGGCATTAGAACTGGTGGGTACAACTCAAATTGTTCAAAAGAATTTTGAACTTTTACTCATTAGATCACATACATGACTTGTTAACCTTCTATTTCTAATAGGGTAGTGCTGTATGATCCCGTAACAGAAAGAGAGGTCTGATTTATTTATTTTTAACCTAGCACTTCAGCACTAAAATTACTCATAAAAGGTGAATGGCCTGGCCAGGGCTAAATTAACCTCTCTGGGAGAGCAGTATAACCCAAATAATAAGTGGTATATTGTAGGTGACTATCCAGTTCACAATCTATTTCATACACAAGCACCAAAACCACCAAATATCTTGGAGCAGCATACACAGAGTTACTGGGACATCAGTATTGGAGTTCAACAACATATGATTTCCTAATTAGCTGCCAACAAAGGTGGAAGCATTTCTCAGATGACTTAACTTGCAGTACCTTGTACTTTAAAGTTCCTGCTCATGTCTCACCACTATGCTTATTTTTAAATAATTTACAATAGTTTCGCGTACTTAAGCAGGTGATAGTGCTTGGACTTGTTGAGGGCTTACTTGAGGACCTAAATGTAGAACAGTAACTTCTGGAAACCTTTCTGGAAGGGTTATCAATACCAGGATCAGACATTTGTTTTTAACACTTTGTCTACTTGTTTTGGAGCTTTTTCTTTTTTCCCCCCCCCCTCAAAGAAAGAGAACAATGTTTCAAAAGATTGTTGACGAGTCGAAGACATATGATAGCGTGACTGCATGGACTGAATACCTGTCTCTGGAGACAACAAAAAAAGAGGTTGTCATGTGAGTAAGCAGCTCTGGAAAGGCTAGTGATGTGGTCACCTGGTGAGAGCACCCAGAACATGCCTTGTGCTGCACTTTGCACAAAATCATCAACACATGATGCATTACTGTTCGCTCAAACCTGATCTTCTGGAGAAGGAAGGAAAAAACAGGGGGAAAAAGCTTAAAGCGACTTTTTTGAAGTCTTATTCTGGTCATACACTCCTAACAAGATGCAGTACCCCTTCTGGCCATAAACTCCTACCAGACCACCCTGTAGGCCACAAGCAGGGGCAGGCTGCAATTGCAGAACTACAGGAAGCCAATCCATCAGCTGTTCTCCCCATCAGCAACCAGTATGAGTTGCACAATGCTGTTCTTGCAACCAGACTTTGCAGAACAGTTTGCACTGGTGGTGAAGTGCACCCACAGTCTCACTGCAGTCTGCACTGTTACACCTCCACGAGGGAGCTAGAGATGTTACTCCAAAGTCAAGAAGTTCAGCCCAGCAATGACTAAATTAGCAAACATCCTAGTGCCAGAGGCAAGTAGTTCCCTAGCATAAATCCATTTTAATCAAGAGAGCAATCCTTGAATGTCCCAGTCAGTGCCAAGACTGTTAGAGCAAAGCATCTTTCTTTATCTGTCAATTCAGCGGGGACTGGGGGATTCTGACACAGTATTGGGGCATGAGCATCCTGAGACTAGAAGAGGTAGGGTGCAGGCTGTAGACAAGAAACTAATTTCTTTCCTGCTTTTAGGGCCATGATGATGACTGCCTGTGATTTGTCAGCAATCACAAAGCCTTGGGAAGTCCAGAGTAAGGTCAGGTGCTTGATATATTGTTAGATTTCTCTAGCTTATACTTTAAAGTAATACAATTTCCTAAGCTGCTGTTGTGGTTTAACCCTGGCTGGCAACTAGAACTACACAACTGTTCACTCACTCCCCTACCCCCCAGTAGGGTAGGGCATAGAGGGAGAAAAAGGGGGAAGAAAACCTACTCGTGGATTGAGATACAGTTAGTTTAATAGAACAGTAATGGAAGAGAAAAATAACAATAATAATAATGGTAAAATAATATACAAAATAAAGTGATCAACACAAGTTGCTCTCACCACTCAATGCCCAGCTTGTCCTGTCTGTGCTCCCTCTCACTTTCTGTGGGAAGCTGAAAAAGTCCTTGACTTAATATAAACTAAACCAGTATGTGTTATCAACATCATTCTCATACTAAATCCAAAACACAGCAGCTACTAGGAAGAAAATTAACCCTGTCCCAAATGAAATCAGGACAGCTGAATCAAAGTCTCCTATCAAAACTACCAAAAGGAGTTTAGAATAACTGTGGGTTTGATGGATAAATCAATCTTTAAGAGTATAGCTGTGAATTCTGTAGAAAATTCATGGCTACCAAAAAATAAAAGAAAAAATTCCCAAATGTTTACCTTCTTGGGTTATAGTGAGGTTTTCTTGCATATAACATATGGGTTGGGTTTTTCATAGCAATACCTGCTGTTTGCTCAGTTGTTTGATATCCTTTGCAAATTCTTTCCTGAACTTTATTTGAGCATTTGCTAAGGAAGAAACATTAAAATTTAAAAGAGGATAAAAGAAATAAAACTCACCTTCCTGTTCAGCATGGAGAAAGGACAACTGAGAAAATCATAATAGCCAAGCAAACTGTGAGAAAGAGGCATATCCTTGAGGGGGACACGTTGAAAACATTTCTTAATAGATGAGCAGTGGAATAATGAGCTGCAGTGCAATAAGGTTGTCTAACTGTCAATACAGGGGTGCAATCCCATTGCCACTGCTGCCCTTCCCAGGAGAAAGACTGGGGCTGGGGTTGGACATGAAGCAAAGGAGGGGCTAGAAGTGAGATTTACTTTATGGCCAAGAACTGAAGTTATAGGAGTTATACAGCTGAAATGAGTGCTAACTTTTCTTTTTCACTCCTTGGCAATGTAGGTAGCTCTCCTGGTAGCAGCTGAGTTCTGGGAGCAAGGAGACTTAGAAATAAGCGTCCTTCAGCAACAGCCTATTGTAAGTACAATGCAAGAGCCAGACAGTTCAGTTCAGACAGCAAGTCCCAGCAGAGACTTACCACAAGCAATGCTGCTCTCAGAGCACTGTGGGTCTTCCTGAAATCACCATGCCTGCCAAAATCCACTGGAAAAGTGGGTACTGACGCAGCCCATAGACACCAAAAGACCTATCTAAAATTTCTGCTAAAATGGCAAAGGAAATGAGCCCATTTGACTCCTCTGCAGCAGAGGAAGAGGGCTGTAATGGACAGCCTTTATGGATGGCATGGCAGAATGGCTACGCTGACACAACAAGGCAGTTTTGGGGGGAAAAGAGAGGTATGTTTTTCAATGAAGTTTTCTCATGGTGAACCTGTGTCCTCCCACAGCCCATGATGGACCGGAGGAAAGCTGCTGAGCTTCCAAAGCTTCAAGTGGGTTTCATCGACTTTGTGTGCACATTTGTCTATAAGGTAAGCAAAGTGCATGGTTGCACACCCCATCCTTCTCAACTGGGATTCAAATCCCAGGTGAGTCCCGGTGCAGAAACACCACTCATGGGGAGAGGGACAGGCAGAGGACACAACAGATGCCCCTCTTCAGGGCACTGCAGCATGGTCCCTCTTTGTGCTGCTAATGTTTTCCCTGCATGAGTCAGCCTGGGAGGTGAAGTGTTAGGGTCCGTCCTGGGGTATTGATGGGCAAGCACTGCCGCTGCATTGTGCTGACGGGTGTGCTTTGGTTAGGAATTTTCCCGTTTCCATGAGGAAATTCAGCCTATGCTTGATGGGCTGCTGAACAACAGAAACGAGTGGAAGACCCGTGCTGATGAGTATGATGCAAAAATGAAAGCTCTGGAGGAAGAAAAGAAAAAAGAGGAAGAGAAAATGGCTGCAAAGAAAGGTCAGAAACAATACTTAGCTTTTAATTCCTAGCTCAAAAGCTTACTTATCTGATACTATCCTGATCTGCAGAAGGCTTTCCTGACATGACAAAGAGTCAGATGCCCAGAAAAGTTCCCTCAGTCTTGCTCCACTGGAAAGGTTGAAGACATTTTATCTTCAAACCTGACACCATGACAGGCTGTCAAAAAAGGCCACCTGCTCAAATGCCCAGGAGCTAGAGCTTGGGAAACTAGTGAGACTATCTTAAGCACGAGTGCCCATGCAGCTAGGGACAGCAGTAAGCCCTTTGCAGTACACGTATGTCCCTGGAAAAGAGCAGGGAGACATCATTTTGCACACCAGGGCTGTGGCCAACGCGCTGTCCCATGGCCCTGAAGCAGCAGTTAAGAAAAGCTAACACACTCCTACTGAGAACACTTGAGGAATTACAGTTAATCCCATTTCTATCCTCCATTAGGTACTACCTAGAAACAAGCAGTAGTGGTAGTACCTAGTAGCAATTTATTTTGGTCAAATCCATTTTTCTTCTGTGGGCTCAGCCTCAGTAGCACTGAAATCCATCAGCTGCAGTGGGTGTTGGGTGAAAGCTTGCTTCATAGCCTGAGGATTTGTTTGACTCTCAGAAAAGTGGAAGCAGAAGGCCCTCCTGGCCTCTCCTGAGTGTCTGAGCATCAGAATTTGGTGCCTCCACTCCACAGAGACTGCATGTGAAGTATCCTTTTGTTCCAAACTGGACACAAATACACACATGAGGTGGACATTCCTCAAATGACACTGTTTGGAAATTATTAGAGCTGTCTACATGTATTATCTCAATTTAAATCACAGTAATTAACTTAAAATATTGAAAATAAGTGCTTTAGCTATGATTTGGAAAATTTCTGGAAAATTATTTCCTGACTAAGTAATTGGTATTTAAGTGAGGAACTCTAAAACACTCTCTCCAAGCAGCCTAACACGTACAATAAATTTGCACAGGAGACAGCTCTAGATATGGGTACTATAGGTATGATCTACATTGATCATTGAATTACTTAAAAGTGCTAAAAAACTCCTATGATGACTGAGAAGGACATTTGTGACTGTACCTCTAATTCTGTGTTTCTTTTTATATGGCAGATGGAATAACCTGTAATGGAGGAACAGCTCCAGCTTCCAAAACCTGTAGCATACTTTAGACCTATTACCAATGCAATATATGCCACCCAAAATGAGAATGCCCATGCATTTAAAAAAAATTAATAATATCATGGCACACAAATACATTCCTGATTGGACTGTTCTGCTACTTTAATTAGGCTTACGATCAACCAGGGAAGGGCTAGATCTCGTTTGCCTTAATTGCATCATCTCTTCCTGATGGTGAGGAGCCAGTTCTGTCCTGTCTGTTCCATTTAATGCACCTGATGTTAGATGGCATGTCGCAAGTCAGAACAACATTTGCCCCAATAAATCAGGTTGCATGACTGTGGAAGAGCATTTCTCCTGCACTGAAACACTTCTTACTCCAGAGCTAATTAGGCCAGTTGAACTCATATCCTGCTCCATACAACCCCAGGTGATTGACAATGCATGCAATCATAGCTTGCAGAGTAGGAAAACTGAAGAAGAGCCAAATTTATCAAATGTAAGCCTGTATCTCTCAGGATATCAGGAAGAAATCTGCGGGTAGGGATAAAGCATGAAAACTGACCATAGTAAAGTTTTGAACTACTCAAAAAAGTTACGATTCCATGTAAATCCAAGAAATGGATTTAAAAGAAATTCCAGAAATGATGGTCCTGGGCTCACTTTGAGAATTTGGACAGGTTGCTGCTCCAAAGCATGGAGCCATTTGTGCAACAACCAGTAGCTGGTGTCTTCATGAGCAGGATCCACGCTGTGCATTAACCAAGGCTTCGCTCTGTAACGTTATTGTAAGAAGACAGTGTTACCATTACCCAGTACAATTCCACTTACAGTTATCCAAGCAACCTGAATGGTGGCATCTCCTAAATTTGTTGTTTTGCCTCGTGATGCCAATGTTATTTAATGCAGTCCTCTTCCAAACAGTACCAACCCTCCTTCCTTCCCTCCTCCTCTTCCGAGATGTCTGGTTTTTAGGTTCCCCTCCAGACTTTGAAAGACTGATGACTTGTACTCTTTTATTTCAGAGAAAAGTTAGTTTTCATGTTTATTCACGCAACCATATTAGAACATTCAATGCACTCTTGTAGCAGTAGACATCCTTCTCTACTCCTCTTTCTCTCTATTTTTTTTTAAAGTGTTTGGAGATATGTTTTGCTGGGGATTTTCTTCTTCTTCTTCTATTATTCCTGCTACCTTCAGTGCTTTTACCCTTCAGTATCTTGTTTTGCATTATAAAAGTACTGCAAGTAAATGAAAAACTAGAGGTATGGTGGTACCTGGTGATCATTTATCTGTGTCTCAATATAGTAAGAAAGATGTAATCTTCTATCACGATGCAGCAATTCTGTGAGAGTCAAGTTCTTTTTCAGGAAAATAAGGAAACGTGTCCACTTGCACAAAAGCTAGAAATGCCACTAGTAATGACTTCATGCTGTGTGTCTCAGTTTCATTAAGAACCATGCAGGAGGTTTTCACCAGGGACTGTGTGAAACATATGTAGGATGTGAAACATATGTAGGACCTGGGACTGTGGGCGGCTATGCCCCATCTGCCCACACGCACCTGGGAGCACAGCTTGCCCCCCACAGCATCGGGGTAGGCATGCTGCTTTGTACTTCCGAGGGGGACCATGCACACATGCATGTGGAGGGGTACCTGGACAGGCAGGGTGGGGTGCTAGTGGAGGAGGCTGTTTCTTCAGGGTGGCCTGTTTCCATGGGAGCAGGAGGGTCTCCAAGGCTCCCTTCTGCAATGGTGGTGCTGGGGCAACTACCATTGCAGGTATTGAGCATTGGGGGTTTTTGGCTCAAACCTGGTAATTCCCTATTGCCTGGACAGAATGGGGTGGCAGAGGAGTGTGGGATGGCTGTAACAAGGCTTGTGGCACCTCTCCCACCCACACAGGAACTTACCCTCAGGTAAGAGGTATCACAAGGACAGCTTCCTCACTCTGCCCTGCAGCCAGGTTTTGAGGGCTGTACGGAAAGGTTGGCACTTCTGCATCATCCTGTGTAGGACTCTTGTACCCAAATCCCTACAGATCTGGCAGACACCCAGCCTTTATCACCTAGGTTACAAGAGAGACAAGGGTCCCAAATGCCTTCCATGGGAAGGCATGATGCAAAAGGCAACAGGAGGGTTCAGACTGAGTTATTTGTGAACCTAATCTAGGCAAGTCAGCAGAACTCCAGGCAACTAGTGCTGCAGAAACCTGTGTATGGCTGCTGCGTGATGCATCCTCTGTGAAGAGAGATCTTCACCACTTACTACTCCACTGCATGGGCTGGGATCCTGCTCTGTGAAAGACACACTGCCCTTGCATGGGACTAAATCAGTGCTGGTACAAACACAACAGTGGAAATAAAAGGAGGAGAGGGATGAAAGGGAGTGGATCCAGTGGAGGGCCACAAAGGTGATCAGAAGGCTGGAGCACCTCTCCTGTGAAGACAGGCTGAGAGAGTTGGGGTTGCTCAGCCTGGGGAAGGGAAGGCTCCGGGGAGACATTAGAGCAGCCTACCAGTACCTGTAGGGCACCTACAGGAGAGATGGAGACTAGCAATGAAGGGTAATGGCTTCAAACTGAAAGAGGGAAGATTTAGATAGGTATTAGGAAGAAATTTTTCACTATGTGGGTGGTGAGGCACTGGAACAGGTTGCCCAGAGAGGTTGTGGATGCCCCATCCTTGGAAGAGTTCAAGACCAGGCTGGATGGGACTTAGAGCAACCTGGTCTAGTGGGAGGTGTCCCTGCCCATGGCAGCAGGCCGGAACACAGTGATCTTTAAGATCCCTTTCAACGCACATGATTCTGGTTCTATGAAACTCCATCATCCCTGGCAAACTCCACGTGTCAACAAGGTGAGACAGCAGGAGCAGGTGGAGCACACTTCGCCCTCCACAGAGCAGCAGGCACAGCTGTTCCAGCAACTGGGTTCACTTCCAGCAAGCAAAATATAAAAGCAGTACCTACTTCTATGGCCAGGCCTTAACAGAAGAGCAGTAAAGGGCCAGTTAAATAAGCATCTTGTTATAATCACATTTTGCTCAGGCAAACAAAGTCACAGATGAATCCCAGGAGTTAAATGTTTTGGCCATTTGTTAAATCTGACAAAGTATGCGTTCAGAAACATCTGACTTGTGGGTCAGCACTAATTCCTCAGATATCAGCATGAATCTCAGCCAGAATCGTGCAATAATCCACTGAGATAATAAAACTGAAAAAAAGATGACAGCAAATCCCCAGTCAAGCCATTTAATAAAGAGGTTCAGGCAGCAAGTGCCATGCCAGCCTCCCCCACTTGCCCATATTGAATTATATGTCTTTTCTGATCACAAACATTACCCAAGAGTAATACGTGTAGTCTCTGGCTGTTGCTAGAAGAATACAACAGGGTGTTTCAGCCGCAGCAACGGCCAGCCTGTGACAAATGCTTCCTGTCACATTCTGTAAGTACTTCTGCTGTTGCTCTGTGCAATTCACTCAAAAAATACAACCTGAAATATTCTAAGTACTTTATTGATAGAATAGCATGCAGAGTCCATCAACCACTGGACACTTGAGAGCCTAGCCATGTACTTCCATGTGCGAAATTAAGATCCCATCTCTTCTTCATTTCAGTATGGACTCTTCATTTGCTGAAAGGGAAGAAAAAACAAGCATAGTTAGGACTAGCAGTCACTCCCATGTAGTACTAAATATGCAAAGCATTAGTGGGATCAAAGGTAGCTTGAAGTATTCCACTTCTTTCTAACCAGTTTTTATGACTCCCCCTTCTGCTTATTCAACAGAAGTGTATTTCACTGCTTTGGGGTAAAGGCACTTTTTTCACTTACTCATTAGTAAATGACAGTTTTCTGAACTGACAATTCAAATAAGCCTAGAAAAAGCTGTTATTACAGACACATCCAGCTATCCAACTTTAAAGAACAATCTTCAACAACTGTACTACACTGAATGAAGTTTTAACAATTTAACAAATTTACAATAGAAAACCACAAGAAAAATCACTGTTGGGAAAGCAAATCAGTCATCTCTGTCCTGCTTCTAAATAGATTAAACATTCTGAAGAAAGAACCACATAATTCCATTATTAAGTGGAGTTGCAACACTGCAGTACAGCCTCTACCTCCAAAAATACAGAAATTCTCAGCTAAACTAGAAAACGCCTGAATTATTTAGTCCATGACCAATGAAGACAATATATTTACAATGGTAAAACAGCTGTGCAAAATGGCTTCATCTCTAGTAAGTGATACAATTCGCCAACTTGCATATTTGATTTCATATGTGTAGTTCAGTTAATTTAATTTTACGAGGTTCTGTTCAACGTTAGTCTTGTTTAGGACAATACAAATGTCAGTATTTCCCAGGGGAATAGCTTCTAAGTGTGTAGCTAAACCACGAACAGCTTAAGTTAATGATAAATTTTCTTTAAGTTCTTCTTAACTGTAAGTCCACCTAAAATAACCTAAGTGAAGGCAATCTGGACAGCACACTCCTCTGTAAGGCAACCAGAGTGCACAGAAATGCACAGGGCACCCAGGAAATGATCCTAAGGACAAGGTAAAGCATAGTGCAGCAGGAATACTATATAGTAGAAGCAATGGAGGAAAAAGCAGCAGTACTTATTGCAACTGATCACCTTCAGCATATTCTCTTCATGTGAGAGATACAGCAAACAAAGTTGACCTCTAACACTACGCTATTGATACCACTCAGAAGTTTGTGTTGCAGTTACAAGCGGTTGCCTGCAACTTCTGGTTTAGATCATCAATCACATCTGTGAGATTTCTGTACTGCATGGAGAAAAGCGATCACAGGTTTGCTGCATCCAGCTGAACAAAGGACATCTAAGAACAGTTAATATACTGTTGCAGTTATTCCTTGCAGAATAACCAGCAGCTTCTAGCAACTTGTTTTCTCAGTGGAATAGCCATTTAACAAGTCCTGTTTGGTTCCAAGAGTGTTTTTAATTCTTCCTCTCCTGGTGCTCACATTTTGAAGAGCTTGTCAAACGGCAGGGCCATTTATCCTTCACAAAACCCTAACCACTGCTCCATGGATCCACATGGGTTTGCAGCCTACTGGCCACAAGCCTGAATTTCTCCTACAAACACTACAGTCAAGTGGCAGTCCACCTGCAAGCCAGTGTGTGCATTTTGGTGCAGCAGAATGCATAAATTAAATAAAGGGACTACCTTCTGCAAGCTCTTTTGCAATCCGCTCAAGCTCTTCACGTTTCTTTTTCTCTTCAGCCTCTATTCTTCTCTCTTCTTCGGCAATTGGCTTTAGGTAGTCTGTCATTAACACATGTGCTTTAAAACACAATTTCTAGAACCCAGCACGAAGCTCTGCACCTGCTAGCTCACTCAGGAAACAAAAAACAGCTTCGCTAGCAGAAAGGCACGTTTTATACGAACCTGTGACTTCGGATCAGTAAAAGCCCACTTCCGAGGGCCACCTCGGCGAGGGCTAGGCAGCTCCGGCTACAGCGGGGCGGGGGAAATGGCGGCCGGGCCCGCACCGGCCGCCTCAAGGTGCCCTTGCGGGCCAGGCCACCAGAGGGGGAGGGAAGGAGAGGCAGCCCGGGGCGCCGCACTCACCGTATCGCTTCTTGCCGTAGATCATCCCCATCAGCAGGGCCGAGTACCGGGTGAACTGTGGGAGGCAGAGACAAGGACGCATTCTTCGCTCACTCAACACGCACCGCCAAGACGGGCCCTGCCCGCCGCCTGCCTGCCTCCCGCCCGCCCCGCCCCGGCCCGGCCT
>JAOXNO010000020.1:52622724-52653824 GCA_028565335.1 Limnodromus scolopaceus | reverse complement strand
ACTTGCCCTTGTTGAAGCTCATCCCATTGATGTTGGCCCAATGGTCCAATCTATCTAAGTCTCTCTGTAGAGCTTCCTTATCCTCCTGGGAATCAACAGTCCTGCTTAACTTGGTGTCATCTGTGAACTTGCTGATGATACACCCTATGTCCTTACTGAGATCATCAATAAAGATGTTAAACAGAAATGGTCCTAACACTGAGCCCTGAAGCACACCACTTGTAACCGGCCGCCAGCTGGATTTAAATCCATTGAGCACCACTCTTTGGGACCTTCCAGTTAGCCAGTGCTTGATCCAGCGGATCGTATGCTCATCTAGGCCCTGTGAAGCCAGTTGATTTGCTCAATGCAGGTGTCTCTTAATCGCTGCTCATTGGGGGGTGGGGAGGTAAAAAAAAAAAAAAAAAAGCGGCCTAGGCCTTTGTAATAGACAGCTGGAGCCTACAGGAGGCAAATTGGACCACAGTGTATTTCAGACAATAAGAACACATTTCTTCAATGGATCTTTCCCCTTGCTCTCTGGCTTCCTATAAATAGACTTGAGATCAAACTTACAGACCTGTTCTTCAATGAGTTGGATAGTCTCTGTCTCCAGAATACAAACCTTTCTTTCCCCGTGTTGTTGATTTGTGTTTCAAAGTAGCCAGGAGCACCAGCTGTAGAAGAAATCCCTAGCCACAGATTGGAACAGGTACAGTATGCATCCAATCTTCAGAGATCCTGTCTACAAATTTAGCAAGCTTTCTACAAACTAGTGAATTAATTTTATTTACATAGGGTAGCTAATTTGCCCTATGTAAAATTTTCTTCAAGAACAGCAAATGAGATAAGCCTTTTTTGAAACAGAGAAAAGCTACCTCTACTACGTGTGTGATGTCTAATCCGAAATCAGAGACAAAGCTATTGCTCCACAAAATCAGTGAAGTCATTTTTTCTGAATGATTGGCATATTTTCTCATTATCATTCTAGAAATGAATCACTTAAACTGGAACCTCAAAAATAAAAAAGGGTTCCCAAATCAGACATAAGCATTAAGATGGCAGTTATTGCTGAAAATTTAGCTACATTGTAAGGTAGCCTACATGCAGGGATCAAGCAAAATATTTTTATTTCCAAATGTTGCAACTATTGCTTTATTAAACTTGTTATATTAATATCAAATGAACAGGCTCTTCTTTGAAATATGTGGTTATGGTCTAAAAATCTCCCAAAATATAGTGGCTCACAATATCTCTAAGAAAAAAAAAAGTTACAATTGCATATCAGAATAACACCACAATAGTTTATGCATTGTGTTTTGCAACTTCATCCAAGTAGTAGGCTGTATTCAGCTAATATAAAAAAGGTACATGAATGAAAAATCCGTATTGAAGAAAATTACTTGGGTATACCATATAGTGTAACATGAAGAGGTATTACTGGCTGTTCTATTTTCAACTAGTGGATTTGGATAGGCACTTCCAAAAGCTGATGATTCTTGCTGGACTAAATCAGCAGAATTAAACCTAAATATTTCAAAATGGAATAGATTAACTCAAACCTAAACTAGCCAATTAGGGAAGAAAACTAATCAAACAGAAGTGCCGGCTTGGCTTGGAAAGTGCCTTTCATATCTTTCTGGTTTCAGTAGAGACAAAGGGTCTCTGTGTGCAAAACGAAAACTTTAAATTAAGAAAGGTCAAACCTGTTCCTTATAAAAGATCCTGTTCCTTTTCCAGTGGCCTTGTATGAATGAGTCTTTGAACAGGAATATGCAGATGAATGACAGGATGAGAGACAATGAGAACAGTATGGTGTAGCAAGGCTAACTAGCTGTGTATGTTTGTCCAAAATAATTCCAGGCTTTGCCTGAAAAAAAAAATTGGAAAAGTCAGAAGCCGAAATGGGATTGAAGTTAGGATGCTCCTGCTGTGAATACAGAGTCTGCTCTTCTCAAAGTGGGAACAGTGGTATGATTTACGATAGCAAAAGAAGTTTTCTTATAAGGAGAATTGAAAGAAAAATAGCAACTGACTTCTTCTACAGACAGAAGAAAGTTCTCCAGATAATCTGATTTCAATAAACTTTTTATTTTAAAATAAGAGATGTTTAAAAAAATGGGATCTCCATACAAATATACCAGCCTTTAAGACTGCACTTTTTCACTGGTAAGGCATTACAGAAGAGCAAGGGTAGCACAAGATACCCCTGTAATTTACAGCTGCATGAAGAACAGCAAGTTCTTAAGTTTATAAAGTTGATTTCAAAATACAACTTTAAAATATTTAACTACTCATCTGCTCAGGAGAAAGTAAGAATTGGCCACCGGAATCGTATAGAACTTGGGGATGTCTGGTATGATCTGAGAGTGACGGCTGCTGGCAGGGAGCAGACTGCAATGGAGAAGAGACATGACTTCCTGAAGGAGAGTCCTGGCTAGCAGTACTCTTCCTGAAGCAAAAGGTTTGGAGGCAGCCTTGCTTTTAGTGATCACCTGTCCCAGGGCCTACAGCCTTATGCAGCAGACAGGCCTCGCCAGTTTGTGATCGGCCGGCGCAAACATTCGAAATCAGCCTTACACCTGAACACGCAGGCTGACGCTCACGCAGGCATTACGGCCGTTACTGGGTTCTCTATGCGAATTATAGCTGTTACCAGCACTCGCGTACCGGCCGTAAGCGTGCAAGTGTCACAGCCACGCTCTGTGGGAAGGGCGCACCTGTTGACCGAGTGCCATCCGCGAGGACCGTCACCTCTGGGTGCCTGCCGAGCTGCTGACTGTCAGCAGCGGGAAAAAACCCTGCTGACGGACGTCCCGTCCCCCGGCCCATGCTCTCACTCCCCAGTGCCTCCCGCAGGCCGCAGCAGCAGTCCATCGCAACGCGCCTCGGGAGGGCGCCTGGGCCTGCCGTCTCCGGCACCGGGCTCCTGCGGCAGCCAGCCCCTGCAGCGCCCGGCTCCGCCCGGCGGCTGCCAGAGGTGGGGCCGCCCTCCTTGAGGGCGGTCCGTCCGTCCCCCGCCCCGGCTGGCTGCGGCGGGGCGGGCTGGGAGGAGGTGGAGCCGTGAGGTCATAAATGACGCAGCGCTCCCGGAAGCGGGCCCGAGCTGAGGGAACGACGGTGGAGGAGGCGACGGCCTCCCGCCGCTGCGGTCGGTAGTTTGGCGGAGCCGCCCCCCCCAACCCGCCGCGCTCCCCTCCCCGAACACCGCCCTCGCCGCTCCTTGCCCGGCTGCCGGGCAGTGCCGCCGGGGCCATGTCGCTCTTCCAGTCCGCCCTGGACTTCCTGGCGGGCCCAGGCTCCTTGGGGGCCGCCAGCCGCGACCAGAACGATTTTGTGGGGCAGACGGTGGAGATGGGCGACATGAAGCTGCGAATCAAGCGGGTGATCGCAGAGGGTAAGAGCGGGCGGCGGCGGCAGGCCGCGCCCGGGGCCGGGCCGTGCGGGGCGGGGCGGACCTGCCGCTGCGGGGCTGGGCTTCTCCGGGGCCCCGGGACTCCCGCTCCCCCTCAGCACCGTCCCCGCTTTCGTGGCCAGGAGGGCTCCCCTCTGGGCAGGCCGCGCCCCGCCAGGGGAGGCCTTGGGGGGCGAACGGGCGGCGGTGCCCGTCCGGCCGGGGCCGGCGGCTTCCTGCTGGGCGGGGGGGCGGCCAGACCCCACCTCAAAGGGCTTGTCGCCTGCTCGTTGCCGCTTTCGTTAGGGGCCATGGGTGCCCTGAGCTAACGTTAAGTGCCACGGAAGGTGTCTGGCGAGGATGGGGTGTAGGAGCAACACTTGCTGTCATTGTTACTAGCCCACTTTAGGAATCCCCGTAGAGAGATGGTGTGTTGTGGTAGCGTCTTCACTTGCTTTTGATGTAGAGTACCTCTCGCTGTGTAACATAACTCTCAAAATAGTTTATAGTCTACTTATAATCTGCCTCCTGGAAATACTGGGGGTTTTATGTTTGTTTGGTTTGGTGTTCTTTTTTTTTTTTTTTAAATTACTACAATACTATGCCCAAGGTGCATGATTACCCGTGCCGTTTTCGGTTGTTTGCAAAACCGTGAAATGCAGCCAAAAAACTTTACACAGAAATGTCGGGAGTCTGATCTCACTTTTCGTATCGGATTTGGTGGAGTGCAGGAATTGGGCAGTTTTCAGTTTCAGTGAATTTTTGGGTAGGCATCTTGCCACACTACTTTCTAGTCTGTTTTAAAATAGGTCCTACGTTTGGTGTGTGAAAATTACTTAGAAATTCTTCAAGCAGAAGAGACATTGAAAGTTTGTCTCAAAAGACTAAAATATGAATTTGTCTATATTAATGCAGTTACATAATTGTGGTTGATGTTATTTAGACTAAATACCCCAAAGTTCTAGTCAGAGTTCCTTTTCATTGAAGTTATTTTCTGTAGTTGGTTCTTGCAATTGTCTTTTATTTAAGTAGTTTTAAAAATAGATTTATCGATTATTTCTTTTTCCCTTGAGCAGAGTAACCAACATGGAACAAAAATTTAAGTCTTCAAGAGTAGCTACTTTAATTAAACTTAGAAAAATTTGCTTGGGCAAAACTAGCAGCACATTGGTCTTCATCACTGCTTTATCTTCTTACGGGCAAATAAGTTGTTACTGTAATGCTTAAACACTTTTGGCATAGAGTCTCAGACAAAACCTGAGGGTGTTTTAGTTAATAAGTTGGATTTAAAACAGTGCTTTTAAACGTCAAGCCCTGCCTTCAGTCTTTACTTACAGCTTCTTTACAAAAGATCCAGTCAGAGTTGTGAGTGAAATGTAAGCACTCAATATGATGTGACTGTAAGGTGAATGCTAAATGAATTGGCTGGTGCTGCTGATACTGGGACATTCCTGCCAGGATTGACCACAACAGTTTCTAGAGAACAAGAAAGGAAAGAAATCTACGTTTGATGTGTATCTGCTGTTTACTTCTTGGTTCTGAAACATGTATTTCATACTTTGGTAGCAGCCTATTGTTTCCCAGGATCTGATGCAGGCTTCCTAAAAAGTCAGGGGAAAGATGCGTGGTTAGGTGATTTAAAGCAAATGGGGACATGCTTTAAGTCTAGTGTTCTTGAGAATTTATCTGTAACCTCTGTGTCATGTTCCATGTTTGTTTCAGTTTATGGTTTTGTTTCATGTTGTTTTGTCTATATTTCACTACCTGAAATTGGGCGAAACTGCTTACTTTTGCTAGAAATTAGGACTTTCTAGCTAATGTAGCTAGACAACCCTGAGGGTATATACAGTATAAAATATGTATAAAGTGTACAAGTCCCAAGCTCTCCTGCTGTTTTCAGACTTGAATTTGTCTTTAGGATATTACTTTGTTGCTGAAATGGAATTTATCTTTGAGCTCTGAAACTGTGTTTGAGACCTTCTGATGCATGCTTGCACAACTAGAGCTTATGAGTATTCTCTTCCATGCTTACAAATACAGATTCTGTTTTTCTTCTAAATAAGTCCTTCCATACCAAATTCCCTGCTAGAAAGTCAAATGCTACTTTCTGAATGTAGATTTCAAATCTGTGGTTAACTGTGTGTGGTATGCCAATGCAGGGAGATTGCCATTTCAGTAAGATCATACGGTGTACTTTGGTTTTAGTTGGTGTGAACAGAGCCTGTGGATTTGCATTGCACAGTGTCATATGGCAGCATAAGTTCAGTTCTTCTCAGACCCTGCAAGTCTTTCCAACTCTGTAGTGTGCTGCTCCTAGAATACAGTCTCCTCTATTTTCTACTTGGACATTTCAGTTAAGAAATTCTAGAAGAAATGGGCCGGGGCCTTTGTGTTTAATCCCTAATCGCCCTTTGTATGATGCTGGCTTCACATGTCATGGTTCTTTTTGGTCCTCTGGTTAAGTGCACACACTACCACACAATTTTACTGAAGTAAAATAGTCATTGATCGCATACCTAATTAGTAAATATTAGTAAATGTAACTATCTTACACTCTTTCACAACAGAGGGCACTGTCTTGTATGGCCACAAGTCACTTGCCAGCCTGAGTGTTCTATGCTTGTTTCCATGACAGCAGGGGCTTCTGTATTAAACATAGTCCAAGCAACATGTGATTAGAGTTCTCCAAATGCTCGCTAACATGTTTGCCCTTTCTAGGGGTAGGTGAGGGTGGCTTAAACTGCAGTCTCTGTCATATCCTTTGCTGTTTATGTGAACAGTATGTGTGTTTTTATGGTGAATTTTGACTTCTTCACTTGACATCCTCCAATGTCCTTCCGATTCCTTCAGGAATGTTATGTTTCCTGTGTCAGTCTTGTCAGCCTGTACCAGGGGACTGAGATGGTCCTTACTGATTCAACGATTGATGTAGCCTGCACATTTGGCTTTGGGGGAGAGTGAGGAGAGCAAGTGACCAGAGTAGTTTTTGGAAATTTCATGTTTCTTGCTCCTGAAAGCCAACGTATTTTCACAACCAACCTTCCAAATTTGTTTTTCAAGTACTAGATGCTACTGGCTTCATTTTTCCCTGTGTTGGACAAAGCATCTCTTCTGATAAACCTTATGCTTGTTTACCTGATAATTGTGATGATGGACAAGTAAATATGGGAAATTTCTTGATCTCCACCTATACTGTAGAAGGAATAGAACCTGGTCACTGGCCGTAAGAGTATTCCTTGAGAGACTGCCAATGCCAGAAATGGTCAAAGAATTACAGACACTCATTCCTCAATTCTTTCTAGGAATGCTACTCCAATGAGGGGTAACTGATATGAAAATAGCAGGTCCTGTGATGTGCACTGTCAAGTTCCAAAGTTACAAAGAAAGTTGAATTTTTTTGAGAATTGTAAATTGTAGATTTGTAGTAGCTTTGTCAAAATGAAGAGGAAGGCCTGTTTGCTGTGTGCTGAATGAAAGTTTAATAAAATATTACTACCTTTATAGAGCACAAATGAAAAGCAGGATGTTTTGATAGCTAAATATTGACAAAACTACTTATGTGCTTAAAAATTATGCAGTCTTTAAATATAATCATATTTTTCCTTGAATGCTTTCATTGAGCCTATTTTTTTGTAAAAGCAGGCAGCTGTTGCATTGATGGGGTAACAGAAACAGTTATAGCAGTTCATAAATTATTTCATATGTCTTGTTAACAAAGTAAAAACAGAATATATGAAAAGAGAACCTCTATTCTAGAGATCTTTCTGTGAAAATAGAGAAGTTCTTCATCTTTATAATGATCCATGGAACAAAACCTGATACTTTTCAGTCTCTTCTAAGCTTGAAAGGATAAAGGGATCTTCTACAAGTTCTATGTTAAGTGTTTTGTTAGATTAGATAATGTTTTTAAGGGTTTTAGAATATTAAAAATAAGTTGACAAATTCCCTAGAAGTTCCTGCTGCCACTCAACGTGTAATGTAATATCCCTATAAATACTCCACTGCTGGTAAGGGAGACTTTAATTTGCTTCTTGAATGCTGCTGTTGATCTGTAGGTTGACTAGTAAATAAGAAATTATCAATAACTGTCCTATTTTAGCTTTATTAAATTTTCTAGATCAGAGATCCTACTAACAGAAGAAAAATCTTTTAGAAGTTTTGAATATCTCTTCTGGTAAGCTGTCAAGTGAGATAAACCAGATAGAAATATTACTGTACTAGTCCTTCCAGTGACTTGTTTTGAAACACTTGGTATTTGAGTTACTCTGTTTCTTGGTATCTGTGCTAAAGATAAGGGCATTAGAAAAATCACCTTATCCCATAATGTTTAAAATTAGAGTTTCCTTCTTTCTCAACAAGTAATTCAACTGCAAACTGATTAACCTTTGAATTTGCTATATTTTTCTCTTTAATTGACCATATAAATTGTTGTTCTATAAAATATAGGCCAAGTCTTCGATTTTGTGTGAAATGTGGCAGTGGTTTCTTTGTTCAACTTAATTTACATAAAACAACTCAGGGTCTTGTCAGTGGAAGGCAGTGATGGCGTGGAATGGCCAATGCATGGCCTTCAGAGTATAACAAGAAATGCACTGCCTGCTCATGTATGCTAATTGTAACATGTTTGAAACTTGTGTTACTGCTTTAGCCAGGTATTCTTTGGCCTGACAAATATGCAGTTGATTTTCTGTATACTGAAAAATGCCAATGAAAATCAGGATTGAGATATACAGAAGAAACTTCCCTGATATCTCACTTTTTTAAAAAAAAATACATCTGGGTTAAAAAAGAAATCTTACTTCTGGTTCCTCTTTACTTAACTATCCATGTATACCTCACAACTTTCCAGTGCTTTTGTTGCTTGTTTTACATATGAGGCTGAACAATTGAGAATAAACAAGGTATATGGTTGTGGAAAAAGCAGGGAACAGGCAAGTTCTGTAGCACACATTCAACAAGAATTTGTCATATGTATTGACTTACTTATTCTTCCTTTAAGCAACAAGCATGGACAAAAGGGTAAGAGCACAGAAGAGGAGAAATGTGGTGACAAAAAATACGTGTTATTTGAACTGCTTGATCAGAGCCTAAAACTTTGACCATGAAGAAAGAAACATTCTGTAGTCAAAAAGGTAGCAATAGGCTATAGACTTTAATTTTTGGGGAGTTTAAAATCTGTTGTGAATTGAAGCCCATATAAGTGACTTGTTGTAAGCTGCATTCTGAGAAAGTGAAACTTGTGACTGTCATTAAAGTATCAAAAAAAAAAAGAAAAAAGCTGCTTTAAGAAAAAATCTGCTTTAGATTTCAGTGCTCCTTCAATATTAGAAGTGTGAACAGGCAGTATTACAGTTTACCAAGCTCATAGTTACAATTTGATAGTCTCTGCAACTCCTGGATTCACAGGAATGTGGCAAAGTAATCAAATGCTGATTTTTGAATGGATATAGCTCATAAAACTTGGGGCAGCAGAGGCGCAATGAACACCTAACGGTCAAGTTTCTGTGAACATTGTTAGTTTGATTTGTTGACAGATATTTGGAGTTACTGTGAAGGAAGAAGAGCTCATGTCAAGTCAAAGAGAAGTTGCAGTAGCCTGTGATGTGAAGGATGAACTGACAGTTACTCTGCAAACCACATGTGAGGCAGACTTCTTGTAAGTGGGGGGAAAAAAGATGACAATCTCTAAAGAAGAACCAGAGCACCCTGACCTAGCAGCTTTACAGTTTGCATTCCCTTTGCTGTAGATGTAGAGTTTTTCAACATGAAGCAGAGTAGTGCTGGTTTTTTTTAAAGCTGGTGTTTCTTGTGTAGAGCAGTTCCACCATGCATGGGGGCTCTGAAAGTTTCAAATTGTTACCTCTCTGCTTCTCAAGGTTATGGGGAAAAAGTCCATATCTTTGAGTTTGAGCCATGCTTCATTTTTAAGGCACTTTCATCTTGCTATTAGGACTTTGCAATTGACACAAATTCATGACTGGACTTCAAAAAGTATGCTTATCGAGTAATACTTGGCAGCAGGGACAGAGCATCCTTCTATTTTGATTAAGGATGTTGCTTGTACTCTGGTGGAAAAGCATCTGTCTGCAGTTAGGTAAGATGCACTGTAACTTCTAGTCCGGGCTGGAATTGCAGTGTTTCAATGAAGTTTTAATTGAAACATAAGGTACTCAACATTGATGTGGAAGCAAATTTGGTCAGTATTTGAGAGGGGAGTGAACAAGTCATGTCAAGCAGTTGTAAACAGGAAGTTATTCACACCATCCTTTTCTCATGACTAGTTAAGTGTGTAGTGAAACTATGCATTACCGTAGCAAGCAGTTTTACATTGTAGTTGATGTCCCTATTCTGATGCTTCACTAGCATACAAGTAGGAAAACTATCATTTCATTGAAATGGTTTGTCTGAAAAAAAATGAGTGAAGGTGGGAAAAACAGGGACAGGGGAAAAAAAAAAAGCTTTAAATCCAGTTTGATTTGTAGTGCAGTGAACTTATTTGATATTATGTGATGCATAGGTTTAACTTGAGGAATCTCTAGGTTGGAAAAGAAAGGGTATTCTAATCTTTATAAAAGGTTGGTGAAGAACCGACAGGAACAATGCTTGTGGGCTCTGGTGGTGTGAGAATGAGTGTAGAGTGCCCACTATTAAAGCAAATGAGGTAGGGTTACTTCCTAATATAAAGGAAGTCATCAGATGATCTTAATGTGGGCCGCAAAGGTGAGGCTGGTAAGCTTTCTGCTCTAGTGTGTTTCTCTGGGTCTGCTATTGGGCAAGATTGGTTCCAGCACTGACTGTTGTACTTCAGCTACTCCATTTTAATGAGCTTGTTTGGTGCTCTATAGTGAACTTCTTATGTGTAAGTTTGGATCTACAGAAAAGGAAGAAAGCTAGTTTTCTTCTGCCATAATTTCTGTGGCAGTAAATAATAATCCGAGAGTATTTTTGAGAGCAGACTTAAAACCATCTACAGGTGTTTACATGGGTGGAAATAATGAGTGAAAACACCCCATATAAAACTACATTATTTCTACACTCCTAGGTAAGTAACCAAAGCAGTTGTATGCTCTTAACTTTCATTTTGTCATTTGCCTCAGTTGGGTCTACTATACAGATTTTTGTTCATACAGGTATGTTGATACAGGTGTGTGATCCTTGACTGACATGGCTGTATTGACTGTATTGACTGTGAGATCCTTGGTGAGGTTATTGTTAAAGAGGTGAAACTGCTTTTTTTTTTTTCCATGTTTGCAAATTGTATTGCAAACTGTAAGAGAGGTAAGAGAGCCTGGAGTAAACTGTTATGGCAAAGGAGAAGTTTTGCCAGTAAAGTTGTCTCTGTTCAAAGTATTGTAAAACTGTTTTAATAGACTAGCTCTACAAGGAAGCCAGCATCAAAACCTAAACTAAACTGCTTTTAATAATGAAGCAACAGGACTAATTTTGCCTCTTGTGAAAGAATTGTTTTCGCCAGTAACAGATGGTTTAATAAAAAAGTAAATTAAAAGTGTCTTCACAACTTACTGTACCTCCTTTGGTATCCCAGAAAATCCATTGATTTAAAATTGGTATCAGCTGCAGTGCTGCAGTAGTAGAGAACTGATCACCATCTGGAATGAGCAGTGTTACATGGAGCTGAATTGTGTTTAGGTGAAACAACAAAATTACAGAATGAGAAGCTTACTTAAAACAGATGTTTTGACAGGGGCATAGCTGCCAATGGATGTAACCAGGCACGATACCACTGACGACTTTTTGGAGTTCTGAAAGGTTTAATGAACTTAACTCTGTGTTCAGTATTTCGGTACTATTTTCACTAACTGCTGAAGTGAAAGTGCATCTTTTAAACTACTTGTGTGTACACTTAAACTATCACTGCTTTAATGATGTTTCTGCCTTCAGTTTACTAATCTAATACCTCTGTATAAATTGTGAGATCCCACCACATAATTATTGCTAGGAGCTCTGGTAAGCCATGCCACCATTGAAATAGCCTTAAAGAAGACTCTCTTCATTACTTTTCCTTTTGTTAAGCCATGCGATGAAAATGTAGTAATTTAACCAATATTTTGCTAATACACAAATTGAGTCTAGCAAGGTTTAAATTTGACCTCAGCAAAATCTTAGTTTGGACACTTTATGTGCAGATTTCACTGGACTTCCAGATAAGGTCAATTATGCTTCAATTAAAGTCAAATAGCTGTGCTGTTTATCATTTTTAAATGATATGCATTGCTCAAAAAGTTCACTTGCACTGCTCAGCCAAAATGAACAGTTATGATTTTCAATGATTATTGAAATTAACAACCAGTATAAGTTTTGAAGTAGTTCTGAAACAGTATAAAATTTCTTCAGATTCCTAACTAGTAATTAAGGACTGAAATTATTTTTTTTTTGTTGGAACTGAGATTCATTTAAATGCAACAAAAATTACTTAAACTTCAGAAGTCTTTGAGGTGGTTGTAATGTTGTGGTTGGGTGTGTTGACTCAAGTCAATGTGTCTCGAGTTTTGGGAGGACTGTATCATGATCAGTACTTCTGTGAAAATTTGAAGTATATCTTGTTTTGAAGACTACTATAATCTTTTATTAGTTGGGCAAACTAATTCTTCCTTTCACTCCTTTGTACTCAGTGTCAACAGGATTAAACTTAGTAATAACGTGCAACTTGGTGTATATTGTAAGCATTTCTTATATTGGAGGAAGAGCTTGTAGGAAAGCTCATCAGTCCAGTTGAAATAATTGGAAAAGTAGCAATGCTTCTAGAGGCCTTCTTCAGAGTTTGGATCACCTTGGTTGTTAATCAGATATATGTTTGAAAGTGGTGAATTGATTTGAGTTAATTCTGATGCCTCAGTGCTTTCACCTGTATAATTTCCAGGAGGGCATTTGATGCATTTGAATGAAGTATAGTTGTATTTTGGAGTGCAAGTATGTAGGTCTATGGTAGTTTGTATTTGAAGAGGTACTAGCAAGTTGTATGCTTGAAATGCAGAGTAGACTTGCCCCATTCCTGCCCTGGAAGAACCCTTGGTGGTGTACACAGCTAAGCTGACTTGCAGAGTAACTGTTCTGTAACCCGGGTAGCCTCTGTCGTAGTTTTGCTTTTAAGTGCCTTCCAGAATACTAACTGTGCAGTAATTTCATGTACTGACTGCAGTAATTTGTGTGCTGACTTGAAGGCCCTAATTTTGTAAATTGAAGCCTGTATTTTCAAGATGCAGCTTGTAGGGTTATTAGAATAAAATCAAGTAAATGGTTATTGAGATGAATGTAAAGACTTTCTTCTGTAGAGCCAACGGTACTTTCACTGTGTATGAGGTCTTGGGATCTGTGTGGGATAAAGACACAGAGGCAATATCTCTGTGTTGTAGTGACTGGTGTAGGGACTTTCAACTCGCTGACAGTGGGCTCTGAAACCTGGGGCATGCTTCTGGATGTAAATAGGGACATTCTGGATGTAAATAGGGTTGGGAAGACAGATCAAAAAACATGGTTTCCTGGCACCCTGCTTCAGTGGTAGGATGCCTCACAGATTATCTTGCTTGTTTCACCAGCTCTATGAAATTCATAAACAGTAGTCATAACTGATCAGCACTGTACAGAACCATGTTTTTCTTGCATATGTTCTCATTCAGAAGGAGCAAAGTATCTTCAGGTAATACTCTAGGATGGTGGTAAGTGGGGACTTTATTCTGTCTCCAGCCCCTCTTCCATCAGTGCTCAAAATACTGATTGTAGTTGCCGATTAGAGCACTTGCACTGGGAACTTTAGAAAACCTAAGAGAACTTCCTGTTGTGGGAAGCACTGAACCTAATATTACATAATGAATCAAAGTAAATGGATAAGCTATTAAAACTGACTTAATGGGCCTTCTCCTTGTAGGTGGTTTTGCTTTTGTCTACGAAGCTCAAGATCTTGGAAGTGGCAAAGATTATGCTTTAAAGGTAAAATGAATTTAGATCACTATAGGTTTATAAAGTCTGTCTTTTTGCTTGATGCTTTAGCATGACAGTTAATCCTTGATGTTAGCCACTGAATGAGTCAGTTGGAAGAATCCAGAACGATAAAGTGGCATTTGAAGCATGCTGTACCTATATTTAGAACGGTCATTCCTGTTAGGACCCTGCGCTTTATACTTAGATGCCAAAGATGGGAGTTGCTCTATTAGGTACTGCTGGTGTTTGTCTTCGTTTGGTCTAGAAGTTCATGACCCTGCCCCAGGCATTTTGTTACATGGGTAGAAAGATTTTTTTCTGAGTTAACTGAAGTAGGGTACAGGAATATTTCCACTCTGAAGAAGCAGATTCAGCCTACCAGTTAGCCTGCCTTTTTACTTCCAGAGTAAGTTTCATCAGTATTAAAAATAATGCTCCACACTGACTCATTGATCAAGCGTTCAGCCTGGCACTTTTCAGAGACACTTCTGGATTGTTTTCTGAAGGCTTATAGTAATCATATAAGAGCTGAGAATTGAAGTATTATGGAAAGAACAATAAAATGAAGTAATTTACTTTATCATATTTTGTTGCAAAAAAAAAAAAACGTATCACTTGTGTTCATCACAAAATGGCTTCAGTTTTGGAGTGGGGATGTTCTGTGGCTGTATCAGTACAAAGGCTTGGATCTTAGGATCTTGGAGAGAAAGTGAAAAGGGTAGTATGAAAGGTGGGAGAGGTAAGATAGCATTGCATGACCAGTAAGTACTTGG
Source organism: Limnodromus scolopaceus (assembly GCA_028565335.1). NCBI lineage: Eukaryota > Metazoa > Chordata > Aves > Charadriiformes > Scolopacidae > Limnodromus > Limnodromus scolopaceus. The sequence continues at coordinate 52,639,739 of JAOXNO010000020.1, read as the reverse complement.
TCTGGTTTTTTGCTTTTCATACCATATCCTACAGTAACAAAACCTATGAACAAAGCCATATAGTATGTATGTTCAAAATGTCATCTAGAAGTAGCCCCATTTAAAAATAATGGATAAAAGGTGAACTGTTACTGTACTTCCTCTCCTTTGTAAAACTGGTACTTTTGGAGCAAATGCTCAGATTGATTCTAGTACAATGTTGACTCCAAATCCAAGTGATATTGGAAATAGTAATGCTTGATTTTGCTGCTGGTTACTCAGGTACCATTGAAAAAGTTGGGCTACATCATTTGGAAGAGTTTTAGTTGGAGTGGGTTGAGGATTGTTCCTAAAGATTTGAGGCAGAATATTAATCTTTCCTTGTCAGTGCACAGTGCTGTAGCCAGGAGACCTTAGTGTTTTATACAACAGAAAACTGTCAGAGGAATTACTTTGAGTGTCAAAGGTTACAACTGCTCAGTTATCACTAAACCTGAACAGTACAGGTAACTGGAAAACTGGGTGTTATATTTACGGCAGCATGTCCAAATGTAGAATAAGCCTGCTTTTACTGTCCCATTATAAGTCCTTAGGCTTTTGACTACTGCTTATCCATTTTATATTCTGGAAAAAAAAATATCTGTGCACTGTTTTTCTGTGAGTTTTAATAACTGTATCTTCCAAATTATTCTGTTTTCTGACAGCGATTGTTGTCTAATGAAGAAGAAAAGAACAAAGCCATCATTCAGGAAGTTTGTTTTATGGTATCCTTTTCTGGAACATATTTTAATGATTTAATTGCCTGATATCAAACACTTCTGAGAAACAGAGGACTGCTGTACAGATTCACTTATTTCCATGCCATACACTGCTTAAGAACAGTGATAGTCTGAGGAAGATCTGGGTTCCTAGTTCGTCATGATTATGACACCAATATCCAGCAAGTTCAGTTCTTCAAAAATTGCAGGAATTTAACGTGTGCAGATAACTTTTGTAGCTAGTGTAGACTTTGTTATGTACTTTGTCTACCAAGAAGTGAAATTCTTATTTGGGCTTTCTTGCAGTCCTGTGACTGTGGTCAAGAGACCTTTTGACTATCCAGATGATATTTAGATCTTAAGAAGACTTCCGTCACATGCACTGGATTTATTGTATTTTTGAGTACTAAAAACTTTGCTTTTACTCTCAGTGTTTCTTAATTTCTGCCTCACTTTACTTTAAAAAGTAATACAGAATGTTAAGGAAGGAATTTCAGTAGAATCTATGCATCGGAAGCAAGAAGCAGATGTGTGTCAGTGTTGTTGCTGTCCTTTTCATCTTCAATGATGCTAGATGATAGTGTATAATGTAATCTCAGAGTGTTTTCAGTCCTTGGCTTTAGTAAATTCAATATTTGCTCCCCAGCATTTGCTCTAACACCCTCAGTTTGTTTCAAGAGTCAGTGAGGAGCTGTGGTATGCTTTTGTTTTGTTTTCCACTCTGTGAGTATTCAGCTTCATTTTGAGTTATTACGCAAAACCACTGATCTTAATTTAAGCTACTCAAATATTTCTTTTTATGATTACTGAAATGTTTGGCAAAATCTTACACTACACACCATTCACTAGATGTGCACTTGCAAAGAACAGACTACCATAGCATTATACATTTTCTAGCTACTCTGGCTGTATCTTGCCAGGAGTAAAGAACTGAATGTTTTTTAGATGTTTTTTTCACAGCTTAGGCTCGTTAAAGCATATCTACAATATGAATGAGGGTTAACTGTTGCTAACTTTCCAAGCTATAACTGTGAAATTAAATTATTTACCACAGCTCTGAGTAAAAGGTTGTAAAGAGATGTGTAAGGTATAAAATAGTACTCTAATTTGTTCTAATTTGGTGGATCCAACTTGCTCTTTTTTTATAACTTTCTTGTACTTACAATGTCTTTCCTTTTTTTTGAGGCTTGGTGAATGTGTCTTGCAAATAGCATGTGTTTGTCTCATAGACATGGCTCTCCCCAGTATATGACCAAGGTGATGCACATCAGGGACAACAAAACCAGGCATAATGCAATGTAACTTCCACTGGCAGGAACTGAGATTACTTACATTTTACTCCCCCTTAACATAGTTCAAAAATGATACTTTGAATTTTTGAACTGGAAATTAAAGATGGCAAAGGTTTTGGTATGAAGAATATTACTAATGATGGGAGGATAAGTTCCTTGGTCTTTTAGAGTATTTATTTGTTTTGAACTTTATTTTAATTACTTAAAATTGGAACGTAACATACTTAATACTTACTTTGGAAAGGCAGGTGATTCAATAGCCTTTTCTTAGCCAGCCAGCTAGAGAAGCAGCTGATAATTAAAAGGTCTCTCTGGTACTTGTGCTAATGCCTTGTAGTCATTGTCAAAAGACAAAAAGAAGTAACTAGGTCTGTTGAGAAGTCCAGTTTGCTCAGAGCTTTAATCACAAAAATGTATTTTTTTTAATGTTTTATTTTGACTTTTTACTAGATTACATTCAGCGGCATCCTTGAAGTTTTTTTTTTTCAGCTGAGGCATGGATTTAACCGTTCTGCTTGGTATTTTAATTGCAGCTGTAATGCTTTCTGTGGTTTTAAGCTAACATTTCAAATGAGATGTCTGTGAACTGCTGTATTCAATAGAATCAATGAACTTGGCAGGCGTCTTCCTTGAACATGTTATCTCCAGAAAAAACTTTCAGGTCATCCCAACATTGTCCAGTTCTGCTCTGCTGCATCCATAGGAAAAGAAGAATCAGACACAGGACAGGGAGAGTTTCTTCTGCTTACGGAGCTGTGTAAAGGTAAACTTTCTTTCTTTCCCTGGCAGTGGGTATTGTTTCTGACAGCTGTTTTGCACAGGTTGACTCACACCTTGGAGGCTTTGAAAGCCTTTTAAAGGTAGCATAGTTCAGTGGAGCTAGAGTTCAACCTCATCTTTTATAGGATAAGGATCATGTTCTTTGAGACTGCAGTTCAACTTCATCTTAAATATGGGATAATCATTAAGGTCTTTGTGTTTGTGATGAATCAATGGAAGAATGAGGAGGACTAGTTTCTTAGAGCACCATTTCCTTTGGCACTGCAGTCAGTGTGGATTTGCCATTTTAAGAATATTCAGCTAATATTACAGCTCAAGACTAAAATCTTCATTGATGAGAGGAGTGTTTGTTTATTCACACCAAACTTTCAGAATTATTGGTGTTGTGTGTGTGCTTATGTGAATTTCTCTCATTCCCTGCAGGACAGCTAGTGGAATTCTTAAAGAAGGTAGAATCCAAAGGACCTATCTCCTGTGACACAGTTTTGAAGATCTTTTATCAGACCTGCAGAGCAGTGCAGCATATGCATAAACAGAAGCCTCCTATTATCCATAGAGATTTAAAGGTGCGTTACAGTGTTTAAATAAAGGATGAATTTTTAAACAACAGAGGAGCCTGTCAGGCTTAATCAGTGTTGAGGCTGTTGATCAAATACAGTGAACACTCTTGACTGTAGTGCTTAACATGTATTGCCTTGCCAAGACTACTGGATGTCAGTGAAATACTTGCATCTCTTCAAGCAACATCTTTTTTGTGTGCTTGTGGTTAGTACTACTTGTACTCTATCTGAACAAGCTGACAGAAAACTAGTATATCATGGCTTGCTGATTAAGCTAATCTTTAAGTAATTTGCTTTTGATAAAATAACGAGTTACGACTTGTGAGTTGTGGTTTTGGGGTAAGCAGGTTTTCTAAGAAGAGGTAAAGCTTTGAAAGAGAGGAGAACATAATGTTGGATTCTCTATAAAAGATTACTTAGCCTTTGAGAAGTTTTAGAACTATCAGCTGGCATTGTATTTTAGGGCTTGTTTTTAACTCGAATTTTAAAACTTGGTAGGCGTAATTCATCATAGATTTGGTTTCTTAATTTTTTATTCTGTTAGCCTTTCCCAAGATGCTATAGAGTTATGCTGTCCCCTTAGAAACTTTGGAGATCTGATAGGACTTAATCTGTGTTTGAATTTTGTATTTTGAAGTCAGGGCTTCACCTTTACATGTACACTATGCCTTAGATGAAGGAGACTTAATCATCAGTAAGATTCTGCTGTACTGCAAATACATTTGAACCTAATGGAAGGAGGTGGTCTTTGTAAACAAACAAAACAAGAGAAAGAAGATTCTTATTCCTGAAACAGTGTCTGAATTTTACACATCTGTTTCCTGCTTAATATAGTGTCAGCTGAGTATAAAAAAGGAGAAATTGTTCCCCCTTAAGCATGTACTCAGTTTACTTTGGGGGAAGGAAAATAAAACCACTTTTAAAAAGTAAATGTGTGCTAAGTGTTTTCAGCACTGTTGTGGATGGGTTAGACACTAGTATAGCCCCTTAAAATAAAATTAGTTGGAGTGCTTGTTGTTTTTTTTCTTAGTGCGATTGAGCAGCATACTAGGTCACATCAAAGAAATTTTAACCAAGCTGGGATAGAACTTCCTTGGTGTTGCTTTCTAGAATAAAGTATTTTATTTTTCACTGAAACTTCTATACACCAACCCCTAGAAAACCTTGTAGAAAAGGTGCATCTCATCTCTGAATAAAGGGGTAAAAACCTATTTACAAATAAGTATACGATTCTTTATATAGCCAGCTCCATAGAAGTTGAGCTAATGCTGTAATTCAAGGTCTGTTTTTTCTTGTCAAGTAATGTAAGTTACTGGTAGAGATAAAATATGGAAAAAGGCAGTAATTTGGCTTCATGTTGTTTTCATGTTTTCATTTTACCAATTTGTAAAATATCAGAGAAGCACTTATATTTTTATTGTCTGAATTTGATCTTTTCAGGATTTGCCATGCAGTGCACAGCTAATCTGCACAACACAGGTCATAAAGCCTGTTAAAATCTGAATAATCAGCTGGAATGTTTTACATTGTTGGCAACCCTTACCAAAGCACAAAAACCAGAACCCAGAAGCTTGATCTCTGGTCTTACTGTGACCATTTTTAGTGTATAAATTTAATTTGATGTTGAATGCCCACTGTTCTTATTGTACATGGAGATAAGCAAAGGTTATACAATACAGAAGGAAATACTGATTACTCATTGAGATGAATACTCTAACCACACCATTAACAGAGTTTGTCTTTCTGCAGGGTAGTCAGAATTAATTTTTATGATGGAATAAGTTGGAAGGGGCATGTGTAAGGGAGGCTAGTAGAATGTTCTGAAAGCAGATGTTTTACAGAAGGAGGTCCAGAGATGATGTGGTTTCAAAGGGATAAGGAAGACAAACCTAGTTATCTGAAGCATGGTGTTGCAATGTTACTAATATGCCTCTTAACTTTTATACCTTTTGCTGACTGTATAGGGAGATACAAATTTCCTTCGTCAGCCCTTTTGTGGTTGTGACCCCACAATACTTCTGCCCAATACCTGTTTTTTTCCTCCCTTAAGTTTCTTCCCTATTTCACTTAGCAACCCAGAAAGGTTGGAATTTATGGAGTGTAAAAAGGGAGGGATGATGATGAAATGTTCAGGCAGCACATGGTCCTCAAATTAGCTGGTTTCTGTCTATACACAGGGTCATGGTTGCCTCTTTCTGGGTGTCCCTCAGCAGCTGCCTTCTCTACTAGTACCTTCCCGTTTTGTCTACAGCAGTCCTAACCTCCATTCCACTGCAATTAAGCTAACTTAATTAAACTTAATAATTAAATAATTAACTAATTAAATTACATAATTAAATTAAATAAAATAACTAAATTAAATAATTAACTTAATAATTAAAACTTATTCAGTTTTATGCATGAAGACATTTAGATTCCAAGGTACTGCTTGGAACCACTTCTGCAAGTGGTCCTCTGAAAAACTGGCCACCTCTTAGGCACTAATGAAATTATTTCCACACACCCTCTGGGATTTATTTCCTGATCGCTTGAATGTTTCCTGCTCATAGTGGTTTTGGTGCTTCCTTTTAAAAAATTGGCTTTACTGCTACCGTATACTCTACAGTATACTGTCTGAAATTTTTGTGCTCCTGTAAACAACATTCTGGGCTAAAGTGAGTATTTTTTTATATATATATGCACAAGTGAGTTAATATTTAGAAGCATGTGTGTTATTGCATGGGGAAAAAAAAAATCTTTAATTTATTATTCTACCTCTTTTTCAAGGTGGAAAACTTGCTTATTAGTAACCAAGGGACCATAAAACTTTGTGACTTCGGTAGTGCTACAACTATAGCTTACTATCCTGACTACAGCTGGTCCGCACAAAAGAGAGCAGTGGTTGAAGAAGAGGTGAGACTATTTTAATGTGATTAATCTTAATATCAACAATGGATTCATTTAACTGTTACCATTAATCTCATATTGATTCATGAGACTTGTAAGAAAACTGATGACTCTTTCAGTTGTAGTGTTGTTACAAAACCAAAGCTTTATGATTTGTGTTGGCAGAGTTCAAACACAATCTGCAGTTATAATCATAGCTTGTGTTCTGTAGCTGCATATATATACAAACACTGCTTCAACTTGAACAGTGTCCATTCTGCAATCTGGTGTGAAAATACAAGTGATTTCTAGAGTTTATTCTAACTGTGCTCTTAACAGGAAGTCAAAAACTCATTATGCCTAAGTGATTCTCACCTTCTCACCTGTTTTTCTCTCAGTTGAATGATACGTAAAGAAGCAGCAAGTTTACTCAGCTGAATTTTAATAGGCAATATTGCAGTGCCTGTAGGACTGCAGTGACAGTATAGTTTTGCACTACTGCAAATGTGTTTATGCAAAGTGCATTTGTTCTTAGTTTAGAGTTGAGGGTAATGCTGGTAAATCAAATATAAGCAATAAGGTAAAATAAATGTAAGCATAAGGTAAATGTAATACATCAACTGGACTCAGACTTTTATGTATGAAGAAATGCAGTGACACTTAAAGTTCATGCATGCAACTTCTGATATCACTCTTCCTGTTTTGGAATCCAGCATCATTGCAGAGCAATCCATTGGTTTCTGGTGAAGAAAAGATTGTTGTACTACTGTCTTGTATAGTCTGCAAAAAAATGGTAGAAGAGGTCTCTTCAGGGATCTTTGTGAACATAGCTTAACCCTTTGGATATGACTCCACTGTCATTGACTGTGACAAGGAAGTGAGAAATACACATGGAAGCACAAATTCACTTCTTGGTTTATTGTTGATTTTCTGTAATGGTTGCCATGTCCCTTTTTGCTGTATGTAGAGCAGGTATTTTACTTTGTGCTTTGCAGTTTGGACCATCTTTAATCTGCCCTTTTATCACAGCTTTTGGGACTGTTGCAGGATTCAGTTGATGGCTTCTGCCTTGACAAGCATTTCTGAAATTAATTTTCAAAGTGAGAATGCTATTCATTCTACATGGAGAGCTTTTTCCTTGGTTGAATGCTGTTAGTGCTTATTATTCAAGTTTCTCTTTCATAGAATCATAGAATTTCAAGAAATTTTATCTTCTGCAGATCACAAGGAATACAACACCAATGTACAGGACACCAGAAATGATAGACTTGTATTCAAATTTTCCAATTGGTGAAAAGCAGGACATTTGGGTAAGAAGTTTTTCTGTTGCTGTATCATAGCTGCTTATGTCATAGTGAAACTGATTTTGCAGTCTTCATGTTAATTTGTTGATTAAATAAATAAAAGCACCAAAATAAACACAAGATAGACTGTCTTGTGTCAAAATAAACTTTAATAGTATGAACTGTGTATCTAAATATTTAAAGAATGAGATATAGTGTTTGAGGTTTTCTCCCAGACCTAGCTTGACTTCCACCGTGAGAGGCAATGACAATCAGTAGAAATATTGCCTAGTTGGAGCTTGCCACCATAGAGCCTGAATACTTAGAGTCCTTAGCATGAAAGGCAAAAATTTGAATCTCCGCAATGCATGTAATCCTGGGACAGCCTGTTGCTGAGTTCACAATGGTTGTGTCTGGGTATTGCATCTAGGTAAAATACTGATAGATAAAAAGGATGAGAATGATGCAGAGATCATTCATGCTTTATATAGAAAGGATGATAAAACTGTTAACATTCAATTAAAGATCTGTAGCCAGAATCAAAGGTAAATATTAAATCCTCAGTTGTACCTTTTTCAGTTGTGTAATACTGTAACAGTACTGAGCCCAGTGATGTTGTGCTTAGGTACTTAGTTTATTGGATGTTTTTTACAGAGGCAGGTGTCAAGCTGTTATCTGTATTGGCAGTGCGTCAAAAGACAAATTGAGAAAATGTAATATTGGTGCTTTAAATTTTTTATCTGCAGTCTCAGAACTTCATTCAATTTCTTAAGTTAGCTACAAGATATTGCAGAAACTCCTATTCAGCTTCTACAGCTGTTGGCAATTTTCTTCTAGCATGTGAAGAAACATCAAGAAAAATACATTTTTCTGACCTTTTGGTCGCTTCACATGCATTAAACACAGGCAGTGTGTGAGCCAAGATTGCATCCAGTTAACACAAAGCTAGAAATGCACTTAGCAAAAACCTCATTCCAAAGGGCAGTTGGAATTTACTTTGTGTTTAGAATAACTCTATATCTGTCTCTATTAACATGGTAGTTGTCTTCTGCTGTGTCTTTGGAAGATCTGTTCCATTTACCATGCCTTCATTGGAACATATTGTTCTGTATTTTTTCCTTTCCACTCTGGGTTCAGTGAAAACATGCAAAGTATTTGGTAATGAAATATGGCATTGTCTCAAGAGGAATAACTCATCTTGTAGTTTGTGGTTAGGATAAACAAAACAGTTTTCCAAACAAGGGAGGTAGGGTGAGTAACACAGTTGCAGTCTGTGTGTGTTTGTCACTGTGTGAGCTTAAAAGCATAGAGGAGATAGAAGGTAGAAATGGCTTACTTGGAACATGAGCATAAATGAAGCATTAGTTGTCAGCCACATAGACTCCACAATGGGAATGTGATTAGATATTGATTGTGAAATTAGAGGTTCTTAAGCTTGGCCAACTGCTTTCCCAAATCTGCGGGTATTTAGAAAATAAACATTATACCCAAGTACCTTTAGTTTCATTTTTTTCCAAATTAATGTGATTTCCTGAACTGAAATTCAACTGAATTCCACTGAAATGACAGCCTTTACCTTGTCATAAAGATTTTTCTCCATTGAAATTATCTTTTGGCTTGGAAGGCCCTTCATACACTCCCACTCTTAGAAATTTATGAAGAAACAGAGTGGGCTTTGGAATACATTAATGAGCAAAATTTCAAAGTTGGGTTCTTCATTACCAATATCTAGTAACAGAATTGTTCTAGTCAGTTCAAGACATCTTGCAGGTTTTAATTCTGTGTGAGCTGAATGATCTTTTTAGATTTCATGTAGTTTAATTCTGTTGAGAATGTTCTTTGGTGTAATACCTGTGTGTCATCCCGTAGTCATACTGTAGAACTTCATCATTTTTAGTGAGCTGTTTATTGCCTGAAGCTGGTCAGTGGCAAAATAACAGTATGGTGATTCGTTTCAAACAATCCCTTCGCGCTGCCCCTACCTCCCCTCTCCCCCCTCCTGCTGCCAAACCACTACAACACCCCTTATTGCAACTGGAATTGCATTTTAGCCAAATTGAATCACAATTGGTGTTTAAAATATTCAAAATCTGTCACTGTTACAATCATTAAGTTACAGATAAAGCAGAGGGAATGGTAAACATTCTCTAGCAATTAAAGCAAAGAGCAAATCCAAGTAGTCTCTTTACTACTGTGTGTTCAGCTGATTGCCTTTGTGCTTTTCTCCCCCGTGTGGCTATGGATGCTGTCATGTTATGTGCATGGTGTCTGAGAGTGTACGAGGAGTGGTTTCATTACTGCAACTAAATTATGATCTTCCTTGCTTCTTTGTAAACAGACATTTCTGTGGCAGAGTAGGTGGTATTTCCTGTACTCCCCTGGTGGATTAATTAATGTGGACTGTATGACACTTCAGTGTATACATTACAGAGAGCATTACATTATCAACAGACTGACAAAAATGTATTTGCTATGCAATCAACTCATAATTAATATATGCAGTTGATTTCTGGCCCTGGATTGAGAAACTTAGTGTTTTGAGGAACTAAATCTCAAACCTTTAGATAGACTTTAGTAACATGCAAAACTTTGACAATTTCTTGGGGATAAATTGACAACCAAGGACGTTTGGAGATGGTGCACACAGAGGACAGGAGGCAGTGAGTAGATTTCTTATCAAATATCTTTACTGACTTGTTTTATTTGTGGGGGTTATAAAAGCCCATGTGCTCATCAACTAAGCTGGGGTTCAGAAGAAACTTCAAGGAGAAATTTTCGAGTCTGTTGTGAAAATGTTTTCTTGGAGGTAGTAAATTCTTTATTATCAAACTTTTATAGGCCAGATGGAATGTGGGTCTATTACAATAGTGTAAGTCTGCTAGTATGTTTCATATGTCAACTTCTATGAAAATATGTTTATCAACTTATATTTACTTAAATAACAAATGAAATTGTCCTAACTAATCCATAACATCTGGGCCATTCAGAGATTAGTGTTCAAACCTGACTTCTGGCTTTGGTGGTTGTTCCCTTGTCAGATTGCATGTCTCAAGTTTGGGCATAGCAAGGAATTTGAGAGTTCCCAGGATGTGGTAGTCCTGGTTTTGTTATTTTTGAGGCTTAAATGAACCTGTCTGAAAGTGATCTTAAATTTTACTTGTTATAAGAATTGAATAGACTTCTAATTGTAGGAAATAAAGGGATGGTCATTTCAGACTAATTTTGTTCAAATCTTTGTCAAAACAAGCATTTTAGATATGATGTTGTATCCCCCTACTGTCATTTAAACAAATTGATTAACACTTAAATGCTTACCTACCTGACGCACTACATAACAATGTATCTGAGTTAAAATACTAAAGACCAAATCCTGTCCCCACAAATAAAATGAGTCTCCTTGAAGCCCTGTATGAAGATATGAAGTAAAACTTCTGAGCCTTTTTGTAAGAAGAATTGTGTTCTTGAACATGTTCAGTGTTGCAAGACTACTCACCTTTGTATACTGTGAAAATCATAAAATGGATTTATTTTAATGATTTTTAAAAATATGGGTAGGACATTCCCTGAAACTGAGAACTTCATTGAAAGGGGCAAAACCTCATGAACCTATTTAGCAGCACTATAGCTACTTTGAGCTCTAATTGACATGCCAAACAAATGAATGTTTCACTAAGTATTCTGACCTCAGAGAAACATCAAAACTGATTATTTCTAAGGGAGTGTGAAGCACTGGGACTATATATAGAGTTGCATGAGTCAGCAGTTGGTGATTGAAACCTGTGATTTGCAAGCAGTATTAGGAAGCTCAATCAATTTCACAGCCTGAAATTCTGCTTCAAATATCATTGCCTGAATTAAAGACAGCACAAACAAGAAGAACCAGCCAATGGACTCATGAATTAGAAGATTTGTATTTATAAACTTTTTTCATTCTGTGATAAGTTTCACACAAAGAAGGTGGGTACTGCAGAGCTCCTTTTTTCCACAGCCATGGGTGCCTTCCAGCTTCTTGTAGGACCATGACGCTGTCTATTACAGGGTACAAGATAAGGTGTAGAGGTACAGGATAAGGTGTTTCTTTGTCCTTGCGTCAACACCCTTGTACAAAGTTGCAACACTTTGCTGACTGGTGGGGAAGGAACAGGACAGAAGAGTGCCATGATCTGCTCATGTCCCTGTCCAGGGCTGCAGCTGTCAAAGACAGGAGAACCACTAACTGAAACAGTCACCCTCTATTGCCATGAGCAGCCCCTGTGTCCCTGCCTGGGCCTCTGCCAGCCTCGCATCAAGGTTGTCCGTTCCATGCCTCCATAATGGCCGGAAGACACCCATCCTGGGTGAAAAATGTTAGCCACCACCAGCATTCTGCCCACTGACATAGCCACTACGTCACTAGCACTAGTGCCAGGAGCTCAGTTGCAGAGCACCCAGTGAAAAAGGCACAGAGCTCCCTTTGCCCATGGCTTTGGGGAGATTCTAGCACCCAGTAAGACCACCAGAGCTTAGCATTATCTGTCCTGTAGACTGTTGGCAACTCTCCAACTCGGTGGCAGAGGAGGAAGAGGACAGGACTGTGCTGTGTTCTGGTTGTTTCACTGTCCAGATGTCCAAATGTAGTTGGACAAAGTAGACACGTGGACAAAGCAGACACTTTCCATCACCATGAGCAGCCCCTGCTTCCATGCCCTCCCCTCCCTGCCCTTGCTCACCTGGCTGCTCATCTGCTAGCAAAGCCTTTTTTATAGCCAACCTGGGCTGGCAGTGTCACCAGCTGCCACTGCCAATGTTCTGCCTGCTGTGACACCACCATGACATCTGTGTACTGTTTGCTGGATAAAAAACTGTCTGGATGTCCAGGCCCTAAGAGTTACGGTAAATTGAGTTAAATCCAGTAGGTGTCTGGTCACAAGTGGTGTTTTCCAGGGCTCATTACTGGGGCCAATTCTGATTAATATCTTTATCAGTCATCTGGATGAGAGGATTGAGCGCACCTTCAGTAAGTTTGTAGACGATACCAAGTTGGGCACGAGTGTCGATCTGCTTGAGTGTAGAAAGGCTCTACAGAGAGATCTGCACAGGTTGGATCGATGGGCTGAGGCTGATTGTTGGGTCCTGTGTTGGATCACAACAACCCCATGCAGCCTAACAAGCTTGGGGAAGAGTGGCTGGAAAGCTGCCTGGTGGAAAAGGACCTGGGGGGTGTTGGTTGCTGCTGGTTGAATATGAGTCAGAAGAGTGCCCAGCTGGCCAAGAAGGCAAATAGTATACTGGCTTGTATCAGAAATAGTGTGGCGAGCAAGCCTAGGGAAATGATTGTCCCGCTGTACTTGACGCTGGTGAGGCTGCATCTCAAATACTTCATCCAGTTTTGGGTCCCTCACTACAAGAAATACATTGAGGTGCTGGAGTGTGTCCAAAGAAGAGTAACAGAGCTGGTGAAGGGTCTAGAGCACAAGGCTTATGAGGAACAGCTGAGGGAACTGTGTGGTTTAGTCTGGAGAAAAGGAGGCTGAGGGGAGACCTTATTACTTTCTACAGATACCTGAAAGGAGGTTGTAGCGAGGTGGGTGTCTATGTTTTCTCAAAAGTAACAAGCGATAGAATGAGAGGAAATGGCCTCAAGTTGTGCCAGGGGAGGTTTAGGATGGATATTAGGAAAAAATTCTTCACCCAAAGGGTTATCAAGCATTGGAACAGGCTGCCCAGGGAAGTAGTTGAGTCACCATCTCTGGAGGTATTTTAAAGATGTGTAGATGTGGCACTTAGGGACATGGTTTAGGGGTAGACTTGGCAATGTTAGGTTAATGGTTGGACTTGATGATCTTAAAGATCCTGTAACATTTAACAGATGATCCTAAGGGTTTTTTCCAGCCCAGATGATTCCATGAGTCTATGAAATATTTCTGCCTCTGTCTCTGTGTAGGCTCTGGGCTGTATCCTGTACTTGCTGTGCTTTCGGCAGCATCCATTTGAAGATGGAGCTAAACTTCGCATAGTCAATGGGAAATACGTCATCCCACAAAATGACACCCGCTATACTGTGTTTCATGATCTCATTCGTAAGTTTTCCAGTGTTATTTAATTTGGTGTCTTTATGGAAACACCTTATTATTGACAGTATTGTATTACTGATGGTTAAATGTGTTTGGTAGGTGATTGTGAAAAAGGTTAACTCCAACAATTTTATTTTTTTTTTTTAAATTTTAGTTCATTATCAAGCAGCTTTTTCGTAGATACCTGTTAGAGCAATTGTATTTGGATAAGGATTATGCAGTTGCTCCACTCTGTTCATGTTTGATTGCTTATTGCACAGGAGTGCACTGAAGGCACTACTAACCTCTGCTGGGAGAAAAGCTCTGAAGAATTTCTGTTACATTGTCTGAATCTCCTTTTTTTAGGCTTCACTTTGAAGGTGAACCCAGAGGAGAGATTGTCAATCACTGAACTTGTGAATCAACTGCAGGAGATCGCAGCAGCTAGGAATGTGAATCCTAAATCCCCCATCACTGAGGTAAGTTGTCTCATGAGGAGTATTATTGATTAGGTCTCTTTTCTGTCCTCACTTATCCAGTGAGTTTAGTAGCAGATACCAGAGCAGATCCCCTGTTCCTTAATCTCTTGAAAGTTTCACACTACCTTGTTTTGAAATTCAGTTGAATTGATCTGCATCACTTGTATGATCTTTGAAAATAAAATGTACTTTTTAAAGCAGAGAGTTTGCATGACATTAGAGGAAGCTAGTTGTAGTTCTTACTACTTGTTGAAAAACGTCTCATGGTCTTGGGTCATTCTTTAGTATGCAAGTGCTGTTTGACATGCTGCATATTATGTGCACAGAAAAATCTAGTATAGAAGGCTCTGCCTATACTAACTTGATGTTCTCTGTTTGATGCTTAATTTGTGCAATACTGTAAGTGAATCACAATATCTTAACTTCCTGGCTTTCTTCTGAAGTTCAGCTTGCTTATTCTCACCAAGTAAAAGTAATTTACAAAGCATAATAAGTTGGCTAAATTGGCAAGAAAATACTGATAGTGAGTATTAATCTCCTCAGCTCCTGGAACAAAATGGAGGCTATGGAAACAATGCTCAGCCTCGGACATCTGTGACCTCTGTTTCACAGAGTTCCAAGCCTGCAGGACAACTGAACAATATGTACAATGCAGGTAAGTGCATCATCTTAGTGTAAAACCAACTGCATATTGCCTGTAAGGAAAAAAAATCTTTTGGGGATTTTAGACATTTTGCACAAGTGCTAGCTATTTTACATTTACATCATTGTTTCTAACGTTGTTTTATTTTTTCCAGGGTTTGGTTGTATGATGGTAGATGCAAATGAATTTCTCAAGTTCAGTGATAGACAAGATAAAACTCTATTTCCTATATAAAATAATTGAAACTAAAATGCATTATTGACCTGTAGAGGTGGGAGAGTTGAAATAAGTGATGTCCACCACTTGATGGAAGTGGTGGATATCATAAGCAATAATGTCCTTAGAACAAGTGCTATAGTGAAAGTTGTCTTCAGGTTATGACGAATAATAAAAATGGCTTATTTTAAACCCAAAACTTTCTGATTCAATGAGGCAACAATATTTGAAAGTGTCTTGTGTAAAGTGGACTATTTAATAAGAGTTTAAATTTAAACTGTTAAAAATCTTCTCAGAAGTGCTGTGTTTTAACTGAAACCTTGTTACTTTATGGCAGAATTTACTGAAGTCATATCCTGAGTTTGTGCACAATATTGGATCTTTGGTGTAAGAAAGTAACAGTTGTCTTTGCTTTCCAAAAACAACTATGCAACTACTTTTACATCAGATATGTTACAACTTAAAAGATAGCAGCCAGTCTGTGGCTTTTGGTCTGACTTTATGCTAAAATGGGCTTCTTGGTGTCTAACGGTTGAAGTAGTCCAAAAAATAAATGCAGAAGCAATTGCAGGGTTTTCGACTGTGGACCACAATGATTCATTAATGCTAAGGAATCACTGATCTGTCATATTTATTTTAGCCTGCAAAAAGCCTATATGAGGAAGAAATACTTCCATAAACCTCTGGGGTTCACCTCTCCTGCACAAAAAAGGCTTTTGACCCCTGTGATAGTTTGAAGTGCATCTGACAGAGTGATCGTAGTCTAAAGCTGTTTACTGTCGTCACTTCCGAAAGGCTCATGTCTGACAGCCTCAAAGGGAAAAAGCAGCAGCCTAAACTCAGTTTATTGACCCTCCAATAATAGCCATAGCTGGAACTGCTGTGAGCCCAGTTTATCATGGGAGGATTGTGGAGGAAGAACTTCAGGATATGAATGCACCATAGAACATCACTGGTGAGGAGAAGGAGTTCTGGTTCCATCTGAGAAAAAAGTGTTGGACTAGCGGGACTAGTTGACTTGAGTCAACCAAACCCCATTTCCAAAATGACACAATTAAAAGCTGACATGCCCATTCTGTAACAATAGGTATTCCAGAGTTCATTCAGTTGAAAATACTTGCACTTAATATAGTAAAGAAAATGAGAAGTTTGATAGGCTTATTTGCATCTAATTTCATATTTAAAAGCAATTTCTGCACCCATCTTACCATATATCATATGTGAATATGGAACATTTTAATTAATGTAGAAGATAACAAGAAAATATTTCATACTGTATTCAATTTTCCCTCCAGCTTGATATTTTTTGCTTCATATTACTTATGATTAATTGCCAATGAGGTAAAGGATATTAATGTTCCAGGGAAATTGTAAAATTGGGTAATATTTATTGCAGTAATGTTAGCTGTATATCAGTTTCTATGGAAGAATCCAGCTTCCTAATAGGATTATAATAAAAAAAGCTGTCTGGCCATCTGTTTCATGCAAGAATGGGTACTGTTTGTTGTATACAATCATA
This sequence comes from Limnodromus scolopaceus, assembly GCA_028565335.1. Taxonomy (NCBI): domain Eukaryota; kingdom Metazoa; phylum Chordata; class Aves; order Charadriiformes; family Scolopacidae; genus Limnodromus; species Limnodromus scolopaceus. The sequence goes on along the minus strand of JAOXNO010000020.1, from coordinate 52,623,333 downwards.
TTAATAGGGATCTTGTGCTGGGATGTTGTACTCAACAAGTAACTTAATTATACCAGCTGCTTTTGAAGCCCTGCATTAAAATGTCTCTACTGGGGGTGCTTAAGCAGATTTGCTAGTGCTGCACTGAAAGAGACTGGTACTAAAAAAATACAGTATTCTGCTGCACTGACAATAAGAAATCAATGCTTTACTTTCAGAAATTTTTTTACCTTGTTTTCTCTTAAATGCAAACAGTCAATTAAACAATGTATTATGTAATTTACTAGTACTTCCTGACCTCAAGAAGTACTGTTTTTTGCATAGGTCATAGTTAAGGAGAACTTTAGAACTGTGAGCCTTATAGCAAGGCATAGCCTGTATGTGCATTCATTTCCAGCTTTGTAGGGAGCTTGCTTTAGTAGGGAGCCCATTGCAGGATGTGACTTAAAGTACAATTATTTTTATTCAACTACTCTAGGCCTGACCGTTGCGGAATGTGACCAGACTTATGGAGGGTTCTTTGATATTCTGAGGGGTGGAACAGAGCGATTTTTCACTAATATTAAGGATACATCTTCTAAAGTTATCCAGTCTGTGGCCAAGTGAGTAAAAAAAAAAAAAACCCTAAAA
>JAOXNO010000020.1:52574222-52587028 GCA_028565335.1 Limnodromus scolopaceus | reverse complement strand
ATGATTTTCTCCTTTCATAGGTCAAAAGCCAAAAGTTTCAGAAAATGACTTTGAGGATCTTTTATCTAATCAAGGGTTTTCAGCTAAATCTGATAAAAAGGGACCAAAAACCATTGCTGAGATGAGAAAACAAGAAATGTCTAAAGATATGGACCCCTTGAAACTCAAGGTTAGTTTAACAGCAATTCTGATTTAAGTGAAAATCTGAGCTTAACCTTAGAACTGCTGATAACAGCACAGAAGGATACAATGACTAACAGAGCAAACTGATAAAGCAGAATGAAATTTTATCTGTATTTAAATCATATCATTGTAGAAGGTAATTAGCATGAACAAGAGTCAGTTGGCAATGAAGCAGCAGTGATAATAGCTCAAAAAGTGTGTGGACAGAACGCAAGGTTGTTAAGTAAACATTAACTACTCATATACATGATCTGAAACTGTTGTAGAAACCAAGTAAGAATTTTAGTAAATTAATGCTATGCCCTGACAGAAAGAGAATGTAATTTTAACAGATGTTTTTAATGACTCCTGTCAATTCTCTTGTCATTACATAGTTAATTTTATTGGGTTTTATTACACCTTAGTAATTTCTCCTGCAATGACTGCATTTCCGCAATAAACTAATAACAATGAGCTACTCCCTAGTGGCAGATGTGAAATACCACTTCTGGGTAGCTAGTGATGTGGGTGCCACAAAGAATGTACTGAGGCAGTTGGACTTACCGGGTGGATGCAGCAAAACAACTGTACTTGGGTCTTAATCTTGTAGACTTGAACAGAGTGAAGCTTGTGTCTCTAGATAGACTGAGAATGCTTACAGTGATGCATTCAGTTCTGTACATTGTTTTTCCCAGATCCTTGAATGGATTGAAGGAAAGGAGAGAAATATCAGAGCATTAATATCCACTCTTCATACCGTACTTTGGGAAGGAGAAAATAAGTGGAAACCGGTCAGCATTGCAGATCTAGTAACTCCAGACCAAGTAAAGAAGTACTACAGGAAAGCAGTGCTTGTTGTTCATCCAGATAAGGTGAGTATGTTCCTCTGACCTCTTTTCCTTTAGAAGGAATGCAGACTGCTTTTACCACACGTTACTAGTTACTGACAGATGTTGCAGCCTTGCTTCTTGATCAGCACCCCTGGTGCTCTTCACTTTGTCTTCTGAATTTGGTGTCCTATTGCATTCAGGCAGTACTGGATTTTTCTTGTCATCCTGACACAGCACAGAATTCAACAGATAAATGTTAACAAATGAAAGATCCCATGGAAGTTGTACTGAGCACCAGTCAGTTATGCTATGTCCTGGCTGCTGGCAGGTTGAATGTTGATTAGTGAATCTGAATAATGCTGAATAGTGATTAGTGGAATCTGCTTTATTTCTACCAGCTGATAGTTCAGGTCTTTTAGGACTGTTCTCCAATTTATGAAGACTCAGAGGCTGCCACAGTGAAACTGGTAGGAAAAAAAGTGTTGAACCTCCTTTACTAAACAACTTTCCTAGGAACTAGACAAAGTAAATTTCATTAGAGTGAATTTGAAAAATACTTGATGGATACAACATTCCAGTTGTCTTTTAAAAATACTTAATGCATTCTATTACTGTTTGTTAGTCTTCCAACGTATAAAGGTAGCTTCTTCTTCTGAGTCATTGCTCTAGGCTGTGTTGTAGGTACAAAAGTAAGTGTTGAATATACCTGGTTGAATTTTCAGGCTTGCCTTTACTGGTGGTTCGGTTAGCAGTAGTCTTAAGTCCTAAGTTGTCTTGTGTCCATAATAGAGGAACAAGACATTGTTTGGTTTTTTTTCTTTCCCCTGTCCTTTGCTGTTCTTGGCCATCTGGCTTCCTCCACCCCTGTGGAAGTTTTTTGGTGCTTTCATTAAGCCTCTTTAACACATCAGTGTAAGAACACAAGTCTTTCGGGGGGGTTTTCTTCTTCCTTGTTGGTTTTTTTTGCCACTTTGAGTTAAAGCAGTCCCTAAAAGGGTCTGTAAAGTACTTCAACTGGCAAAAGTCAAGTAGCAGGAAAAGTGGAAGGGTACTGGAGAGGGCTCGGGGGCTTCCCTATTGTATTGGAACGAACTGTCAAAATGACTCCTCTTGTGGGACTGGATCTCTACTTACCATGGGGGTTGGGTTAGCAATAGGCAGGGAACCAGGAGCGTACTGTCTTTGTTTGAGTATGGAGGCAAATACACAGGAAGTGCTATGTTGTTAATGTTGAATTTGAATGTCAACCCCAATCAGCAATAGATTTTCCTCCAAGAAATCCCATCCAAAAGGAGTTGTCTTAAATAGTGCTTGAATTTTATTCTTGTACACTACTGCAAGGTCTGTGAGGAAGCAATTCCAAAAATAACTGGATTTGATCATTAGCTAAACTACTTAGGAAAAAAACAACTTGGAAGTCTGATTTTAGTTCAGTTTCAGTTATTTATAAATTGCACTAAAAATTTGAAGTAATGTAAGGAAACCAAGGCTTTGACTGTTTAAAATATTTGTGACACACTTTGGATAAGATTGGAGAGAGCTGTGTGTCTGCAAAATTATATTTGCACAGCAGTCTAAAGTTGTTGAACAACATAGGAAAGATCCCACCCATCTTATATTTGCTAAGTCGCATAATTCCTAATATTTTTATGCTTCTAATATGTTCTGTTTGTTTTCAGGCCACAGGACAACCTTACGAGCAGTATGCCAAAATGATCTTCATGGAATTGAATGATGCATGGTCAGAGTTTGAAAACCAGGGATCAAAGTCCCTTTTCTAGAACTTGACCTTTTACAGAACTACTTCCAGAAACTGGAGCTGTGCATTGTTGTGCCCTTATTGCACCTATGATTTATGAAACATTTTTCCATGAATTCAGCACAGTTTCTAATCATGCACTTCAATGTGGGGATGTATTTTGTAAGATGTAGAGTACAAAGCATTATATAAATGCATTAAGAAAACAGCTGCTCAGTACTTGAAGACATCACAGTCTGGGAGTAAAGATTTCCTTTCAGTTTTATATATGGTAAAAGACAATTTTAATGAAGCTCCATGATTTCTGGTATACTAGTATTAAATATAAATCATTCCAATTTCATTGATCTTTGCTTTACCTCTGTCTTCCCCAATTTGTCTGTTACTTTCAGCAGTTTTGTGATTCAGTTTTGTTCTGGTGCCTGTTCCCTTATTCAGAGTGCTTTAGTTATCAGCAGTGAATTTGCTTGATTTATCTGAAACCTGAAGATGTACATTTTCATCTGTATTTTATGTCATCAATCTAATAATCATTCTGTAAATTATGCTTTCTGACAATGCCTGTGTTCCTTAAAAAATTAACAGTTGTTTAGCCAAAAAGACCCAAAATGTGGGAAAGTCAGCCAGGGTTGTTCTTGATTTTTAATTTTTTTTACATATCATGAATTTAGAAAAAACCCTGGCTTTAAGGTCTGCATGTTCCTGCTGTTTTGTTATTTATTATGAACCTTTGGAAGGCAGTGCTCTGACCAGTGCTTATTTTTCTAGTTCTTTAAGTGGTGTCTTTTGCTTCTGATTTCAGTAGAACATTCCTTCCATTGGACTTAAGATAATCTGGTAGAAATAATGTTATTCTGAAACTTGAAGTGTAAGCACAAAACATTTTTGATTTGTCTGAGTAAATACTACATTATTCATTATCACCTGGAGAGCATTTAAAGTGCTTGAACACATTTTGCCGCATGTCTGAACTTCTGTATTTTTTGATATGCATGACATCAGCGTATGTGAAAACATGGGGTGTATTGGCAGACTGCTGCATTTCTGCACACCTACCTTCCATGCACTAGCTAGTGCAAGATGAGTAGAGACACAACTTGATAAGAAAACTTTGTGTTTCCTCATGCCTATTCAGAAGGCAGTTTTTCATTAGTGCTGGGGTGAATGAATGCAAATGACCAATGAGTGTTACGCCCTGTGTAATAACAAAGTACAATTTTCATATCAAGTTTGAAAATGTTGAAAAACAGTGTTGTGGTATTAAAGCTTTGTCAGCAGTATTTTCAAACAGTACTGTTGGGCATTTTAAGGGGATATTTTGATCATCTTGCCATTTTATACATTTTGCATGCTTAACTGAGGGAAGCTGTACCATTATCAGAGGCAACTGTTCAGCTAAGCAACATCTGAACAGTGTGTTGGATGAGATTTTCCAGTGCCATTCCAGCCTGAGAACTGATGGGTTAGAGACTTGTGAACACAGGTTGCAATTTATAGTCTTTAAGCTCAGATCGAACACAGTTACTTAGAAACCTCTGATAAAAGGTTTTGTGTGTGTATATTCAGATATATATTCAGCTACTGTGATTTTTTTTTTTTAAGATGGAAGCCAGGATCAGTTACAGATCAGGAAGGTTATGGTTATGTATTATTCATAGCTGCAGTTGTCTTTCAGTTACTGCTTTGAAGCAGTCTTAAATCTCAGTAGATTTCTTCATAAAAACAGGTAACTTGCTGTATGATTTAGGCTAAGAGCTAATCTTTTTCTCTTGGGTATGCATGGTCTGCATCCATTGAAATGAAAAGCTTCTGCTGGTAGGATAGGTTTGTTGGAGGTCTAAATGGCCTTTTACAGTTTTAGGGCAAATGATACCTACTAATAGGCTTAAAAAGGACATACACAGGTACATAGTGACTGTGATTGGCTGCACTCCTATATACAGCTGAGACATAAAACATTTCTGAGGGAGCTGCTTTTAGTAAAGAAGGGCTACTTTAAAAACGAATATTCCTTTCAGCATATACTCTAATTTCTTTCAGCACATAGTAATACTCAATTTTGAGGACACATTTTTAATTGTTCTTTTCTTGAAATACATGTATAAAATAAAACTAAAATTGGGAGCAAAATATCTGCCTCTTTATATGTTTGGTAGCATTTTCTGGATTATGTCTATATTTCTCTGTTTTTATTTTCTACTCTTGTATGCAAAATTTTCTTTAATAGTGGAGAAGAACATTAGGTGTGATTTTAAGTGAGGGAAATGAGTGCAATAGTTTTATCTGGAACAGGAGATCTCTTAAAATTGATTCCCCCTTTTTAAAATTATGGAAAATCATGACGTTTGGCTGTGGATTTTTCCGAAGACCATTTGATAGTGCAATTTCAATTAGGTTGACAGGACCCCTCAACTTATTTTATGGTTTAATCAGCTCTGATTCTCAGTGGGAGAACTGGCTGATTCCTGTATCCTGCTCCTTTTTGTATAGTTCAATTTAGGTGCTAAGAATCTGGGAGAGACTCAGTTTGGTAAACTCTCAAATCCTGTTGAATAAACTATTTTGGTTTTGTTGTGGGTTTGTGTGTGTGTGTAACTGTCATTTAGCTGTGCTGCATACAAGAATGTGCACTAAGGCCCTGTAAGCAAACTTCTAATATTTAAGTGATGAACATGACAACAGTAAAATGAATTTTTCTGTTCTTTAAAAGATAAAACAACAGTACCACTAAAGGTGTTTCATTGTGTAAGGCTTATATATTAAATTTTTTAGTTACAGGAATATGAGAAGAGGGAGGTTAAGGTAAATTTTATGTAAATATCTGATGAGTCTTAGTGGTGCTTTTAAAGGACAGGGTCACTTGGAAGGAAAAGTCTAGAAGTTCTGTTTGAATTAATCTTAAAACAGTAAAAAAAAATGGGGCAAAACCACCAAACCTGTTTTTCCATTCTCACACTCCGTACTTTATTGTTCACTGTTTATCTACTGTATGGGATAGGACTGCACTCAAACTGTTAGACACACATTCTGCTGTACCTGTATTCTTAATGTACACAAGCTGAAAATCTTTTAGAATAGGCTACACTGATTAAGCTGAGACTTCATTAGATACTGTGAATTCTCTCTGTGCTTAAAATATATATTTTTCATTCATGCTTATTATTCATTGCACAGTTAAATTTTGAAATATTGAAGTGAAACCATGCCCTGAAAGCTAGACTTAATATCTGCTTCTTCTGACTCTAAAGCTTGTGGTTGAGGTCACTGTTGCCAGTAGGTTGATGTTGTGTCTACCAGACTTCACATGTGACACTTGTAGTTCTATTGTGAAGTGTCTCCTTGACTCTTGCAGCAAATCATGGTGCCTTTTGGCCCATGTTTGTAGTTCCTTTGTCTGTTAATGACAACTAATACCACATCTTCTTTGCAGCCTACCAGTATCCAGCTCTTAAAAGTGAGTAGTTTGACATGATTATTGCAAAAGCAAAGAAAAACAATGGAACATAGATTAAGGGAAGAGTATAGAAGTACATCCAGACTCAAACCTAAATCTCAAATGTTGTTTTCAAATTCTCTCTTTATTGACCTATTTGTACTACTCCTCCTCTGCCAAAAGCAGGTCTAGACTAGTAGAAGAAAAATGGTTTGTATCCTGCTTTTCCAGCCCTATTAGAAGTGCTACTGACTGGCTCCAGACAAGTGGCAGTACCAAGTGCTTGGCTTTTTTTGTAGAAGTTACTATAAAGCAAGGCTTATGAAACAATAGGGCACTAGTTGCTTATGTTACATTGCTGTTAGATCTGAAGAGTCAGGCAATTTAACTTTTAAAATAGCGATGTGTGAAGAATTGGTGTTTAGAGTGCATGAGGCTAGAACCTGCCAAATGGAGAAGCAGGATCTGTTTTCACCATACTGGAGAAAATCAGTTGGCGTCTAACTTCAGGCATGCCTGTTTGGTGTTGCCCAGTGCTGTCAAATTTCCTTGAACTTACCAGCAGGGAAGAGAAAGAAAATTAGCAGTTAAGCACTTTCATTCATATTAAATCATGGGGTTATGCTCAATATTGTTAGCAGGTAGTGAATCCTAGACATCAAGGCTGGGAGGAAAAGTTCCTCTGCATTGTCACTTGGGTAAAGTTCAGGTACTTTGCTAGTCAATGGTAACTTCCTTCAGCAAGTACAGAATGTAAAAGCTACAGCAGTGCTGATGAAGTAGGTTTCCTTGAAAACAGTGGCAAAGTCCTTGTCATTGCACCTGTGACTGTAACTAGTGCTCATGAAAAATACCTTGTTTACCTCCCTTTTCTTGCTAATTCTAGAAAGTTCCTCCAGTGCTGTCTTGCCAAGCGCAGAGTAATGGTTCCTTCCTGAACGTAGGCTAGGTCTCAAAGCTACATGCACAGGATTAATATTTTGCACAAACCAAAGCAGAGTTGAGTATAACTGAGGTACTGACTGCCTTTGGGACTGCTGGGTTATGTGCACCCTTCTGCCTCCCAAGGCAGACTGCAGCTTTGCCAGCACCAGCAGTAGGTTTGCATAGTCATTGGCCATTGCATTCTCTGCTGATCACAGGAGTACTTTAGGGTAGCGTAAATGTGGAAACCTTGTTCCTCCTTAGCTGTGTTCTTAATTGCCTAACAATTGCAATGTAACAAATGCTTTGTAAATAAGTTCAAATTAGTCTTGTACTGTTACCTGTGCTTTATGAGTCAGTTGACATTTTCTGTCAAGAACTTGTAGGCCACTGGCCTGCAAGAGCTGTAGAAGGTATCATTTCTTCCCCCTTGGGTCTGTCCCTGGTGCAGAGTAGCTCTAGCTACTAGCTGCCCAGTGACTGGGAGCGAAGGGTGACTCAGCTGGGCTGTGCTTCTCATCTGGATGAATCTTGGAATGCTTGCTTGCTTTCTGTTTGGGTGAGCTTCTTGTAGATTGCAGTTTAGACTGCATTCAGCTTCCAACATATGCTCCAAAAATACAAAATCACTAATTTTTATGAAGGATACATGTTGTCATGGAAGTTTTTTTTTATTACCAAAAGAAGATTAAGAGGCATTGTGAGGACTCCCAAAACTCTTCAGTGGAATGTACTGTATATTTGCAATGTAGACTTCTAGAAGCAGTTGTCATCTCTGATAAGGACTTAGATTGCTGTGATGTCCTTATATTTACCTTGTTGTGATTGTACTTTCTATACCTGTGATTTTTCTGGTCTGGGGTGTGTGGAAGGACATAACAGATGTTAAAGTCCTACTTTTTGCCATCTTTCAGGAAAGTCAATGTACTGAGTAATTTTGCTACTAGTGAAATGGAAATTATACTTGTATGTATATAAAGGTAATATAGTCAAATTAATCCTTGTTTAAAAGTAGATTTAATGTTTGGCACAATGTCCTTGAACAGAATATTTTGCTTTGAAATGTATTACGACTTGACTTAACCAGTGATTAATTAAAACAACCAAAATGATTTTGCATGTTTGTTTCTTTAGCAAGGAGATGAGGAACAAGTGGACAAGATTTAAGGCAGGGGGGAGGAACGAGCAGCCTGTTGGGAGGATGGGGGAGTGGAACATTCAGTGGTGAAGTACTGGAGACCTGAGGAATCTATGAGGGAATACTGGTGAAGGGGGAGTTGCTGCTGGGACAGTAATAACAAGGTGCCCAGGAGCATCTTTTGACTCCATGACTTGAGAGCAAGTCTTTGACTCTTTGAGTCTTTGACTTGAGAGCAAGCCACTTGGTGACATTGAGAAAGTTTATTTAAAATAATAAAAGGGTAGAAGCATAGAATTACCGTGGGGCATTCTCAAGGGGAAGGGTGGAAAATGGAGAATATGAGAGAATGGATAGGCATGACCAAAGGAGGATGGGTGGGATAAGCATGTGGCAGAAAATAGAAGCATTAGTTAGCTGAGAAGCAAGCAAAGTTCTGCTAGGGAAAGGCCATTGACACTAGAAATATTTTTCATATTCTCTTTACTATTTTATTAGTCTGATGTGTTTATAAGAACTCAAGATAGGTCTTCTAGCATTTTCTTACTAAATAGTGGTTCACCTTGTATCGAAAGTAACATGCTGTTACGTTTTCTGTTAGTCTGTTTAGTCTTACCATGCAAAGCTGCTGAAAAATTTATTGATACCTACTTCCAGTGCTTTACTGCTGCAGCAAGGAAGGACAGTGCTAATCAGTGCATTTTTATTTGCCGTATACAAAGCCTGTGACTACTCTGACAAGTATATAGGAAGACTGATCTGGGAGTACAATCCACAGCAGGTGGAAATCACGCAGCATCAAGCTGGCAGGTTTCAGTAAGTAATTGTACCAGGTAAGCAAAATGTGTTACAAAGAAATCGCATGGTCTTAAATTTGGTATCAAGCAGAGCAAACAAAACAGCAAGATCAAATGGGGAATCAAAAAAACAGGCAGCAGAAACACTGTGCAGAACACGGTGTGTACTGCGGCATGCAGAGCAGCCTGTAGCAATCTGAGCCAAAGCCTTCAAAATCTGCAGCGTGGACCTGACCCAGATGCTGGAGGGCTGAAGAAGATACAACTTGCTCTGCCTCAGCACCACCTCTGTTGTGAGGGTGAGAGGAGGACTTCTGGCAGATTTTTACCCTGTATGGCGGAGCTGAGCAAAAAGCACCAAAGAAGGGAAAATGCAGTGTGTAGGTAGGTGAAGACTTGAATTGCAAGGACCCCTTATAAGTACAAGCTGCGAGGGATTCTTTATCGCCTGTAATCTATAAAACAGTGCTGGCTGTTTTCCTGGGGTGACTTCCGCTCCAAATCGCAGGTCTGGGAAGACGCAACATGTGAAGTTCTCTGGTGTGTAATGGTGCTGGCAGATACAAGAATTAAGTGGTTAATCTTTGTGTGGCTGTTTGTGGGCTTCATGTTTAGTGAGGCCTCACTTAGGTATTACCAATCAGTGGGCTTCAGTGCTTGCTTCCTTGTGCATGGTTTTGGTGAGCAACATGACAGCAGCAGCAACACTCTGCAAGTTGCACCCTGAGGAGGTGGGGTTGTCAGTGTGCTGCATCCCTGCCAAACAGTATGCAGTGCATTCAGCAGACTTCTCATGTGCAAGATGAAATCTGAAGGGGCAGCTCATCCAACTTGCTCAGGAGCTAATTTAAATGACAGGCCTCTTCAAAGGTTTATAATTGCAGCTGCAAAATCTGTTTATTTCTCCTGTAGGAAACAAACTGAAGTACATTGCTGTGAATTTCGAGTACCAGCCTAAACCTTGCTGGCTTTGGAAAGGGAAATACTGTGTTTGTGGAACAACTTAAGTAGAAAGTAGAATCATAGAATTGTCTAGGTTAGATGGGACCTTTCAGACCATCTAGTCCAACCTTCAACCTAACACTGACCAAGAAACATCATTAAACCGTATTAAGTACAATGTCTACCCATCTTTTAAATGCCTCCAGGGATGCTGACTGAACCACTTCCCTGGACAGCCTGTTCCAATTTTTTATAACCTTTTTTGTGAAGAAATATTTCCTAATATCCATCCTAAACCTCCTGTGGTGCAATTTGAGGCCATTTTGTCCTGTTCTATCACCTGCTACTTAGGAGGAGAGACCAACCCCCACCTCTCTACAGCCTCCTTTAAGGTTGTTGTAGAGCGATAAGGTCTCCCCTCAGCCTCCTTTTCTCTAGCCTAAACAACCCCAGCTCCTTCAGCTGCTTCTCGTAAGCCTTGTGCTCTAGACCCTTCACCAGCTTCGTTGCCCATCTCTGGACATGGTCTGGAACTGCAGTGTCTTTCTTGTAGTGAGGGGCCCAAAACTAGGACTGTAACATCTTGCTAGGAATTTGGCCAAACAGGAGAGGCAGAAAGGTCTCTGTTCTGTGCTCTGCTTTTCCTAATGCAGACAGCTCCTCTCGGCCAGTCCTTGCCCTTGTGGGCTCCACAGTAGGTGATAATACTCTCTACCCTGCCAGGAAAGGAGGAGGGGAGGTGACAGGGAGGTGACTGCCCTGAGCCAGCCCTTCCGATGGCAGACAGCACAGCTCTGCCAGGGGAAGAGGCAGCTACAATCCCTGCGGGGAGGGGACAGAAGCTGAGTGGTAAGGAGCACCAACTCTCTGCCATGCACCCCTCAGGGTGGGTGGCAGCTGCATTGCTGCTTTGAATCAAATGCAACTGACTTCAAGTGGAATTATTTATCAGAAGTAATTATGTTTGTTTTGATTGCCATCTGCTGGCAGAAGGGCATGTTCATAGCCATTCACACTTGCACCACACTGGTTTTTTTTGAGCCAAACCAGTGCCACAGTAACCGTTTTGTATACGTTTGTGTATTTTGCATGCCAATGCTGCAGAAAAGGGGCTGCTTTTGGATGCCTGAGTTCAGAGAGCTGATGATGCCTGAGTCAGCACTCACAGCTCTCTGTGGGTCTGGGGTTGGAAAAGCAGCAGAGGCACCCAGCTCATCTCCACAAGCTCTGGTGGGGAACCTGCTATGTAACTGCTCCTATTTCAAGCTGGGTCACTGCTGCTGCTTTCCCCCTCCAGGAGCCCACAGGTTCTGCCTCCTTGCTTTTTAACTACCCCATGACAGCAGGTGGTCCACTACTTGAAGGAGGAGCGCATAATCTTCCTTGCTGTCACTTTCTTAGAGAGAAAGAAAAGAAGAAGAGGAGACATGCACCACAGGAGGCTCTGAACTGGGGGAGGAGGGTGGTGGACACATGACTGAAAACAGGATAGGAAAGCAAAGAGCTAAGTAGCAAGCAGGTAGACCACAGGGCTGTGCATTGCATGTGCCCAGGCTGTGGTGAGTAGATGTGACCTCAATACAGATGTGCAAGCATTTAGAGTGCATGTGCTCAGACACAGTTCCCTGCAATGGGAGAAGGAAGAATAGTCTAAGCAGTCAAAGCTTCCTGGCAGTGTCCCGGTACTTGCTCGGAGCCCCCAGTAAATAAGGCTGTGCTGACTGTTCAGCCTAGGCTGCTTCACGCATGGTGTGGTTGTTGAGCCATCTTCTCCTCCTGGGTGATTGCAAAAGACGCCTTTGTGCACTGCCAAGCACTAGTCTCAGGGCTGGCATCCTCAACATGCGCTCTCCTAGAAAAGACTGATCTCTCACCAGTAGGTGCCCCACCATCAACAGCACAAAATTCATCTGTTCAGCATGTTCACTACTTAAGCTGAGGTGCTGAATTAAGTTCTGCCCTGGGAAGTTTCCTGTCTGAAGAAAGATGCCAACAGGCTTCAAAGAAAATTTGATCTGTATTTATATGCCTTCATGCAGGAAAGTATAAAACTCCATGTAAATGACAACAATCCACAAGGCATTGATACCAACAAGACCTGAAAAGTGAAATTTGAGTTTCACCTGGAGGAATGGTTGGAAACTGCATCTTTAATATGATCAAGCATCTTGTGTATGGCAAATAAAATTAGATGAGCTACAACTTCTAATTCTGTTGCTCAAGTATAATGGATCTGCTTCAACTCGGAAATGATAAATGCAGTTCTTTAATTTTAGTGCTATGCAAATAGTATTAGAAGATTACTCCTGATGCTGGAAGATCAGCATCTGCTGGAAGATTAGCATAGACTGGAAGATCTATTGCTTTGATCCATGATGGCATTTAATACTTATTCTTTTCCATAGACAATCTGAAAAGCAAATGCATTTCCCAAAGGCACTTTTCCTAGCTCAAGTACTCGTTGTTTGTGCAGAAGCATACAAGGAAGGAGATGGTAAAAGACCGTGCACTTAGACCAAAAAGACCAAAAATGTGAAATTAAGCTCCAGGTCTGCAGAACACTGGTGGACCTTTGCATCCCCACTGGACAATGCGCAGAAGGCACGATGCACCTGCTGCTCCCCACCTGTGTCCTTCTGCCAGACCCAACCCTGTTCTTTCTCCCAGTTGTTAAGAGTTCAAAGGGAGCAAAATCAAGCATTTTTCTTCTACCCTTCTCTTGGAAACAGCTTGAGACTTATGAATGTGAGAGATGAGCTGAGTTTTGCTTCAGCTCCTTGATATTTGTTTATCCGTGTGCCGGAATTGACAGAGAAGACTC
>JAOXNO010000020.1:52555250-52566148 GCA_028565335.1 Limnodromus scolopaceus | reverse complement strand
CTCACACTTAGAATTTAAAGAGGACAAAGTCGCCGAAGCAAAGGTATAAAAATTTATTGTATGAAACAGCGCTGAATTGGGTGCATCTCAAAGCAGAGGCACACCGATCTTTTAGCTTTTAGATATTTTATGCCCTTATCCCGGCCGCCTGAGTTCCTGTCTCTCTTCTCCTTGGCTGAGAAGTTGGAGCTCACATTCTTCCTGACCACCTAACCTATTACAGGTCTAGTTTACACCTTTTTACTTTACAAGGCACACACACCCATTCTACAAAATCATTATCTTAAACACACCTCTAACTAGTTGATTATACTACACGTTATTTCACAATCTTTGCTATCATCTACTGTCCAGTGTTAGTAGTTACAAGCACCCTGGTGGTTGTCTACTTCATCTGGTGGTCATATCCTCATATTCATGAGTCATCCTCTAGATGGCCTTCGTCCACTTATCAGTTTCCCCTGTTCTTTGCCCACTTATCCGTCTGCCATCAGTGTTAGTCAGCCTTCACAGTCCTTGGTCCACTTATCGGTCCGCCTTCACAGTCCTTTGTCCACTTATCAGTCTGCCATTAATCTGGTTCTCTTCACCTAAATAACTTCCCATAAACCAGGATCTCTGGAGAACTCCCGGGCATTTCTAAGGATTAGTTGGATACAATGGAGGAGACTCCACTGTCACCGAGCATCCTCCGTCAATACAGGCACACTGACAAAAAAATTTATCAAGTAGCTGAAGCGAAACTCAGCTCATTTCTTACAACAGGATCTCAGAAGTGCTGGGTATTGATTTAAGAAACTGACCTCCAGGGTAATCACCAGTGATTCCTTAAGCACCTCTGTTACAATGCACAGAAGTGTGGGAAGAACAACTACCAAATGGAGAGTGCTCCCTGGGATTTGGGAACCTTGTTCCCTCAGCTTTGGCAGCATAAATGCAACAGTACTTATGATCTGGACAATTTTCCCCTTGTGACCACATCACAGCCTTTCTTTGGGGTTTTGTTTTGTTTTGGTTTGGTTTGGTTTTGGGTTCTTTTTGGTGGGTTTTGTTGTTGTTGATGATTTTTTTTTTTCCCCTTGGCGATACAGGGCATCCGGCAGATGAGATGAAGACAAACTGCAGTGCTGTGAGGCACAGCGGTTCTTCAGCAGACTCACTGAGACTGTCCTAGGATTGCAAAAGCTATTCTTGTATGTCTCGTTTGTGTTGGTGTTTGAGCACTTAGCATAAGAGATATTGCAAGAATTCTGATAAAAACAAAGTAACTTTCAAAAGCAGAGGAACTGCTTGACTATTAATTTAGACACAGGGTTTTTGTCTGACCAAAGGGTTCAGGGAAAATTTTGAACCTTGGCATTCAGCAGGTCTCACTTGGAGGGACTCCTCTGAGGGATCCTGTAAGTATTTCAGAAAACTCCCTTCAAATCAGGAGTCAGTTGCTAAACCAGCACAGGGAAGTCTGAATGTTTTTCAGCCTTAGCTCTGCCCCTTTCAGTGTGACACAGCAGCTCCCCATTGCAAACACCCCTCTGCCTGTCAAGTCAGCAGGGCTGCAGCTTGAACTGGGAGTTGTTCACAGTCAGTCTGAGAAGCAGCTTTTCCTGTACTGGAAACGCTGTGCTCTGCTTCTTGGCAGCCTAGAAGTGGGCAGGGATGTATCTGCCAGTATTTGTACAGCTAGTTTCTTCCAAAGGAAATACATTTTACTACTGTTGGTGAAGGAATCTGGTTGCCTTACTGGGTATAAGCACAGGTTTTTTTTTTTTTGGAAGCAGGAACAAAAATTCTTTAGCAATTCTTAATTTCCAAAATAATTTTAGTTTTTCAGGAGATGATAACTATTCTCCCTCTGCACTACTTCTAGGCTCTCTGGCATTCAGAAAAGTCAATGGTTTAATTCCTAAAGGAAGTGAGTACATATTTCTTTTGTATCTGAAGAACTGAATAAGAGATGGTGACTTTTTTGACACTCTATATTGGGTACCTGAAATATTCTTGTTAATCTAGTTCCCCTGGTATACCTGCATTGCATGGACTTTGCAACTCCAGCAATCAAAGCAGCTCTATCAGCAAAAGGCATCCTTTGCCAGTTGGTGTACAGCATCTATCTTGTCTGTTGTAACACACCTTTCAAAGAACAAAGTTTTGTGAAAACAGAGGATGCAGCACCTGTATGTGACAACAGCCAAATGTGCTGGGGTGGGTGGGCAAACTGCCCAGGGATCTGGGTACAAGGGAGAGCAACAGAGTGTGCAAGAGAGCTCCAGTGTGGGCTTGAGTGCACGCATGAACAGACCCACAGCGGTGCTTTAAAGAGGGTGCTGAGAGAAACTTCCCCAAGGACCTAGAGAGGCTCTGGCTGCAGCTGAGGAGAATTACCGGGTGCTGAGAGGACACATGTGCCTGCCAGGAACTGCCTGCCCTACCTGAAAAGTGCTGAGAGCTGGAGGGAGTTCATTTATTATGCTTTTATTTCAGTTTCCTTGATGATGAGTTTCCTCAAGACTAGGTTGTCTAGTGCCTGTTTGGACAAAAAGCTGCCCCCAGTAAGGTTCATGATACCTTCAGGGCTGCTCCATGGCCAGTGTGGCCACAACAGAGAGATGGCCAAAACACTGCTTACGTTTGTTTGTTCAGACTGAGTGGGAAGGTGGAGCAGTGCAGTTCACTCCAGCCATAATTGTTGGGTGACTTGATCTGCTTTCCTTGCATGGGTAAGAGGGAAGGAGGTTGATGCCTACTGTTCTCCCTTCAGACTCAGCAGGCATAGCATCAGCTCTGTGGTGACCCTAAATGTCAGGCAGGTTCATGAGGACACAAAGCACCTGCTGTTGTTTGAGCAGCTAACCCAGCCCCTGGTCTCTGGATAAGAACTGAGTTCCAGTGGTTAGCTCAAGAGAATGCGGACTTTGCAAAGGAACTGAAATTAGAAGTAATGTATTGAAAATGAACTGTGTATTGCAGCAAGTGAATTGAAATGAATGCACTCTAAATATTAAACAGAATAAATATCATGTAATATAAATATAACAGAAGGGAATACTTGTACTGAACACTTTGAAAGCTTGAAGATATTAAAATACCACAGATGGGTAGCCAAACATTGCGTAGACATTTTAGTTTTGTTGCTTTGGTTTTACAAGAACTCGCCTGGTGCTCTATCTTGTTGTTAGTTTGAGCTAAAAGAGAGTAAAGCAGAAGTCTCTATTACTTCTATACCTTCTTGCTGAAGACCATGCACTCCGGTTTTTCTTTTTTTTCTTTAACCCAGTTTAAGATTAAAATCTTAACATAATACTCATAATCCTTCAAAGAAATCTAAGGCCTCTGAAAGAAATGCAAAAAATTATTGCCTTTGTCACTTTCCTACTTGTTTTTGTATATACAGCTTTGGAATAAAAGCACTCACTCTGTGTTGTGTTTGCACAACACCCAGTTCAGCAGATCTGGTCCATCTCAGGGGTCTCTACATTCTGCTGAAAAGCCTGCAAACCTTCCCTATGTTCTCTGGGCAGCCACCAAGCTTGTGTTCCTGCAAGAGCCCAGTCTGGATCTCTGGCTGACTGAAGGCACTACCAGCTGCTTTAGTCCTGCACTCTCCTTTGCCCCATGCCAGTTCTGAAACAACACAACTATCCTTCCAAGAGATCTCCGCTCCCATTCATATCAGCTGTGCCGGCCTGGAAAACAAGCATATTCCCACTGCTTGTATAAACAGCTACATGGTAGTGCTTGCTGTGTGCCACCACATATAGAGTGAGGCACCTATGTAAACACATGTGCCTTGTCCAAGAAGTGGACTACCTTCATTGTAGCTATTCCCAGCAGTGCAGAATTTCTAAGAGAATCTTGCTTTTATCAAAAAAGGTCCCTGTCAGCTGCTGCCATTTCACTGCAAAATCTCAGGGACTCATTTGAAAGTATTTGGTTTAAATGGGGGAACACTGTGCTCTGGAGGCTTTACAAAATAAACTCCTGTTTTGCAGCATAATAAACCAGGAAGGTCTGAAAGCATTTCTCCCTTGGTGCTCTATCATACCATCCTTTCCTTGATCTCCATGAAGTCTCCTGTTCCCTACAAACTTCAAATGAAAAAAATTGCTTGTATTGAGAAAATATAACAAAGCTGCTCCTTGACTTTGGCTCTTGCATTTAGAGGTGTGCTGGTATTCCTTTCCTGAGCAGTCCTGGCTGTTAACGCAGCAGTGTGTGACGGTCAGTGCCTAACTCTGAGACCAGCCCCATGCAAATAATCAAAACTTTGCACACAATAAAGATCTGCTCATTCTGAGTGGGAACAGTAGGTCCTTGTTAACTATATCTTATCCTGTTCTTACAGCAGTAGTCCCCAGATGGCACTGTTTGGCCATTTTATGTGGGTATTTTCTTTGCCTTTTTTTTTTTTTCCGTTCATAGGCAGTGTACACTCTTTGCAGAAATGCTATATTCTTCCACATAGAACGAAGAGCTGATTCCTAGGAACTATGATTTGGTGACAGGATTGAGTATTTCTTCATGTTTTTGGAGCCTCCCCCATAAAAACGGCTTTGTTCTTTTTGACTGTCAGTATTCCCCAATGCTCTGCTTCCCCCAAACCCCTTCCTCCCATGACACAACTTCTGTCTCACCTTTGAATATTCTTCAAGTGTTGCAGTCAGGAAGAAGCTGAGAGCAAGGCACTGCTGTACCTGGATAGCTGGTATATCCTGAAGCATCATACTCACAACCTGGTATCCTTCTTTGCAGCTCTAAATTTCCGTACTTCTACTGCCAAGGGTGTTTGTGTTTCTTTCCCTTTTTGATGTCTTTTTTGACTGCTTCAATTGTTAACTCATACTTCAACTATTTAAAAAAAACAAGACAACTCTGATACATTTTTCTTCAGATGGAATCATGAGCTAGTTGTTCCAGTTAATACTCAGGAAGAGGACAGAGGACTAGATAAAATGGAGAAACACAATGTTCAGAGGGAGAAGCATTGGTGGTGAAACCTGTTTTCAGGTGGAGAGGATTATGGTCCTCATCCAGTAAAGGAAATGGTGAAGTTGAAAAAGAAAGGAAATGTCTGGTCAGTAGAGTCATGTTAAAACAACAAAATGAGGAAGACAGGCTTACTGTTACTTGGTGTGGGATGCTGAGGAATAATTGATTTAGAGAAAGAAAGACAGTGGAAAGAAGGATAAATGATAATCTTAGCAGGTGCAGCACAGCCAAAAGGGGCCAAGGTGCAATAACAGTGTCCTCTACAAAGTCATCAGTGCAGGAGGATGGAAAAGCAGCTGATGGAAAAACAGCTGGGAGTGAGAGGAACTAAGCTGGGTGACAGGCAGTGCTGGTATGTGAACAAGGGATCACCAATATGTTGAGGGTGGAAATTATCAGCTTTCTAGCAACCGCAAGTCATCTTTTTGGAACAGCCTAAGAAGCCTGAATACAAACAGTATCGAGTGGGACAGGTTTATGAAAGACAGCATATAACATGATAGAGAAGGGGTGGTTTCAGTGGCTGAGGGGTGCCCTCTTCATCTACTTTCCTGTGCCATTTCGCTTGAAAAAAGAGATGTGATTTGTCACAATTATTTCTTCCTTGCACAGTTGTATGAGACAACTTTTTGAAACTGAGCTTTATCACTGTTACAAGTAAAAGCCCGTACAAAACAGAAGGAAAAACACAGAAAAAAATTTTTACTTCCTGTTGTAGCTATTACACTGTGTGGTTTTGGTGTTACGGGTATGCTGATAATTAAACTTGCAGTTTAGTTTGCTGCAGTTTGAAATTGAGTGGGCAATGCAAGACTTCTGTTTCAACAAAAGAGAATACTCAGATGCCTGTCCTAATAGTAGAGACATTCAAGGAATGGAAAACCAGTCTTACTAGGGGCTATATAGAAATCTCACCTTCTTGACAGTTCTTGATTCTTAGTTCCAGTAATTCTTGGGCTCATTGAAAGCTTTCAAAAGTCATTAAAATGGACACAATATAGTCTAAGAGGTTTTTTTTGTTGCTGTTGGTTTGGTTTGGCTTTGGTTTTTTTCTGCTATCAGGAACTCTGGTCACCTTTGAAAATATTCATAAAGCTCAGCCAATTTCAGTGTTGCTGTGACCCAAGCCTCATTCTCCATCTACACTTTGAAAAAACAGGCATTGAGAATAGCAAAAGTAAGGAAGAGATCTTGCTTAAGCCTCATTTCACTTAATGGATGTTCCAGAAGCTGTTTTGGAAATGAAAAGAAAGCTCTGACAGGGAAACTTTGTCAGTTTACTAGTGCAAATAAGCTGCAATTAGATGTGAGGATTCTTTGCCTGATTTCCTCTAGAAAGGCTCATAGTGTCTCTGTATGTCAGTGTCAGTCCATCTTAAAGATTTAGTTCTCTTGTCAAGTACCAAACCAAACATGGCAGAAAAGCAGCAATGCTGCATGACTTGAGAAAACAGTGGCTGAGTAAAGTGGGAAGGACCTATGAAAGGCTGGAAGCAGTAAAGCAAACTTCTGTAATATTAGACTTTAGGAATCCATAAGACTTCATAAGTGCCTCAATGGCAGGGGAAGCAAGAGGTCCAGCCATCTTAAAAAATGAAGATGTAGAAAACCTAGATTTTTTTTTTTTTCCCTGCGTGTCAAATAATTGTTTTCTTGGCCAGGCTGCAGGGGGTAGGTGTGAACACAGGGACAGCTAACTCAAATGTGGTCATGCAGATAGTCTGTTTGAGGGACCAGCTTCCACCGGGAGACACTGCACCAGGCTTGGCTCCCTGGGACCATCCAGGCAGGCTGAGTGCCCTCTGCTACCCTATGCTTCTTCCCAGGGCACGCAACAACTGACTCTCAGCTTCACCCCACAGAAAATGCCACACTCTGCCCTTGCATAAGCAAGCTGGGGAAACCTCAAAGCAATGGTCTTGGAGTCCTAGCTGATGTGGGGCATGGAGGAGAGTGGGCCCAGGCATGATGCAGAATGACTGGCCCAGGCAGAAGCAGCTAGCCCTTCTCCACAGGGGAGGAAGTGGGTACGTCTGCCTGGCAGGCTGTTAATTGGTGAAAAAGCTATCAAAGAAAGAAGTTCTAGCTACAGGGTATGGGAAGAGATCTATCCTGAAAATATAAACACTTGAAAACCTCTTTGAGAATTTACTATTGCCACAGTTTGATGATGTTGATTCATGACCTTAGGTGACTACAGACAGCTAAGTTACTGTTTCTTCCCCCCTCACAAACACTTTTGCTTGTAATAATTTGCCCATCAACACATTCTTGTCTCCTGTGCCTGCACAGTAACAAGCAGTGCTTCCTGAACTCTATGCAGCCAATGATATTTCTTATTAAGGACCCATATATAGGTTCAGCTTCTCCCTTGGTGATGGGATGGCTATTCAGCATCAAATTTGACAAAGTGCACACTTCAGTTAACAAACGGGCAAACAGCCTGCACCCTTAAGGCCTGCTAGCCTTTTTCATTTTCTTCTTTCTTAAGTGAAACAATTGAATAAGACCTGAGCACTAAGATACACAGTTTTACGATGCTAGCTTGGTACAGGATGGCATTTCCCAATGGTGAAAAGGAAGACATAAAGATCTCTCTCCTGGAAACAAGTATTTGGTATTAAGAAATGTCAGAGAAGCAGCTGTTTTCTAAAACAAGAAGTGCTTACATTATGTGTTGGTATTTTTTTTACCATAAAGAATGTGGTGTTTAGCTAATAATAAAATCAAGGCTTAAAGTAAATCAAAGACAGTGTTACTGAGCGTCTGGGACCTGCAGTTTAATTTTGAACTTAGTTCATTTTAAAATGAAGACTTGGGCTCAGAGAAGGGAGAGATGTGAGGCAAGAAGGCTATAAAGACCAAAAAAAAAAAAAAAAAAAGCATGGCTAGTATTTCTTAGGAAGGTTATTTCAGTAAATTCATGTCATGGAAGAATGTAACTACGTTTCCTATTTCAGCATTGTAATTACTTATCACTATTGTTCATAGGGACTCAGGAAAAGAGGATTTTTGCATCATGAGAAATTCTGAGTAGGACAAAGACCATGTGGCTAAAGAAAGCCCTACAGCACTTGGCAGGCCAGACAAACAAGGAGGGCTGGAGGGGGCTGAAGTTGTCACTTGCATGCTGGGGACAAACATATTAATGTCACAGAGAGGTAGCAGCTAAGCTAAAGGGGCAGTCCTGTTTCTTGCAGTTGCAGAGTACAGTTGCTGGATTCCCCTGACCAAGATGCAGATGTGGTTATTGGACGTGTTCTAGTTGGGATGTTCAAGTCATGCCGCTTTTCTCTCACCGCCCTGTGGATTCTTTGGCATCTGCTGAGAGGTCTGCTTATACCACAGAGGGTCTTCTGGGTGGAGGCATTGAATAGAATGTTTGCTGTTTCCAGGTTCTCATTAAACCTGTCAGGAAGAGCAGGAGAGAGACTGTCCATGGCTGCACGAGCTTTTTCCTTAGGAATAGGAAACAGTAGGAAAGGAAATGGAATTAAAGGAGGAGGCAATAAGGGCAAAATTAGAGGGAGGAGGGATTCTGGTTGGTTTTCATGTGTAAAGCAAAGCTGTTGCTTCAGCTGTGCCCTGATTTGGCTCCTTCTCCCAGTGCCTGCCCTGAAGGCTAGATGACTGGCGTTACTCTAGATGGTGGAGTTGCTGACGTTTGAGGGGTTTCAAACATTTATACCACCAGAATCAGTCCATCTATGTAAGTGGTTTTGGAAGTTTTCCTTGAGGCCACCTTCTTTTTCATTCATGTTTTATCCAGCCCATTTAGGCTGGATGAAAAACTGACATTGGGTCAGAGCATCCTGAGACCTGTTCCAACCAGCAGGACACGTGGGGATCAGGCTCAGTGACGTCAGCCTGTGTTTGCAGCTCACATGAACCTGCCTGGATGGGAGCACAAAGTCAGCACTTTCTTAAGCAGGAATGACTGTTTACATCTCTGTAAAATCTTGTGTAGAGAAAGGGGGCTAGAGATATTGCTACTAAGCAGTATAAGCTTTGAGCGCAGGGCTCTGGGGAAACTAACAAGCAGCCTCTCTCTTCAATTAATTCTTGCTCTGCAGCTTTGCTTCCACTTTGAAAGCAAGTAATTTCATACTGCAGCACAGAGCAAGTCTGCAGTTTACAGAAACAAAACAGACTTTGGCTTCCTACAGCTCACCACCTCAGGAGTTATCAGGGGTTATCTTCTTCAGTGATCCCTGGCTGCCTCAGTCTCAAATCCCATAAGCTCTGCAAGAGTGGTTTCCAAAGTGTGTGTGTGACTCTGTGTGTATGTAAAGAAAGACAATCAATTATTTGATGTGGAGAAAGCTATTGAATTATTTTTTAATGTATTTTTGCTGTTTAGTTCTCTTGTATGTGCAGAAATCTCCATTCAGTCTCAGATTTGAGAAGCAGGGTTTACAATGATAGTGCTTCTTGCATTGACTTTTGCCTCAGGAGCTACAAACCTCTGGAGGCTTTGCAGTGCACGAGAATGCAGGAAGGAGATTCACACTTCAGTAGACAGCCTTTGATAACCTTTTCTGATGTTTTACATGGCTTAAAATCAGCAGAGACCTGACATACATTTAAATTACCAAGTACGAAAGAATGGAGAAATGACAGGAGAGAAAAAATTACTATGTGTCCTTCTGGATTTCTAACTACATAGTAGTGCTTTCAGAACATCACATCACCTTGGAAAGTATTTTTTTTTTTAATTACAGCTTCACCTAACTGATATGATACACACCCCTTGTACGTAAAAATGGTGGCTTTTACTTATACTGGTCAACTTTGCCATTGTCCCCATTCCTGCTCCTCTTGCGTGTTCCCCAATACAGTATTGAATGTATTAGGGGACAAGTTTAAGGAGTATCACTAAGCGATGCGTGTTTAAATGACCAGCATAAGATGTTCACATACCTGAACTGGTCAAGTTCAGAAGAAACGTGCAGGTTTCACATAAACACAAACACCCACTCACATGTGAAATCCTGTTAGACTAGGACCAGAGAGGGAGAATACCTGAGGCAGTTCAAGAGCAAAGGGGAAAAGCTGCAGATCCCCGTAAGTTATTAACAGCAGGTGAAGACCTGAGAGCAAGACTACAAGGGAGTAAGTCAAAATAAGGTTAAGTAAGAGAAGGGGAAAGAAGAAGAAGGAAACTAAGGAAACTAGCTGCATGCTGGCTGTATTTGAAAATAGAGGAGAGGGGAAGCTTGGGCCTTTTTTTCCAGTCAAAATGTGAAATGTAAGTTAAAGAATCAGGAGAAAAGGAGCTGGGGAATCAGATGTGCTGGGTACTGACTAACATGCAGCATTTCATTAAGTGCTGGCAGAAGACAGACTGTTGGAAGGTGGTGTGCTTTCTGTCTGCTGATTTCTCAGCAGGTTTGGGGCAATGCCTCTAGTGAGGGCTGGGCACAGAACATTAAATTCCTTCTTTTTCCTCAAGACACAGAGAGGTGAGTTTGCGTGAGTGCTTCCTCACAACAGCAGCAATAGCAATGTGCTGCTCCTGCAGAGAAAGATGCAGATTAATCTCCCAGGCGGATGAGTTGCACTGTGGTCTAAAATGCTTGCTGGCTCTGATGAAATGATAACCATCTGAGACTTTACTGCACAACCTTTCCTGATGCTCTGACACAAATGTTTAACCTTCTGAAGGCTATTTAAGTTACTCAGCACCCCTTGGCATAAATTGGTGCACACAACAGAATCACAGAATCACAGAATCACCTAGGTTGGGACATTTTAAGATCATCTAGTCCAACCAACAGAAATAATAAAAAAAAAATTAAAAATAAATAAAAAAAAAACCCACACCAAAAAAACCCCCCCGAAAAAACCCACACCACACACAAAAACAACACCAACCCAACACTAAACCATATCCCCCAGCACCATGTCAACTC
>JAOXNO010000020.1:52535072-52548474 GCA_028565335.1 Limnodromus scolopaceus | reverse complement strand
TGACCTCAGCAGCTGGCGCCCAGCAACTTCATTGAGACCGACATCTCCAACCCATGGACCAGGGACATGAGCTGCACCAGATACATCAGCCACAAGCCCCAAAAAATACATGTGACAGTCCGGCCCCACACACACCATCTTGCATGCCCTGAGAGACTGTTCTAACAGGAGCTCGAAGTCATGGGTCAAATGAACTCAACATACATTTTAGAGCGATGGCCCATAGACTAAGGACATTATACCTGTATGGAGATATATATATATATATATATGTATGTCTGGGGAAACTGATAGTGTTTAACTGGAAACTGTAGGATCTGGGCATGGCATGAAATGGTATGGAATAAGGGGTGGATGATGTGGAGGCCAAACTACGACAGATGGGAAGCTCAACATGAGCTGGCAACATGTGCATACATCCCAGAAAGCCAACAGTATCCTAGGCCACATCAAAAGAAGCGTGACCAGCAGGTAGAGGGAGGTGATTCTGCCCTTCTATTCTGCTCTTGTGAGACCCCACCTGGAGTTCTGTGTCCAGCTCTGGAACCCCCAACATAAGAAGGACATGGACCTGTTGGAGTGAGTCCAGAGGAGGGCCACAAAGATGAGGTGGAGCACCTCTCCTATGAAGACAGGGTGAGAGAGTTGGGGTTGTTGAGCCTGGAGAAGAGAAGCCTCCAGGGAAACCCTATAGCAGCCTTCCGGTGTCTGAAGGGGGCCTACAAGAAAAGCGGACAGAGAATTTTTACAAGGGCATGTAGTGATAGGATGAGGTGTAATGGCTTCAAACTGAAAGAGGGTAGATTTGGATTAAATATCAGGAAGAAATTTTTCACTGTGAGGGTGGTGAGACACTATCCCATGTTGCTGAGAGAAGTTGTGGATGCCCCATCCCTGGAACTGTTCAAGGCCAGGTTGGATGGGGCTTTGAGCAACCTGGTCTAGTGGGAGGTGTCCCTGCCTATGGCAGGGGGTGGGGGGTTTGGAACTAGATGATCTTTAAGTTCCCTTCCAACCCAAACCATTCTATGATTTTAATCAGGGTTGCTGGCAGTTAGCATTTCGTTTTTGTTGGGACTTCTTTCTTCCCCCTACTGTGTCCCCCTCCCCAGTTTCATTACCTGGAAAAATCACTAACAGTAATGAGTTTATGAACGTCAATTTATTGATGCTTATCTGTGTACCCAAACGTACAGTTTCTGAGGTTGTTTTCTGAGGTTCTCTGGTTAGACACATTATCTGTGAGCTTTCCAAATCATCAACCGCTTATTCAGAAACATGTTTTACTTTAAAGGAGTGTAAAAACCCTAACTTCATATAATGCATGTAATGACAGATTGATTTACCACAATGTTGTCTGAGTAGAGATCTGTGGGTAGGATACTTTCTGCTTCCGTTTTATCCTTCTGTGTTTTTTCCTAGTAGAGATGTAGGACTGTAGAGGTTGGGCCAAAAACTGCTGCTGTAAAAGCTAAATGTCACTATGTGGACCATGCTTAATGCAAATGAAGAGATGCTGCAGCCAGCATTATGTCAGTACGAGAAAAAGAGGTGGACTTGAAGGCATGATGCTGCCTGCTATCTGCTGCACAGCAGCGTTTTGCTGTGCTTGCACACATAGAATGTTCAGGAGATTCTGGAATTGGATTTTGGCCCTGCAGCTGTCATCAGCTAATTTCTACCTTGAAGGGCACAAGCATGCACAAATATTTTCCCTTCAAATTTCAGTGAAATTACCAATTTCCTTGTAATTTTCCTGTTCCCTTATGGTGGGATTTGGTTGAGAGGCGTTGCTTGAGATTGGGTATTAGCACAAGTGAATGCTGTGTCTTTTCTAACAGAAGTTGTGTCAAATATATGTTGTTCAGCTTTACTAAATTAGCCAGAGAGAAGGTAGCAGCTATCCCATCTTATTCATTTGAACATTCTGCATTTTGTAGCTTTTCCTTAGTTCTCCCAGTTTCAATTGCAACTGTGCATTCCATTCATGTTTTGTTTTCCTTCCTAGGTACTGTATTGGATATTTTGTTGTTGTGTCATTCCTGTGCTGGATGGCCTTGAAAACTCAGCTACCTCTGAGTACTTCTTATGTTTGTTGTTGTTTGGAACTTTTTGCTTCTGAATGTAAAGTTAATAAAGAAGTTGGAAACGCTCATTTCCATGGTGATGTTGTTTTTTAACTTCTGTCTAGCCTCTGTTAAAATTTGTTGATGACTTTTATATACCCTTTTTTATTGTTTAGGAATGGTTTCTAACTGGACCAAAATTCCACCACCGCTTTTCAACAAAGTTGTCATTGTGCTGATAGATGCTTTGAGAGATGACTTTGTGTTTGGATCAAAAGGTAAACAGTTCATGCCATATATTACACAAGTCGTTGAAAAAGGGACATCCTACAGTTTCATTGCTGAAGCAAAGCCACCCACTGTGACTATGCCTCGAATTAAAGTAAGTGGGTTTTTTCTGCTTAGGGTTGTTTCATTTGAGAAAATTTTGAAGGTTGTGTTGTTTCATGTGCTCAAAGTTGACATAATGGACAGGTTTGCTGCGTTACTGCAATCTGTGGCTGAAATTTGCTGTAGCAGTGCATGTGATAGAGTCCTGATTTGCTGTGGTCCAGAGGTGCTTCCTGTAAGAAAGGTCAGGTCAGGGATCAAAAGAAAATAGAGAGGATGAGTAAAAGGAAGAGGTGGCAGCTTCTACTTAAGTCTCCTTGCATTGCTTTGTTCCTTTATTTGGTGGCTGTGGTGGGAAGGTCTGTGAGAATCAGTTGAGGGCAGTTAAGGCACTAGTGCCAGCTTAAATGATTGGCATAATCTTTTCATTAGTAATCACAGGAACACTTCAAATTTTCCAGTTGTCTTCTATCCAAGAAGATTTTTGTTAGTATTTCTCTGTGTTCTAGTGTAAATTTGTTTTGTCATAGGGCTGTTTTTGCAGAGCTTAAAAAGAAAATTGTGCCAAGTTCTAGGTAACTAAAAGATTAATTGTGCCTGTGTCATCAAAATATTTGATCATTCAGTCTTCTCTGTGATGGACCTAAGTGACATTTCTTGCATTGAAGAAGCTGAGGGAGTAAGCTATGTTAGGTCAGCTAGAAGGCCAGTGAGAGGGTGAGGGGCTTACAGTCTGGTAACTCTTCATAGGTGGACTTCATTGCATTTTCCAGAAGATTATTAATTACTATTTTGAATGTGGTACCATTGTTCAGCCAGTTTACTTAAGTCTTCTAAACTATCCTTTTCTTGATTTAATGACCAGTTAATTAAGAAAATTTCAGCTGGCATACAAAGTTGTTTTGCTGTCCACTAATTAATAAAATACTATTTTTATCTTTCTGTAAACCAGTTATTATTAACATCAGCATGTCATGTGGCATAGAAGCTTATGTGTTCTCTTAATTTACTATGTTTCTTTATTGAGAGTATGAATTCTCTGCTTCATTGCTTTCTCTTACACTAATACTGTCTTCTGAGTACTGGAAACTTTTTAGTTTCTGTTAATATGTCACTTTTATTTTCTTGTTTTATATAGGCTTTGATGACAGGTAGCATACCTGGTTTCATTGATGTTATTGTGAACCTCAATTCTCCAGCTCTGTTGGATGACAATCTGATATGGCAGGCAAAAACAGCTGGAAAGAGAATAATCTTTTATGGTGATGATACTTGGGTTAAATTGTTTCCAAAGCATTTTGTGGAATATGATGGAACAACATCCTTTTTTGTGTCGGACTTTACAGAGGTGAGAAGCTTTGTATAATCCCAAGTTAAATAATGTCAGTACAAACATGTAATGGCATCTTTTAAGAATGAAGCAGTAAAGCTAACTTTGATCTGAAATATGAACCTGCCAATTAAATAGAAATTGGATTTGTATGTGTTTTCAGTATTGGCAGTATGGAGCTAAGCATTTCAGTCCCTCATCATATGCTGTGTGAATTGTTTGGTGTTACTGTGTAACTTTCCTAAACATATGTTGTTCTCACAAAACTTGTGATAGGAAGTTAGACCATTTGTTTTGTTTAAAAATTTCACTATCCATGTTTCCAGTTTGCTATCACAATTATATTAGTATGTGCCATCTTTAAAAGGCCTATTAATATATAATCTTGGTATCTTAGAGGTCACTTTCATAGTTGCAATATGAATACTATTTCAGTATGTTATCAAAGAAGGAGCATAGAAAGTTAATACAACAAATTGTGAAAATTCTTATTCTGGGCACACTTAAAGAGTAAATGGTTCAGTAATTTTAGTTCATATTTTGAACCTTTATGATTCGTAAAACCGCAGGCCATTGACCTGCTGCTACTGACATAAGTATTTTATTATCGTATTTAAGGAAGTTAGACAGGTCTAACATGTAAATTGGAAGGCAGTTTTAATTGGTTACTCTAAGATGACTTGCAGAACCTTGAACACGGAGTGGAAAAATGCAAACATGCTGCTAAGTCTGTGATTATATGGCTCTCAAGCTGTTTATGCAGTCTGTACGCTTTCTGAAGCGTAGTCCATTAAAAAGAAAGCTTTCATTAGTTTTTTAGATAGTTATATCCAGAGTTAACAAAATGGTGTTGCATGTGAAATTTTGTAAGAATTTTTAATATCCAGGGAGAAATATATGCAATTAAAAATAGGTTGTCAACCTAAGCAGGAGAACATGTGAGTTAGGCCCAAAATAGCACTTTTCCAAATAATTTTTCTTTCTTACTATGTCATCGGTTCCTTTTCTCTCGGCAAGAACACAATCAAACACAAAAAGTTTGCACAGTAGCAAAAATTGTGTTGAAAGAGCAGGAGTGGTTTTTTTCTGCTGTGTTTCCAAGCACCAAAGAGAAGCTTGTCACTGTGTCTGCTTCTTGTGAAGTGATAAATCAGGAGTGCAAAGAATGAAAGTGACTGAAAATTTCTTGAAACTGTTTTTAAAAGGGTCTGTGGAAGCATGGCAACCCATTTTCTCTGTTTGTGTGTAATCTTGTAACCAGGAAAGAGTGAAATGGCATGAAGAATCTGTTTTGTAAGACAAGATTTTTTGATTGCCTGGTATTGAACTAATCAATCTGATTATTTTTTTCTCTTGTTAACGTTATGAGTGACTGTAGTTCTCATCAACTTCTACAGAATTTTAATGGGTAGTGTGATACATTTTTCTGTGCTTTTTGCAAGAAGGAAATTATTTTTACCTTTTAATTGTTTTCCTTTTATTTCTGAGGTTGATGATAATGTTACCAGGCATTTGGATAGAGTGTTGAAGAGAGAAGACTGGGATCTCCTAATACTACATTACCTAGGGTTGGACCATATTGGACACGTGACTGGGCCAAACAGCCCATTAGTGGGACCGAAACTTCGTGAAATGGATAACATTCTGAAGAAGATTCATATTTCTCTTCTTTCAAAGGTAATACAGCTCCTTCTGGGGTCAATGTCTGCTAGGTGTAGACTAACTTTAAAATGTTTGCTTCTTTGCAGGTGGTAGCTTGTTTATTCCTAAACCAAAGTGGATATTCTTTCTGCTCTTTTCTTTCCCTGACCATTCCCCAGTTAACAGTATAGTGTAGCTTTTTAAAGGATTTACTGGCTGGTCTTAGTAACATCTGTTAACAGTCTCTTCTGAACAGCTGTGGGAAATAATTACCCCTTGGTGTGTGGGAAGAGGAGGGGAGTGGATGCCAAAATGCTCTTATCAGGCATAAATTAAACTGGTGATTGATGTACTTCAAAGTAATGAGATTCAGCAGAAGGAATAATGGGCTTTTAATAGCTAATGGCTCTGATTTCTACAGTTGTGAAGGCATACCAAATTTTTAGATATTGAAAATATTAAAATGGAAATGGTGGTTGTAAACAGCATTTTTCTCATGCTAAATGTAGCACATGAATTACTAAATCTGAATCTGTTTTTAGGTTTGGAAATCTAGGATGTCACTTATTTCAACATCCAGACTATTTAGATACCAGGTCCTAATTCCAAGTGGCCTGGAGCTTTTCTCTTGTTTGTTTTTAGCAATTGCAATTCAGAATAGCTGGTCACAAAATTTCAGTAGTATTTTTAGACATGGATACTATTATATGAAAAGAGAGGTTAAATCCTGCTTGTGGAAGTTATAATCTCATGAACGTTGCAGTGGTTTTGCTGCAGTTTGTTAGTATGTTTCGCTTTTGCCAACTACATGCAAGCCTTTATCTGAGTTTTAGAATACAGAAATAATAAAAGAGCTTTACTATTGGATACAACATGTACTGGTAATAACTAGAGATGATGCAAATCTGCAGTGTTAGGGAATGATAATATTTATTTTCTGCTGTCTGTGATTTATTAGCTCAAAACTGTTAAACAGGCCACACTTATGCTTCTTATTTTTCTTTCTTCAGAAAAATAAACATAATTTGACATCAGTCAAGTCAGTTCTCTACACCAAAAGCACCTGAGAGGCTAGAGACTACTAGAAATAGGATTATCTTTTTATATTAAATTTCTATTATATGGATATTTACAATATTAATAATTTAACATTTATATTCTATTAACTCAAGCTGGAGAAATGGGTGGGTGGAATACTTCTCTGTTAATGCTACTGCTCATGGACTCCTGATTTTCCTCCCACATTATGATGCCCTTTAGTTAATCCTTCAGTAAGTTTTTTGTGACTCTGTAAGCGAGAGGATTTTTTACAGCTTTTTTGTGTTTTGTCTTTTTTAATATACTGATAAATATTTTAGGTAAGTATGTGCTTTAACTGTTAAAAACGAATATTACTGCATAACACTTAGTTGCAGACATCTTTTGTAATCTGCGCCAGCTGTTGTGAGCCAATTAAAAAAATGGAATTTATTTTGAGAAATATTAATGCATGGTAAAGGTAGTGAAGCATTATATATATGCATCTTTTATTGTGCAGTAACTTAAATTTCTGTGACTTGCAGGAAGAAGGTTCTCTGCCCAATTTGCTAGTTGTTTGTGGGGATCATGGGATGTCTGAAACAGGTAGTCATGGTGGTTCTTCAGAAGGAGAAGTGCACACACCACTGCTGTTTATCAGCTCTGCTTTTGAAAAGAGAAGTGGTAAGGATGAAAAAAGTTAGACCTTTTTTAGAACACATTGCCATCTCTAGTTTATCTTAGCTCTAGAATTGTTCCTGAAAAGTGCTTTCGTTTTTTCTACAGATATCTGTAGAAGCCCATTCTGTGTGACCTAAAACTCTGGTTTTAGCCAGAGTTTGCATCTGTGCCATGGTGAAACCATGAATTAAGCTTTTTAACCACTGAGAGAATTGAGTATTTTTCAGATGATAACCTTTTGGAGCCCTGTTCTACTTGAGTGTTGAGAGCTAATGAGATCTGTTGTCAGGATCTTGGGATACTGGTAAATGTGTAGGATTAGAAGTAAAATCCTATTTGAAGTGAGTTTCAAGTTTTGTCTTTCTTGGCCAGAATATTTTCCTGGCCTCTAGTCTTTCTCAAGCAGCCAGGACAGAGGGATAAATAACAATTTCTCATGCTGAGAGTACAAAGAAAGAGGAAGAATTGCTCTTGTGAAAGGCTGGAAGGTGAGAGCACTGAAATCATGACTATTGATTGCTAAGTGTTAAGGAAAGGATATGGAGCACGAGTGTATTTACTGTATTGGCCAGGCAGTTAATTTTAAATCATTCATGTGAGTTTATCTGTTTCTGAAACTCATTTTCTACTTGTATAACGTAGCTTAAGGTAAGGGGCAAGAAGGGAATGGTGTGGTAGAGAATCTTTAATTTGTAGAGTCTTGCTGAAATAGACTCCCTGACTGAGTTGGTGAAATATAGTTATACCAGGAGCGAATATTTTCTTCAAAATAATACTTCCCTCTGCCTTTTCATTCTGCCTCTTGCTCATTTCCATCTGATTTCCTTGCTTTTAAAGCCTATTTGCAGAACCTTGCCTTGTTTAACTTGGAGGCTTCTGCAGCACAGTGGAAGTATATTTATCTGGCTGTCATTTATAAAGCTGTTATCCGGCTGCAATAGAAAGCGTTGCTAGAGGAGTCATTGACCTCTTTTCAGATATAAAAACCAAAACAAAGTCAAGAGCTGACCAAAGCTCTCGGGTAAGTTTTTGCTTAATAACTGTGACCAGTATGTGTTGACAACCAGGCCATGTGAATGTAGATTCTGTAAATGCAATCTTTTGTTCATTGGGGTTAGTTTCTGTTAGATTTAAACTGAGTGTGCAGTTTTTACAGTACAGTGAAATATATTTATTCACATATCTTTTGGGATTGAATTTGTGATTTCTAATAATGCTCATGTAAATATCCAGCAGCTTGCTTCTCATTGCTACCATTATCAGAATTCTAGTGGCTGCTCCTTATGGTCCTACTGTAAACAAAATGTACTGTGTTAATTTGGTAGACCTCAAAATAGTAATCCTGTGGGTTTTTGCATTTAATATGCTGTCAGAATATTATTTGTATAGCCTTCTACAGAGATATGTCACCAGTGATTGGCTAAATGCATTTGGAAGTTTGTTGGGTTTTTTTAACCAGTTAAGAACCTGCCTTTAAAGATGAAATCTGAAAACTGCTGACATACAGGCAGTCATGCAAAATAGGCTTTAGGGATTATAGGTGGCATACTGTACAAGTATGGGATTAATCAGAGCTAGATGAGAAATGAGAGAAGTTCTAATGCTCTTACAGGGAGCCTTGAGAATAAAAGACTGTATATAGAATTCTTTCAGTACTGTACTTAGGTCAAAACACTCAATGCCTGGAGATATAAAGAGAACGAAGCAAAAGCATAATAGAGAAACACTGTTATGTAACTAGTAAAGCACACAAAAATGCAATTGGCAAGGCAATCTTAAACAAAAGGTTACTTGCATTAGTGAAATCATTCACGGCTGTAGATGTCTGTGGGACTGAAAGATAATCCTGATAACTGCAGTAAGGTAATGGGATCCTGCACAGAACTCTTTAAAAATCACTGGATTTGCCTGCCTCAACATTCCCACATGGGCCTCAACATTCTTCACTTGACCTCTAATTCTGTTTGCCTAGCAACCTGATATTAATTAAATCTTGAGCTGTTGTCATTATATTAAGAAGCTTCTAGAATGCTGTCAGCATTATTTTAAGTTCTCATTCTACATTCATGCATTAAATTAGTCTACTGTAGTCTTTTTATTCTTTCTAATGTAAAAGTTATCAAACCTGCTTAGGATGTAGGCTGCAACGTGATATTAAGGTGATATCCTGGACCATTTCTTTTCTACCTTTACTTGTATAACATTCATGTGGTGTTTACAGTAGTTGCTAGTGTTGGAGAATGATACTTGCTGAGAATTGAATAAATCTTGGTCTTACAACAGCAGAGGATAGCAGCTGAAAAAGGTCACTCAGCTGTCTGTAGATCATTTGAAATAGCTGATCCAACACTGATGAAAAAATTTTGAAACTAACAAGATGCCAGCTGTCTCTGGAGAAATACGATGGGCCTGTTCCTGTTATTTAAATACTTTTTTTTCCTCTCTCTCTTTTTTTTCTTCTCTCTTTTTTTTCTTTTTCCTCTTTTTGTTGATTCTAGGTCCTGTAACCCAGCCTGAACTTGTGCAACAAACTGATTTAGCTAGCACACTGGCAGTAGGTCTTGGTTTACCAATTTCAAGAAACAGCGTTGGGAACCTTATATTGCCAGTTGTGGGAGGCAAGACGACAAGAGAACTACTACGTTTTGTGCACTTGAATGGGTTCCAGCTTAGCAAACTGCTGCAAGAGAATACACCTGCGTATGAAAAAGGTAAAAAAAATTATATATATATATATATATATATATATACACAAAAAGATGTTGTTTATAATATGGTTTGGGCATTTAGGTTGAAGGGCATAGCATGGCACTGCGAATTAGCCATTTAGTTGAGAGCAATGGTCAGAGAAATAAGACTGAGTTCAGTCTTTACTGTAACCTACTCTGGCACACTGCCTGTGGATAAGGTTTTTTTAATGACCAGTACTACTCCTCATAGGCAAAAGAGCAGAAATAATGTTTAGAGTAAAACTAATTGTGTAGTTAAATCTCAGTGGTATTTACTATATATCTCGTATCTGCTATTTGTGAGGTATCCTACATAGGGCACTGATTCTGAGCCCTTTGGAGGAATAGCACAATGGAGTGAATTTTCTAGTTAAATGAAAAGATGCTTCGAGTAAAGCTGGGAAATAATTTAGGGTAAGTTATCTTTTTATTTCATTCTTGTGTATGAATATGCTTAGAATGAGAACCTAGAGAACTGCAAAGTTGCTTATTAACAATGCACATACGTGTGCATATATATGTGTGTGTGTATTTGGAGGAAACAAAGAACAAGTGGAAAAAATAAACCAAACGTAGCAAAAGGTAGTATTTCACTAGGAAGTGTGATACAAACTGCAGTATAAGTAAGCAAGTTAATATGACAATCATGAAAAAAGAGTCAGAAGATGAAGGACAATATTTTACCTGGATATTAGAAGATGTTGTCCTAAAGTGACTGTGAAGCCTGAAGTCTTTGTCACTTGATTTATAATCTGTTGAATCCTTAAAATAACTGGATGAGAATGCGGAGCTGTGTTACAGCTATGAATAATTAAAGTGGATAACAATGTAAAGTTTCGCAAGATCATCATTGTAGGTCAAGAATTAATTATCTTTCAAGATAACAGCTTCTAATCATAATTAAGCCCTGTCCAGAGTCTAACAAACAAATGCCATTTGTGGTAGCAACATGCCAATAGTAGGACCCATGCTCCATCTAGTCTGATATTTTTTTTCTACACAGATTTCCTCACATTTGTGTCAAGTGGGGAAACTTGCACTGTTGGTGGAATTTGGGATGTGGCTGTGTTCCAACACAAAGCTCCATGTAACAATATTTCCGCAAGTACTGGTGAAACAGACTGAAGTTTCTATCAGCTTCTAGTTTATATCTTCACTTTTACTTTATTTTTGTCCAGAACAGCTTAATTTCAACTTGTAGCTTTCATCTGAGAAATGAAATCAAAATTGCTGAGGATGGAAACGTGAGAAATTTTGATGCTACTTTCTTGTGAATGCAAACTATTAGAGATGCTACCCTACTGGAGAAGGATTGGAGGCAAAGCATCCATGATGAGCTTCTCTCCTTTCTGTAATAGAGAATTTCAGTAACATGGAACTAGATCCAAGTCACAGTAGCTTTTTTTTTCAGAGTATAAAGGTGAATTCTCCCTGTTGCTCTGAACTTCTTAGAGGGTCTTGTTTTTCTTACAGTATCCTAGATGTGCAAGGTTGTAGCTTAGTGCTTTGGTCTGGATGATTAAGACTGGCAGGAAAAAGAGATGCGCTGTTTGTTTAGTGTTGTTTGAATGATATGGATGCTTCAGGCCCTAGAAATACTAGCAAGAATGTCACTAACTCAGTGACTAATACTGCATGTAGGTTAAAATCGTGTATGAATGGCCCTTTATTCTGGGTGGTTTCTAAGTGAAGATAAATACCATCCCACCTGTCCCGCTACATACACATACATATATATGCATATCTGTCGTGATTCCTATAGGAAAGAGATTATCTTGCAAAGAAGTCATTATATTCAGTAATCAGATTCGGCTTCAAGAAGGATGCCAATTTGTAAAAAAGGAGGACCCTGGGAGCTACTGATCACTCAGGCACACCCAGTAGGGTCATGGAACAGATCCTCCTGGAAGACATGTCAAAAAACCTGGAAGACCGGGACATGACTACAGATGGCCAGCATTGCTTTACAAAGGGCAAATTGTGCCTGACTAATCTAGTGGCCTTCTATGATGGAGTAACTCTGTGGACAAGAGAAAAACTACGAATGTCATCTACCTAGACTTCTCTAAGGCCTTTGATATGTCCTCCCACAACATTCTTGCTGCTGTAGTAGAAAGATACGGGTTGTTTGAATGCATGCTTGGTTTGAGCAACCTGGTCCCCCCACTGCAGGGGGGTTGGAACTTGATGATCTTTAAGGCCTTCCAACTCTAAGCATCCTATGATTCTATGGTTAGAATAAGAAATCGGCTGGATGTCCGTGTCCAAAGAGTTATAATCAATGGCTCAATGTCCAAGTGGAAACCAGTAACGAGTGGTGATCTAGTGAAAGCTGTCCCTGCCTATTGTGACAGGGATGGACTAGATGATCTTTAAAAGTACCTTCCCTTCCAGCTTGAACCATTCTGTGCTTCTGTGATTGTTAGTTGGGAAGGGGAGGAGGGAGAGTGGCTCTTCACGTGAGAGACCAGTGGCAGCGCATGGACCTCTGCCTGGGGATGGATGATGAAATAGTTGAGAACTTCTGTGTCAGGATTAGTGAACAGACCAACACGAGCAGTATTGTTATGGGTGTCTGCTACAGACAGTCTGATTGGGAAGAATTAGTAGATCTTTAGACAACTTCAGGAAGTCCCACGTCCACCATCTGTGGTGCTCATATGGTGCTTCAACCATCCTGTTGCAGTTCAGGCTAGATAACTGGACAATGAGATGTACTGAAAAGTGACACAGCTGCTGGGTTCACATGGTTATGATTGGCAGCACAAAGTTAAGCTAGATCAGTCACTAGTGATCAACACCAGGGCTTGACACAGGCTGATGCTATTTGGCATCTTCATTAATGACCTGGGTGATGGGACAGAGTGCCCCCTCAGGAAGTCTGCATACAATACAGAACTGGGAGGAGAGGTTGATGTATGTAGGTGTCCTGCCACTCAGAGGCACCTTGACAGGCTAGAGGAATGGGCTGACAGGAACCTTTTAAGAGTCAGCAAAGGGAAATGGAAGATCCTACACCTGGGAGGAAATAATCCCATGCAGTGGTGCAGATCGGGTACTGACTGGCTGGAAAATGGCTTGGTGGAGAAGAAAAAGGGGTCCTTGGGGACACCAAGTTGAACATCAGCCAGTGATACATCCTTGTGGAAGGAAGGCCAACAGGATACAAGACTGCATCAGTAGGTCAATCCTTCCTCTTTCCTCAGCTGTGGGAGACCACATCTGGGGTCCTGGGTCCAATTCTGGTCTCCCTAGTACAAGAAAGGCATGGATATAATGTAGCGAGTGCAGGGAATGACTATGAAGTTGATGAAGGGATCGGAACATCTATCGTACAAGGAGAGGCTGAGGGTGCTACGACTGTTCTGCTTGGATATGAGAAGACTCAGCAGGGATCTTA
Organism: Limnodromus scolopaceus; assembly: GCA_028565335.1. Lineage (NCBI taxonomy): Eukaryota > Metazoa > Chordata > Aves > Charadriiformes > Scolopacidae > Limnodromus > Limnodromus scolopaceus. The sequence continues at coordinate 52,535,280 of JAOXNO010000020.1, read as the reverse complement.
TCAGTGTAGGTAGTACATGATGGGAGGGAATAAAGGAGATTGAACTGGGATCTACTTGGTGTCCAGTGAGTAGACAAGAGGCAGTGGGCATAAACTGATATACATGAAATTTTGTTGAAATGAAAGAACACTTTTTTTTAATATAAGGGTTTTGAGCACTGGAATTAGTTGCCCAGAGAGGCTGTGGCATCTCCATACCTGGAGACAT
>JAOXNO010000020.1:52487770-52500760 GCA_028565335.1 Limnodromus scolopaceus | reverse complement strand
GAGCCAGCTTTCGGTGCACCTCATTATCCACTTTCCCAGGCTGTAGTATGTCAGTTTGCCTGCGAGGATGTTATGGGAGATGGTGTTAAAAGCCTCCTTGTAAGGTTAAAGTGCATTAAATACATGTAGCCCATGTATCTTTGACCAATATGGTATGATGGAATAGAAAATAAGATTTGCTGTGGAAGTGTAATTTGCCAGGTTAAATTTTATGAAGTCTCTAATTGAGTACTGCAAAAAAATTTGGAAATAACTTTTCTGGAAGAATTTCCATGAACTTTGTAAAATTTGTTCAGCTGCTTCAGAAATAAGCTATCAGAGGCCACCAAGAGCATGATACCTCTTTCCATTTGACTATGCCATTGCTAAAGGGGTTTTTCTATACCAATAAAAATATATTTATTCAGGTCCAGTAAAAGGTAACAGTTAGATCTGATAGAGTGTGCAGTTTTTTTAGTGATTTTATACTGGTGTTAGTAAGAAGATAGAAATATGTTTTAAGATTTTTCTTTTTAATGACTAATTTTTTGCACCTTCATCTACTCTTGCAATTGAGGAGATGTTTGGGTTTTAGAAGACTGGAAGAAGCAATTTCCATTTAAATTTGCTGCATATTGTGCTGTTGAATATCCTGCATTTTCAGGGCATCCACCCCTCATCACCCTGCTGGCAATTTTGACATTTCTTCTAGATGTGTTTCCTTTGGAAGTAATAACGTCCAGTATGATACAGATTTCAGCAGACTTGAGGATATTTTAAAAAATTGCTGTGATAAGGGAGTCTCTCTTGCACATAGATGTGGTGTGGAAACTCAACATCCAAAGCTCGGAAAGGAGAAATTCTCCAGTGCTTTGTTGTGAGCCAGATTGCTTTGAGGATCTCCTGTCACGCTAAGATCTGTACAATGAAGGGTGACAATTACTTACCAAAACTTCTGGTAAAAGCAGAACAAAGCTTCTCTTCCTCCCCCCCTCCACATTGTTGTTCCGCGTTGTGACAAATGGATTGTAGTAAAACAGGAGGGATTTTAGAAAGAACAGTTTTGATTGTGGCTGATTTCTCTATTTTCTCTACTTTATTTATCTCTATTTCTCCTATTGGAAATAAGATTGGGTATTGCCCCGTCCCTAGAAGCGTTCAAGACCAGGCTGGATGTGGCTTTGAGCAACCAGGTCTAGTGGGAGGTGTCCCTGCCCTTGGCAGAGGGGTTGGAACTAGATGAGTTTTAAGGTCCCTTCCAACTCTAACCATTCTCTATTTTTTCTATTTTCACAACATCCTAGAGATGTTTCAAAAATAGAGAAATCAATTTTGCTAAAGGAAAATGTGCTTTTAAGGTTCAAGACAGATAGGATTTTCTTCTACCCCCCACTCCTTAGAGAACAAGTTGTCAGTTCTCTTTTAAAAATTCTGTAAGTACATTTACATTAGATCCCTTCCAGGATGGAGATTAGGAGTTTGACCAAAATACCACCCTTCAGATGTTAGCTTTGCTCTTTTATTCTCTGATGAAAAAGCGGTTCTGCAAGTATGGAAAGGACCAAATTGAATCATAAAAGGCTAAGAGGTTTTTGGGTTTTTTTCCCTTCACAATTGAAAGCAGTTATCTGAATTATCTGATATGCAAGATATTAGTGTAGAAAAGTAGAATGGTCAATCTGGTAGCTCATAAAATTACAGAGGCTACGAAATGCCTTAAAATCTAATTAATGCTCTCTCTTCAATAGGTAAATTTCTCTCAGTTTTTTCTGAGAATAGGTTTTCCTGTCTGTGACGGTAGATCCAATGATGGAAGAAACTTCTTCCAGAAATTATGTTTAATTTCATACTCTTTTTATGTCAGTTTGCTTGGTATGTAGCATTCTGCTCTGCATTGCGAGGGAAAATTAAACCCCGGCCAACCTTCAAAACCCACTTCATTAATTATTTTTCTTGCATACATTTAAGTTTCTCCTTTCCTTAATATTAGAGTCTAGAGCACAAATGACTTGTTGCAGGAGAAAACCTGCTCAGTTTTTGCAGCTTAAAATCAGAATTGAAGTGGTTTATTGATTTATTAGTGACACATAATTAACTGGCAGCCATATATTAATGGCACTTAATTAACTGGCAGTCACTGAACTATAGATGCAGGATCTATATCAGATGTACAACACATGAATGCTCATCGATTTCTTTGCCATTTTGTATGCCTGATTTGAAAAAGATCTAGCCCCTACTCTCGCACTGCCTCCTGGCATCCTTCCCTCACCCCCCAAACACATAGAGATAACCTTCAAGTGTGTTACAAACACTCTCTTCTCTTGGCAATGCAGGTTCCCCTGTTTACTTACGCCTCTTGTGACAGAGGCAGGCACTCAAGCTTTAAGTGTTTATGTACATGTCAAGAGTACCATAGACGAGTGACCTCAAGAGAAGCCATAGATGATTTTGTGTGCACTTTCCAGCTCTTCCATACCTGAGTGATGGAAGGTGGAACTCTGAAAGTACACATACTTTTCATGATGTAGCATTCTGGCTTAGTGTTTTAGATTTTAATTGTTTTGAATAAAACATTTAATCTTTTTCCTTTATCTTGGGGGAAAAAACAGGAAGGTCTTTGCTTAGTGACAGCTTTGAGATCCCCTCTTTAGTTCTATGCCTTCCAGCGAAGATACACCATTCATACTGAGTAAACTGCAGGTGTCTCCCATTTAGCGCTACTTGTCTTGGTCATGACCATCACCACTGAGGTCTTACATTTTGACTGACTTAGGAAAGGGTTTTACTTCAGGCAGAGTATGTATCATTTGTTCTCAAATATTGAATAAACCTTAAGGAAGTACAACTGGGCTGTTTCTGCCAGAGAAAGTTCTCAACTTCAGTATTGACCTCTGTTCAGTCTGCCTTGGTACCAGCTGGTCATTTGTTTACTACATCTAGAGCAAGCAATACCTATACTTGAATGCTAGGTGAGAGGTGTGAAGGAAGCACAACTGTATTACTAGGCATGATGTGCACTGCTGGCATATATTTAAATACCTTGCCTGACTCTTTCCTGAAGTTTTTTGTGGTTACTGGAGCTACCACTATTAAACTGGCTGGGTTCAGAATGGTGCTAGGTTTTTAATTTCCAGGCAGGCATAATGACACAATGTAGCATGTGAAAATGATAGCAGGTTTATGATTGAAATACAGAAATTGAAAAACACTGAGATTCGTTGTTGATGTAGATCAGATTGGAACTAAATTTAAACTGTGCTAGATAAATGAGGCAGGACAAGAGAAATACAAACTAAATATAAACCCCTTCCATCTGGAAATGGGAGAGAGATTTGGAGGACTACTTTTTGCGTGTGTCTTGGTGCAACTATGAGGAGAAGGAGACTTCTTGCCCATGTTGTTCAGCTTCTATTAAATCTCGGTAAGCAAGAGGGTATGTAATGACAAAAACTGTAACTCTGTCTCGGTAAGTGTGGAATGTAAGTGATGGCCTTTTTGAATATGATAGTGAGTAAAAATAGCCTTGTTCAAGATAGCATATTTAATGTATGAGGCAGTGTTCTTTCGCAAAAATATTTCAGGGTTCTTAAAGACTTTATGGAAGCTGTGAAAATCCTAAGTATACAGAGTAAGCAAGGTTCATAGGAAGAGATAGTGTTTTTCATTAATCAGTTGATGAAAGTGTAGGGGAAAAATGAAGTGTCTGAGTGTGGAAACTAGTATTTTGAACTTAAGTAGAAAAAAACCCCAAGTATGGGTTGAAAACAAATTCCTTGAGCTTACACTTGGTTTTGCATTCTACACTTCTTCCGTGCCAGGGCTCTGAGTCCATTTCCTGTTAGGAGTTTAGTTTAAGCAGAGTTCAAGGTCATCTTCTTCACTGAGAGGAGCTGTTGGGAGAAAAGTTAGACTGAAGAGCCTGTCCCTCTCCTTTCGGAGCTGCATTTAGTCTGATGCCTTACTGCCTGTGCTGTGTCATGGCTGTGTAAGCAGGTATGTCTGTGCCTTTCTCGTACCTTCTTGATCCTGACCTGGACCTAGACCTGGACATGGTGTTTGGACTTCCTGGCCTAATTAATCTTGGACCTGTCTTGTCACTCCAGACTTGCTGTCTGATCCCTGGACTGCGTCTGATCGCGATCATTGTCTCTGGATCCAGTCCTGAGCTGGATGTGCCACTGAGCATTCCCAGTCCTCCTGACTTACTGCTCTCACCTGTCTTGTTTTCATGCTCATTTCCCAGCTTACCTTCCCTTGCAGAACCAGCTGGCCCTTGGTGCTCTCTGACAATGTGAACCTAAAAAGTAAATCTGTTAAAGAGTTATAACTTACATGGGAAGACTACACATCATTAACTCGTTTTTCCAGACTTCTAGCAAGATTGTTGTGAATAGTAAGCAGTGGAAAATGTTGCTCACACAGGTTGTGCATCTTCATGCTTGGAGGTTTTCAGAGCTTGACTGAGTAAAGTCCTGTGTTATTTAAGTGAAGCTGGGTAAAACCACTTTTTAGTCATTTTTTAGCCTTGTTTTAGTAGCTAGGGTCTTCGCTTTATTTATTGCTTTTTGTAAATCGATGAAGAGAAGCAAAGTTAAAACTGCTCCAGTTTTGTCAAACGGCTATGAAATTAATACATGTAGCCAGAATGCTACTTCTTTGTCGGAATATTATTGCAAGCTTGAGAACATCTTGATGAATTTTTCAACAAGCTTGAATGATTTATTGTTTTTTCCTAAGCTTTGAGTTGTCCACATCTCATAAGTCATCAGCAACTTGCCCTTCAAATGCATTGAGAATAAATACCGTGTTTATTTCTTTTAACTATAGCAGCTCCTAAAAAAATTGTGTTGCTGTAAATATTTCTTAAACTATTTTAGTTACCTTGGATGAAAGCTCATAAATGAACAAAAATTCCACTTATGTATTTATTAGTCTTGTGGGTTTTTTTTTGTTCCTACCCTGAGAGCAGTATATCTACAGAAGAGGAGAAAGAAAATACCATCTCAAAACCTTTAAGACTTTATTGTACTTTCTGGAATTTTTATCGCCAGAGGAGAACATGATAGTTTTGTAAGTTTTCAGAATCATTTGTATCTAATTCCTCTTGCCTTTAAGTAGAGAGACAGACTGTGTCACATATTAAAGTGACTTATAGCTTTCTCTTGTTACGATTTCAAAGCATTGTAGGATAATCTACATTGGAGAGGACCTCAGAAGATCCACAGTTCAACCTAGAGCAACGTCAGATGTGAGGTCAGACCAGTTGCTCAGGGTCTTGAAACCTCCAAGGATGGAGGCAGCAGAACCTTTCCGGTCAACCTTTTCCAATGACTTAATTTTTTCACCTTAAATTCTTTGCTTCAAACAATTGAAATAAATTCCTAGTTCTATGCTTGTTTATAGAATTTCAATTACTAGAAATGTGTTACGTGAAGAGCTCAGTGAAAGTGCGGTAACAATCTGCTGTGTTAAACCAGTCATTAAACATGCCAGAAGAATGTCAGTTTTGTCTTGGACCTCTGCACTTCTCAGTTCAGTGAGAGTCACTGAGATACTGCAAGTAATAGCTCATATTCAGTGACTGATGTGGTATCTGAAAAATTTTCAGAAAAATCATTGCAACTTTGAAGAGGGTTTTGGATTGTTTTCATTGCTGTCTATGGAGGGATTCTCCTCTGTTACTATAGCAAATGTGCTGGGTAGTTTCTCTAGCCAGTGTTCTTATATTTGTGCTTTGTTGATGTAGATCATGACGGGTTATCATGGAGTGCTTTTGTGCAATAATGCATTGTCTCCTGTCGCTTTCTGCCCTTACCACAATAAGCTGTTGCACTGTTTGAAATACTTGAGTGATACTTTAAAATAAAAGCAGACACTCTGAATTGTGAGTTATTTATGTATTGTGTGGAGTATTAGAAGTTACAAGCTACAAGAATTCAGTTCAAATATATGAATTAGTCTTGGAGAAAGATATTTAACACGAATGAAAAAATGCTTCTTACTGCCTAGCAGGACTCTTCCAATAGTAGCTGCAGAGCCATCTGTGAGGCTCAGCAGATTCCTGGTGAGAGTTGGGTGTTTGAACACTTAACATCTAGTGTGGCCAGTTGTAAGCGTGTGGATCCAAGGGTGTGCATTCTTGCTCTCCTTATTCTACAGCTACATCACTTTAGAATCATGGAATGGTTTAGGTTGGAAGGGGCCTTAAGGGATGATCTAGTTCCAACCCCCTGCCATGGGCAGGGACACCTCCCACTTTGACTTTTAACAAAGTCAAAGATAGGGGGAGTCAGCTGTGTGTGAAGGGAACCACAGGGAGTTGGGAAGAAGTTGCTGCTCCTACCTCCTGGTTCCTTCCTCTGCCCTCACTGCCTTCCAGAGGAGAGTACCTCTGTTTGCCCTGTTGTGTAGGACCAGTGTCATGCACTCCCAGGTGCTGCATTTACTCTTGCTCCTTCTCACATACAGTGGGATGGGAAGTTGCCCCAAAGTTCAACCATGCGTATGTGCAAGTGGAGCAAATGTGTGGAGATACCTTTCAGCTCTTCACGAGCCTGATGCCTCAGCTTTTCTACTCTGCATGCATCATACAGAGGAGGAGGGGAGAGAAAATAAGCAGATGTGGCTGGGAGAAGACGTGTTGCTATGGACAGGGATTGGGGGAAAAGAGAGCAGGTTCTCTCCTTACCTGTCTCTGTTGAACTTTTGCTTTCGGAGGAGCAGCACCCTGCCCTGCTCTGAAAACGCTGTGCCTGACCTTTCTGCTCCTTCCATGTCTTCGGTCTGTATGCCTTAAACCTGAGGAGGAGTCTTATTTTACAGCTTTCTTTTCCAGTCTCATCTTACAGGTTCTAAGGCACAGATACGCTTTTCTTTAACTGGTTGTCATTAGTTATTCTTTGCTCTGGTCCTGTCATTCCTGAAGATTACACTAAATGCATAACAACACCTTATAACACTGGTGCAGTGTAACCATACTTTACTACAATAAGGCATGGTGAAGGTCAAAATGAGAAAGACAGTCATAAGTCAAGCTTTTTCTGCTGTTTGATGTCTTGGTAAAATCCATACCTTACTGCCCTCTTACACCTTCAAGCTCCCCTTACATTCTGCGAATATCTTCATGGTAGGATTCACCTACTAATGATGACTACTGATAACGAGCTCTGAATCATTCTGTCAACATGGATGCCATTCTTCTCCTTAGATTTTAGACCTGTTTCAGGAACAGGGTTTTTGCTGTCCCTAGTGCCTTGTTACTTATGTACCTGATAAAGCTACCTATTTTTCATGCTTTCCTATGTGCTCTGGATTTCGTGGGCAACCCAGACACATATTTGATGATAGCACTTCCTTGCTGGGGTAACTTGCAGTTCAAGAAGACTGCAGTTACTAAGGTGAGAGGAGATCAGATTGGAGGGAAAGGGGGAGCCACTACTCCTCATGGGCTGCTGGGACTGGATCTGAGACTGTCGGTGGTAACAGTCCTTACATTTGGGTTGTTCTAGTGTTCTGTAGGGGGAAAAGGAGAGTTTGATGGCTGTTAGAATACTAGTGTTGTAGAAACCAATCAGCTTCTCCAGGTAGAGTAAGAATGTCTGAGAGCTTTCACACTAGTCTGAAGAAACCTGTCTGTGACCTGCAAAGCTAAGAAATATTCTGCCTTAATCAAAGGGTGTGCTTGCTGCTTTAGGTATTTGAGTAAATTTAAATATTCGGGCATTTTCAGTGGAAAATGCTTCCTTCAATTTTATATTATACCTTGTTATTTAGTGGTCATAGCCACTGAAAAAGAAAACTAAGTAAAATGTACAAGTCTTGGACAGCTCTTAATACGTTTATTGCTGTATATTCTTAAATGCTTGTTTTAATCTGGTTACATGCAGCAACTTTGTGGGGCAGGGAGGTTGGCAGGGTAGTGTTCCACTACAGCTCTAAATCAGAGCCCTTTTGTCTCTAATGGCAAGAAATATTTATTTCCTGGTGTAATTTTAGGCAACAGGCCTAACGTCTTGGGTTTGAACCATGTGTGATGAAAAATGTGGGGTTTTTTGATTGCTGTAACTGAAATCAGCAAGTGCAGCTGCTTGCTTTAAAATCTTTTTTTGATGTAATTTATTAAACAACATGTTAATTTGCAGACAAAATAAGACAAGCAAAAGAGCATGCTGTTTATGCCTTCATTGGTCTGTAAATCCTAAAGAGAAGCTCTTGTTTTGTAAGCTGCGTTATTGAAATTTGGATGTAAAGAATATGGCTGTAAAGTGGCTTAAAGAGTCTCTTTTTTTAGTAATTGTATATGTATATGTAATTGCATATTACATGATGCAATAATTAATATTATTCTAATGTATTCTAAACGGTTCTTTGGAGATACTTAAATATTTACTTTTTTATTTCTATTTTCAGGGAAATTCAAATGGCATTGCTACTGTGGATATTTCAGCAGGTTTTGTGGGACTAGAAGGCTATGTAGAGATACCAGCTATCTTCCTTACAGCATTTGTAACATACGCAGGACCTCTGCTTTGGGCCATTCATTTGCTGTGCTACTTGAGTTCTGAAGTTAGCAGGTAATCATGTTTAGAACTAAAGTAATGTTCCTCTATGTACTGCAGATACAAGTACCATTCATATATAGTATATAGCTTTTCAAACAATTTTGTTCCAATACTTTTTTTCCTTGGAAGTTAGTTTTCTATTAAGAAAATGCATGTTCTTCTTTTTGGTATGAGTTTGTATCACCTCACTCTTCCAGTTCCATTTTCTCTGCAGAAGTTTTGCACTGGGAATATACATGTATGTTTTACTGATTTTATTTCTTAATGAGTTCTCAGTTTGCTGTGCTAAATTACTTAAAATTTTATTATGTTTTGTTGTAACAGCACATGCGGCCTAAAAGCATTCTTCTTGGAACCTATTAAGTAGGAAGCCCAAGAAGGACTTTTAATAGAATTCAGACTTAACTAACACGCTGTTCTTTGAATGTCCTTGTTTGACATAGTGACATACAACATTTTATACATAAAACAGATTTATTTTATTGTATGTTACTGGTTATTGCAGTCACTTGTAGCTAAAGTATTTTTATTTGGGAATCTTGTGTAGCGGATGGGCTAATGTAAAAGGAATCGGTGCTTTTGGAATTTTGAGAAGACATAGTTGGAAAATGCTTACGTAACTTAGAATATGCACGTAAAATCCAACTGGAATCTCTAATACTACATTTCACTCGTCATCCATGACATTCAAACTGAGAGATGCAGTATGTTAAAATAGAGAGAGGAGTTGTAAGTTCTTCATATATATAATGTCAGTGCACAGTTGCAAAAACTTGATATATTTTCACAGAAATAACATTTGACAGTAACTAAATTTTTACCATCCCAGAGTCTTTTCTCTATTATCTGTGGAATTTAAATGTACATTTTATTATTGTTTTTAAAAGGGGATTAAATGATGCAGTGGGCTTGGCAGGTGGGATGTTAGACAATATTTAGTTTATTGCAGCTCTTTGCCTTATGCATTGTCATCCTCTGTAAATCTCTGACTTCTCTTTATCTACATAGTGTCATCCTGTCTCATCCTGTCAGTGCTTTTTGTTTCCTGGCTTCTCTCTTCTCCTTTCACTTGTTTGTTTTGGGCTATACCTATACTGTGAGCTTGTGTTGGCACATGTGTGTTCATCAAAGGCATAAGGAGATGGGATCCCCAGCTGTCCAAGCTGCATAGACTAGTGGAGGTCTTTGAACCAAGAAGGACCCATTCTAACAGGCTAAATGCCTGCACAGTCCACTGCTCTGTTTTAACAGGCACCTTTAACAGGTAGAGTTATTATTCACCTTATTCATTGATTTGCCTATCTGCCATGTTGCTCTCTAAAGATTTCTAGCTCTCCCAACTTTATTGCAGTGGAATTATGCAGCCCAGTGCTGGGCCATTGTATTGCCCTAGTAATGCACTCCTTAGTGTAGATTAAGACTCACTGTAGAACATTACCTCTTAGTCTGAGGCCAGCTATCTTGAAGTCATCTTTGGTCTTATATAGATTGATACTGTCTAAGTACTGGTCTTTATGTATAATGTCTCTGAAAACCAGCCATTTCTCTGTTAATTCTGATATTTTTTTGCTTCAGGAGAAGTAGATGTGGCATACACTAATAATTGATGTCTGGATTTGTATAACCACAGAAAAACCTTTCTTGAATTTTCTTTACTACCTGGTGTCTTGACACCAAACTCAATTGTAACTCTATGTTTCTAATGCTCATCAGTTTAGCTTTAGTTACTGCTTTGCTTTATCAATACATCTACCCAGTATCCAAGCTCTTCAAGTTTTCTCCATTCTTTCGAACTTTAAAAAGAGCTATAAAAAGCCCCACTTCTTGTCTTCTAGTAAATATGTGACTCATGACCCTAAGTATTACTTACATTCTATTAATCTCCTGGTTTTCCTAATTCCTTTATACCTCTGCCATGCTTTGTTTAAAAATGCTTGACAGTTTCACTGGCCACATCCATATTCCTGTGTTGGTGGGATTTTTTAGCAGTCCCACTTTCCATTCTTCATTATTACGCTGTAGGTGCTTGGGAACTGGAGCTTGCTGCCTGTCCTTTGAAGACTCCAAGCACAGTGGAGTAAACCACCTCAGTGCCATTATCTGGGGAGTGGTAGGGAAAGAATTAGAGCTCCTGTAATGTTTTCAAAGAGTTGAAGTCTTAATGTTGTTTAAATCCTAGACTGCAGACTGTGATGAACACTAACATACAATGAAGAGAAAATTATATCATATAGCATGTTTTTTGAAAGCTCTTCTAACAAAATAATAAAAAACTACATAACAAAATCTTTGAGGATCTGTACTTGTTTAGTATTGTTTCAAATAATGTGCCTCTGCAGTAGCATTTGTTGTTGTTCTGATGTTTTCTTGGTTAAATTTTTGCAGATTAAAAGCTCAGCTAAGTAGTGTTGCCAGGTACAGTGCTGGTTTAAACTGCTCTCAAGTGGGTAGCTGTGACCCCTAATATCCAGATCGCTTATGTAAGTAGATTCCATCAAGTAGTTTGTATCTGTAGCCATTTTAAGGTTCATTTGGGTCAACTGGTAAGGTTGTTTCCTGTATGAAACAGTGCATAACTCTAGACTGAAATTTTAGTACTGCTGGGACTTGTTTAAATTGGTATGGTATGGTGCTCTGAACTTGATCTGTACACTTTTTATTTTACTCATGTGTTTTCATGTTGCTGGCCAAATGGTTGTCTCATTACTTTGTCATTATTCCTTGGAGCCAAAGCTGAAACTGCAGAAGGCAGAGGTTCAGCTGCTTCATGTGTTTTCTTAAACGTATGAGAGACTGAGCTTTTTAAAAAAATTGCTTGATGATTTAGAATGTCCTGTATACGGGCTTCCTATTAATTGTTTTATAAGCAATATGCCTTGGTCAGTGAAATTCAAACCCTTTCCCCACTTCCTCCAGATAGGAAGGTCTAAAAGAATCCAGCTGCCCTGATTTTTTTTTTGAGTATGCTGAGTGAGTCCCATTAGATTGCCACAGGATGTTGTTGGGATTCCTGACTCATCCTAGTACAGTCTTAGTGGAATGAATGTGCCCAGAACTGCTCAGCAGTGCCATTCTTAGCAAAGTCTCTAGCATCCTGCAGCCTATGTTAGAGCTGTTGCACCTGAGTAAGTTGAGCTGGGCAGGGGAGCCTGACTTCAGTGCTAACTATCTTTATTTATTGCAGCTACTTAGCAGAGTGCATGAAAATTTATAGCTGCATCAGATGGGTTGGTTTAACAGAGCTTCTTGCCAGAGTTCTTGAAAGCTGAGCTCCACTGGCACGTCACTTCCTAGGGGCAAACAAATGTTCATATACTTCTCTTTCTCTGCACTTTCAATTTCTGAAATCACAGAATACTTGACCCTCCCATCCAGAGAAGGGTCAACCAGAGCTGTCTCGTGAGGACCGTTTCTAGTTAGTTTCTAAGTGTCTCCAAGGATGGACACTCCAGGATCTCCTTGGGCAACCCGTTCCAGTGTATGACAACCCTTGCAGTAAAACAGTTTTCTGATGTTTAAGGGGAATTTGTTATATTTTGTTTTGTGTCCCTTGCGTTTCACTCTTTCACTGGGCACCACTGAGAAGAGTCTGGGTACATCTTCTTTACTTTTGCCCATTAGATGTTTATGAACATTGGTGAGATCCCTGCTGAGCCTTCTCTACTCAAGGCTAAACAACCTCAGCTTTCTCAGCCTCTCATTTTATGTCAGATGCTCTAAGCCCTGCATCATCTTTGTGACCTTTCAGTGGACTTGTTCTATTACACCCATGTCTGTCCTATACTGGGGAGCCCAGAATGGGATCCAGAACCCCAGATGTGATCTCACCACTGCTGAGCAGAGATGAAAGATCACTTTCCTTAGTCTGCTGCCTCTACTTTTCCTACTAAGCCCTGGGTTGGCTCAAGGGAACGTTGCTTGCTAATGTTCAACTTGTTGTCCACCAGGAACAATCTATGTCCTTCTCTGCCAAGCTATTTTCCAGATGGTCAGCCCCAAGCCTGTCCTGGTGCATGAGTTTATTCTTTTCAAGGTGCAGGATTTGGCATCTCCCTTTGTTGAACTTCTTGAGTTTCTTGTCAGCCCACTTCTCTAGCCTGTCAAGGTGCCTCTGAATGGCAGTAGACCTATCTGCTGTATCAACCACTCCTCCCAGTTCTGTATTGTGAGCAGACTTGTCAAGAGGGCACTCTGTCCCATTGTCCAGGGTATTAATGAAGATGTCAAACAGTATTAGCCCCAGTGTCAAGCCCTGGGGTTGACTGCTAGTTACTGGTATCTGTGTGGACTTTGTACTGCTGATCGCAACCTTCTGAGCCCAGCATTTGAGCAGTTTTCAGTGCACCTCACTGTCTACTTTTCTAGCCTGGAATGCATCCATTTGTCTGTGAGGATGTTATGGGAGATCCATGGTGAGCCATAGGACCACACAGCCCCCTCCAGATCC
>JAOXNO010000020.1:52417515-52462534 GCA_028565335.1 Limnodromus scolopaceus | reverse complement strand
TTCTTTTGCTTCTTTATTGTAAAAATGTTTCTCGATGTAACCTGTACTTTTTTCTGTTAATAGCCTTGTCTTAATCTTCTTACTCGCAGGTTTTTTTTCCTTTTCACAATTGGTTTTCTGTCCTTCTCTGTTCTGTAGACAACATAACCAACTTCATGGTTCTGGTGTGTGTGGATAGGACTGTATGCGGAATACTGTTCTTATGCAGTTATCAAGGATTTTTGTATCTTCTTTTCTCATGCCTTTTCTTGAAATGCACAAGTTCTTCTCAAATGTGTATGTTATTGGGGTGGCAGAAGTAATTTGAGGAGAGAGCTCAAGTTTAAAAATAGGTACTATAATGGAAAAATACAAGAAAGAACTGAGTCTGCCCTTGGTGCAGAAGAGCAAGCATTGCTTCACATAACTGTAGAACAGCTCAGGTTGGAAGGGACCTCAAAAGATCATCTGGTCCAACCTTTCATGAGAAAGGGAGCGTCGATGGGAGCCATCTAGCATCCTGTCAAGTTGCATCTTGAAAACCTCCAGTGATGGGAAATCTGCTACATCCCTGTGGAGATTGTTCCAGTGATTGATTGTTCTCACTGTAAAAAATGTCTTTCTTATACTGAGATGGCACCTCCCCTGGTACAACTTGTACCCGTTGCCTCTTGTCTTCTCCTGGTGAAGAGAGCACGTCTGTCCTCTTTGTAGCCACTCTTTAAGTACTGGAATACTGTGATGAGGTCTGTCTGAGCCTTCTCTTTTCCAGGGAGAAGAGCCCTAATTCCTACAGCCTTACCTTGTAGGGTGGGCTTTCCAGCCCGTTGATCATCTCCGGCCCTCCTTTGGACCCTTTCCAGTCTGTCCATGTCTTTTTCGAGTTGTCGGGACCAAAACTAAACACAGTAATCCAGGTGTGGTGTGACAAGCATTGAGTGGAGTGGGAGAATCACATCTCTGTCTCTGGTAGTAATGCTTCTGCGGATGGAGCCCAGGACTCATGTTCAGGTTATTGTCCACCACCCCACCCACGTCCCTCTCAGCAAGGCTGTTCCTGAGCCACACAGATCCTAGCCTGTACCGGGCCCCGTGGTTATTCTGTCCCAGGTGCAGGACTTTGCACGTGTCTTTGTTCAACTTCATTCAGTTCTTGCTAGCCTACTCTTCCAGCCTGTTCAGGTCTCTCTGTAAGAAGGCTCTCCCTTCTGATGTATTTACCTCACCACCCAGTTAGTGTCATCAGTAAACTTGGTGAGGGTGCTTCCAGTCCTATCATCCAGATCATTTGTGAAAGCCTTGGGGGACCCTACTTGTGACAGGTTCCCAGACTGAGTAAAAGCATTCTTCGCTGAGTGTGTCCTTGTTGGCCGGTTTTCTACCCATACTTTATTTCCTACCCATTACTTAAATAACTGCCTCGTATCTCTAGAAATGCCTTGTGACGCTGTTTATGTGTCCTGTTAGACTGGTATATTCTAAACTGGTAAGTTTGAATTTAATTAATTAAATAACATGCTGACAGTCTATTTTAAGTGTCTTCGTGGCCTGCTCGTCCAGAACAATTGTTGGAAGCAATTTTTCTTTACACCTTTAGCTAAGATGATGAAGAGCTGTTTGTTTACAAAGATGGGCAGGAAAGCCTGTAGAAGCATCTTAACAAAAAATCAATCTGTAATTTTCCTTGTTATTTCCTGATGTATGATGCTGATGTAAAATGCTTCAGGCTTTTTTCTGCCAGAAGTCTTCAGAAGTCCTAAGTGGATTTTGGAAGAATACTTGCAGAAAATTGAATAATGCTGAGCCTTGAAGCAATTATGATTTGTATTTTGCTTGTTAGGAATTTTACTGATTTGGTTATATCTGGTTGCTTTAAAGTCGGGGCCAGTGTCAACAGGAACAGACTGATTTAACTTTTTTGGTTTTCCTGGAGCTGAACAGAGTAGCTCATGCTAAGGATTAACCTGAACAGAGCCTTATGGGAAAGCTTGAGGGAGTGATAACAGGCAGGAACAGTCACTATGCATATGCCAGTATGGCCTGACACAGAAGTAGTGAGGAAGAACATTTCAAGCAGAGCACTTGGGATTTCATGCAAATCCTGTCTTTGAGGAATGGCTGAAACTCATCAATAGCCATCATAGTTTACAGAGGCAAAGCTGGTTTCCTAAGTCAAAGGTACCTACTGAAAAGGAGTAGCTTCTTTGTGGTGAAGAAATCTGGAGATTACCTGGCTATGTTGCCTAGAGTACAGTTTAGCTGCAATCCTGAAATCGACATGAATGTTTGAGCTTGTGAAATGTTTTATCTTTTCTATACGAGAAGGTGAGGATTCATCAAGTGAAGCTGAAGAGCAGAGAGTTTCCAATCCATTTTAAGTTGATTGCCACAGGATTAGTATTTGAGGAAATGAGCACATGCAGGGAATGAATTGGATCTAGTGGTCATCTTTCCAGTTAGGTTGCCAAGATTTTTAAAAGAGTTTACTAAAGGTGTGGTTGATTTCTTGCCCTAGCAGTTAAATGATGATAGTAGCCATTCAGAGTGGCTGTTCAGACTTTCTAGCTCAATGCCAGCATAATTGGATTCCTATTTGCAATCTAATAGAAATCTCTATTAGGTATTCAAATTAGGTAGTTTTTCTGGAGTTATTTTCAAGGGCCAAGCCTGACTGAAGAAAAGGAACCTGAAACTTAATCAATATATGCCCTGTGTTTTAGAGCTCTGTTCTTAGCAGGTTAGCTTGTAGTGGATGCTCCTCTGCTGGGTAACTGAGAATACTTCTCTTTCTGACAGGAAGCTCCCAGCAAAACTGATAATGCCAGCAGTGAAAACTGGCAAAACTGGTGATATGATTCTACTTTTCTTGCTCTTGATACTGAAATAGAGAGAATCTAAGTTTCATGTCTTAATGGCATTTTATAGCTAAGTCTTTATGAGAACCTGCTGAATGCTATATATTACAGTCCACTATAACTTACTGCCATGGACACTTATCTTGCTCAGGTAGTTATAGCTTCTTCACCTTTCTTACTGGATGCACGGGAAAATCAATGGTCATCCCCAAGTTCCTTAATTTCCATGGTTGTAGAATATGCTAGACAAACCTTTTAGCTTGCTGGCAACCAGCCTTTTTGACATCTGTCCATTGATAGGGTTTGGTGTAAAAAATTGTAACTGTATAGAATTAATGTTGTTCTGATTGATAGTCTACACTGGTGTTGATCATGCAGATTTCCAAAGGACTCTTGGTTCTTTGGGATCTGTTAAAAATACAAAGTGGTTTTCCATGATGATGCAGGATTGTGTGCTATGATCTAAAATAGCACAGTAAGAATTATACTAGGTGAGAGTAGGGCATGTGGGAGAGATGTAGCAAATTTGTTCTTGCTGCTAAACTAATTGGTATTTGCTTAGATCAGTGGAATTTCTTACAGATTGCAGATACTCTAAGATGTCGCAGACAGTCACTTGGAGTGCTACAGGGTTTGTTTCTGACTGCAACCCTTTATTAATATATACAGGACAGATTAGCAAAGTGCCAACTGTTTTTCAGAAAGCACTAGACAGGGAGATCTTGCAAACTGAAACTGCAGAAAGCCTAGAAAGAAAAGTGCCATTAACACAGTGAAAATTGTCTTCAAATATGCAAATTCAGTATCCCAAATAAGAGGTAATCTAGACAGTGATACTCATCTAGAAAAGAGCTGGAAGGGCAGAAATGCTGGATACTGAAACCCTCCAGACATGACTCCCGTCCCTCAGTCCCAGAAAAATTAGGGTCCTGGGGTATTCCTCACTCATATGCCTGCTGATAACTAAAATGTTTATTTAATTTGGTGGGCTAGAACAAGGATTGGAACAATATAAGCTTGTGTATTTTAAAATTCTTTATGGAAGCACTTGTTGGGCTGTCTGTGGAGGTTTTCTGCTTGATTTTTAAACTACAAAAGTTGTGCAACCATCTGCCAAGTATTCGATGTAACCAGGAGACATCATTTCACAAGAAAATGGTTGGTTTTCTTTCATGTTTTTGGCATAATATTTTTTTTCATTTTACAAACCTTGTATTATTCATTTTAATAGCACCATAGATATGGATTGAGAGGTGAAAGATTTGTGGACAAAACATTGGCAACTAGGATTTAGAATACCCAAAGAAGCGGAAAACCTATTAACAGCACAATTTCTTGGCCATATTTTTCTACATATTAAATATTCAATTAAGAGAGCATTTCTATTGAAAGCCAATATATGCTGTAGACTATACTTAATGTTTGCAGTCTAAATATGGTGTGTTCAGTGATGTGAATCTGTACTGTTCTTCGCTTCAAAAGTCTGTAAAAACAATGATTTTTCTGGATCTGGCAATCTTTTAGCATCAATCTCACATGAAGTTCAGACATGCTTTGTCATCTTTAACACATTTGAACTTCTCATTAAACTCCCCAGAAGCTAACTTGCTATATGAGCTCAGTATTAGAGGCTGGGTACTTATTTTTTTAAGTCCTGCAGACTCCTTACTATTGAGCTGGTTCTGCCAGAAAGTAGTGTGTACAGTTTTTGTCCCTCTGTGCTCTTCTCCTTTAAATAAGAAAAATCATTAACTACTGCAGAAAGAATTCAGTATGGAGTAGTTACAGGTTGAAGCTTTAGATGTTTCCTGTAATCTTCTGTTGTTTTCACTGAAACAGCACTGAGAATTCCAAGCTTATTCATTACTGCCCGATCCAGCTCATGAACAGTAGGACACATGAGTGGCATGCCACAGCCAGCTCTCTGTGCTCTTCTGGTGACTTCTTTTCAATGAACTTGGGAACCAGCTGAACTACATGGATTGTCTTTGTCATGTTATCAGCAGCAGCCTGATCTGTGCGCATTGCATTCCCTGGGAGCTGGTGGAGCTCTGTATCCTTTGGTCACTCTGTGTGTGTAGAATGAATAGAAGGAGTGTACAAAGTCACTGGTCTTAGCTATTCAGCAAACTGGGTGCCTGGCAGAAGCAAGAAGAAGAATGTTGCTGTGTTTGAAGGACTAAGTCATTGCTTAGTAGAATAGCTGACTAGGTCTAACTGCTTGTGCTCACTCACTCCAGTGCTGTTTCCACAACAAGAAGCATGTGAACTCTTATACCAGCTCCAAAACAAACCAAATTATCCTGTTCTTGAACCCCACTAACAGTTTTAACTTTGTGGATGAATTGTACTTCTGTTGCCTTCTCCAAATTGCACCACTGCATTATAATGTGAAACTGTCAAAGATTTCCTTCTGCCAGTAGGTGTCTATGTTTTGTAGAGAAGTGCTGAGACCTTTTGGAAGTAAAGGTCTTATATAAGTAGAAAACAGTTAATGATTTTTACTATATCAGAATACAGAAGGAATTATACCATTGATTTGGGGATTCTTTGCTAGTAATCATAATGTGAAAATGAAGAATTTAAATGTTACTGGTAAAGATTACTCTGTGTTGTCATTCCAGTATAAAATGTGAGTATCTGAAATATTATGTCTACCTAATTTTTGAGCCAAAGAAGTGAACACAGAGATTTGATTAAACGTAATCTTGCAGCCAGTTTCATTATTAAAAAAAAATAGCCATTTTTTAAGTTTCAGGAGCTTTTTCACAAGAAGGTACTAAATATGTTGTTAGGTGAGCACAAACTAGGGAAAAAGATGTGAACTGAAATTTAAATTTAAAATGCAGGGCTCTTGAAAGATCTGGGTGTACAAGTTTGTGGACACTCTCACTTTTGTCTTTTAGGATTCCCTTGAAAATCTCATCATTGAGCTTAGTAAGTGTGATAGCCACAACCACTGATAGCCTGCATCTAGCTGTTCTATCAACTGCAGTTTTTTTACTGTAGAAAATGGTTTTAAAATTGCCTGTTTGCCTGTCTGACTCAAAAACTATTTCCACTATTTATTCACTTGTATCATCTAACTACTACAAATACTGATTTTACTCATATCAGATGAAAACATCTAAGACTGAGCAAACTGCAATTTGTTTAATCCTTGTCAACAAAATCAATTAAACATAAAGCTGGTTATTTGCACAGGCTCACTGAAGACTAAAATAGTCATGCAGAAGCAGGGAGCAGCCTAGTTCATTCCCAAGTCACAGTTTCCTTGGCTAAGCAGCAAGGGAAATTGTTTTCTGTGAGCTGAATGTATGTTTTGCATTCATTCACACCTACTATTCTTAGTGGATTTTTCAATTCTGCTTTCATACCGGTTCTTCCTTCCACTCAAAGCCTTGGGAATTTTGCTCTTGACTTTGCTGGAAAATAGGACTGTATCCTAATTATTTTGATTTAAAGAACAACGTTTAATGGTTTATGTAATGTACTGTATTCTCTAGCTCACTTAGTCATAAGTGACTGGGATTACATCCCATAGGAGTGCTAGTCATCTTAAATTTTTATTACTTGGAACAAGAACAGAATTAAAAACCAGTAAGAGCAGAACAGAGTCTCAGATCAGGATTTCAGTGTAAATTATTTCCACTTTTTGCCAATGTGTTCTTTCGGGAACTGATGATATAAAATATTCTGATGGGGAGAGGAAATTTCACTGCATATTATTCCAGTGAAATAGTTTTATTCCTTCCTTTCGTATGAAGAGGTAAGCATCTGAATTTGGTGTGTATTAGTCTTTGTAGATGTGATTTGGGGAAAACGGACCCGGTATCATTGGTTTGAGCTGGCACCTCAGGGGAGGGAGGACAATCGAAGTGCAGAAAACCCTTTCACTTCCATTTTCATCTGACTCCTGTCACCCACCAGAATACCTCAGTGTGGTAGATTTGGACCATGTAGGTTACATGTGGAGCAGACTTGCAATAGAGTGGGCCCAGCTGAGGTAAGCTGCTGTGACAGGAATGCAGTATATTGCTGATAGAAGGCTAGGAATGTGGTATTCTCTGGAGAATGTTATTTTAGCTAGCTTTGCAAAGTTTTCTAATATTGTAGTATTTATGTTGCTTTATACAGCATTACTGGCTATGGGCTAAAGTGTACTCTGGCAAGCTTTATGCCCTTTACAAGGGGAGCAGACTCCATCTGATTATTCATTGTACAGATTAGGCAGCTTGTGAAGAATACTGAAGTATTTCTTCTCTGCCTTTTACCATCCGGATTCTGTGGAAAGGCACTGGAAGGCCAACAAGAGACTAAGCTATCTTGAAACTGCTTGATGGAGCCTTTAACAATTAGAACAAAGTGTATTAAAGCACAGAAACTTCTAAGTGTGAGGTGAACTACTGGGTGCCTTTATTGCAGTGACAGTTGCTATGCTTACACTTAATATACATACATATTGTAGGATATAGAGAGGTGATAAGAACTAATAAAGGACAAGCTTTATTAGTTATATTGTCGCATCAATAATCACTTTTCTAACACGTAGTGAAGATCTGTGAGTATTCTTTGTGGTGTGAAATAAAAGAGTGGAGGAAGATGGATGTCTTTACTAAGTTTGGCTGAGAATTAACTATTCTGGTTTTTTTTTTTTTAAACAGGCATTCAGCGGCAGTGGGTCACGGCTGTTTCTGCTATGCTCTAATGCGTTCAATTCCGGTTGCCGTCTACATTGTTTTGGTAACAGGTCTGCGTTACCACCTGTTCATATGGAGCGTCTTCTCGCCAAAACTACTTTATGAGGGAGTGCATGTGTTCATCACAGCCACTATCTGCTTATTCTTCACAGCCACGGATCAGAACCACTCTTACAGAGTGCAAGATTGAAAATAAGCGTGGAGTATGCAGTTCTGCATTGCAATGTCCATTGTGTCACTGGAATGGAAGAAGGAAAATAATGACTTTAAATTGTTGTGCAGAATTTGAAGAGTATCCTTGTTTATCGTAGTTAAGATCAGGATTTGAAGGGCCTGTCCTGTTTAAAAACTGAGTTTACTTTAAAAATGTTGAAATAAACTTCTTTCATGGATAACTTTTGTTCTATAGCTGTCATTATAGTACTCTCCAAATAACAGAATAGCAATATTACATTATTTTAATTTTAAAATGTACATCTTAACATACAGACTAATGCCTCATGGGCACTGAAAAAATCTTTTGCACACACAATTTTTTTATCCTTCTAGACTACAGAATCCTAAAAATATGCAGGTTCTCTTGGTGCTGTTCACAAGGTCTTGTATTCATTAGCCTTGGGGGTGGTTTTTGTTTGTTTTGTTTCTAGCATGTGTGTTGAAATTATTATTGAATTATTGTACAAATATCCCAGGTAAGAAATCTTTTTATTTGTTTTGCATAGGCAGCATTTCTATTTGAAGGCAGTGTTTTCTTTGTAAAATGAGTGCAATCTTTATCTGTAATGGATTTCCATCTGCCTTTCAGGCACTGGATAAGAAATGCTAAAGGGCTAACAAAGTAATGAATCTTCTGTGGAGTCCACTCACTGCTGAAATGTTGTGTTTCTTTTTAATAATATAGAAATGTTAAATCAGGTTGGTGGGCAGCTGTGCTGAAAATTTGATCATGTTTTCCACACTAGGAGAGTTATGAACCATGAGCAGCAAAACAGTTTAATAGGCTGACTTACCAGGAGAGTAAAAGCTGTGTTTGCATCACCTCCCTGTAGTGACCTGTCTAGCCAACTCATTTGAACGTGCTACAATTAATTCCTAACAATGTTGTTTTTCTTGCTTATGTCTAGAAGATATACATTGATGACTATCCTGAGTATTAGTATTCTTTATGTGGGTTTTTTTGCCTCATATTTTTGTCCATGCTAGCAGCCAATATGTTTTAATTTAAATGTATGAGAGGTGTAGCAGAAGAAAAGCATACAGGGAACTTTGACTTTTGCTATAAATCTGAAAATGAAAAGCTTTTAAGCCCAATGTAGCTGACAGCATGTTTGTTGGGATCACTGATAGACTTTTCATCTTTATTATTTCAGATATAGCAAATCTCAAAAAGCCTTGCCGTGTATTGCTGTTCACCTGGACAAGAGACTACTGGATCTTAATACGACCTCTTGGAAGTTTGAAAATTAAATACTTTTAATAAATTGTTTTTCACTGCAAATTATGGAATATTTAATACAGTTTGTATTTGTGAATGTTGTACACATTTACCATTTTCATCATTCTCAGTATTTTTCTGGTTACCTGTTGCCTAGCAACCATATGGGGATTATCGACATCATCTCTGTTTGCTTACTTGATTAATTCCTAAGCAATCCTCCCTAACGTTCATACATAATACCTTTGTAAGAGATTTGGCTCAGAGATAAAGGGTGGTAGTGAAGAGATGGAGGGTCTGGAGGGAGAGTTGCTTCTGGGGTACGTAATCCTGAAACGACGTGGGGCGACAGCCACAAATTTTTTTATTCCTTCCTTCTGGTATTTTTTGCTTCTAGTGTCTCTCTGGGACATTTTATCAAATAGCGGAATCTCAACTATTGTGAGCGTATTAAGATTGCATTTCTTCAGATTACGTAGTTAAATAATCATAATGTCCCTTTCTCCTCTGAAGTTGAAAGATGTCCAGATTGAATCCAGGAGAAAATAAGTGGATTGGAAAAACTGTTATTTAGGTCTTCAAGGCCAGAAATGGAAGGAAGAAGGACTGCATCTCTGTCTTGAGTTAACACATGAGTTTGGGTGATACCTCGAGAAAACACAAAAAACTTCAGAATTGCCATTTTTATTCTTTCCCACCTTTTCTCTTTCGGTCTAGGCAAATGAAATACTATTTTAACTTCGTCAGCTTTTGGGCTATGGCAACGCTAAGCTGAGGGAATGAAGAAATGAGCTGGGTTTTGCTGCAGGCAAAACTTGAACTGGGGAATTATGTAAAAATCATTTTATTTTAAATGAACTCAAAAGTTTTGGCAATTTGAATATACAGAGAAAGCAAACTTCTGAATACAAATTCTTACCTCCCTAGTTAGCTGCTCCTCTTCCCTCCTAAGCACAACTTCTCTTGTCACATTCAGCAAGTCCCAAACCCTCAGACAAGGAGACAAACAATGTGGGAAGCAGAAATGGCACATGGGGTGGTTTCTGCTGTTTGGAGCATACCCCTTTCTTCTGTCCAGGTCTTCTATGTTCCCTGCTCTGTGCTACCCTGTGCACAGGCTCTTCCTTAAATACGTTCTGAGCAGGGATGTTGTATACTTCTCTGTTTGGATAAAGTTTTGACACACAGTAAATTTTTCTACTCAACATCTTCGCTGCTGGTCAGAGGCAGGTCCAGCCCATTACAAAGGTCTATAGTTTCCTCTGCTAGATTTCACTAGATCACCATCAGTCAGTGCAGCTCACTGCCACTCAAACCTTGTAACATATATCCAGTATGGTCCTAGAGACCCAGAGTGTGATGAAGCTTGAGCTAAGAAGAGACTCTTGTAAATGAATTCAGGTTTAAGAAAAAAAATAATTATTCATATTTCAGATAATATCTATCTGTATTTCTGCTCTGTAGAAAAACCCCAATGTTTTCCTTGGCTCTATGTAAACCAGCAGAACATCCACACCATGCACCCCAGCCTTTGCAGCAGGTGATGTGTGTGTGTTAAGCCACTGCTCCTGCGTGGTGCTGTCAGGACAATTTTTAGAATTCCTCATGTAAAGCATTTGTAAATTAAACAAGATCTATCTCCACAACTGCTCTGTCACAGGAGGAGGGGCCACAGATGCAAGTTGCCACAAAGGGCTTCCTCTGAAAAACCAGGGCTTCCTTGAGTCCTTCAGAAGTACAGGGAGGGGGAGGAAACTGCGGTCCCACTGATCACTGGGGCAGGAGAGGGAGCTGGCTGATCTAATTGCAGGCTGTCCACTCTTAACTGTGAATGGCTGTGATTGGGGGGATATTCCTGAGGCTAGCATGGCACCATCTTCCAGAAAGTAGGGAGGGTCTGGGGAATGACTGGCCATCAGCTGCTCCTCAGTCCCCAGGCAAAGGATGGAGAGGGAGACTGTTTCCCAAGAACTGGGCAGAGGGGAAATGACGAAGAGGGACTTAACAGGACAACTTGTACCTGGCTAATTGGCTTTTCTGAAGAGATGACAGATGTGGAGAAGGGAAGAGCAGTGGATGTTGGAAAACTTGACTTTAGCAAGGCCTTCAGTATGGTGTACTTGCTGCCCAAATGGCTATGGGTCAGTGGGCTTGAAGGTAGTCTGGATCACAGCTCTTTGAGGGTTGACTTCAGTGGTCTGAGGTCCCACGATTGGCTGGTGAGCAGTGGTGGCCCTAGGGTCGCAGCCATGCTTCGGTTGCTGTTATCCAGACCTCTTGTCTTACTGGTGAGTCCAGCTTGAATCATGGAATCATACCTCCCACTAGAGCAGGTTGCTCAAAGCCCCATCCAGTCTGACCTTGAACACTTCCAGGGATGGGGCATCCACAACTTCTCTGGGCAACCTGTTCCAGTGTCTCCACCCTCACAATAAAGAATTTCTTCCTAATATCTAATCTGAATCTGCCCTCTTTCAGTTTAAAGCCATCACCCCTCATCCTGACACTACACTCCCTTATAAAGAGTCCCTCCCCATCTCTCCTGTAGGCCCCCTTCAGATACTGGAAGGCTGCTGTAAGGTTTCCCTGGACCCTTCTCTTCTCCAGGCTGAACAACCCCAACTCTCTCAGTTGTTACCTAGGAGAGGTGCTCCAGCCCTGTGATCATCTTTGTGGCCCTTGCCTAGCCCCGTTCCAACAGGTCCATGTCCTTCTTATGCTGAGGTCTCCAAAGCTGGACACAGTACTCCAGGTGGGCTCTCATCAGAGCAGAGTAGAGGGGCAGAATCCCGTCCCTTAACCTGCTGGCCAAGCTTCTTTTGATGCAGCCCAAGATGTGGTTGGCTTTCTGGGCTGCCAGCACGAATTGCCGGCTCATGGTGAGCTTCTCAACCACCAGCACCCCCAAGTCCTTCTCCTCAGGGCTGTTCTCAGGGGTCAGTACTGGGGCTGGTGCTGTTTAACATCTTTGTTGGCGACATGGGCAGTGGGATTGAGTACACCCTCAGCAAGTTTGCCAATGACACCAAGCTGTGTGGCACTGTCGACACACTGGAGAGAAGGGATGCCATCCAGAAGGATCTGGACAGGCTTAAGAGGTAGGCCTGTGCGAACCTCATAAAGTTCAACTAGGCCAAGTGCAAGGTCCTGCACCTGGGTCACAGCAATCCCAAACACAAATGCAGGTTGGGTGGAGACTGAAGTTCGCTGGTGTTCACACATACCCACTAAGAGCAAGGACTGTACCCACAAAGGTGTAGGATTTAATGAGAGGATGGGGCACACAGTGAAGAGCTCCACTAGAGAAATGCACTAACAACCTGGTTATACTCAACCAGCCCTTTTAATCCACTTTTTCCTCTACTTTCCCATGTTTGTTCCTCCCAAGCCATCTGGAATCCTTCTTTTCACTTCTTTGCCCTTTCCCTAGACGTTACATAATGTCATACACATTCCATTAATCCCCTTAAAAAAGTCCTGTAGGTTTTTCAGAATCCCAAAGTGCTCTTCTCTGTGCATCCCATAATGAGTCCTGTGTTCCTTTAGGCTTTTTCAGTCTTTAGCTTTTTCAGTCTGCAAGGTCTTCCAGGAGAGGACTTTCTTTGGTTGGCTAAACCTGGTAGGCTTCACACCAGAGACAATTGTCTAAATGTTTAGTGAGTGATTCGATTATCATCTAAATAAATTACTATAAACTACTGATTAAGCGATTAGGTTAGTAGAGATCTTTAGCCTGTCCTTGTTCATCTAACTGTCTCCAGACCTTTGTGTTAACCATGAATAGTCTTTGATCACCTAAGTTCACAGTGATTAGTACCTTGCTTCAGCCTGGGGATGAGAAAGCATCAGGGAGCCCTTTTGGCTGCAGCCAGCTCCCAGGAGGAAGGGCATGGAGACCATGGGCGTAGACTCTTCTCACAGGGACAGACCCAAAGGCAACAGGTAGAAGTTGCAGTACCAGGACATTCCCAGGAGGTCAGAGAAGCCTTTTGTCCTCTGGGTGTTAACTGCCTGAGGTGGAGACCAGATCTCCACCCTTGGAGATCTTATCCCTTGGAACAGCCCTATTTAGATGGCTCTGCTCTGGGATGGAGGTTGTATTGGGTGAGCTCTAAAGGTCTTTTGCAGCAAATATTTTTCAAGGACTCTGGTTTTGTTATGTTCAAAGTTGACTGCAATTTTTTACTGGCCACTTCACAGACTATTTCCTGAAGTCAAAGAGCTTTGCCATTGATTTTGTAATGAAAATAAAAAAGTTTTGCTAGCAGGAAATAAAATATGTGCCACTGTTTTCTTTAAGAGATAAACATTGCAGCTGAAAACTGTTGTTAATTTTGGTTTTATTTCAAGTAGCTGTGTATTTATACTTTAGGTACAAGTAAGCATCACTGGAGGGAGAGGTTTAATGCCATCTGCCCTTAACCATGCCAACTTCAGTGCCTCTGTAGGTTGAGGCTTCCCAGATTCAGTACCAACAGGTCCTATTTTGCTGTTACTTCTGTTACGATTCAGATGATTTCCCAAAATGTTCAGTTTGCCTACCAGGCCTGAAGTGAAAGTTGTGGCTTTGCTGTTATCTTTGCGGGCCCATGCCAGGTACATTCGGTAGGACATACACACACAGAGGTGAATTACTTTCTGAAGTTGTTTTTCTGGCTTCAGACTGAGAACTGGGCTGGTGAACGTTAATTCCTGCATTTTTCCTGATGAGGGACATTGGTTGATCCTAAGGTACCTGTTGTCTCGCAACAATCTTGGGTTGCCCTGAGGAGTAGCCCTGTTCCTTCAGCAGCTGTCTCACCCACTCAGTGTAATACCATTGTCCTCCCCACTAGCAATGTGTTGAGAACACATTTCGAGCATGGTGCTAGCTTAAGGTGTAAATCAAGTTCAGTCAACAGCTCAAAGTGCACCCTTTTTGCATGATGTTGTTGTCATCTTAAGGCTGAGGGTGCTAGCCACCAGAAAAAGGCTTCAACAAAAGAGTTTCAAGACAGACTATACATAGTAAAACTTTCATCACCTATGCCTTTTTTAACACCTCTGATTTTACCACTGCAGTGTGTTATATTTGGTGATGTCTGCAGCAGAGACCACTAGTGATGCAGAACATGACACAGCATGGCTTGCACAGCAAATGTGCACCCCGTACTGCAGGGGTGGTAAACTGGTCACCAGCAGGAAGGCATGAAGTCCAAAACACTCAAGAGCCCCTGCAGCTGTTACTCTGAGCATTGGTTATATCTGGTGAGATAGGAAGATGAGCTGAGCTTTTCCTGATAAAGAAAATGAAAGCTGCTCAAAGAGTGCTGTCTTTGGAGGCTGTAGGACTTCCCAGTGGGTCAAAATAGTCCCACCTGTCCCAAGCTTTTGTTGAGCAGCAAAAGTTGTTTGTATGGGGTGGTCATCTGAAAAAGCCTAGCCTATGGTCCCAGAGATGGTTCTGGAGAACAGTCTGCAGTTGCTTAGGCTTGCTGGTTTGGCACAGGTTAGTTTGTCACCCTTTGTGCAAAGCAGTTGCTGAGTAGGTCCTTTGGGTGGCTGGGCACAAGATCAAATCAAAGAAATTGTGCTGCTGAATCATGCCTAGGGCCATGGAAATCAACATCTTATTCTCTAAACATGGCCTTTAAAAGGGAAAGTGACAAACAGATCCACTGGCTCCAATTCTGCCTCAGTCCCTGCTTGTAGTACTTCCAACAGTTGGCTGTAGACTCCCAGAGGTGCTTGGCTAATGAGAAGAGCCAAGCATGGGGACAGAAGGGAAGTTTTGGAGCAGCATTTGCATGTATTGTGGTGGCTTTTCATTTTGAAGAAATGCTTAAGAAGACACTAACACAACTGGTGCTGCTTGCTTGGGTGGAGTCAACATCTCAGAGAAGCAGCTTGGGGTGGCTGAGCAGCCTCTTACATTTTTGGCTGCACATGAACTCTCCCTGCACGTCAGTGCTCAGGACTGTTGGCAGTGGCACTGAAAGCCTACTTCCTCCACAAAAGCTACATCGGAGGTCCCTTGTCAGTGGAGGAAGGTCCTTGGTCCTCCCCTTTCACAACTGGGACAGAGGAGACAGCTGCCAAGAAGAGATAGAGCCTTGCTAGAGAGGACTGCCACAGCTGGAGATGCAGTTATGCCTTGGCTTTTGTTGTCTGCAGCTCTGCCAGTGGTATGTTTGTGGGGGTGTGAACACCTCCATTCTGCTGAGGGTGTTGACAGAAAGTGTCCAGCATTACCTGTTTAATCTTGCTAGGCAGTATGCTGCTGCACACAAATCCTAGACTTCCCTCCTGCCTTCCCATAAACTTAACTGGGCTAGCCTGTGGAGACACTCCATGGAAGGTAAACACGTGCGTACCACCAAGGAGACCACAGCGCAGCACTTTGTGTAGGCACTTGCACCAAGATGCCTGCATGCAATAAACCGTCTGGTGAGCTGCACTACGGGAAGCAACTTTGGTTTACAAAGCACAGCCTGATGTATGAAGCATGTTAAAGATTAATATGTGAAGAAACACTCTCCTCTCACTTGTGTATTTAGCCTCCTAGAAGCATGTCCCTGTGGGGTGGTTAGTAGCTCCATGCTCTTCAGGTCTGCATGCACAGAGGGAAGTCCAGTGAGGGCACTGTGGCTCCTTTCTGAGGCTTTCAGTAGAGGGCTGAGGTCATCTCCCCAGGTCAGATGGGAAGAGCACTTCAGGGAAGGTAGGGCTGTGTTGAGGGATTTACAGAGGCAAAACAAGATAAGAATTACTGGAGGCAGCTGGGAGGAATTTTCCTGTTGTGGGGTAGTTTCTGCAGGGTGGGCAGTGCCAGGGGAGAGTGCTGTAAATCCCCTCTGCCCTTTTAACACCTGCAGTGTCTCTGAGCGAGACAAAATGAAGACATTTTATGAAAACCCCAGGGAAATGAATAACACTACAAAATCAAGCCAGTTGTCTGACTGGCACTGAGAGTTCGCCTACACATAAACTCACAACAGGTGATTTCCAGTATGCTTTTAACTCATCATCCTACTCAGAGAAAGAGTTTTACTGGTGGGGGAGCGAGGGGACACAAGGAAACAAAATGTATGATGTGACCTTATTCATATTGCTGACCTGTCTCAACCAAACCTGGAACAAAGCAGAGGTCTTAGGATAACCTGAGTTCCTGTGTCTCTCTGCTAAGTATCAGCAGTGTGTCGTGGACAACGATCTCAGGACACGGCCCCACTGAAGACTGGGCAGTCAGGACCGAGCTAGTGTCCAGTCCATGTAAAAGCAGCTGTCTGGCCAGTCCATGCAGGTATGCTTTGGGCAAAGGATGGACGTTGAAACCAGATTTTGCTCATTCCCTTGGTCCTGAACAACTTTGGAATGCATACTGAAGAAGTTCCTTCAAGTTCCTTCTTCCACTCCGGAGAGAGAGTAGTAGCTGGAGTCACCTGGCAAATGTGCCACAGTAGCAGAATTTTACTGGACTTGTGACATAGGCTTCTTAGCTCACACTATGGTAAACACCTGCAGCTCCGCCTTAGGATCCTGGTGGTGGAGTGCAGACAGCTGCTGCTTGTTTTGGCTGATGAGTACAAGTGCAGGGTGGAAATGAGACACCCCTTTCATCCTTCTCTGCTCTGCTGCATTTGTCAGTGTATGTGACACCGTCTGCACTGGAGTCTTACCTCAAAGGAAAGGGAGTCAGAAGTGACACACAGCCTGCCTGGGACTTGGACTGTGAGCTGGGGGTGAATGCCTTTTCCCCTTCACAAAATGTTGTGGGGACATGCCTGGGGGCTGTCTGCTACCAGAAGGGACACACAGTACTCTTCTAGCTTCAAATCAGCAGAGACAGAAAAGTCAGTCTTTCCTTCTGCATTCCCTGGAGAAGTCTTGTGTAGAGCCTGTTCACTCGTCCTAAAGTGAATTTTACAGAGCCAACATGATGATACCAAAAGTATACCATGTGCTATACCATGGCTATCAGACAGGTATGGCACAAACAAGCTATTTAAAGCCTGAAATTCTGATGAAAAAATACTAGATGATTAGCAAAGTAATTTTGCTCTATTTGCAACAAATGTGCTCATTTGCATGAAGAGTGCAGTGAACGTAGATTAGCTAAAACAAAAGCACAGAGATTGGGCAGTTTTCCTCTTTGATGCAAAGATTATAATTAGTTCGTATTTTTGTATGTGATGGTTTGAAAATGTCTTGGCTAAATACAGAGCAAGTGTAACTTCTCCGGAAGCGTTTCACCTGTTGCTGGATACTTAACTCAAATTGCTGGATTCTTTTCCCTAGATCAATTAGATTTTCTTACATTCTTACATGTGACATCCACCCGAAAACCCTCTGAAGATACCATTTGCCTGGAATGGGCTTTTTAATGTTCTTGTTTAATGGCCTTGCTCCATTCCCACTGAAGTCAGTGGAGTTTTGCTCATCCTGCCAAGAGAGCCCTAACTTGCAAATCATTTCCAGTTCCCATCATTGAAATCTTTTGCTTGTCTGATGCTGTATTGTTTAAAATGTCTTAAGTACTCTTAGAAAATAAAGGCCAAATCAGTTTAATTCTGCATTTGAAATGTCAGTGTCATGCTGCTTTTATGTAGGCATATGCATATTGAGTATTATTTTCTGAGTGTAATTGCCTTAAGTGCTGTTGATCGTGCAAAGAGAATGATGCGTTCTCTGACTCAAGGGTCTGAAAATCAAAGATCCAAATCTTGCAAATGTTTAAGCATGTGGAGAAAGCCCTCTCAAGGGATGATACAGACATCCAGCTACTCTTGTGTTCCAGGCTGGGGTCCATACTTAGCAGACTAAAACCAGCAGAAGCACACAGCATCTCTTCCCTGAGCAGTACTGGTAGTTGGAAGGAGGGACTTGGCAGGAGAGAAGGAGAAGCTGAGGACAGGTGCAGGTAGGAGAACAGTGTGGATGGAGTGTTTGGAACTAGATGAAAGTAGTCAGACGGGGCACAGAAAATACCAGGAAGACAAATGCACAGAGGAAAAAGAAAAGAAGACTGAGAAATGTGTGAATCCAGGGTCAGTCAGTGATTCTTCAACTTACTGGTAGTGGCAATATGAAAATGTTAGGTTGAAATCTGTTTTCAAAGTGTTTGTAGTGGTCCTGTTGTGACTAGCTTCGTTCCACTCTATCCATGATTTGAAATGCCAAGAAAATAAAGGGGCTGTTGGAAAGATAGGCAGGACAGAATGAGCAGTGCTGGAAAATTAGACCAGTTTGAAGACCAGTAGCATTTATGAGAGTTACCAATTCAAACTGCCTGCTTTTACTGAGCACCCTCCCTCTGCATTTTGAGGAACATTCATTCTGTTCTACATTGCATAATTTATCATGAGCAGCCCCTCACATTTCAAACTTTGGGTGCCAGTATCTTATAATCCATAGTGTTTTGTGTTGCCTATTAATCTTTAACCTGGTTTGCTGACTAGCCAGCACTTCATGGGATCTTGTTGTGGTCACCCTGGCAGCTACAGATGTGTTTGGAGCACTGTGTCTTGATGTAGTGGAGGTAGAAAAACAGTACAAGAAAGACATTAGACCTGTTGGTCTGGAGGAGGACCACAAAAATGATCAGAGAGATGGAACACCTCTCCCATGAATACAAGCTGAGAGAATTGGGGTTGTTTAGCCTGGAGAAGAAAATGCTCCAGGGAGACCTTATTGTGGCCTTTCAATACTTAAAGGGTGGCTTATAAGAAATATAGGAATGGACTTTTTAGTAGGGCCTGTTGCAACAGGACAAGGGTTAATGGTCTTAAACTAAAAAAGGGTAGATTCAGCCTGGATATAAGGAAGACATTTTTACACTGAGGCTGGTGAAACACTGGAAGAAATTGCCCAGAGAGGTGGTAGATGCTCCGTCCCTGGAAACATTCAATGTCAGGTTGGACAGGGATTTGAGCAAAGATGTCCCTGTTCATTGCAGAGGGGTTGGACTAGATGATCTTTAAAGGTTCCCCCAAACTGTTCCATGATTCTATGGGTTGGGAAAGCTGTATATGTAATGTACAAATATCCGAAGACATTACACCTGAGAATTGCTAGAGCTGATAGTACAGAACAATTTCCGTTTCCATGCATGTTTTACAAAACACTCATTTGATGGCTCTTACTTTACTGAGTTGCTTGCTCCTTGAACGTATCATCTGAGGAAAGGCCTTCCCACAGCTTTTGAATGAAGGAGGGAAGCTTATTTTAAGAAGGACCAAGCCAAAAGTCTTTAAAGTGGCTGGTGTTTCCTTACTACAAAGAGAGAGGCTTTTGCTCATGAAAGAAAAACCACAGCAACCTGTGAAGAGATATTATATCTGAGAAATCCCTTCTTTTCCGGACATGCCCTCTTACAGGAATGTGCAAGATCACTGCAAGTGAAAGACAGCATGTGTATTTGCTTATTTTCCCTATTTCTTTGACATCCCTTCTACCTCCTGGGCAACTTCTACTCTCTCTTGTTATATCTACTGCAATTCCTGAGCCCCTGCACTACTCAGCTGCACTCAAGCCAGCTTGTGGGAGCAACACTATCACGTGCTTATTTCAGGATGCACTTCACGACTTTGTCCATGCCTTTTTGTGTTTATGTTCATCCATCTCCTGCATTTCACATATGAAATTGAAAAGAACACAGCTAGGTTTCAAGAGGGAGAAAAGCTGTTTGAGGTAGTAATCTAGTAGGACCTTTACCTCCACAGGGAAAGTACTGCCTTGTTAGTATGTACACACATGGGGTGTGGGGTAGAGTGTCTGGGATCCTATTCCAGTAAATTAAATGACAGAGATCAAACTCATCCTCTTCTGCACTCTTCTTCATAACTGATGTCTGCCAAGTGAGGCAATACTCAGGAAAACAAGTATTTGAGTCTAGTAACTGATGAGGCGAGTGGCATGCTACCGCCTGGCAACTGCAGCTTGTCCAGCCTCTGGTCCTGCAGGAAGGAGCATGAGGAAAGTGAAATGGGAAGAGTTAGCCTATCCTTTATTCTGCAGTGTCTGAGTAATGTATTCACAGGACAATGAGCTTCTAGCGGTGCATATCTTCCCCAATTCAGGCTGAATTCCTCACATTGATTTTATGGTAGGGGAGGTGGTGAACTTGGAGATCAGTCACAAAACAGGGATGAAAAGTGGCAGTGGCAGCTCTTACTCCAGAGCCCTCTGATGAGAGCATTCAACATGGGGAACACAAAGGGACAGCTGTCTGAGACCCTCCATCTCCCAGGTAGTCAGGAGCACTTACCCCATAAGCACTGTTATGCATTTTTACCCCTCTCTGTTGACTCTGTTCTCCTTTGTATGAGGCAGCTGACTCTCTGTTGGAGCTGAGGTCCCTTCTCACCAGTTAGTGAGCTGTCTTCTTCTGCATGCTATGAATATTTACATGTCTTATGCAAGCCGAAGAGCTTTGTGGGAAATCAAGGAGAGTTGCCCTCTGCAGAGCTCACAGCTTGTAGCATGACCTGCAGGGATCCAGGTGAGATGTCCGTGTGCACAGGGGCATCTTTACAGGTTGGATCTGGAAAGGGCAAGACATGTAATATGACTGAGAGAACTGAGGCAAGGCTTGCGGGGGAAGAGGACAAATTTTATTAGCTAAGGTAAAAATCAGGGAAGTTCTTATATGCATGTGTACACAAAGGACATGCAGTGGAGGGAACTATCAGTGGTAAAAGACGGGGGGGAAGCCAAAGGAAAACATGGGCAACCTTCCAGAAACCCTGTCTATGTCTTCTGATGTGTGCCCTTCTGCAAAGACTTGTGGTAGAACCCATTGCTTCACTGCAGATGGGCTGGAAAAAGCCCTGGAAAAATCTCCCTCCCATTTGACGTGCAGGAGGGAAGGGCTCTGTGATCCCTGTAGCTCTGTGATGAGCTATTGGTTGGTGTCCTTTGAGAGAAGGCTCAGCAGTCCCATCCAGACTTGTTAATGTCCACGTTCATGTAAGTGTCTAGACAGGAGTGATTTTCTCTGGTGTGTCTGCTCCTCTGGTATGTGAGGAGACATTTCAGTAGTCACTTCCAACTGCTGAAGACTTTCCTGACCACACGTCCAAGTGTTTTCATGACCTCAATCAGAATTTGTGAAGAAAAGGCAAAAATTTCTCTCTGTGTGGAGTGAGCAAAGTTATGCCTGGTCCAGAGGGAAAGCTTGGAAGAAAAGCAACACAGTTACAATGTGCTTGTGTTCTGTAAAGAAGAGAGTTATCTGAAGGTGTGTGCAGACCTCCAGTGTCCGATATGGCAGGGAGGGTGCTGCTGGGCAGGCTCCTCTCTGGAGTACAGCCATAAAACCAGCAACAAGTCGGTTGATGAGGTTCTGACAGGCGAGTGTGCAGCTCCCTGGGGAAGGTGCCTGGAGGACCCCAGAGGTGCCGAAGGGCAAGACTTCCCAACTGCAATGGCAGGTGGGAAGCTCTTAATTACTGCGACTGGCTTCTGCTGTGCTGAAAGCCACCACTGTTTTCCCAGGTGTGTATGTCCTGGTTTGGGGGAAGTTTTGTCACAGGTGGGTTTTGAGGGAAGACAGAAACTCCCTATCTGTGATGCCAGGCACGAGCACTGCTAGGAGGTCACTGTTGCATCCAGTCCTGGGGTCTAACAGAGCACTGTGCAATTCAGCTTGGACATGGCAGGCCATGGGAGGTCATGGGAGCTTCTGAGACCCCTAGGAGAAGGCCAGCCCCTGCAGAGGTGGATGTCTGAGATCAGGCCCTGGTGCTTACACCAAGGAACTGTAACTATACGAGGGTGAGCAGCTGCAGCGCCTGCTGGAGCGGAGGGTAGAACTCAGCTGGGTTAGCAAGGTCTCTCTCTCCACAGGCTGTTTTCAGTGGGTTTTCACAATACCCTTGAAAGTGGGAGAATGTCCCCACACGTTGCTGAATTGGTGCCCCAGGCCCTGGCCTCCTGTCTTGCTCTTGGAAATCCCTGCATGGCCCCCGTGCTGAGGTGCCTTCTGGTGAACCAAACAGCAAACCCAGACCCAGCCCTTTTTGGTTGTCTGCTCTCTGCTGCCATTAATCTGCTTGAGATAATTTGGCAGAGGCAATCAGAATGAATTAATTTGGCATTTGTAGGCTGTCAAATGTTTTTCCTGAGGCGGTTTTCTGTTGAGTTTGTGGACTTTGGGGATTAGCTGCTATTTAAAGCAGCGATGTATGAACTTCCTTGATGCCTTGTGCTCCATCTGTCCAGCTGAGCTGGAGGAAGAAGTGGTGCAGGTGGGTGCAAGCCTGCAATTTAGTGTTCTGCTGCTCTGCTTTGGCTCCTCCATCCCTGGTGGCATTGATATCACTGAGTTTCTAGCATCAAAGTGTGGGCTTTTGAATCTTCCTGTGTGCTGGGCTCTGCTTTGGAGACCTGTAGAGCCTTGACCTCTCCCGGAAGGGACTGTTACTCCTTGACAGCCTCTTCTCTGGGACTAAAGCAGCTGTTATGCCCTGTTTGCTTCTTGACACAGGCAATTCAACCTGCTGCTTCCTCTTCCAGAGTTCATCCTCTGCCTCAGGAGAGTCAATTTTCAGTCCTGGGAGTGAAGCAGGTAAATAGAAAGAATGAGCTATGAAAAAGGGGCAGAGGAGTCTGGGGAATGGTGCAGGGATATGGAGAACCCACAGCAGCAGTGCATCCAAAGAGGATGGGCCACGTTTTCCTGCCTGCCTGAGCATTTAAGCACATGATTCACATCTTTCACACCTGGACATCCATACCCTTTCTTAATTTACTCTTTGACTTGGGTGGACACAGTGAGAGCAACTGGAGTCGCAGAAGGCTGTGGTAAGATCCTGGAGTCTGGAAACCACATGTTGAAAGGCAGGTGCTTAAAAATGCATGTAGAGGCTGAGATCTGCAGCTTGACTTTCAAATGTGCAGAGAGTATGACATTTCTCACAGGCTTTTATACCAACCATGTGGAAACAAAACAACAAAA
Organism: Limnodromus scolopaceus; assembly: GCA_028565335.1. Taxonomy (NCBI): domain Eukaryota; kingdom Metazoa; phylum Chordata; class Aves; order Charadriiformes; family Scolopacidae; genus Limnodromus; species Limnodromus scolopaceus. The sequence continues at coordinate 52,439,629 of JAOXNO010000020.1, read as the reverse complement.
CTACCCAACAGATTTGTCTGTTGCCTGACATAAAATTTTCACCTTCCTTTTATGTCTGGGTCCACATTTTCCTCCTTTTTGTATCACAAAGGAGCTTTTGTGTACTTTGCAGTGGAAATTTAAAGGAAGAGCCAGAATGAAGAATAGAGTAGGTGCATTGGGTTTTCTGGTCTTGATCTTGCAATTGCACTTACCTGGGATGCTGCAACCTGACACAAGGACTGTGAGATCCACAAAGAATGCTGTGTTTGCCCATGATAGGCCTGCATTGGCAAGAGCCTGGCCAGCAATCCTGTGTTCAGAAGCTATAGCTCCATTTCACCCAGCAGCTGCTGGAGCAAGCCTTCTATCATCTCCTAGGTAGACTAATTCTTTGATCTTTCCTGTAAGCTTTGGTTTAAAACATGAACATGTTTTTTAAATGTTTAGATAAAAATCAGCACCCAGCCCAGACCTTCCTATTTTCAAACTAGGAATTTTTAACTGGACAGAAGTATAGACCTGTGACAAGAAGCAATGTCGGCTAGAACTCTCCTGGTGACTGATTTTGCATTTGAAAGTTACTATAGAAAACTTTTCAATCCAGAAATATTTTAGCCAGTGCTTGTTTAAATTGGATCGTCTTAAAATAGTGTGAGTTATTTTAAAGCCTTTTCTGCCTTGAGCTTCTTAGTACCTATTAGGAAATATTAAGTGTGCATTCACTATGCTAAAAAGAATAATGGAGATCTCAGAGCAATCAGTTCTGTGTGGGATGCTTAAAGCGTTAACATATTTTGAAGTGATTATTTCCAAATTAAGATACCTAGAGTTGGAAGTGATCATAATGTGACTTCCGCAGTTGAAAGACATGGAGTAGGAAATATAGCAAACTGGCAGTGTGTGTCCTGAATTAGGATTAAGTGCTCATGTGTGCACTCTCTCAGGCCATTGTTATAGCATTATTAATACCCATCCATATATAATTGATTTAAAAGTTATTCACCCTAAGAGTCAGTTTCTGTGATCTGAGAACTTCACATGGAGCTGCTAATCTCAGCCAATCTAAAGCCAATAATGTTGTTATTTGTTATTGTACAGCTAGTTTTATTGTTTCCTTTTTTTTTTCAGTGGAAAAATAGTGGATGGAGAGGCATGTGCCAGAGAAAGCCACATGATGCCTGACTGGCATGTGCAGTGGTGAGTTTCTGTCAGGCATGTCCACCCTGCTGTCCCTTGGGACCCTCATAATTTTGGGACCATTAATATTTGCTTCTCTCTGGAAACCCCAAGGAGTTTCAGGATCCCCAGCCAATCTGGGATGGGAGCTCTGGGTAGTGGCTGCAGTAACACCTTCAAGGTTTAAGATGCTTTTTCAGCCTGCGGTCATGAGGAGGTGGCAATTGCATGACCCTGTGGAAAGCAGAAGGGTGATGCTGTAGGGGAACCTGCATCTGAAGCAGGCAATAACTAATTGCCTGCCTCCCCCCAGGGGAAGTCTGGGGTGTGGAGAGGATGGTGGAAGGAGGAGGGACCCACACCTCAGAGCAGCATGGTCTGGCAGGGTAAGTAGTGTCAGGAGGTAGGCAGTGGGTAGTTGTGATATATAGGCTGGAGCAGTAGCTGTTTGCACATGTATTTTTGCAGGCTTCTGGGGGCTTTCTTTTTCTGAAAAGAAGGAAGTATTGCAGGGAAGGGGCAGCTTGTAGGGATGATGAAACTAGGGCCCATCTTCCCTGCTAAAGTCCCAGGTCCACTCCTGCAGAATGAACCTTCCTCTTTACGTGAGCACATCCCTGTTTATGGCAATTTTTCTGTAATGTGTGTTCATTAAAATGCCAGTTCCTCCCCCAAAACCAGAAAATGTTGCATGACAAAAAGTTGGGCTTAAGCCACAGCGTGGTAAAAATTTCACGCTCTTTCTATTTCCTTGTCCTGCTGCTTGGAGCCAACAGTTTAGGCATATCTCTCTGTAACTGCACAATCCAGAAGGACAGAGATTTCTATCCACTTCTTCGGCTGATGCAGCTCTTTCTAAGTCCACCTTATTACTGAAGTTGCTGCTAGCTGCTACTTAGCCAAGGAATTCAACACAAATACATATCACACACACAATTTTATAGTTCTGCATGGCTCTTCACCCAAAACCCAAAACAAAATATGTCTGGCCTGCATTTAATCTTAAAAGATTCTCCCTAGTCTACTGAATTAATGATTTATCTTCCTTATAAAATGTTCTAACAGCTATGCTGTTAGAAATGAAGGGTAATGTCTGCACTTGGGGCCTTCTCCTTACACAAAATTGCCTCAGCCTTCAAGTTCCTTTGTGTTGCAGTCAGTGCTCTGCAACAGTGTCTCCGTGTTTGTCAAAGGAAGTGATAGTTTTTTCAGTGTCTTGAGTAATAGTGGAAACAAACAGCTTCTAGTGGGTGTTAAAATGCTTTCCTAGTTTGAAAGGTTCATACAGCAGACATTTGCAAAAAAAGCACTGGTTATTGGCATCTGCTGTAAAGACAGTAAAATTAATTCAAATCAAACTGGGTACAGAGAGGGCATGATAATCCACCTTCTCCTCCCACTCTGCAAAGAGCCACCCTGAATTTTGCAGCAGTGACTGTGGCATTGCTGCAGATGGATGCTGGATGAAGGAATGGCACAAGTTTGGAGACCAGCAACCTGCCACCTTGTTGCCGCAGGTGCTCAAGTGACTGACTGACAGCAAGAACGTACATTGGCTGTGACACAGTAACATAAAACAAGGAGGGAACTGGGGGGATGCTATGTCCTTGTGTGGACATCAGCACTCACATGATGATTTGAAGTTGTTGAGCTGAGTCATTGCTCTGCTGCATGGTGCAACAGACATGACAAGGGGACAGGAACATGGATCCTACCTGCAGTGCTGCTCCTTTGTGGTGGTGAGGCCACAGAGTGTTGCCCATCTTCCTTGCTTCCAGTTTTTGCTAAACAAGGTGCAGAGCTTGGGGCTGAAGTCCCACTCTGTGGTGGAAAGCCTGTCTTCTCCATTAGGTGCAGTGTATTTCAGCCAGCCATAACATGAGCTTGCTGGTGACATCCCCCCAGTAACCCCTCTTAGACTGACAGCTGGGACAATGTCCCAGACAATGGGACAAAGCTTGCTGACGTTCCCTGGGATGTGTGCCAACACATCACCCACTGCTGGATAAATTTGCCCTTGTTATTAGGAAGAGAGGGGATTCTGCTGTCCACTGTAAGGAGCCAGATAACTGGGGGACCATGTTGCTGGATGGGATAGAGGCATTAGGGGGGCATAAAAGAAGTTAAAATGCAAAGGTTGTGGTACACATGTGGAAAGAAAGGAAATAAATACTGAGATAGGTCACTTCTCTATGAAATAACCTGGAACACATTTGAGTTGGGTGCAGACAAACCATTTGGACAAACAATGGTCTTTCAGGTGATGGAGAAGAATGCAGACCATATTCAGTGTGACAGAGCTTATCCTGGACGTTCGCATGGAACTGTACCCCAGAGGGAGTTTGGGGCACAAACAGCAGCATTGGGGTGGAAGAAGAGCAACGGTGTCACCTCTGTGCTTGCCACTTGCCCTGGCATGGGTTCCTCTACCAGAAGTCTGAGGTGAACGTGCTGCCACTGTGCTGATAGGTCCCCAGAGTGCCCAGCCTCTTGGATACTAGGGAAGGGACTGCCTGCAACTCAGGGATCTAGCACCATGTCCCATCACTCCTTTATCTCAGCATAACCTTTTGCTGCTTCCCCTTGGGCACCACTCCTGGCTGATTGAAGCACAAGACAAGTCTGTCATGCTCTGGCTTATGCTGGTGGGAGCAGCTTGGTCTCTTCTTGGAGTCACGCAGCAAGGGAAGGAGGGAGGAAGGGGCCATGACTGGATGCCAGGCCCCCCCTTTCTTTCTCACTACCTCAAGGAGAGAAAGGCTACGCAGGTAGTACCTCCTTAGACTAAGGAAGGCCAAGGACACAAGAAGCATGGGCAAGGTACTTATGGTTACCAGCATAAGGTCAAAACCTAGCTTTGATAGCATGTATGTTTGGTCTGTCTGTGTTGCCACCATCTAAGTGGTCTGCGAAAATCAGCAGCATCTCAAGCTAACTGGGGTGGATGGACTTGTATGTCTCTTGCTTGGGACTAGTACATCCACATTTTGTGGCAGATGACTCTCATGTCCTTTGGATCCTACACACCGTGTATCCTGAAACAGGATGAACTTTTGGGGTGGACATCTATAGGATGATCTCAGGGAGCTATCATGGGCACAAGGCACCCAAGAGCGTCTGTCTGTCTGGGGAGGATAGTGGAAAAAATATACTATCAACTATGCCCAGATTTCCTCTAAGAGGGAGTTAGACTGCATGAAATCATTGCTACCAGTCTGGGATCAGAGTCTGGGAGTGAAACAGTCTAGGCTTGAGCTGTTGACTGGCTTTGACTGCTGCTGCATTGAAGTAATACTTCACTGCTCTTGATATTTCTGGCTATATTAATATTTTAGAAGACCTTGCAGAAAAGCTCAGAAGGGTTTTCCTTGCTAGCTGAAGGGCCAATTTTTCATTGTTATCCCAAGGATTAACTCTAGTGCTCAAACAGCTGTGCAGTTTTCTTTCCTAGCTCTAGAAGTAGCTGATACTGTCTCTGAGAGACTGTATGACTTCTTGAATGAAAAGGAAAAGCACAAAGATTTTCTGTAAGCTTCTCTGCTCCACTATTCAGTAACATATAGCATTTGTTCACAGCAAACCCCTTCTCACTAGGAGAGGCTTTTCTGCTCTTCTTGGTGAAATATGTACTGTAACATTGAAGTCCTCTAAAGCGGATATTTTCTGCTTCCAAGGGAAAAGCTTTAAAAAGCAGTTGGATTTAACCTTTCCTCCATTGGAGGGAGGTGAGAAGATGATAAAAGTTGCTTTTATACCAGTTTGCTTCCCTTTCTTAGCACATTCCACTGAGATAACAAGATAACTATTTATTACCCAAAGCTGTAATGCTCTTCTAACCAGAGGTCTAACATTGGCTTTCCTTCCCACATAAACATTTCAGACTGGAAGCTGCAGACCCAGGTGATGTCCCCTCTGCATGTGCTCCACAGCTGCACCTCCATTGGCTTCACAGCTGTGTGTGCCGGCTTTGTGTTTTGGAGGAAGACACATTCCCTGTTTTCCAGGTTTCTCTTGGGGTTTGGACTGTAGTGAGTCTGGCTGCAGCTCTTGTGATTTCCTTTCTTTTTCCTTACCCCTGGCGTTTCCCATGGCGGCAGCTGGCTTTCCCCATAGGCCAGCTCAGGTCTGTACTTCCACACCAAGCAGGGAGGAGGCAGCAAGTGCTGGTTCAAAGTAAGCCCCAGGGGACACTTGCAGATTCATTTGAGGAAAAGCGGAGAGCTAGTAGCTCAGCGGGAGAGGGTGATAGGAAAGAGCTGAGACTGCTCTTCTTTTCTTCTCCATATGAAATTCTGTAATAAAAGTCAAAAAGACTTGTTTTCTCTTGTAAGGAAAACTGATTTCATAATGAGTGAGTAGGAGATTTCATTTCTGACAGGATGGGCTGGCTCAGGGCTCATAAAACCGTTACGCTTCCAGCTCTTCCAGATATGCCATCTCTTCTGGAAATGATGTTTGACTGAAATCTGCCATGTTTGGATGTTTGCCTGTAATTCCAGATGTTCAATGGCCTGGTCAGAATTGTTATGCAGTAATTTAGAGTCCATGCACTGCAGATGAACTGGTGTGTCCTGTGCAGGTGCTTTATTTGCTACAGACTGAAATGGATGCATTGAATATTTTGTATATGATGCAGAGAGGGTTGTGTGCTCAGGATACCAGGCAATCAGTGCACAGTCTTGTCTGTGGTGGTCTCCAATGAGCTGGATATGCATGTCTGTGACTTCTGTCCTGCAAAACCCTCCATGGGGAGAAACATGACAGCCTGGTTTGGGGGAAGGTGTATGAGACTGAATAATTAAAGTGCTTTTGTTGTAAACAGGCTGTTGAAAACCTCTGCTTGGCAAGATGGAGATTATCTTCCCCCCGAGGCTAAGACACCCCCTTTTGCAGGTCAAGTCTATAAGCATAAGTGGAGTAATGCTTGCCAGACCACCCAGTTCTAGTATCCAGTCTCCGATTATGACCAGCAACAAACACTCTACTGGACAAATGGGAGATAATATTTGGTGACAGTCTGGCAATTCACCAAAAATCTTGGTTTGACACCTCTGCTGGCTAAGTTATGTGGAGAAAAAGACTTTTTCCTGTTTTGGGGGCAGGCTGTTGCGGAGTTGAATGGTGGCTCTTGTTCTGTGATGTGAGATTAGTGATTTCCTGACTGTCACTCCATGACTGTCCTCACCTTCTCCAGCTGTCCCTCCTTGGCAAAAGTCCATGTCACCTGCCCTTGTGCAGGGGACCTGCTCCTTTCCCTGGCCCCACTGTCTGTCTTTGGTCCCTCTGCCCTTTATGGCCACTGCCGTGGCACTCAGTGGCAGGTAGCCTTGTGTAAGCCCAACCATTTCCCACTTGCTCTCCCAGCTCTTAATCTCTGATCCTCATAGCATGGTAGCTAAAGGATCTTCTTGTTACTTCCAGTCATGGCTCTCTTTGCTGATGTTTGGGAAGTGAGCTTGTAAAATGTCCCTGGTGTGCTGAGAGCTAGAGGTGAGAGAACAAATTTTAATTACCCTCTGAATCCGATGGGTTGGACAACCTCTCCCTGCAGCCTGAAATCACTGTGCCTTTTGTTCTGTAAATCAGGTGCTTTATTAGATATACCATAGTGGAAATTGCAATGTAAAACTGAGTGTAGACTTATTTTAGACACAGTAGTAGCAGAATTAAGAAGGGAAATATCTTTGACTTACTGGGGGAAGTAATTTAGGAAGAAATTGGAATGGTTAATTAGAGAAAATTATCTCAGTCTAATAGTTTAAAGCTAATTTAAATGCTCCAGTCTCTTTCATATAAGGAAAAATCTCTTCTAATAGCTTAGATTATTATCAAGGGATGTAAGTTTAGCAGTAGCAACAAATTTTTATAAATTTTCCATCTAGAAATATTGTTAAAATGGTGCCCAAAATACTGTGACAGAGATTTAAAAACCATAGTGGGTTTCTTTTTTTTTTTCTTTTTTTGGGGGGGAGTGGGAGAGTGGTGGCATGGAAGGTTGGGGACAGGGAAAGATTTATTGAGCTTTTCCAACTTTGATGTACAGCATAAGGCCTAGAAACTTTGAGATCAAAAGCCATGCCTGTGTGATTCCTGGATTTTAAACTTTCAAAAGAAAAGCTTAATTGCTTGCTAAATCCCAGGATTTATAGAGGTGCCAGTAGAAATGCTTCTTTTTCACAGTAGGTATCATATTACAAATTCCCAAAACATTTTGTTTGGCTTAAACTAAGAAATTTAAAAAAGCCTCAGGTTAATTAACTACACTTCATTTATTTAATCTTTTATTTATGCTCCCAGTTTTTAAACTAAGAGCTTGGGAGTGATGTTCGACAGCTTTCCCATAGCAGAATTCTGGCTTTCACCTACCAAAGACCTGAAGTTTTGCAGGTTGTTGCTGCTGCTCTTGAGGTGATAGTAGATGGTCAGCTTGCAACTGCAGAGTTGCTGCAAAGGCATGACCAAAATGAGACAGAAACCCAGCTTGTCCCATTACCACTATGTTCCAGTCTCCTTTGCCTTGGTTTGGGTTGTCTGTTGTTTCCTCGGTTATTTCCTTTGCTTTCTAATGCAGTAGTTTTCTAGCTGAAGACGCTCCTCTCCCTGATTGCTTGCTAAAACTTTAATCATTCAAGAGAAACCTTGGTTGGATGTTACTGATTTTTCCAGTTAGAAGAGACCATTACTCTTTTTCTGGCTTCCCTAGTTTCCTGTGCTGCCCAGACTATCCCACCCGGTGCAAACAAGGTAGTGTATTGGAGAAATAAGGACAAAACAGGGCCTGGAGATGGGCCTGTTCCTGTGAGAGAGCTGCGACAGCATTTGCTGCTGTCAGCACCGTACTTTTTCTGCGGCAATATGGAGCATTTGGATATCAAATTTTTTAGTTCCTACTTTCATTTACCTTCATTCTCACAAGAACTAAAAGCAAGACAGCTGACAGCTTCTTCCTCACTAAAAAAACCCCTTCCTTCCATAATCAGTAAAACCCTGTTGCATAGTTACAAGTTTAGCATGAGTCTAGGCACCAGCCTGTGTATGGCCATTAGGCTGTGCGTGAGGGAGACTTTGTATGGGAGACTCCAGAAAACTGCCTTAATGAGTCAGTACCGTACAGCCCACACAGGGGTAGCCCTTTATTTTCTCCTCCTTGCAGGTGGTAACCTATTAAGCCACTCTAAGATGCAGCTCTACCCTCACAACTCCAGGTGGGATGAATGCCATTTAGTCACTGGGTAGATAACATATGTCTCATGACAGTATCTGCAATTACCTAATGAGAAGTTGTAGGATATTTTTTCCCTTTGGGAGATACATTTTCAATGTAATTATGCATCTCCTACACCGGGGATGCTTTGCTTCAGCTAGTGTGAATTCTGTTTTTCACTGCAATTTTTGCAGAGGAGTGGGACAGATTCTGTTAGTCTAGAATAAATATGTAGTGATTCATATTTTCAGTAGAATAATTCCATTATGCCAATGTTACTATAAAAAACTTGTCACCTTATTATTTTTTTTCTGTATAGCACAGTTCTGACAGTATTGTGTTTTGAAAAACATTAGAAGAGTGGATTAATTTCCATAGAAGTGGTCAGCACTCCACTTCTTATATAAGCATGATGTGGCAGCTTTGGTACCAGAATACAAATGGCTCCTGAAGGTATCTTTCTACCTACAAATTTTAATGTTAGGAACTCTAATAACAGTGAAATGCAGTGATGACTCCTTTGTGCCACTCTGGTACAAAGCTGGCAAGCAGGGAACATACTGAGCTGATGACTGCATTCCCAAATGTTCATTAGCATTTAGCCCACAACTTCTTTAAACAGGACCAAAATGGGTATTCACCTTAAGTTACAAAAAGAAGATATAAGAAAGTAATCAGCACATTCAGTGCTGTACGTATGCTTTCAGGTATCAATCGACCTTCTGCCTTAGTGGAGGCTGAGAAGAAACAACCCACAAGCAGATTACTTGGTAATAACCCGATGCCCATGATGTTTGTATCTTTCCATGAAGCAGCTGATTCTGGCCAAAGGATTTTAGCTGGGTACACCACTGGAGTTTTCTAGTATCACAGATGCTGTGGTTACAAGTGCAATTAAAACTTTTGGAAGAGATGACATAATAGCACATGGGGTAAAACCTGAAAATATGGCCAGATTTTGGTCTCATTTGGCTTAATTTTAATGTGGAACAAATCCAAGAATTTAAGCAAAATTAGTTCATGTACAGCTACTGTAAATTGAGCCTGAGTTTGCTCCCAGCTGCCACATGCCTTGGTCCACCCCCGCCCCTCAGCCTTCCTCTCCAATGCTCAGGCAGCATGCTAGCCTGATATTGTGCTGGCCATAGGGAGATGTTTGCTGTGTGTGGGCTCATGCTCCTTGGTGCCTCATTTGCTCTGTGGCTTTGCAGAGGTCCAGATTCCTACACCGGACCTAGGTTCCTGCCAGCTGTCATGATCAGAAGGCATGACAGCAATGAGACTGTACTTAAAATGGTTTCATATACCTACTACCTGCATTTGTAGTGCCTTAAACATGCCAGTACAAATAAATCCTGATGGGGAAGAGAATTTACAGGGGTAGCATGCAGCTGTAGAAGCAAGGGAAGACAGCAAAAGCTGGAGCGGCATGGAAGAGAAGAGGTGGGGAATCTGGGTGTGAAATGTAGGGGCAGGTCAGAGCTGGGAAAGGAAAGAGGCAAGCAGCTGTTAAAGTGGTTTGAATCAGTGTGGAGAGCTTTCATTGAACAGGTCAAAGGGAGAAAGGGAAGTCTCTCCTCCTATTTTTAGCCAAGCAGCTGAATTGCTCTACTTCCCTATCTGCAGGGGTCAGGTGGTAATGGAAGTCACCCTCTGAGCAGCCGCCAAGCAGGAGGAGGGCTGTGCTTTGCCTGCAAGTACAGCTGATTTCCAAGTGCTGTGTGATGGCACATGCTGTGGCATAGACCCCCCGCCATGAGCTGAAATCCAGGAAAATGAAAATGCTGAGGGACCCAGACATGGATGGGCACATGCCTGCTGGTGGCTGTCCCAGGGGACCCGGGGACATTGGGGGCTGCAAGTGGCCCTCCATTCTCAGCTGCTGGGAGACCAAAGCTACGCCTGGGCAGAGGTGTGTCCCATCCTGCAGGTGAACTCTCCATCAACCTTGTGCGGAGCAGCCAGTATCCATTTCAGCATTTGGTGCTGAGCCTGTGAGCTTGCACGCCACATCATGTTGGGTATCTTTGGTAAATCCTCATCTATCTAGGGAGATTAACTTCCTAATTTATCAACAAACACTTCGTACTTTTCCAGAATGCAATTCAGTGCAGTTATATTGGGTTCCTGCCTTGCTTTGTGCTTTGAAAGAGCCCTTATCTCTGTCTAATGACTGCAGAGTACATGCTTCCACCTCACATGGTTAAGTTAGGTCATGCTGTATATATACTATTGATTTCCCCTGGTCCATATCCAAGAATTAATACCATATATTTCTGGCCTTGTGGGAAGGTATCATCTCAGAAATACAGATTAATGTGTGTAATGAATGCCTGACTGAGCAGATAAGACAGGAGACGATGTGTAAGGCTGAGTGTGGTAAAGGAAGAGAGAGGATCAGGGCAGTTCTTACATCAGTGTGACTAACACAAAGACCTGCCCAGGTTTCCTTCTCTACAAGGAATTCTTGGTGATGTGTTGTCAGAAGCCATTTTCATTAGTGGTGGTCTGTTGGAAAGTATAAAAACTCTGTTTGTTGTGCAGATCTTTTTTTTAATTAACATTTTTATTTTTTCTGTAACGTTTTCTTCGGCCACCACAATCCTGAAGATAGTGTTTGAAGAAGAAATGGATGAACTGACATCAATTTTTTGTCCTCCAGAGGTCTGTGAAGACGACATGAAATGTAGAAGGTAATTCATCACTGCCAGGATCATATCTTTCATGCAGAACATGGCCATCAGGTTTATTTTTTGGTTTTGTGACTTTGAGTTATTATCCGCAAAGGGTGAGTGCAAGGGGCCCACACAGGATGGAGTTCCTGTGGCTATCCATTGAGACAATTTCTTGCAGCTCACCTTATGGCTGGTGAGAAGCTGGCCTTTGCTGGGGCTGTGTGGTTTGCTAAATGCAGGCATGCACAACCAAATGCGTGGCTTGTTGCTCCACTGCCGGTGCAACAGCAGAGGAAGCAGCAGAGCTGATTCATCCCCTACAGATTAAGAGTGTCATCAATGGGCCATAACCTGATGGAACATAGCCTAATAAAAAAGGGCCCTATCAGCATCAATGGCATTCATGGCCACAAAACAAACTATCTTGTTCTTTTGTATCTGCTGTCATTGCTTAGTTTACACTTGTGGATATGTATGGCTTTCAGTAAGGAGAATAAACTCTCTGGGAAGAAGCTTGTTGGAGGGAAGGAGGATAATCAGGCAGCAGCAGCTGTCCTCTGGGCACCTTTCTTCTGTTCCACTTCCATGTGGGAGTGAGAAGCTCTGGCAAAGGTTAGTGTTGAGTCTGTGTCTGTTCTGAAATTGGTTTAGGCACTTCAAAGATACCATGAGGCAGTGACTTCAGGTCATTAGTTTTCCTAAGTGTCTCAGATCAAGGAGTTGAAGAACTGGAGACAGTAGGAGCACTCACTGCTAGTTTATCTCTGGCATGTAGGAGGAAACAGTTGGTATGATGTGTCTGGCTAATTGTGGCATAGGTGTGGTCAGTCCTTTCCTGCCCAAGGTTCCTTGCAGAAGCAAGGTGTTGATGGCACAGTGCTTTTCCACCTTTAATTACATTGGCCTTGGGTGGCTGATGAATGTTGTCGCCAACATGTATTACAGATTCACATGTATCTGTGATCTCATCCTTCTGTTTTCCTCAGTGCCTCATGACCTTGTCCCAGGACACAGCATGTGTGAGGACCATGTGCTTTTCCCCAGCTCCTGCAACAGATACCAGCAAGATATTGGTATCTTTTCCTCCCAACCAAGATGTCTGCATGGCTCCCAACATTTTTTCAGGACAGGGGTATGAGTCGTTTGAGCAGAGAGTGAGGTCAGAAATCAGGCAGGCAAGATGCAATGAGTAGATTCACACCTGGCCAATTTCTGGGATGGTTTCTGGGCACTTCTTGGTACGTTTCTGCCAACTCATTTGCAGGTGTGGCTGGGGCTCATACCTCCCTTCATGATGCTGTTACTGCGCTGGCTGCTGATCTAGATGAAAAGGTTGTTAGGAAAGAAGGATAGCTTGGAAGCAAAGAAGTTGCCTTTCTGGGTCTTCAGCCCAGTCTTCACAGGGGCCGCAGGAAAATACAGCTCAGGCAGGCTTGGGTTCTGAAAAACTGTGGGTTGGATTTGGGCAATTTAGCCCAGTTCCTGCTCTGGATCTTTCAGCTGGTGAATGCACTGCCAGATCCTGAAGTGGACCTGAGCGCAGTGGACAGATGGCTCCTGCTGAGCTTATGGCTGCTGACTGCCTGCTGGCCCTAGAGGAAGAAGGGTAGCACTCCATGCTCTCAGCTCAGCTATTCTGACATGTGATCTTGCTGTAGCAGCTGCCTTTTATTGCTGGGAGACACCACTAGGCTTCAGGTGGTAGTTCACAGCTCAGCACCTGCTGGGAACTGTGACCTGGCACTCCCTACCCTTCTGCACAGAGGCAAACCAGCCTGCTCTGTCTGGAGTGCTAACAGGAGCTTGGTGAGTGTTAAGGCCAACAGTTAATAAATACACAGAAGCTGGGCACACAGCGTACTGCTGCGTCCTACCTCTGCTCTAAGGTCTGGGCTTTGTGCTCCCTCTGCTCTAAGGTCTGGGCTTTGTGCTCCAGTGCAATCCCAAGGTGGGAGCTGGCATGTTGCTGCAAAAGGAAAACCACAGACACTCCTGTCACAGATTTTTCACCAAAGTAATGCTCAAATATCAGTAGCTCAGCATCTCTGCCTGGCTTAGAAAAACACATTGAGTGAGGCATCATACCACCTTGGTCCCCATCCACTCTCAAGGTGATCCTGGGGACTCCAAGGAACTTCACTTCTCTTGGAAGGGAGCCAGGAAGTTAATTTTCACCAGGGATGCCAGGCTTTTGGGCTAAGAATTATACCTCCCATTGAATGGCTGGAGATGTGCTTATCTACTTTCAAGAAAGGGCTATGGGAGGCCCAAAGAGCAATGGAAGAGTATCAAAGAGGTTTTTGAGCTGGCTTTTATAATTATTTTAATATTTCTGAGACTTTATTATACCCGTGATGTCTTAGGGCACTGAAAGACATCTTATTATTATTGTTCCAGCTGATGTGATGAATCGCCATTGGCACTTGATCTCAGCTAGAGCTGATATGTCTACATACAGCTGTCTGTACCTGCTGTTCTGGTCTTGCAGCTTTTTCCATTGTGCAGTTTCTGTGTATAAGATCAGTGGTGTGATTTGAACATGAGGTATTGAGGGTACTGAGGTTTCCAGGAAGCTGAAAGGTACATGAATGAGACTTCAGTGATGTGTGTTTGCGTCTTGACTCATTTGGAAATCCAACAGATGAAGTAATCTTCTTTAAAGTTTGCTGGCAGAGGAATCACAGATGTATCAGGAGCACTTTCGATTTTCTGGCATTGCTTCATAATTCCAGCCAATCTGGCCTTTCTGCTTCAGGCCTGGTGTTCCCCAGAGCATATTTCAGCCTGACTTCTCACAGGCGGCACATGAGTCACAGTGGTTCACAAGAAGGTATTTAGCTCTTTTTCTGCATCTCGAACACTAATTCACTGTGCACATTTTCAGGTGCATGGCAGCAGATGTCTCAGGCAAGCAAGGAGAGTGACTAAGAGGCAAGGATGTGTGGTGGATGCACCCTGGAAATGCTGCGATGTTATGTAAGCATGGAGGACCTGGGCTTGGTGTCAGTTTTTAATCACAGCCTTGAACACATCCCTGCCTCTCCCAGCAGGCTCAGACTAAGCCACTGACATGCACAACAGCTTCAGTTCAACAAGGCTTGATGCTCCTGGGTTTAATGCTGTCCTGCCTACACCAACCCTTGGCAATACCCTTGTTTTTGGAACAAATCAGGGGTAAAGCAAACAAAGCCAAAAGGAGAGGAGGCAAAAGGAGAGGAGGCAAGAGGAACTGCTGATGGTAGTTACTGTTTAGTTCAGGCAGATGAAAGCTTTTATTATCCTTTGCACAGTATCCAGGGGAACCTCAGGATCTCCGTAGCAACAATGCAGCAGGCAAAGGAAGTGTCTTAATTCCTGGAGCAATTGTGCTTGTGCAGGGCTTTTGGCTCATGGGGACTATCTGTCCTGGTTGTGATGGAATGGAGAGATGCTACCTCCTTCCACAGTAGTTCCAGGCAGCAAAAATGGCAAAGACTAAAATTTCTGGAACTAAGAAAGAGCAAAAAGAGCAGTCATGGTCTAAGGGACCATGTGGTTGCTCCATGAGGAAATTATTCTCCAGTCATTAGCTGAAATGCACTGCCAGTCTGTACATCTTGCAGAGTAAAGCTGTTGTGACTTTCTCTTTCCCTCGGCTCTCAAAAAAATTGAGCTATTCAAATTACTTCCCCCCTTTTCTATCTCCATTTAGTCATTCCTTCATCCAAATCTAATGTTTCCTTGTTTCTGAAGATGGCATACCTGATCTTGTCATTATTTCTCTTACTACTCTGCTACAAGTGGATCATTACGAGAAAATAGAAAACTGTACCCTCTCAGTTCCCTCAGGACTGTCTTTATGAAGGATCCCAAATTTCCTTGGTGGCAAAGCTTTCAAAGACAAAATGCAGCCTTCTACAACAAGCAGGTACTAAAGTCCTTCAGGAACTTAAAGACCACTGACACTGGAGACAAAAGGCTCCGTGTGTGACTATCACTTTACAGGTTTGATTTTAGATTTTTAATTTTGAAATTGTGCATCCCTTCTTTATTATATAGGCCATCAGTGCATCTTTAATTTCCTCTGCATCTTGGATTTGTTTACCTGATGCAGTTCCCCTGAAAGGCACCATGACAAGGTGCCCTTTGTATGTGTTTAACTTCAGATGAAGGCAGTGTCTGAGAGTTGGTTGTGTCCCTCCAGTTCTTCCAGCACTGTGCTTTGTTTTGCTTTGGCTGGGCTGGCACATAAACATCTGTAACCAAATCTGAGCTTTTGAAAAAAAATCCCTCAGTCTTTCCTCATAAAGTCTTGAAAAAACACCATGTTGCACCTTACCTTCACATGTAAGCTCTGTTCTTGGCAGATACAGGAGTGTCTTCTTCCAGAAATGGGATTGCTGGGAAAGAGTTCATAGCTGGTCCCATGTGCCTGTGGGATCGGTAGCTTCTTTCTGTTGCTCACCAGGGTGTAACTTCCAGGGATCTTGTTCAGGTAAGAGCTGCACGCTGGAACAGAGTTTGCCTTTCTGCTTATGTGAGAGGTATTTTGTCTAAAGTGTGTTTTTTCCCTAGATCGTTGTGATGACTGGAATCGAATAGAGCACTCCCTTCCCCAGTGGGATGCATTGCCTTCCCTTGTCTTGACATGAAGAGTTTTCCTGACTAAAGGAGGCAAGGCTATATCTGGGTAATTTTGCTGTTCTCTAGCGCACTCTGACTAAAATTTGCTTTACCACTAATGCACATCGCACTGCAGATACCTTGACATGGTGTAATTATCTCTCCTTTATTCAGCTCTGCTATGGATATCTGTGTACTATGCCACTTTCCACATCAGCAGGGTAAAATTTTGCCAGCTTCATGGTTATCCAGCATTCCATGTGCTCAGTCGTTTGGAGTTGAATTCATGTCCCCCCCAGTTTAATGCTATTGCAGCACTTGCAACCATGATGAGATAAGCAGAACTTGAGCTGATGATTCATTACTGGAAGGGTGTTGAGCATACAAATGAAAGGGCACAATCAGCAGTGGAGCTTGTTTTGCGTGTTTCTGCTCTACTTTGCTTCACCAGCGGGAACATTTCTAAGATGAGCCTGCAATCCTCTGCAGCCCTGATGGCCTGCTCTCTGGTGATGTAGTGCTGTAGAGATTCCTCTGACATGCACAGGCACTGGAAGGGGTCTTGTACCTACTGAGTGTGAAGTGCTGCTGGCATGCACCACTGCTAAGCACCTCCTCTCCTGGTGGCCTCTATTAGTGCTTTTTATTACTCAGGCAAGTTAGCAGTTCAAACAAACACCAAAAGGAAAATAGCGGGCATATGCATCTCACTGCCCTCGTCATATAAATCAGAGTGCAGTGAGGAACACTTATTATTTGTGTGCTTCTAGCTACTTGTAGATGGCCACAATCCAGATTAAATGCTGTGTGCCAGTACATCCAATTGTCAATAAGAGGCAGCTTGACTCAGCTAAATCAAAAGCTTTTTCTGCATATGACAGAGAAGTGTTGCTAAAGTTGGCTGACTCCTGGACTGTGTAAAACATATTCCAACTGAAATGCTTTTTGGTTTGGGTTTTTTTTTTTTTTTTTTGCTAAACACCTTCCAGCTTCTTTTTGAAGAAATGCATTCAGAATTTCCTGTAAGGCACATGGCAAAACTGATAGTTTTGCCCTGCTCTCCTTTTGATGAAAAGATTCAGTTTTTGGTGTAATTCTATTGACTGAAGTGGTTTTATTTCCATTTTTCCTCATCAGAGAGGACAGAATCAGGACCTGACATTTATCCATTGGTGGCACAAAGGTCCGTGCTGGCTGAAAGGCAGGTGGAGGTTAAAGGGAACAAGCCTTAGTAAGGAACACAAGAGGATCAAGGTATCAGCTCAGTTTCTGAAAGGTCTCCTGTTAGTGCTGAAGCAGGCAGCAGAAATCAGCAAGTGGTGGTGTGGTAGACCAGCAACACACCCATTATCAGTGCAGTTGCTCATGCAAGCATTTATCGAGCTCCTCAGGGAAGTAGCTGAACCAGGCTATTACGCTGCCTCCCAGGTGCTGAAATAGCCTGTTGTCTCCTTGCATTAGCTATTTGCGTTGACGTCCTCGTGGTATTTCTAAGTTGAAGTGGGTAAATGTTTGTTCTGGAGACACACTTTGATGCCCATCTCCTCTGAGCAATACAGTTATTCAGAGAAGTGAGGAAATTTAGCATGCAATAGCTCAGGAAACTCACTCTTTCCTATTTGGAGCCCTAATTAGAGCAATTAATCACTGCTGCTTCTGCTGTCTAAGCTTCTAGGCTAGAATATATTGTCCTCTCTTATGTCAGAGCATAAATGTAAAAATGGTTTCCCTTCACCTGACACTTTGCCAGTAGAATCCTTGTTAGTGTCTGCCTCCTACCAGATTCTATCTTGCCTGAGAGCTGGAACTGAAAATGTACAGAACAAGTTGATGTGGTTGTTCCAAAAGAAATAAGAGGTGTCAAATTTTAAGAGATCAGTTTCTACTCTGTTTGTGTGGGTTTTAGTTGGATTTCTCCACTTGAAATACCTTGCTTGGGTATTTCTCATGGGTTTCCATTTTGCTGCAACAAGACTACTTTTTTTTTTTTTTCTGGAAATACCTGGACACTGTAGTTAGGGGTGTTCTTTCTACTTGATGCAATTAAAACTTCTCCCCACAAAGCCCCTATCTATCAAAGTTCTCCAGGTATGTGCCCAGGGCAGGGTGAGAATGAGGTTGCCTCTGTGTGTTTTAACTCCATCTCTGCCCTTTGGCCTGTCCATTATTTCTTAATTTAACTGGTTAAATGCGTGATTGTCACTCCACTTCCCCTTCTTCCCCCTGTATGAGTGTGCATCAGCTGGTGAACTTAAGCAGCTGCAGATCACAGCACAGTACCATGGCCCTCTCTATCTCAAACTATGCAGCACTGTAAATTAGGGACATCAGTGCTTTAGTCTCTCTTCTGTGTGGTCTTGTGATACTGATAACTCCTTCAGGGGAGAAAGGCATTTCTTGTGGCGCCTGACCTCCTGGTGTACTGTGCCCTGTGGTGCACTGGGTCCCTGGGCTACAGAATATCTCACAGGCCTTGACGGTAAGGCGAGCAGCTGCAGATCTCAACTGCCCCCCTCCTTGTCTCTTTTCCCCGTGAGACCACTGCAAAAGTATGATGGTACCTTCCTGTTCACAGAGCTGCAGGTTTCACTGGGGCCTCCCATGGAAAGTGACTAGTTAAGAGTCAGGTGTGGCTCCATGATGCTGGCAGCGCCTGCACTTCTGTTGACATTAGTAGCTGAGTGGGGGTGTTCTCCTACTCCACCCACTGGTGAGCTTGCCTCACCAGTGGCAGTGACCTGGCTAATGAAGATGGCCATCTGTCCACAGGCAGCATACACATTTTAGCTGTGCACACACGGGACTAAAAACTCCCAATATGTAGCTATGAATAGAGTAGGTACTGAACTGCAAGTCTAGTCTAGTCATGTATAAAATAGTTCTTGAATAATCACCTGGAGATTTGAAGCATTTCCAGCTGCACATGTAACACAAGTTGAAATTCCTGTTATTGTTAGCCTTCACATTATGAACAGCATGACAGCAGAATTGTGAAATATCCATTTTCCTTTCGTGTAAATACCTTCTGCTGCTTCCTTATCAGGCAGCTTCAAAACCTCTTACAATGAAACAATTCTCCAGATTTGAGATGTTAACGCTAATGTTTGTCTTTTTGCTCCCTTTGATGAAAAATTAATGAACAGTTCTGCCCTGTTTATGGTATTTTTCTTTTCATGCTTGAATGCCAAGATGCATTTACTGAAACAGGGCCAGGGCTACGTTTTTGACTTCTGAGATAAATCAGTCCAGGAAAACTTCCAACAGGAATCCTCATTCTTAGAGCTCTGGATCTTGCAGACCTTAAGCAGATAAGAGCTGCCACAGCCTTCAGTGAAGGACAGCCCAGAGCATCATACAGCTCTTGTTTCTTGCCAAACATAGGACACAGCCCTTGTTGCTTATTTCTGTTTATTGCCTCATCAGCTGATTAAATAATTCAGTACACCACTGGCAGACTCTCCTCCTAAGCACAGAGGCAGTAAAGAGCGTGCACTGTGCCATCCTGAGCATGTGTGCATGCTGTTCCTTTGGAGAAGCTACTAGGGGGACCAGAGGGGGTGAAAATTGAACCCATCACAGAATATAACACTTGTGTTGTGAAGGTCTGAGATTTGATCGCTCTCATTTTGTCCAAGGGGGAATAAAGACAGTCCTCCTCTCCCAATTCCACTTGACTTGGGCATTTTGCTTTTGTGAAAGCAACCCAGGAGGAGTTCCCCACATGCAGCCTTGGCCCCTCCGCAACCCTGTGTACCCAGTGTGAAACAAGTCTGGAGCCTCAGCGTTGTGACAGCATCCTGCCTTCCCTATCCTGTAACACAGAACAGCGTTTCACCTGGGCTGCAACATGTCCTGCCTTACCTTCTCTCAATACATGCATACAACAGTGCCACAGCATACCCCTTTTCAGGGATTCAGAAGCTCCCTGCACATACCCAGCAGGTGCTGGCTTAGTGGCGTCACTAGAGAGAGCTGCTTGTTCCCACTGGCAAGACAAGACAGTGTGTGGTCTGCTGCTCATAGGAACACGAAGTTCAACGCACTAAACAATGGTGAAGGTAAGTCTGGATGATGGTGGTGCCTTTCAATATTTTCTGGTAGCTCTCCAAAGACTGCACTGAAGAGGAAGTCACTCTGCCAGCCAAGCGCATTTCTGTGCAGCTATCTGCTCCCAATTTGTCGAGAGAAGCACCTTTCTGTTCTACTCAGGAAAACAAACTGTATTTCTTAGCAACAGTTTCACAAAGAGCTGTAAACAAATGTCTTTCCTTTTGATTTAGAGCAAGGGACGAGTCAGAAAGCAGTTTATGATTTTCTCAACCTTCCAGTCTCATTTTGGTGGTAGTAAATTTTTTTGTTACTAAAAACTTTGACTGCTCAGGTCGGGAGGTACTGATCCTCGAATTAACACAGCTCTTGATTGTACATCGAAAAAATTTGAACAGATTGAGTAGTTTTCTACACTTGCATTTCCATTTCCTTTGTTTTCCCAAAAGTCTAATTTAGATAATCTGCATATGCTGGTAGTTTCTGGGTCATTCAGGAAGAGGCAGATATTCCAAAATGCAACAAAGTAGAAATTTCTCAATGGCTCTCTCCTATCCAGTGCAAGCATGAGCTTCTTTTGGTAGGACTTTTCCACGTTTTAGGAACCATTTGGCCTAGAGCTAGCAAGATGAGCCTCTATACAGATCCACCACTGATAATCCCTTGTGAGTATCTTTGTGAGGGCATTCATTTTAATCATGAATGCATGGTAATTACATGCACCTTGAGGCTATACATGGGTCATCCAAAATCCATGACTGCCTGGTTGACTGGGACTAGATATTACCACCTGGAGCTTTCCTTTCTGTAGCACAACTTTGTGCTGTTGCCTCCTTCATTTGTGAGGCAATGCCAAAATTTGCATGTTGGCGTACACTCAGTAATTTGTAGGACAGGTCTACTCAATCTCCCTAAATTTAATAATTTAAATGCCTAGAGATTTCACTGAGTATTTTTTTGTGAGATGAGCTTTCATTTAAAATGTAGAACCTGGGAGAAAAAGCAAATTCTAAAAGAACCTTCTCTAGATCCAAGCATTAGGTTTCCAAAAATATATCATATCCCTGGAAAATAATCCTTTCAGATATTATATGTATTCTTCCATCCCAAAATCTGGTGTCTTAATATAAAACCAATGAATGTTGTGCAACGTTTAGTCCTCTAAACCCATTAAGAGGATCACAATAAGCTTTCTCTCCTCCCACTCTTTATCTTCTGGTAACAATGGCCACAGAGACCAACTGGTGAGGATGCTTGCGGTATTTCGGAGGTGTTGAATCCCTATGTGCTGTAGTGAAACAAACAATTCATTTTCAAAGATGATGAAATGAACTTCCTAACATCCCCATTAGACAGAACCATGCCAGGAGTAGAAATCCAGATGTTAAACACTGAGAACTTCTGCTGGGTTGTATTGCTACCAGAATACATCTACTGGAGAGTTTCACTCAGTACATTGAAAGTTCTGTGATCTGATTCCTGATGAGTCAGAGCCATTTTTTATATGTTTTTCACTAGAAGTACTTTCTTGCTCATGGAGGTCTTCCAGATATCTAAAACTCAGTGAATGAAGCAGTAGCAGTCTGAAATGTCATCTCCACTGCTAACTCAGGGTAAACTGAAGTTTAAGGCGTCTGGATCTGAAGAAGGAATGAAAGAAGACATCAGGATTTTTTTCTTCTGTAAAGGAAAATACACTCTTCTTAAGAGAGTCTTATGGGTTCTTAAATGACTTGGTCTTCAGTCTCAAATTATCTAGGATGACATCAGGCTGACATACCCAAAAACTTCAGCAGAAATGTACCAGGTGCCTGAACATTGGGTGGAAAATATATAGCACAGCTGGCCAGAGGAAAATGAGGTAGTTATTTGAATCAAATTTTGAGAACACCAATTTGTGAATTTCACTCTTAGAAAGCAACACAGGGGAAAAGTTTCAGAACCAATATTGTAATAGGAAGAATATGCCAACCCCTTGCACCCGACTTAAAGTCTCAGATTTCTTCTAGTTGATTTGTTTGGGCAGTGCCTCCTTTTGGGCAGGACATGCTGTACGTTGAATTGTTGCCAAACCTATCTGAAGACTTTCCCTCAGCACTACATTAGCCTGTGGGCTTCCAGGAGACCATCTTTTATCTGCTAAACTGTTATTAGAGCAGCTATTACTGATTCTGGAACATATACTAAGCACTAGTCACATGCCATTAAGCACTGAAAGATAATTAAGAAATTTTAAAACTGGACAGTGACCATAAGGAATTCAATCTTACCCTTAAGCATTTTAATTGGAAATATGAGCCTGTATTAAGGATATGTAACTTTAGCACATGTAAAGAGCACCATCATAGGAAATTAACAGATCTAGATTTTTACCAATGGTATTTGTCTAAAATATTGGAACAGCCTGTAACCAAGAAATATCTAGATC
>JAOXNO010000020.1:52395109-52411255 GCA_028565335.1 Limnodromus scolopaceus | reverse complement strand
CAAGTTACACAAGCTCATTCATATTCCAGGTGTTCCCTTTTTCATTTCAGTACTGTGCCTTCAAATCCAATTATTTGTTGTTCAGTTGTCTGTGTAATTTATTTGCAGCCTGGAGGACTCTTTTCCTCTGAGTGTAAGATCTTGTAGTGTGTCTTTAGTTCTCTTCACATGACATTTCTGGGGAGCTGCTGATCAGAATGACATCTCAGTACACAGTTTACAAACTCCTTACCTTGCCAAAGCTAGTTAGGTGAGGACATGCCATGTTTGACAAAGGCCTAAGTGCCTTTGATGAGTATGGTGAATAACACTTCACCTTACTTATTTAAACACTGAGCTAAAATTTTGGGTTTTATTCTTTTTAAAGTCTGCTTCTCCCTACTTTTCCCTTTTAGTATTAATGTTGTTGTTGCTTTTGTTGTTCATGTTGACAGTGCTCTGAAGTGTCATGCATTAAGAAATTATATAAAACAGGTGATTGATTGAAAGACAAATGCAGTTTGGCAATAAGAGAAAGATGCTAATGCAGTTTCCATGTGAGGAGCATACTGTGATGTATTGTGGCACCCGCTGGTGCCCAGCACCCCACATCTCCAATGAAGGAAAATCGGCATCTTCCCTTCCAGCTCAGCCTACCATTTGAAGGTGGCTCTTGGTCCTCTATATGCTCGATAACACGTTTCTTAGCATATTGCCTCCTAAAGAACAGCTTGAAACAGCAAGACTCTTAGTGTATATTGCAAGGTCTACCCCGTGTCCAGTTCATGAAAAACAGAAAATGCACACACAGTATATAGCAGAAATGCTGACATTGGCACAAAAGGATCTCTCAGATGGCCTCCATACTAAGCTGCTTCTTGACATCTGTGAGTTCATCGCTCCCCAGTTTTTCAAGGCTGCATGGGTATTAATTTGCTTCAGATTATAATCAAGCTGTCACTGATTTTAGAGGGCCTTGGATCCGACTGGCCTTAGTTTTTATATGGTTTCCATTACAGTGTTAATTAACTTAGCATGCAGATTTAGCTATGAAGCTTAGAGATTTCATTTAGTTTTTATAATTTAATTGCAGAAATGTGGCAGTAAACACAGATGAGAAGTTATGTGCAATTAATATTGACCCAGGACTACTCAAATGTCAGACACTTGTCTCTGAAGACTCACTAGGAACTCCAATGTGTTAAATATTGATTTTGTAACGTGGAGTTTTCAGACAACATTGGTACTGGCCTATTCTTCCTGAAGCTGTATTCTTCCTGAAGTCAGGGCTATGTGAAACGCTGATGTCTGCAAGAACTAATGCTGAAAGTCAGAAAATCTTGTCACTTGGCAATGCTAACAGTGGTGTTGTCTCCTTCGACTTTTGGTCATAGCTGGTGTTTGATATTTCAAGCAATGAAAAGTCCCCTCTCTGCAGTGGGCCTGGTGTGGGTGGAAAAGGAATTCTTCTGACCACAGGCGTCCTCAGACCTCTGGGATGGCCCATCACCTGGGAACCTTCACTTGATGCTTAATATGCATCTTTTGGAAACTGGGAGGGAGGGCACCAGACCTTGCCTCTTGTGCAGCACTTGAAATGTGAATTTTGAAAGTTGTCTAATTACTGAGGTATGTGTGGCTAGAAATGTCACTAATAGCTTAGGCAATGAGTCAGAAAAAATGAAATTCCTGAAATAGTCTCTAGATTTAAATTGGAAGTAATGGAGATTGTGCAGGCTGCATCTTCACTAGAGTCACCACACAGCAAGAGGGGAGCAAGCAAAGAAGACAGATTGAAGGGATGTTTGTGCCTTGCAAATTGGAGGGGTTTCTTCAATTGGAAGATGCCTGTAGTCTTGTAGGGCAGCAAAACTTGTTTGTTTAAAAACAGAACACAAACAGAGACACTGTTGAAGCATTTCAGCTGTCAAAAGGGACAGAGAACAAATCACACAGGTAGACTGCTAAACTGCATGTTAAAGGCACAACTGCATGGGCAAGCTCAGGAACTGCTCTTGGCTGGCATTTCTGGAATATGTTGCTCAGTTCTGTTGTGCGTCATGGTCTGCACAAGACTTGGATGTTTGACTGCTACTTCTTGCTTCTTTCTAGCTCATCTGCAACTCCCTTCTTCATGATACTTCAATCTTTGGCATGCCTTGGGCAGGTCTGTGTTGCAGACAACAAAATACAGGGCATGTTGTGCCTGACACAGGATGGGGAAAGAAAGGGAGCTCTCTGTGCTGTGCTGTTACTAAAGGGTGTCTCTCCCATGGCTCCCTGTGCTGGAAGTAGTCTCACCTTATAGCTTTGCCCTTGAAAGGCTGTCCTGATGCATGAATGGACGCCTCCAATATATGACCCCTCATTGCTCCTTACCCATTCATTTCATCTGCTATATAACTCAGACCTGGGGGGCATGGTACTGTAGGGCAGCAGAAAGTCTATACCTGAGCAATTGTTAGATTTCAGAGCTGGTGCTCCCACAAGGTGCTTTGCATTTTCACAGCCTCACCCCTTTCCCATCGTATGTAGGCTTTCAGAAAAGAGGGAAAAAATGTGGTCCCTTCCTCCCCCTACTCCCCACCCCATTTTTGAAGGCAGGCTAAAAGCAACAGCATTTGCAGCAGTGGTGTCTGAACCTGCAGCTTATTGCAATTTTTGGTACGTTGTCTCTCCACATGAAGAGCTGAAAAGCTAAGCAGGGACAAGAGCTAATTGCTGCTCCAGTTTCTCCTGGGAAAATTCTATGTTGGTCTATGAAGGGAGAAGCTCTATGGGGAGCTGCCTTCAAGCATTGGCCGCAGACTGTTCCCTACATGTACAAGAAAATACTCAGTTGCCTAGAACCGTTTTGGTGGCTTAGTTTGTAGCACATGTGCATACTGTAGCTGTTTCACCTGCTTCAGGGCATCTGACTCTGTTGAGTTATGTGTAGTGACTCAGAAGCCTTTCCCTTGGTGGAATATAGAAGTTCACTTGCAGTCCATCAGCTTATGTAAAAGTTTGAACTATTTTTGTTCAAGTGCATTTCTGTACATTTTTAGTCCAGCTGAACTTCATGCACACTCTGTTTGCCAAGTCCACCACTTTGCTATATCCTGTGAGAGGGTATCAAAATCCCTCTGAAGCTTTTAGGGACTGCAGTGGTGCAGAGTGCTCTGTGAACACAGCCATATTGCTTGTGCATCCAAATGTCAGAGGGAAAACTGCTAATTTGTGCATGGCATAATTCCCACTTTCTAAAAGTTACCAAAAATATGGAAAAAATCTAAGTCAGGAACTAGTGCTCAGATTTGGAGTGTATTGAAATAGTCCAGGGTAGATCCTTATAGATTGAAGTAATCAAACCCCTCATGATGTAAGTGTATTCAGTCTTATCTTTGCTATCATACAGAACTAAAGCTGTACATATCTCTGTCTTTTCTTATTTGTCCTCTTCTCCACTTCATGCTATTATCCATTTCACTGTGCTTTGATTCCTGGGTCTGTTTTGTCAGTTCATAGAATCATAGAATGGTTAGATTCCCAAGGAACCTTAAAGATCAACTAGTTCCAAGCCCCCTGCTAGGGACAGGGACACCTCCCACTAGACCAGGTTGCTCAAAGCCCCATCCAACCTGACCTTGAATGTTTCCAGGGATGGGGCATCTACCACCTCTCTGGGCAACCTGTGCCAGTGCCTCACCATCTTCAGAGTAAACGATTTCTTCCTGATACCCTCTTTTAGTGTAAAACCATTATCCCTCATCCTATTACTACACTCCCTTATTATAAGTCCTTCCCCATCTCTCGTGTAGGCCCCCTTTAGGTACTGGAAAGCTGTTACAAGGTCTCCCTGGAGCCTTCTCTTCTCTAGGCTGAACAACACCAACTCTCTCAGACTGTCCTCACAGGAAAGGTGCTCTGGCCCTCCTCTAGACCTGCTCCAACAGGTCCGTGTCATTCTTATCCGTAGGGCCCCAGAGCTGTATGTGGTACTCCAGGTGGGGGTCTCACCAGAGCAGAGTAGCGGGGCAGAAGCACCTCCCTCAACCTGCTGGCCACGCTTGTTTTGATGCAGCCCAGGATGCGGTTGGCTTTCTGGGCTGCCAGTGCACATTGCTGGCTCATATTGAGCTTCTCACCAATCAACACTCGCCAAGTCCTTCTCCTCAGGGCTGCTCTCAATCTGTTCTCTGCCCAGCCTGTATTTGTGCTTGGGATTGCCATGACCCAGGTGCAGGACTTTTTACTTGGCCTTGTTGAACTTCATGAGGT
This sequence comes from Limnodromus scolopaceus, assembly GCA_028565335.1. Lineage (NCBI taxonomy): Eukaryota > Metazoa > Chordata > Aves > Charadriiformes > Scolopacidae > Limnodromus > Limnodromus scolopaceus. Next base: position 52,407,016 of record JAOXNO010000020.1, on the reverse strand, counting down.
TCACACGGGCCCACCTTTGAAGCCTGTCCAGGTCCCTCTGGATGGCATCCTTTCCCTCCAGCATGTCAACTGTACCACTCAGCTTGGTGTCATCAGCAAACTTGCTGAGGGTTCACTCCATCCCACTGTGTGTGTTGCAAACAAAGATGTTTAACGGCACCAGTCCCAGTCCCAACCCCTGAGGAACACCACTTGTAACTCGTCACCACATGGACATTGAGACATTGACCACAACTCTTTGAGTGTGACCATCCAGCTAATTCCTTAACCACTGAATGGTTCATCTGTCAAATCCATGTATCTCCAACTTAGAGACAAGGATGTCATGTGGGACAGTTTTTAATGCTTTGCACAAGTTCAGGTAGATGATGTCAGTGTCTCTTCCCTTATCAACCAATACTGTAACGCCATCGTAGAAGGCCACCAAATTTGTCAGGCACAATTTGCTCTTAGTAAAGCCATGTTGGCTGTCACCAATCACTTCCTTGTTTTCCATGTGCCTTAGCATGGTTTCCAGGAGGATTCTGCCTGGCACAGAGGAGAAACTGACTGGGCTTCCTTTTTTCCTTTTTAAAAATGGGGGTTATGTTTCCCCTTTACCAGTCAGCAGGAACTTCAGCAGACTGCCATGACTTCTCAAATATGATGGATAATGGCTTAGTGACTTCATCTGCCAGTTCCTTCAGGACCTGCAGATGTATCTAGTCAGGTCCCATGGACTTGTACACCATTAGGTTCCTTAGATGGTCTTGAACCTGGAGGGGTCTCCTGCAGTGGGTGGTCACTCTTTCTTCTGCTTCCTGCCTTTGCCTTCTGTGACTTGGGCAGTGTGGTTAGATCCCTTGCTGGTGAAGACCTCAGCCATTTCCATATCCTGGGCAACCCAGTCTCCTGTTTCCTTCTTGAGAGGGCCATCCCTAGTCTTCCTGTTGACACTCACATACCTGTAGACTCTTTTCTTGCTGCCCTTTATGTCCCTGGCCAGATTTAATTCTATCAGGGCTTTAGCCTTCCTAACCTGATCCCTGGCTGCTCAGACAATTTCTCTGTATTCCTCCCAGGCTACTTGTCCTTGATTCTACCCTCTCTTGGCTTCCTCAGAGTAACCTCTGTGTCTTTTTCCATGAAAACTCCTAAACCTGATTCAGTACCCCTGAACCCACCTGCCAGGCCTCTGGACACACTTATTTCATTAGGGCTGCTGGATGCTTGAAACATTTCCTCTTTTTTCTTTTCCTTCCCTAATCTCTGTTCTTAAAGTACAACATTCTGACTACAGGAGCCATCCTTCTAGGTTGGGAAGGAGCTTCATACATGCTTGTATTTTTTCTGTGCCTTAACTCCCTCAGAAGAAAAATAGGAATGCTTGCATGGTCTGTGATTTTGTTTTTTAAAATATGTTTTTATATTACACTGGAATTGTTACTAGAGATGCCCTCTTATAAAAATGTTTTCAAAATGTCAAGTTTTTTGTGAATTAATTTGGTTGTTGCTCCCTGCTGTGTCCCAGGACACTATGAACATGAGATTTTTTTCTTAAGAGTTTTATCCTGCTGTGAATATTTACATACATCAAATTGCAATAAACCCAAACAATTTTCTCATTAGCAATGCAGTGTGCAGAAGTAAAATAATTTCTTCTGTGGCTGTGTCAGGGACACTGTGCACTTGAAGTAGAGGAGAGGAAAAAAGGTTTCAAAAAAGAGGGCTCAAGATTAACATCATGCACTGTAATAAAAGTCTTTAAATTAGCCCTTTCATCATACCATATTTATTTTATTAATTTACTTTGGTGGCATTTGGTATTGGTACATGAGGTATGGATGTCCTTGCATGCATAGGCAGAAGGTAAAAGGATTTAGCAGAGCCTGTTCACAGGAGGAGTACATGAACCAGATCATGGCCCTGAATGAGGTTAGGTGAAAGCAGCACTCAAGGGCTCCCAGGTGAGACTTCCTAAATGCTGAAGTGTACCTGGTTTTAGAGGGGGTGTGTGTTCAACAAGAGAGCTAACCTGGGGCTTTGCTCTGGGAATCTTTGTTACAGAGCTTAAAGCAGACTTTTGGATATGTATCTTTATGCCAGAGAAAAGCCCCCATTGCTTTAGCCACTGCAAGAAGGAGGAGCCTGCAGTGGTCTTCGCTCCCCATGTCTTCAGCTGGTGGAGCAGAACTCCAGTGTCTGTAAAACTGAGTCTGGGCTTCCTAACAGTGAAGTGCTTGGGGACGACAACAGATTCTGCTGCTAGACTGAAGGTCTGCATGCTTCCAGCACTGTTGAGGCTGTGGGGAAGTCAACAGCTTCCTCTGTTGGTGTTCTGCACCTGGCAAATACCTACCTTTCTCCCTGGGTCAGTGCTATGGTGGATGGAGAGATGGGGTGTTTCTGTCGGGGTAATTTCAGGGGACTAAGAAGGGGAATGAAGGAAGCAAGTCATGGCATTAATGGGGAAAAAAGCAATAGCCACCAGTGGCCTGTAGCACTGATGAAGGTGGCACAGTAACCAAACCAGCAAAAATATCATGATTAGCTTGGATGCTAGTCACCCATTAGTCAGTGTCTTGTGCCCATCCCACTAATGCAAACCAGCAGTACAGAGACAGCTGGAGATACAGCATCTGCATATGGGTGAAGGAAGTGGATAGTTTTCCTGCAGGGGAATGTATGAGCTCCACAGGGCAAATAGAGGCTGCTTGTCTATTTTATTTTTACATTTCAAAAAGGTGGTAGGGTGGCTATTTGGCTTCTGATGCTTTTGGTTGCATGCAGCTCACAGATCACAGAATGATATGGGGTTGGAAGGGACCTCTGGAGATCATCTAGTCCAACCCCCCTGCCAAAGCAGGTTCACCTAGAGCAGGTTGCACAGGAACGTGTCCAGGTGTGTTTTGTATGTCTCCAGAGACCTCTGTGTGTTCCCACAGCAGGTCATCCATTTCTGTCCTGTTTGTGTGCCCATCAACATCACCACAGTATCAGATCTTTGCCACAAGCAAAGAACAGAGCTAATATCTGTTGCATGTGGATCTTCCCTTGTTCTGTTCCCTGGTGGGGAGATCTCTGTGGTGGTTTATTAAATAGCTGATGTTCTGTGTGCTGTTTCCTCTTCAGTGAACTCAAGTAGTGGAGATGGAGTTTATAAAAGAGATAGCATCTTTTTCCCTGGTGTTTGTCTCACACTGTGCCCATTCATAACTATTTAGCATTGACAGACTCTACAGATGTGCCATTATTTCCTTTAGAGGAAATCCTGCAGTCACACAAATGTCAAAACCTCACACTTGCTCTTTTTGTGTTGCAAGAGCCCTCCTGCCACAGCAGCAATGATGTGCAGAATATGAATATCTCATCTCCAGAACTGCTTCTCCTCAAAAGCTGGGGCAGAAGAGCAACACTATGGAGCAGAGCAGGCGTTCCCCAAGAACATTTTTGGGTTTGTTTCCCTTCCAGTAAAAGGATATACTACTGGCCCTGGGAAGCTCGGTGCTTTTTATATTCGTTTTGCTCATTCACACAGGCACTGTGATAGCAGCAACTGAGTTAAACCCTCTGATTGACTGTGCTCAACTTGCAGAGGGAATGCTGTACATTTTGAGGGTAGTGCAAATGTGGAGGAATAATTCTGTGATTTTTTTCAATGATCCAATTGGTCCTTTTTGGCTGAACTCTATGCCTGTGTCGAAGGCGTTATGTTCTGGCAACAGTCCAGCACAGCATAGAGCTACAATGCTGGGCGCTAACCAGGGAAAGGAATCTGCATGAGTGATATACTGTGGCCTTTTCCAACTCAGATTTTGTTTCCTAGTGGGAATCCAAGTGGGATTAGGAACTGAAATAAGAGGTAAACAAGGGATGTGATAAAAAGAGGAAAAAAACTGTACTGAGGAAAATTGGGGATGCAAAGAGGGGATGAGGTGGGGATAGGCAGGTGGTTTAGCTAGGAAATGTGCCACTGAGAGTGACAGGCACCTGGTTTAGTATTTAGGGTGCTGGAAGACTGACTTTGTATGTGTGGAAAGAGAAGTTACTTGGGATCAGTGCTAGTCCACCCATTTATATTCAGAATAAGCTGTTTGCTAGGTTTGCTTTTCCAGGTTCATTAAGGCACTCAGGAGCTGGTGCTGGTCAGAAAGAGGACTGCGTCTGGACCTGGTGCTGCAGGGTCAATAATGGCATAGCACCTTGATGGCTGTCCTGCACTCTAAGCTGCATATAGTGTTCAGTCTTTTTCAATTTGGAGACTGTTAGAAAAAGGTGGAAATCACCCTCCCCACATCCTGCCCCATGTTTGATGATCACTTGCTCAGTGTGCAAATGCAGACTGGGTCTTGCAGAGGGGAAGGCAGGTAGCAGTATTCTTCACATCAGGCCCAGGAAATGGGAAGACACCAGCTGAAGGGCTGGTTGGAAGCTCAGGTTGTGGTGAGGATCTGCACCAGTGAGTGCATCTGCAGAAGAGAAATGAGGGCAGAACCATGAGATCACTGCCCAGAAGGTGAAAGGAAAACCAGGGAGCACTGAGAGAAGAGCAAAGAGTGGAACAGGCAAACCTGCCATAGGGAAACCCTTAGTGCAGTTCTCTGGTCCCTGCTGTAGAGAGGAGCAAACTGGAGGTCCTTCAGAGGGCAGCTGCAAAAATGAGAGGAGTTTGTGAAATAAGAGAAGACCTTGGGCAGTCAGATATGCTCAGTCAGAGGAGAAAGACAAGACAGACATGTTCACCATACACAAAAGACCGATGCAAAAATAAAGAGTTAGACCAATTATTTTCAGTCATTGGCAAAGGCTATTCAAAGAAAATGGATTTTGAGGGCCAGCAAGGAAAATCATTGGAATACTCCAGTGGAACTTGTAACCTGCCAAGTTTTAGTTCTCTTGAAGTAGAAGGAAAGGATTTCAGTGGGCATGGAATCAGCAGCATAACCAACAATATAGCTGCCAATCAGGTCCAGCTGTGAAATAGCCAGTGGACCCACCTTTCAGATTAGAGATCTTTCAGGGAAGAACTGAAATATGCTGCTGTATGAAGGGATGCTTTCATCACACAGACCCTGGCAGAGCCCCAGATCTCAGCCCCTGCCTTTCCAGAAGAATGTACAGTTGCTGCAGTTACAGAAGGGCTCTTTTAAAATGGTGAAGGAGAAGTTGGCCTTGCTTTTATTTTTGTGGTGCATTAATAATTAATAGAGAATGTGGTGATATGTACTTTAGTCCAGTTTATGAATGCAGTAGCTACACCTTGTCACTCTATATGGATTTGCGCTGTGCACGTCACTGTGGTATAGTATAGATGAATCAAACAATATGAAGTGTGGAAAAGGAGTTGTCTGCAGAACATTTTCACCTAGTTTATGCTCCCCCCAGAAATGCCAAAGCATGTAGGGGAATGGTAGTGGATTAATGTCTTGGATTGCAGCACCGGGCTTCAGGGTCCACCAGGGCCTTGTAGTGCAGTGCACCTCCTTCCTTCTCACATGCTGGTGAATACAGGAAAATAACAGCACAAAACTTCTAAAGGCAAATTGACCTGAATTGCCAAACCAAGATGGATACAGTCTCTGGATGCAGTGGGTTGACTCCAGCTCTATGAATCCAAATTCTAGCCAGATAGAGAAAGTCACATGTAAGAGCAAGTTGTAAGCGGTAAATCTAATGAAAGATCCAATTAATCCTCACATATTTTAGTAGCTTCTGCTGAGTGGTCTGTGACAAAAATGCTGAAATATTAAACCAGTACTATCATGTAGAAAGCATTTCCTATCTATGATAAGTAGAATTTCAAGCTGGATTCTGTCATTCTTGTATATATTCAGTAGTAATTCTTTTGGGTTTTGTAAATCCATTTGCTTGCTAAGAGACAGATTACTGTATAAGAGTCTGGCCAAATATTATGGAAAAATTACAGTCTGTTTTAGCTTACACTTAACTCTGCCCCCATTTCCATTTTTGGCATGCATTGTAATTTATTCTTGAATATTGTGTTAGCCCTATTGACATGACAAACTGGATACATAAGGCCATTTTCATATCATCTTTGTTTATTTGATTAAGCACTTGATATAGTGCTTGAAATATCTTGCTCACGTGGCCTCTTGGAGTACTCTGCTGACAACTAATTCACTGAATCTGGCATGCAATAATTCTTTAGCACTAAGCTTCATATTTTCATCTGGTCCAAGGTTATTTTCCCCCTTGCTTCTGCCACCCTTCTCTGGCAGCAGTTTTCATCCCAGTGGAAGGATGCTGTGTGGAGGGCATGCCTCCTGCAGATACCCTGTGGGTACTTCTTTCTGGATGTTAGCTGTGGACTGTGGCAGCCGGAAAGCATGTGCACGACCCATTCAGCCACCCTTGTCAGCTGGCAGGGGAAAAAGAAGAGAAACCTGCAACCTGCAGCCACTGTAGTAATCCACACCAGCTGGACTGGAAACGTGAGCAGAGCCTGCTCCTCACATTAGATAGTTTACTGAATCTGCAGGAAGCCTTATTGCATATAGAAGAGAAACTGGTACAGTAACTGGAAATTAAGTGTATTATCCCTACATCACCTGTACATTCTAGCATAGCAGTGTGCAGCAGCCTGACCTCTGCACTGATTTTGCAGTTGGGCTTATATCACCAGAGCCCCTTCCTAATTTCCAAAGAAGACCATGAGGGGAGAATAGAGATGTGTTAGTCCTACAGAAAGCGTGCAGTCACAATGAATAATGAGTGGTCTCTGCAAGTAGTCCTGCAGTCCTTTATAAGTTAACATGGTCTTTGACATCAATGGGAAGTTTCCTTCCACAAATGCTAAACAGGAACTGCAGGACTTGGTTTCATGGGGTTTTATGAAGCACAGCTGTCAGAGCCACTGAAAGAAATCAGGGTGTATTTCAGTGGCAGCCCTCCTGGTGTATCTGTTCATGATCCTTTTTGCAGCAACCTTGGTTTACTGTGTTGCTGCTCTGGTGTATATTTTTGTGTTCACACACTTCAGTCAGGCTTTTTTCACCTACTCTGTTGAGGCCACGAAGTAGGGGATTAGGCAGGTTTGTTCTTCACCAGCTTCACTCTGAGTTACTCTTGCAGAAAAGGCAGGGGGCAGGGGGGCATGCGCTTTTGGGAATTCACCGGGGTGCCACCCTGCTGCCTTCCTGTCCAATTTAGGTAGAAGAGCACTGTTCATAGCCTTTGCTTGTAGTACAACCCCTAAGCCTGTAACACCCAGTTGTGTGTTTGTACTCCTCTGGAGGGTCAGTTGTATTCTTTTTCATCTCCCTGTGGGGGACAAGGTCATGAAAGAGCAGAGTAAAACACACCTGTCAAACAGAAAAGGCTGAGGGCTCAAGAGAAACATGTGCTTTTGGACAGCAGGGCTTCCAGTGGAATTACATGACCTGATAATGTATGACTATCTAAGAAAGGCAGTGGGTATAAGAGAATAGACCATTTCATCCACCTATTTGCAAAGCCCTGATAAGGACATATCATCATGAACCCAACTTATTTTTCATGCCTGGCATCTGCCAATTATATCCCACTCAATATATTCGTTTAGTGATGAACTTCACTTCCAAATCAGGGTAATGATCACATTCTCTTCAATAGGTTATTATAGGTATCTTTGTTTTAGGAGGCTGATTTTAGGGAAATCCTCTCTCTCCCCTCCCCATACCATCTCCTGTCAAGATGGGAACTTCCCGTGATCCCAGCAAACAGCTTTCAACCATTGTTATGGGCAGACACCTGTATTTATAAAAAATTGGGAAAAATTTCTTTGACCTTGTCCTAAAACAACTGACAGGGCTGAGCAAAACATGAGTGTGCATGTGTATGCATGAAGAGAAGGGACATGAGGATGATGCCAGCAAAAGTCCTGAATGTATGAAAAGCATTTTCAGAGTTGGGTATAAGGGCAGTTATTTGCATCATCTCAAGGGAGGTTCATGGGAGAGCACTCTGTTTTGGGGCATGGAGCTGTTGCGAATGGATGACTGTTCCTTTGCGTTACAAGGTTCAGGATGGACCCTCTTGCTTCCTAAACTCCTTCTCAGAGAGGAGTCTAGTGTGGCTGGATCCAGACTTGGTCAACTGTTCATGTCTAAAGGATTGTATATGTTTCATTAGCATCAATTCAGCATGCAATCAATGTTACCAAGGCAAAATCAAAGTTATTATACTATAGGGTTATGCGTGATATTGGTCACTTACCAAAGATCTGCCACTTGTGAAAGGTCTCTCTGCATCGACGAGCAACCTAAAGAGGCATCCCAGCTCAAGGAGAGATCACCGCTGTGCAGCCACGCTGCCTAGCAGGGAGAGCTCAGTAAAGGCTCACTTAAGCTTTATGGGATAAAGTGGTTGGCTTGTAGCCAAATCACTTAGGATGGAAAGGTAGGTGAGAGGCTCCTTGTACCCACAACTTTCTTGGTACTTTCATAAATTAATCTTGGAAAAGCCACCTGCTATTCACATGTTAATTGCATGATTGGTGACCAAGCCCAATATGTCGCTCTGCTCTTCTTTGGGTTTTCAGAGAACAGATTGAGAAGCTCTTGGCCTAGCCGCAGATCAGGCCTTTACCTCCTTTGGAGCCTGTACCAAACTACTGTTGGTTTGGTCAAGGGATCAAGTGCATCATCACAGGAGACCCATGGGGAACATGGTACCTGAGGGGAAGCCCTTGGCTAAATTCACTTAAAGGTTGCAGTGGTGCTGGTGGGTGGACGGAAGCATGCACAGGAAGAGCAGTGGCCAGCACCAGCCACTTTTCTTGCAGGGCCATATGTTCTGGGCAAGACTCACATGGCAGGAAGCAATTTTTGTCACATTTCAAGAGGGGTTTGACTGAATTTCCCAGGTAGTGAAGAGCACATAGATGCCTAGCTTTTTGGTACTTTCTGTGCTTTGATAACTTCTGCTCACCTACAGCTGCATTTATGTCACTTCCTGCCCTCGCCCCCTCAATTTCCTGTAGTATAGTGTTGAGGAGGGGTTATGCTCTCTCCATTAATCTATTTTAATGGAATAAGGAACATATTGGTTTGTTGCTACCTGGGGTTCTTTCATAGTGGGTTGTGGTCATTTCTAGAATATCACAGCCTTTGGTTTCACAGTTTCTGAACACTGCCACTGTAATGGAGCACCACCAGAAACTTGTTTTTTTACGCTAGAGCAACCTGAGTACTTGGGTTTGTAAATACCATCCATTTCACCAGTGTGACAGCTAGAATGATTATTTGTCCAAAGACCCATGGGAAATAAGAGACAGGAGGAGAATAAATCTGTGCTGGTCTTTGAATTACTATGTCACCGTATAACCAATTAGATTTCTCCTAGGTGAGGCCCTTACACTGTTTGTTTTGTTTTAGCCGTACATAAAACCTTGTGTCACAACAGTAATTTTCACTTGTGCTGCATAGTATTTTTTGAGCCTGTAGACCTCACTTTTTTTTCAGACACAAGGGAAAAATCCTGCCACTTCTAGATTTGCAATGAAGTTAAGGGACATAGAGATGAAGTGAAGATCCTGTTTTGATGCTGAATGCAGTATTTTGGAATAACTGTTCTCACTCTGGCCACCCTGACTGCAATACTGCCCTGTGGAAGGGAGCACAGGCTGGAGATGAGAAGCCAGGATGGTCATATTGCTGAGGAGACCAGCTGCAGTGGAGGTAAGTGGCACAGTGGGAAGGGATCGCGGCAAAAACTCTAAAGGACTGGCAAGGAGCTCTTTTTGAGGGCTTCTGAAGCCAGTAGAAGCGACTAATCCCTGCCAGAACCCGGCTGATTGTGGGCAGGCTGCGGAGGCGGCGCAGCCGGAACCACTCCCCATGCCGGCTAAAAGAGGCTTCTCAGGCACACCAACTAGTCACTGTGCACCGGGGAAAGCACACAAGGCACAGGCAGTGGCCAAGGGCGTGGCAAGGAGCACAGGGAAGGAACCCGAAGCTCTGTCAGCTAGACAGGCAAGTCCTCCTGGTTATCCTCACCCCCCTCAGTAGGGGTTCAGCCATGGTCTCCACCCGGAGGAAGGTCCTGCGCTCAACCCTAAACAGAATGGATGTGGGAACCCAGACAGAGCTCTCACAGAAACATGCAGCTGTCCAGGTCACAGGCTGCAGGGAGTGCCAGGAGCCTTTACTGGTAACAGATGACAGCTGTGAGACCTGCTGTCTCAGATGTGAACAGATCAATGATCTGCTCAGCATGGTGGCAGAACTGAAAGAAGAAGTTGAAAGAGTGAGGAATAACAGGGACAAAGGCTGTCCTGTCCAGGACCCCCTGTAGGCACCCCTGGTCAGCCTGAAGGCAAAAGCATAAATGACAAAAGCATAAATGAAAAGAGCGAGTGGAAGCAGGTTTGTGGTCAGGACACCAGACAACCTCCCACCTTACCTACCTCGTCGTGTCAAGTACCTCTGAGGAACAGATATGAGGCTCTGCTTCAGAATGACCACTCAAGCAAGGAAGTAGGTAAGGAGCACCCTACAACACAGATGCCTCCTTGGCCAAAAAAGCACGTAGCCCGGGTCACCACCACACCCTCTAAGAAAACGCAAAGGGTTATCGTTGTTGGGGACTCCTTCCTGAGGGGGACAGAGGGCCCAATATGCCGGGTGGACCCTCCTCAGAGGGAAGTCTGCTGCCTTCCTGGAGCCTGGGTGAAGGACGTCACCAGGAAACTTCCTGGTTTAGTACGGTCCTCAGATTGTTGTTGCACAACAAGTATGGGGCACTGGAGGTTGAGGTGAATGAGAAGGAAGAAGAAACACCATCTGGGAGGTTGCCTGAAGCCAGTCAGTCCCCTCCTTGCATCAGAACTTCTACCCTAAGAAAAAAAGAGAGAAGGGTAATTGTTATTGGTGATTCCCTTCTGAAGTGAACAGAGGGCCTCCTATGTCAGCCAGATCCTTCCCATAGGGAAGTCTGCTGCCTCCCTGGGGCCCGGGTCAGAGATGTTACCAGAAGGCTGCCTAGTCTGGTACAGCCTTCTGATTATTATCCCCTAGTAATTATGCAGGTGGGAAGCAATGAGGTTGACACCAGAAATCTAAAAGCACTCAAAAGGGACTTCAAGACACTGGGAAAACTGAGGGATCAGGGGCACAGGTAATTTTTTCATCAATAGCCTTAGTTGCAGGTAGGAATACTGAAAGGAATAGGAAGTCAGGCATAATTAACAAGTGGCTCAGAAGTTGGTGCCACCAACAAAATTTTGGGTGTTTTGCTCTTGGGGAACTTTATGTGGCACCTGATCTGCTAGCAACAGATGGAGTACATCTGCCTCAGAGGGAGAGAAAGATCCTTGCATGTGAGTTGGCAGGGCTTGTCAGTAGGGCTTTAAACTAGGCTCGAAGGGGGAAGGGGAGGCAGAAGCTGACAATAATATCAGAATGGCCTGTGGCAAGTGGCAGGATGATACATCAGGGTTGGAAGGAAGGGGTGATAGCAAGGACTTCCAACCTGTTGTACTGACACATGCTGTGAACACTTCAGCAAAGACAAGGTCTTGCAGAGCTGGACCAAGAACTCCTGAGGTAATATACAGGAGGGTAGCTGCCACAAAACACCTTGGGGGATCAGTGGAGTGCCCCTCTAAGAAGGCAACATGGCCAGCAGACTAACTGAAGTGTCTCTACACCAATGCACACAGCATGGGCAATAAACAGGAGGAGTTGCAAGCTATCCTGCTACAGGAAAGCTATGATGTAGTAGCAATTACAGAAACTTGATGGGATGAATCCTATGACTGGAGTGTGGCCATCGATGGCTACAAGCTGTTCAGAAGGGACAGGAGAGGAAGGACGGGTGAAGGTGTTGCCCTCTATGTAAAGAAGTGGCTAGAATGTGAAGAGTTGTTGCTAAAGAATAGCCATGAGCAGGTTGAAAGCTTATGGGTAGGAATTACGGATCACGACAACA
>JAOXNO010000020.1:52378512-52391907 GCA_028565335.1 Limnodromus scolopaceus | reverse complement strand
ATATCACATCATGCTTGAGAATATCACAATATTACATTGGCTTGGTAAGCTACTAGGAGAATATCACATCATGCTTGAGAATATCACAATATTACATTGGCTTGGTAAGCTACTAGGAGAATATCACATCATGCTTGCTGTCTTCATATGCTTGTGGTCATAGCTCTGTTGCGGCGCATATATTTATTTTTCAGTTAGAAATAATGTTCCCACTGAATGTACAAATGAGTGGTTGCATTGTTTTCCCTTTTTCCATGACCAACAAAATGTTCCTTTCTGGTTGCTTTAGCATTCCCAGGTACAACCAAGTGGGATGGTATTGGTCTTGTTAAAGCTCCATTGGCAGCCTGTGAGGGAATTTGTGTTCCAGGAAAGAATGTGGTCAACTTGTTGTCCACTGGGACTCCCAGGTCTCTCTCTGCAGAGCTGCTTTCCAGCAGGTAAGCCCCTAACCTGTACTGGTACATGGGGTTATTCCTCTCTAGGTGCAGAACCCTACACTTGCCCTTGTCCAGGGCTCACTGTATGGCGGCACAGCCTAGTGGTGTATCAGCCACTCCTCCCAGTTTTGTGTCATCAGCAAACTGGCTGAGGGTACACTCTGTCCCCTTATCCAGGTCATTGATGAATATATTGAACAGGACTGGACACAGTACTGAGTCCTGGGGAACACCACTAGTTACAGGCCTCCAACTAGACACTGCGCTGGTAGTCACAAGCTTCTGAGCTCTGCCATTCAGCCAGTTGTCAATCCATCTCAGTGTCCGATCATCTAGCCCACACTTCCTATGGGTGCATCCCATCAGGACTTGTGGATTTGTGGGTGTCAAGTTTGCCTAAACGATCTCTAACCCAATCCTCCTCAGCTGAAGAAGGGTCTTCCTTTCTCCAGCTCCCTCTCCTGCCTTCAGGGTCTGGGGTTCCTGATGGCTGGTCTTAGGAGTAAAAACTGTAGCAAAGAAGGTATTCAGTAGCTCCGCCTTCTCTGCATCCTCCATCACCAGGGCACCTACATCATTCAGCAGCAAGCCCACATTTTCCCTAGTCTTCCTTTTTCTTGTAGAAGCCCTTCTTATTGTCCTTGACATCCGTTGCCATGTTTAATTCTAAGTCAGCCCTAGTCTTCCTTGTTGCATCCTTGCATACTCTGACACTGCTCCTATAATTCTCCCAAGTGGCCGGTCGCTTTTTTCACATTCCTTCCTTCTTCCATCTGAGTTTTTCCAGAATCTTCTTGTTCACCCATGCATAGTCCCCAGCTCCCAGCACAGGATCTTCCTGAACCTGGTGAATCCCTGAAGTCAGAAGCTGGATTTTCATTGATGGATTTTCCTAGACGCACCTTCTTGCTACTCCAAACTGGTGTCACACTTTGAGTTTGTCCCTGGCACAGTCAGGCTGAGAGCAAGACTGGGGCACCACTCAGCTCCACAACATTTGCCAATGTTTGTTTGGTAACATGTATTCCTGTCTGTCCCTCCATACCTGCAAGGAGCACTGCCTCCCCTGCCATTACTTGGTGGTGGTGGTGGTGGTGGGGCAATAAAGCATCCTCGAACTTCTCACCCCAGTGCCCATCTAGTGAGGAGTAGCGTGCCCGTGCTTTGAACCATGTTAGCATGGGCACCCTGGAAGGACTCAGTGTCGTGATGTGATTGTGGATGTGCTGAATAGCATCAGGCATGTGGTCCAGGTAATAATAAAATGTCATGCATTTGTGCTGAAAAACCAAGTTAAAGATCTTAACAGTGCATAGACGAAAACAAACGAGCAAAAACCCACCCAAACCCTCAGAAGAAAACAGTTAAAAGAAAGTTCTGTTCTGTGAGACAGGATCAAGTAAGGATTGTCCATGGATGAACAGCAAGAACTATCTGCCAAGTGGCACTCAGAGATTTTCCTCAGGGGGTCATTGTGTCAAAGGAGATCAGAGTAAGGCCACTGCATTGGAAAAGATCTGAAACTGTTTCCAGAGAAAGGTAAGCATTTTTCCAACTGACTCCTCACACAGTACTGCAAGAATAGGTAACACTGCTTGAGCCTACTGCAAATTGCTTATTTTCTGTCCATTAATAAATCTTCCCCTGTATTGTAAGAATAAATTTCATGCAAAGGTCCACATTGTGTCATCTTTCTCATATTGACAGTTCTGCTATGCAGCTGTTGAATTAGCCCTAAGAGAGTTATTTTCTCCCAAATTCTTCTTCCTTAAAAAGATGCCCCAAAAAGCTTTGGAAATTATGTGAACATAGTTGCCTATAAGTATGAAAATCTGAAAGGTTTCTAACCCCTGATTTTTCTCAGCAAAAACAAAAAAACCTTTTATTTCAGATTGTGTATGCATGTGTTACAATTATGACAACTCTGTTAATAAATTATTCCATTTGAGAACAAAAGTAACAAGGGCAAAAATCAAAAGTCTGTGAAGAGTTTTTAAGAAGAGGGCAAATAACAAATGCATTGCAGTTTTTTCTTTTAACTTTCCTATCTGATGCAATCTCCTGAAGCATAAAAATGTTTTAAGAACAGTATGTGGGGAAATTATGAATCTGAGCTCTGCAAAGAGGAAAAAGAAGGCTGTCAGGTACTTTGAAGAGATGGGTGTAGTATTAAAAATGTCACTATATATACTGAAATAAGTGTATCCAAACTCTCCCCCCCAAATTATTGGAATCAAATCACAAAATCTTGAGCATATAAAAATGAAATTGAAATATAATTTTAGTTCTGGTGAGAAAACAAAAAAAAAATCTATAACCTTCAAATAATTTCTTACATGAATAGAAATCATGACATGAAACAAATTATTATTGTTTATCCTTGAGTCATGAAGTAGAAATAAAAAACAACTGAAAGATTTGAGCCAATCTGCCTCAGGACACATCACCAGAACTTCACTGAAGTTACGGCTGTAACCATGGGCTAAATTAGACCCCAAATACAAGGCTTAATTTCTATTGATACAAACTGTAGTTTTGTATTAATAGTAACTGTATCTCATGTAATTCTTCTGTATTACATGTGTACAATTGCTCTTCCTCAGTTCCAGAACAGAGTAGAGCAAATCTGGCAGAATTAGATGCAGTTGATGGAATTAGTCTCTTTTGCCTCCATCACTGTGTTCTCTGACACCTAAATAAAAGTTATTTTATTCATGTTTGGTTATTGAAATTCACAATATGAAAAAGTTTGTATTTATGGAGGGGAATGCTCTCCAGAATCTTCAGAAAAGGTTCTTCTTATGCATGCATGGTTATCATTATTATTCAAAGCATTATTATTTTATCATTCGCATATTAGAGTTACTGAATAGTTAAAACATCAGATGGAGAATTTATGAGTAGAAGAAGAGAACCTCCCTGTTTATTAAGAAGGTCACACAAGTAGACAAAATCGTATAAATCTTAAATGACCATTCAGGAGGAACAAAAACTTGTATTTGTTATGTCATTTTAATCAACAAGGTCTAGGTTCAGATTGACCAGGGCTGCAGCTATTATTTTCAGATATTGTGAGTTTTAGTAAAGGTTTATGGCAGTGACACTTCTAAAATTGCCAACTTTTTCATTTTCTTGCCAAACAACAGAAAGAAAGAGGGGCACCACTGTGCAGAATGAACCTGTGCTCGTTCAAGCAGGTCTGGTCACGGCTAACAGACAACCCCTCCAGGTTTCAGTGCTCCCTCCTTAGTCAAAGTTTGTTACCATTGCAGTTCACGATAGAGCCAAGTTATGTGGCAGCAGAGCCTGGTCAGTGCAGGGCTGGTAAATGCATTACACCTTGGTTTTTACCTGTGGATGACCTGCTCTCAGTAGTAAGCATCTGGGAATAAAGTTTGAGACCCATTGCCCAATACTACATTAACGCTTCAAATGATCAAGGGGATGCTAGGTGGGAAGGGCTGACAGGCAGAATACATACTCTGTGTGGTTACAGTATCAGACCTGTGCCTCCACAGATCCACAGAAAGGCTCAGGAGGTACTGAGTCCTGGACACACAATGCAGTGGACTCATGATTGTAGCCCAGAGAAAACAGTGTACGGATCATCTCTTGAACTATTTCTTCTCTCAGGTAGCTGGGTACAGACAGGAGTGTTAATATGGCATCATCTAAGTGAGCGCTGGGGCTGCCTGGTCACCTGGAAGGTGGGGCTTCATGATAAAAGCCCTTCCAAGAGGCGTTGTTTCAAATATTTGTTATGTCAGAGCCTGTCCACAGAATTCTGCATGAAGGGGATGCTCAGTGAAGTAAGTGGGAGCACCCCAGGACCTCCTATGCCCAGGACTGCCTTAGTACATGGAGCTACTCCACATGTTCCTTACCTTGGTGTAGCCAGAGCAAGACTTTGTAAGCGATTCATCCTGAAGATCAAAAGCTTTCAATACCTATGAAAGCCTATTTCTTCATCTAGTAGAAATTCCCCAAGAATGCATATGGGCAGGTGCAGACAGATGAGTCCTGGACTGGGTGGATGGACTGGTACGGTTCTGTCATGTTTGTATGCGTTTACTTTGTACGCAGGAGCTGTGGTCTCTAGGACAGCCTTTAGTTTCCTATTTTGAATGCATTAGAAACTGCATATGAGTAGAAATACCTCTTTAAATTTTTATCCAGAAATTGTTTGCACTGGTTCGGTCTAATATGAGTTCCCTGACATTCTGAGAGACCGTTTATAACTCTAATATGACCTAATATAACTGGTGGGAAAGACTGGCTTTGCTTTGTATCTTCTGTTAGACTAATGTACAAGCTGTAAACCAAGTTGAAGATATATTTGAAGCAGCAGACTGTTCTGGGTTTTTTTTTTTCCAAAAACTGCAATTAAAAACTGAGTTATGTGCCTAAATGCAGCAGTCTCACGGAGACTTTGTAATCTTTGAAGCACCTTTTATTAGGGCTGTGAATTCAGAATAGTTTAGATTTGGCGGGATCTCCAGAGATCTATTCTAATTCTGTGCTCAAAACAGGTCTAATTGGATCGGGTTGCTCAGGGCTATTCCCCTTGATCACCTCCAAGGATGAAGATCTGATATATCAGAGCAACCTGCATCGATATGTAACCACCTTCATGGCAAAGATATTTCCTAATACCTAATCGGTATTTCCCATGTTCTAACTTGTCCTATCACTGTTCGTATCTGGCAAGAGTGTGGTTTTGTCCTCTCTATATCCTCTGATCAGGTGGTTGTGGTGAATAAAAAGGTGTCCTCTTTCCCTTCTCTTCTCTAAGATGAACTGTTTCTGCTTTCAGAGCCCCTCCTTGTACATCATGTACTCCTGTTCCTGATCATCCTGGTGGCCTCCAGTGGACTCCCTCCCATCTCTCAATGTCCTTTTTGTACTGGGGAGACCATAACTGGACAGAGCACTCCAGATGCAGCATTATAAGCATCAAATAGAGGGGAAGGATCACTCTACTAAACCTGCCAGCCACACATGTACCAATACAACCCTGGATGCAGCTCAGTCTCTTTGCTGCAATGAAACACTGCTGATTCATGTTTGACTTGCTGTCCACAAGGACCCAAGATCTTTTTCTGCAGAGCTGACACTCTGACAGTCAGCCCCAGCCTGTATGGTTGCATGGGTTTATTCCATCCCAGAAGCAAGACTAAATTTCTCCTGTTGGACTTCAAAAGGGTACTGTAGCTCATTTCTCCAGGTCCCTCTGAAGAGCAGACTCTCTGAAGAGCCTTTTCCTCCAATGAATTGGCCACTCCTCCCAATTTGGTGGGAGAAATCTGCTGAGAGAAGACACCATGTTATCATCCTGGTCATTGATGAAGACATTAAACAGTCTTTGTGCCACTCCCCTGAGGGATGCCACTGGTCACTAGCTGTCAGGTTGGTTTCTGCCCACTGCACTGTTCACTTATCCAGTCCATATCTTGCCAGTTTGGTGGTAAGGAAAGTATGGCAGTCAGTGACTAAGGCACTATAAAGTCCAGGTATACAACATCCACTGCCTTGTCCATGGCACTGGTCTCCTCACTGAAAATGATGAGTAGAAGCAGCCTTGAATGAAGTTCCTCTGGAGAACTGTCTAGCAAAAGCAAATATTCCAGGGACAGTGCCAGCTGTGTGGGACCACAAGGCACTGGCAGTCTCACTTAGAAAAAGACAGGCTCACTGCTGAGGGTGTGCTGTGTGTATTGGTGACATACCCCATGTTCTCCAAGCACCAGCAGCAGAAGAAACCCTCCTAAAATAGCCATTACCCATTCTTCCACACAACCTTTTCTGCTCCATGTTCTGGAGATGAGTGCAGATCTTCAGTGTGCTTACCAAGTGCAGTACAGTTGTTACAGGAGGCTGACCTCTGCCTGCTCTAATTTTTGGCAGTTATTTTTTTCTTTTTCAGCCTTATGTGCCGAACAAACCTATAGATCTAGCCTCTAGAGGAAGTTTTCATCAAGGAAGGCTGTTTCTTCTGCTTTTCTTGTCCAGTCTCCTTCTAAAAGCCTCAGACATTTCTCAGTTATGATGTGCAACTGTCATGCCAGACAAGCTAAGGAACAGTTTATGTTATAGGGTCACATCCCACACAAATGTTTCAAAAACTGCAGGTTAACTGGGAGCTATTGTAATTTCAGTTATGTGGAAATAAAATATGTTCCTTAAAATTGATCAACTGTTTGTAGACAGAAAGACAAAGTTTATAATGGAAGAGTTCTCTGGAGAAAAGATATCTGTAAGTAATCCTGCATTTGGAATTCACGTGAGCTACTCAAGGCTAATACTTGGAAAAGCAGTCTATGCAAGCTATTAAATAAGAGAAGAGTTCTCAGGGATACAGAGGAGAGTGGTCAAGTTTTACCTGCACACCAAAGGTCACCTCTCTGATGTTTTACAGAGACTTCTGGCCAACCTTTCTCTGTCTTTGTAGTTCTTGCATTGGCTAACTACAGCATGGGCTGCAAAGTCTGGCACGGCAGGCATATTGTACAATCCTGTCTTCTCAGTGCTCACAGAAGAGCTTAAGGATTATATTGCTGCTGGTGTTAGTGTGGAGGAAAAGATGGTATAGGTATAAAAGTCCTTTTTCACTTAAAAAAAAAAGAAGAAATGGTATTCTGCTGGTTTATTAAGCACTTGCTCAAACCTTATAGAGAAAATTTGTAAAGCATGTAAGTACATTTCTGAAAGCAAATGAAGTTCTGCTCTGTTTTGCACACTTTACTGACCAAATGACTGTATTACACAAGCTATCTGTCTGCAGTGTGCTGTGTCTACAAGATCACAGCCACCTGAAATGAACCTCAGAAGAAGATCATTATTGCTATCTGAACTGCGGAAGAAGGGAGTTTTAAGGGGCTTAGTAACATATGCAGTTATTACACATGACCAACCTGAATTATTCCATTTGAGAAGAATGCACATATTTTAGGAAATTATTTGACAATGGAGAAACTCAGAGGTGCAATCTTACCACGCTGTGTTGCATTTTGTGTGATAGCATGATATGCCTTGACAAATGATGTCTGCAGAATTTGCTAAACAGAAGCTTTGAAATACTTTCCTGGGTTTCTTAATGTCCCCAGCTGACCAGCCCAAAAGAGTCTATATGCATGGATAAGGGTTCATTCTGCTCTGCTTTGATCCTCATGATATCATTTAAATCTGTGCAAAAGGATGTAAAAAAGATTTAAAGGCTTAGCTTTTGAATTTGTCTTGTGCTTGCTTTAAGTAATCACTTGCATGGTATGGAAAGGAGCTTGATCTTTCATGATGGAGTTCCAGTCAGGTTCTGGTATAGTTTTTTAGTGCCATTTCCTCTTGTATTATTTGGACTGAGATGAGGCTGGTATTTCAATGTGACCTTAATAGCAATGAATATTTGTACGTAATGTTTTATGTAAGTGATTTAGGCATTGCTCTTCTGTCATCTCTCTGCAATATTATTTTGTGTTCTCCAAGAGGAGAAAAATATTCTAGCTCTTGTTTTTATCTACAGACTGAAATAAATGACTAGAACTATTCACAAATAAATAAATTATTAATGCCCTATGGATTGTCCCACTTTTATTTGTCTTGAGGATATGTTTACATTTGCATGCCTCTAGATGAATTGATGGATTTTTCTTGGGTTTTTAGTTGCTGTTTTCTATGAGGAAAATTATAGTGTTGAGAACTAGGGAGTATTGTGAAGTGTAGCTGCTGTAGTCAAGAAGTGTGTATTTTCTCTGAAATGAAATGAAATGTCTCTCATTCCCTGTAGAGGAGAGAGTGAACATAAGCAAAATGTAAGCAATTCTTACTTCTGGGTACTGTATGGAGGCTGAATCAAATTGGATTTGCAGCTGCATTCTGCTTGTCTAATAGGTTATGGGGTTTTGGTTTTTTCTTTTATGGGTTTGTGTTTTAATTCATTTATGATGAAAAAGGGACATAAAACACTCCTCTGAAGAAATATTTTCTTGAACAACTACCTCTTTTAGCAAATCTGAAAGTTCAGGTTCATATGGAGACTGATATTGTCATAAAAGAACTGTTCTTCCATAACAAATGTTCCTACTATAGATGGAATCTAGAAGTAGACTTTTACAAGGTAATGATTTATATTTATATTTACAAAAAAAAAATTCTGTTCAGTACAGAAGGGATAACCTTATTTTTTGAGTAATTTTTGCAACATTCATGTCTGGAATACAATTCAGCATACCCCGTTGTTCAGTGGTCCATGAGCTCAGCCCACTTGCACTGTGTTTAGTGAAAAGGTTCCATTCATTCAGTAGGATTTTGTGTATAATAGCAGAAGTTATGACTATGCCTGATTTTCACCAGCACAGTATATGCATATTACTACAATTTCCCCTATGCATATGAAAAAGATCTGAAAAAGAATTTTTAGTAACTACTGTTGGAAAAAGGCCAATGATCTTTCTTCTTCTTTGAGAATCAAGTATTCTAAGTAGCAATTGGTGCTAAGTCTTAGGTAGTTCTTTTGGACCTACTAACTCATACTTTGGTATTTTATGCACACATGGCTAAAAAGGATTTATCTCTGGTTTCTTTGTGTTTCTGATCCTCAAGCTATAAACTTGCAGCTTAGCTAACAATTTTAGGGAACCACTTCATGTTGTGAAAACAAACTTCCAAGGTTGCAGATTTAATATCTTTTTTTCAGCTGCATTTTTTTCCAAGTAGATGATAATGGAATTTTCTTCTTTTTAAAGACTCTGTCTTTGAGTTAGATTACCATTATCCTTTAAGTACAGGTTTCTTTGGGTTGGACTATCTTGGAAGGAGTCTATCCCAAATCTTAAAGAATTTGCCCAGCTTGCACTAGGAGTTGCTGGTATAATACAAAAAATTGTTACCTGAAAGACTCTTTATCTCTCCTTCATGTATCTTTTTATATCAGTTTTTATATGCTTTTCCAATAGAAGACTGATTGAACACTTTTATTTTTCTATTATAAAGCAAACATTTCCTTTACTTCTCCATCACAGTTTGTTTGGGAACAAGAAATACTTTTTGAATAATAATCTCTTCATTGCCTGTTTTGTCTGTTTTTCCAGTGGTCAGGTGTTAAAGGTCTACCACAGGCTGAAAAGTTGAGGGACTATTGTAAGGTCCTTGATGAGACACTTTTTACTTTTCTTTCTGTAATGTCACTCTATGTCCTAAAATGCCTTAACTAAACTCTAGGCTGTTGTGTCCACTCTGTGCCTTTTGATCACAGTAAATGCATAGCCATCCAAAGAGAAGCTGTGTTCAAGCCAGAAAATCAGTGTCAGCTGAGCTTACCCTATGGAAAAATGGGCCTGTCCCACCATGGGGAAAGATGCAGCCTCAGAAGACACTTGACCAAGCTCTCCTCATGACAGCACATCTTTTCTGTATGCGCAGATGTGTCGGGAGTTTCAGTCAGCTCATCTGAAATGTAAAGCCTCATCTTCCAGCACCCTCCATTAAACTGCCTTGCCTCTTCATTGTCACTCAGTGATGGTGCAAAGCTGCTTATGTTGCTTGGACGTGGAGAGTAGGAGCCAGGAGTGTGGTTTGCACAAGACTGCCTATTTAAAAATAGCTGCTATCTTCTGGGGCTGAGTGTGTTTCCCAGGTGAGCTCAGCACACTTACCATGGGGACTCCAGCCACTGCTAGTGTCACACAGCCCACTGATTTCTGCAGGGACCTGCTCCCCTCTCCCCTAGAATAAGCCTATGTAGCTGACCTGTTCTCTGAAGAGCCAAGATCATTGGTTCATGCCAGTTTGCACGCCTGTAGAGTAGCAAGGCACTTTCCACAACGCAAGACAGGTCAACACAGGAATGTCAGAAGGTAATAATACATCATTAGGTTCAGAAGGTAATAAAAATTGCAAAAAAAATAGCTTGCAAGACTCAAAAACTCATCCTGCTTTTTCTTAGCTTTTCCACAATCCTGGACTTTCAAAGCAGGAAATGTTTCTTGTTTGCGGGAGCTTAATTCTTTTAAACTGTTCTTCCTTCTCCTTGATGCTCATAGGTCAGAAGAAACAAACTCCCTGAGGGAGACAGGGTCATTGAACCTGCATCCTGGCTGGATTTATTGCCTTCAATGCACCCTTAAATCTGTAATCAAAAAGCTTCAGAGATAGTTCCCTAAAAGCAATGAGGTTGGTTTGCAAAAGCCACATCCAACTCCCTTGCCACCACTCCCTGCACAGCACTTCAGCCACTGTAAGCTGTGGCAATGCTTCAGGGTCGAAAGCTTTCATCTTCCTGCCGCATGTGTTCAGCTGTACCTGTCAGCCGCTGTAAGCTGTGGCAATGCTTCAGGGTCGAAAGCCTTCATCTTCCTGCCGCATGTGTTCAGCTGTACCTGGGAGTGCCTGAAGAGGCTCTCTGCCTCCTCACAACACCAGCCATCTTTACTTCTGGAGCTCTTACCCTCTCATGCAGCAGGAGCATCACTGTATCCCTGGGTGTATATTAAGGATTGAAGGAAACATACGCCCCTCTCGCTGCCTTCCTTCCCTCAGTTGCTGTGGGAAGGCAATTATGGGATCATGAGTCAGGCAGTAGCTGTGTTACTGTGACTCAGAGGGATGTGGTGTGTAATGGCAACAGAGATGCCGTGCTGTCCCTTGCTGTGCACTGCCACTTCAACAGTGTGGCTTGTAGTCTGTCTTGCAAAAAAACCCACATCTCCACGCATTATGGCATCTCTGCCATACTCTGCCCTTCCAGAAGCAAGGGGAGAAGACTGAAATCTAAACTTTAAACCAAAAACTTTGGTATTTGTTTAAGTTATATAATAGTGCTAAGCAGCTATGTCAGGCACACCACTCAGTTGACCGCCCTAACTTGTATTCCCATTAAAGGCTGCTGCTATGTACTGTCACATCACCTTAGCCAACTGTGTGGATGCGAGGGTCTAGATGCTTGTACCAGCATCATGCCACCTCTACAGATAGTTACTGTTAACCAAAGTGAATCAATGTTGCCTGGGCCAGCATGGTCCATAACTGCTTCAACTCTCTGAGGAAGTGACCACTTTGCTGGTGAGGCCTGGAGCCTAGTCAGAAAGGTGGCAGGTTTCCAACTCTTCCTCAGAAACATGAAGAAAGACGAGAGGTAAATCCACTGTGCAAGGGAGCACCGTCAGCCAGGGCAGATACAATGACAGGAGGAATGTGTTGGAAGTTTAAAGGAAAAGTTCCAACCAGTAAGGTAGGTGAGACTGTTCATAATCTCTACATAAGTACACCCGTGACCAGGTGGTTGGCATGCATGAGCAATACAAAGTTATTGGCTTGCAAAAGGCTTTGCCTATAGAAAAAAAAAAAATCTGAAAATCCTAGCAATTAATAGAATAATCACATGGCTTTTCTTGAAATCTGTTGCAACTGAGTCCAAGGGTTGAAACGTAGAAGGACTTGGGAATACTGGTGGATGAAAAGCTGGACATGAGCCAGCCTTGTGTGTTCACATCCCAGAAGGCCAATCCTGGGCTTCACCAACAGAAGTGTGGCCAGCAGGTTGAAGGAAGGTGATTCTGCCTCTCTACTCTACTCTGGTGGTACCCCACCTGGAGTACTGTGTTCAGCTTTGGAGCCCTCAGCACAGGAAAGACAAGGACCTATTGGAGTGGGTCCAGAGGAGGGCCATGAAGATGATCAGAGGGCTGGAGCACCTCTCCTGTGAAGACGGGCTGAGAGAGTTGGGGTTGTTCAGCCTGGAGAAGAGAAGGATCTAAGGACACCTTACTGTGGCCTTTCAATACTTAAAGACATCTTATAAGAAAGACGGGGACAGACTTTTTAGTAGGGCCTGTTGCGACGGAACAAGGGGTAATGATTTTAAACCAAAAGAGGTTAGATTCGGACTGGATATAAGGAAGAAATTTTTTACACTTAGGGTGGCGAAGCACTGGCACAGATTGCCCAGAGAGGTGGTAGATGCCTCATCCCTAGAAACATTAAAGGTCAGGTTGGAAGGGACTCTGAGCTCATTGCAGTGGGGTTGGACTAGATGACCTTTAAAAGTCACTTCTAGTATAAACTGTTCTATGATTCTATGATCAGTGGCAAGTCCAGCTGAAAGCCAGTCACCACAGTGGTACCCCAGGCCAATCCTGTTCTACCTCTCATGAATGCCTTTGATGAGGGGCAGAGGACATCATCAGCAAGCTGCATACTATCTAGAATGGGGAGGGGTGACTGATGGACCAAAGATCTCTGCTACCAATCAGAGGGAGCTCAACTGTGTGCAGCCCTGAGAAACCTGCTCTAGTTGACCCTGCTTTGAGGAGAGGTTTTGGACCAGATATTCTGCAGAGGTGCCTCCCAGCTACAGACACGCAGTGGCTCTGATTTTCTGTAAGAGCTTCCTATATTTTTTAACAAATTTCAACAGATACTTGCTTTTCCTAATGCTTAATGACTTTGCAGACCCCTCCTGTGTTTGTGCACTGGGGGTTTCACTGGCTGTTGCAAGTGCATAGTGATGGGCCTGTGGCAGCTCAGGCTGAGCATGAAAGGAGGTATGTAGGAGAAAGTTACATTGTTGTGGCTATTTATTCTGTTTGGTAGTATATATCAGGCCATTGTCCTCTTGTTAGTATTGATAATGAACAACTTTTACTATATTTCATACAATATTGCTCTTATGAACCTCCACACATTCTGCCTTATGCACTTTCTTTCCTTCTACTACATGATTTTCTTCTTTGGAGTCCCAACAGCTAAAAAGCATGAAGGCTGCCACAGTCTTAGAAGACTGGAGGCTAACATATCTTCATTGGCATAATGGACCATGGGGCCTTGCAGAAATGGACACGTGCAATGTGTCCACTGCAATGGACAATGTGTTTCCCTTGTAGAAGCAACTCTTTCCTTCCTTCCTTCCTTCCTTCCTTCCTTCCTTCCTTCCTTCCTTCCTTCCTTCCTTCCTTCCTTCCTTCCT
>JAOXNO010000020.1:52340254-52378490 GCA_028565335.1 Limnodromus scolopaceus | reverse complement strand
CTTCCTTCCTTCCTTCCTTCCTTCCTTCCCTCCTTCCTTCCTTCCTTCCTTCCTTCCTTCCTTTGACTTAATTTAACATATAAGTCATAAGGCTGTGGTCCAGGATATCCACATGAAATGGCCTGTTTACCTCACAGCTGTGTCACTGACTTCCTGGGTCCCTGCTACGTTGGGTCAGGGTAATTGTAGGCTTGTACTTTTCGGATGGATTGCCAGACCTTGCTTATAATTCATTTGTGAAGATACCTAATATGATTTTTAAAAAAGAAGGAAAAAGGAAGAGAAAAAAAAAATGGTAAAGGGAATGATGAGTGGTTCACCACAATCGGGTGATCAGTTGACTTTTTAAAATAATCTAAATCATGCTAAGTATAAGCAAGTCTAAGTCTTGCCCCTTACTACAGACGGGGGAAGCCTCATGTAAGTGGGTGATTTTGGCTGCTGCAATGGATGGAATCATATGGAAAAAGGTTATCTTTCTTTTCTACCTTATTTGCCATCACAGAATCTGCATTACAAAGGAGATCAAGGGAGATGGGTGCTTTGTGGTGTCTGGAGGGGCATGAGCTGTCTTCTCTGTCTGGATTCTTCAGTGTCGAACAAATATTGAGTTTATATTGTATTTTCCTCTTTAGAGAAGTACTGATAGAATCTCTCTCTTCTGTCTGTCTGATATTTCTGAAACTTCTCCAAATTTATAACTTTTGTCATTTTTTGCCTACTGTCAAGTGCTGTTGAAATTGGCTGAGGGCAGAATTTTTTTCAGGTGCAGAAGAAGGAGGACATCAGCAAACAAGGAAAATATGATCATGTATGCTGGATTTTAAGACATCATTAGAAATGCAGCTAGGTTTAAAAACACAAAAAGTTCATTACATTTGCTAGTCTCTCAGGATCTGACAGTCTTTTAAGAGCCACTCTGGACAACATTTCATCATAAGGAAATGGGGGAAGTATCATTTATTCAATAAATGTAAGGGGGTTTTGTTGTTTTGGATGTATTTTGGGTTGGTTTGTTTGTGTTTTTCTGTTAGTGAAAAAAGGAAAGGAATAGGTGATTGCTCTGAGTTTTGCCTTGGCAAATCACAAAGCTACTTTACTTACTGAAAACCCAGATGTCCCCAAAACACACATTCTGCATTGTCAACCGGCAACATCAATACATTCCCCGTGGTTTAAAGGCCAGGCTGAATATCTTGGTAGTGAGATATCAGGACTGCATTTTGCAGAATGTCATGATAATTAACAACTTTTCTTCCACCAATGAAACAATTTTTTACTGAATTTGCATTTTCTAGAAATAAATATGCTTATTAGGAAGCGGGAGATTTTTAATGAGACAAAAGTTATTAAAGGCAGTAAATTAAATCTCTAAATGAAAATCTTACCACAATGAGAATACATAACGATACTAGAAAATGGAATTTCTCTGGAAGACATTAATGTTTGCAAATCTAAGGTACTTTCTTTCTATAGGTAATAGGGGTTTGCAGACAACTGATCCAACACACACATCTTGATTTATTGATGTTTAATACTAGCAGCATGTGAGATGTGTCCCAGATGTAGAGGTAGGAAGTGTGAAAGATTGTTGTTTGTCAGCTTTTTGCAGGGCACTTGTTCCTAAAAAATATTTTTATCTGTGATGTAATACTTGCTCTCCTTTCTCTTTCTTGCTGATGGCACAGCCTTTGCAGAAGCCAAATCTGAACGATGCAATTCTAAGAACCAGCAGAATGCGTCTGTGTCCATTTAGGTGTTAGTAAAAGCAGATAGATAGAGCAATAGATCAGGCAGCATTCCTGGAGCTACTGAACAATCATGGAGAAACTTTTTTCTCATGGCTATTACACCAATAATCTGGAGACTGTTTTACCTTTACTATCTCAAAAGGAATACTGTAATTTGAATTCTTGAGATACACTAATTTAAACTGTGCAAGTTGCTTTTTGTTAACAGTTGGGTAAAATGTGCTGGATGTAAAAACAACCCTTAAATTAATTTTATGTCCTTTTATTCCCATTCATGGAGCTATGAGGAGGACAGGTCTGGTCTTTGTGCTATTATCAGGCAGACTGCTGTACTTCCCTGGGCTTCCCACTATGGTTAGTATGCACTGGCAGACAGTGCCCTACTCTTCTGACTGCTCATGAATAAAGTAAATCAGTAAAACTCCAGTGGCTGAGGAACTACAGCAGAACTGAACAGGTCTTGCTTTCACTCCTGGCTTTGCTGTAAATTTTCTGTATCACCTTGGATGGAGTTTGGTTTCTTTTATAAGGAGATAGAAGCCAGATATGTGTTCTTTCTCCTGTTTATTTCGGCTGGAGCTTCAGGACAGGGTCTGACTTTCAGTGTGTTTTGCAAGACAGGCAATGGAAGGACCTCCACAACCATGAATTCAGGGCTGAATTGCTTTTGCACTGTTGAGGAGGCAGTGGCTCCTAATGCTCACCACACGTGGCTGCTCAACTGCTTGCTATGGAGGGGTCTGCAGTGACACTAGGTAGTGCCAGAGCCCCATGAATGAGTAGGTCTCATTCTTGACAGCAGCTGCACCCAAGAGAAGTGCTAAAGGTAGTCTTAGCTGACAAGTGAATCAAAATGATTGTCTTGCTACTGGTTTAGTCATAGGTCTGTCATAGCAGGGCAGTCTGGCGGAACTTTATTGTACTTGTGGAAGAAAGTGGAATAGCATGTTCAACACAAGGAACAGAAGCCAAGCCAAATCCCCAATGACCTAGTCTTCTTCCTGCTAAGTGGTTACATGTGTTTTACTACTGAGCATCCAGATAAAACTTTCAGGGCAATTTTGGTGGGGTGTGCTGGAACTGCTGACTCAGTGCAGCTCTTGCAGCCTATTCAACAAAAACATCTGGTACAGCTCTGATTTCCACTTGTTTGAAGAGAGAAAAGCAGGTGCATCTATTGCTGCAGCGGGAAGCTGTTAAAAGAAGGGACCTTCTCCCGCACCACCTCTCATCAGGGTGATTCTGCTGTAGCTTGAGAGCCATCAGTTCTGTGACTTACACTTCAGAAGCCTCATAGTCTATCTCAGCACATAAATGTTAGGCATCCCTCAATCAACTGATAATGAGAATATACTATTTCCTTCTTACACGGGATAATTTATATGACTAATGAAGGATTTGTCTGTTCGGTTAAGTGCCTTGTTTTCAACCAGCAGAGAGAATTTAAACTGATTTAGATTTGGTGGATTTATTTAGCTTACAATGACGACCTTACAATGAAACAGAAATATTGACCCAGAAGCTAAATGACTGGTAAAAATTGTTTTCTCCTACAAAAGAAGTCTGACCTAGCAGATCCACATAATAGAAGTATTAAGTCCTTACCACTTTGCCATGCTACGCTGCCACAAACCAGAAAAATGAGAAGGAGTTGTGAGGTGAATCTGCCCCTCCGTTGTTGGTGCTGAAGAAGGCTGAAGGCCAGCTCTATGATGGGTGTAAGCATGTACAAGCACCAGTTCAACTGTGCTGTTTTATAGCTTTTTTTTGGCATGAATGTAACCATCCATGAGAAACACTGAGATATATTCCCATATGGAATGCTCATTTTCTGCTATGCAGAATTTGGCGGTGTAGTGACTGTTTGCATTGTAAAGCTAAACTTAATGAAGTAGATAGTTGGGCTTAAAGGCTGCAGTGCACCAGTGCATGTCTCCAGGATTAGGCTGACATAGTTTCTTTGACATCACTGGAGTTAACACCAGCACGAAGTTGGAGTAAGTGCCAAATGGAGATCTAACCCTCGTTTATAAGTCAGCGATTTGCCCTTGTAGAAAAGTAAGTCAACAACCTCCTGGACTGAATTAGGAAGAGTGCTGCAAGCAGATCGAGGGAGGTGATCCTTCCACTCAACTCAGCACTGGTGAGACATATCTACAGTGCTAGCTCTAACTCTGGGCTCTCTAGTACAATAGAGATCTGGACATACTGAAAAGAGTCCAGCAAAGGGCCATAAAGATGATGGAGAATTTGGAGCATCTGACATAACAGGAGAAGATGAGACAGCTGGGGCTGCTTAGCCTGCAAAAGACAAGGATCGGGAGAATCTCATCACTGTGCATGAATATCTGCTGGGAAGAAATAAAGATGACTGAGGCAAAATCTTTTCAGGGGTGCCCAATGAAAGGAAAAGTGGCAATAGTCGGTATGGCTTTTTTGTGGTTGGTTTGTGGGGTCCTTTTTGTTTACTCTTATGGTGGCTGAACACTGGCATAGGCTGGCCAGAGATGTTGTGGAGTCTCCATTCTTGGACATACTAAAACCTGACTGGATGATATCCTGAGCAACTTGCTATAGGTAAACCTGCTCTGAGCATGAAGTTTGGACTAGATATCTCCAGAGGTCCCTCCCAACATGAACCATTCTGGAATTCAGTCATTGAAGAAAGTCTCAGTGTTACAGCCAGCTGCACAATAGGTTCAGAATCGCCATAATCTCTAACTCACCTTAATTGTGCGCAGATCCAGTTCACGTGCTGCCTCAACTTTGCATGTCAGTATTTCTTTCTTCTAAATATAGTTCATACTAATTCAGATAACAAGGAAGTACTGTTATCTGTATTCTATTAGTGCACAAAGGATTTTCTAAAGTCTAAGTAACCCTGAGAATTACAGAAACATCTGGGGAGAAGGGTGAACAATGCCCTGGCTGTTACTCAGTGACTGTGGGAGCCAGTGAGCTTAGCTAGCAAACAGATCGTGTTTCCCTGAGCCAGTCAAATGCAAGGTTGGATCTGCAAGTCAAACCATGATTCAGTTTTGCATGTCATTTTGTTATATAACGCCCTGTGTGTTAAATTTCACGTACAGTTTTCATGTGTTTTTGCAGTTACATCTACTGGGATTAACCCTGCAACTCATACTTCATTAAAAATGCTTCAGGTGATGGTTGAGCTGAACAGAACACAGATAAATCTTCCACAGTTCCCTGAACTCTGCAGGACCAGAAATTCATAAGAAACATGATTAACATTGTAACTAAATTTAGTTTTCACAGGTTTGCTTTGCCAATAAGATGACATTTCTGTTCTCCAAAAGACAAATATAGGTAGAATAAACTTGGTCAGAAGAGGAGTCCCAGTTCCAGTCTGTGATGTGTAGTGGAAGACAGCCCTAAGCATTCAGCAAGATACTGTAATCCCAAGATGTTTGACCAAAGCTGCTCTGTGATTTGGGAACACAAACTTGCCTAAACCTCAGGGCAGTGTTTGTTACCTGGCAAAGGCCTTGCAGAGAGCCTTTGAAGCCCTCCTGGATGGAACAAAAGCACTCCATGCAATTCTAATATTTTAGATCTATGTGAGTGATCCCTAAACTTCTGAGAAGCCCCAGTGTGAGAGAGCCGTGAGGCTTTACTAAAGCAGCTTCTTTAAAACGCTATACTATCTATGCAAAAACACTTCCATACTAGATATGTCAAAAGGGAAAAAAAAAGCATCTGAATGTTTTGTGTCAGTGCCAAAGAGTGCAGAGGATGAACTTGCAGGATTATGATGCTGTGAGAAAACATTTTAACTGCTGGAACCCATCAGATCCACCCAGCCAGTGTTCCTTTGTGGTTGCAGGTGCTTGCTGTATTCCTGTTTGTTGACTGCTATTTTCTCATTTCAGGTAAGTTCACTCTCTTGGAAGACTGAATGTGCTTTGGAACACAGCTATTATTTTCAGTCGCTTACTTTCACCCACAATGAAGAAACAGGCTTTAAAAGCAAGGGTGACTTCTTTGTTCATGTATGTGATGAGGTCTTTTACCTGGAAATTGACCTTGTCACCCGTTGTTCTTCTCAGCTTTCAGCTCAGCAATTACAACTTCTGTTAATTACCAGGCAATAGAACATATGACTGTGGTCCAATTAGGTAATGATGATACACAGCATTTTCTTCCCAGATTCAAGAATGTGGCTGCAGTGTTCAAAATGCTTTTGTTTATGTCTTGATCCTGGGTGTAGCATGGTGCAAGTGGTGCTTAGGGACGCAGGACACAGAGAAGGCAGTGGCAAGGCCTTCCCAGCCTGAATGTCCAACAGTGGGTATCCAACACTATGAAAGGAGAAAACGTGCAGACCAGCAAGGTTTTTCTGGATGCTTGCCTTTGAACTGTGCCTTCAGAAGCACAGGGGCTAGGATGCCACTTGCACTGCAGACATACGTGTCTTGAGCCTCCCTGTAACCTGGCTCAATCTTCTTTACGCATGTGACTTAAGATCCTCAATAATAATAGGATTGAAGGATACTTCAGTTTGGAGGAGGTCCAACCTTTGGCCAGTCAGGTCTTAAAAAACAGGATTGAGACTGCACATCCTCATTGGATCCCATCTCCACTGCTCGACTGTCCACAGAGGGAAAAGCTTCTGCTTGTGCCTGGTCTGAAGTGCTCTTGTTAATTTTTTGTCCATTGTTCCTCATCCTACCAAGATAAGAAGAACCTAGCCCCATCTCATTAGTCCTGTCCCCATAGGTGCTGGGGTGCTGTTAGGTTCTGGTGTATTCACTGCTCCTTGCAATTTAGTGTCAGCTGAAAACTGGACAGAAGTCTGCTCTTCCAACTTCTTCAGTTCACTAATAAAGATGTTTTCCTCTCTCTCCCCACAATTAAGGTATTAATTATGCTAAATCAAACTAGCCTTACTAGCCTGAGCAGCACTCTTTCACCCTGAGTTCAGCTGCACAATTACGCAGGGAGTGAACACATATTATATCCTATTTGGTTTTGAATTTAAAACTTAATAGCATTGAATGTTGTTTTGATTTTCTACCCTGAGAGAAACAGGATAGCATACTGCTGACTTATTTCTTATGCATCCCATTAGGAGTCTAACTTCGTAAATCACTGTTTCATGTGAAAGAGAAATTCTTATGGATCTCATCTTGCTGGATGCCTTTCTTGGGCAAAGCTGGTGAAATTTAAATTCCAGAGAGTGAGCAGGAATGTTTATGTGAATACACTTGTACACCCATGCAAGTACATACACACAGAAGAATTAATTTTTTTCCTCCTGCAGCATAAAATTTTATATATAGGAGTTTTTTCTCCAACTGGTATATTATTTCTGCTTTTGCTTTTTAATGTTATAGTTATATAATGGTCATATTGCCTCTTCACATGGATTTAAAGACCTCAGCTGACTCCAGCCTCCTTACTTCACAAAGGTGCTGAAGAAGGTGGCCAGGAGTGGTTGTGCTACAACCCATGAAGAATCCCGAGAACAGCATGTCAGGGATGTCTGACCCACTAATATGAATTCAAGATAATTGGTATGATCAGCTAGTTGTGTGGTTATAGCAGGGAAGTTGATCCAGGGAGTCTGTTGGAGAGGTTGATCCAGGCGGTTGCTGTTGAGTGATGAACAGTGCCTCCATGAAATGAGTAGCAGTAAGTCAGACTCTTCACTGCCATAAATCAGCACAGCTACAGCAATGTTAAAGGTCTTCTGTGCTGAACTGCAGCAGATGAAGCCCTGGCCTGTTATTCATTTATTTTTTTTTTTGTTTGGCACCACTGAGATGAAAGCCCTGTTCTGGGACATAGTGGTAGATTGACACAGGGAAATACCATCATGTGGATATTGCAAAATCTGGGAAAAAAAAGAGAAAAAATTTACAGAGTGGCATTGAAATAGGGAAAATGTAAAGTAATCTGAAATGGAGCACACACACATTCTCTGTGGGTGAGAATAATGTGGGAAGCATGGAGCTAGAGGAGTGAGTAAGGCACTGTTATCACTGCTGAATTAGCAATGACTATGCTGTATTCCCTGCACTGCCTGAGCAAAGAACTATGTCTTGGAAAGAGGAGAAAGCAGGCACTGCCTGGAGTAGGAGGCACCTACTCCAGGTCAGCTTCTGCATTCAGGGCTTGGCAACATAATTCTATAAACCTATTAAGAGGCTGGACGGAACAGCCAAGTGATGAGGGTCTTTGGGGACTGGCTGATGTGGAACCTATGAAATGCGAAGACTGAGCTCCTGGCTACGTATGTGTGATTGCAGCTTGTCTGTCTTCAAGGCAGAGGTGGAGGAGCCTGTGGCTGAGTTACAAACTTCAGGTTTACCGCTGACAGCTCTCAGCTCATGAATTTTCTGCATTTGTTATGGAGAAGACTAAAATATGTGTTCACACTTGGTCTGTTAAAGCCCTGCTGGGCTCTCAGAAGGAAAAACTGATCCATAAATAAAGAGAACCCCTTAGAGGTTGAGTATAGAATAAAGAGACAAACATTTACAATGAAGTAAAGCTGAACCTTCTGGGACTGTTGAAAACACCCTTAAGCCTTGGGTTTTGCAAGGGACTGCAGTGGATGATGTGGTATTTCTACCTTTAACCTGTACAGCTTATTGGCACATGCAGGCACAATATGAAATCTCTGCTGGTTGTTTCCATCTGGGAAACAAGGATGGTGGTAAATTTGTCAGAAGATTTTATGAGGCATTGCCAGCCATTTGATATCAAAGAGCATGAGCTGCGTGGACTCTTGTGGGAGTCCAGCAGTTGTGCTGGTCTGCATGTAGGAATGTATTTGAGAGCTGCCCAGTCATTTCAGAGGGAGGGGAGGTCAACTCTGGGTGCCACAGGAACTGCTTCTGCAACAGATGGAGATTGTTCCTGATCTGGCATTCTTTTCTACCAAGACAGAAGTGTGGTAGATTGGTACTGAGCAGGAACGGTGTTGCTGTCTTCGTACCATTTCTTTCACACCTCTCAAATGTTTCTTGGACTGGATTATGAGGCACAAAATTTGTTTGCAGATGGCACCTTTTGCTGTATCGCTGTGCAAAGGATATTTAGGATTTTGCTGTAAACTGATGCATGCAACCTCTCATCTTTGGGCTCTCTCTGTTAAGTTAGGCTCTTATCCAAGCAAACACTTTACTATGTATTTGAAGATAAGCCTCCTATCCTTGCTGAAGTTATTAAGACTGCCTGGGTTATTAGTTTTGATGTATATGTGCATGCACACAACTAGCAATGTTGCTTAGTGGCTATGAGAAAATACTTCCCCCTAGGTAGATTGCTGACAAAACACAAGACAGGGGGCTCTGTCTGTAAAAATCATGTAGTTACAAAAACTCTTCCCCTTCAGCTTAGCCTGATGAAATCTGTGGCAACCCTCCAGATGAAGACTGGAAATATTTTCCTTCCTTTTTTAGCTAACTAGGTTTGTGTGTGTGCCACAGGCACATTATATCATTCTAGTACATTTATACTTATTGATTGGTAGATGGGATGATAGCCCGTTGGATTTATTTTGCTGCTCATTTATAATTAATTTGGCACAGGCATAAAAAAAATCAACCTTTATTCACTTACCATCTATTCACCATGATTGGTTTTTAGAAGGCTTAAAAATACAAGAGGCCTGCACTAGGCAACTAGCCAGTATGCGAGTGGTTCCAGACATGTTGCCGTAAGACCTGGCTGTAAATTTTATCTGCATTTTCTGAAAAGGAGATACACATGTGAGGACCTCCAGCCATCCTGGTGAGTGCCTGTGCAGGGCTTCCAAAGTGTTTGTCGGTGTGGCTTCCCCCAGTGTGTGGTATGGCCCTGCTGGAGGGCTGTTGTTTTGAGGACATCTCTGTGTCCTTGCAAGATCTTGAGGATAATCTGCACTGGCTGAAGCAGGAGATAAGGACGGCCAGATAAGTGAGTTTAGGGCTCTTGCAGAGAAGGCAAACCTGCTGCTTTTCTCATTGGCAGTCCTGTTGCTGGAGCTGAGTGATGGACTTGTAGAATAACCACACTGCTCCTGAGTCCTGATCACTCAATCTTCACTGGGCCGATCCCACACAGTTCACAGGGAGTATTCTCTGTATCACTTTTCCCAGCTGCCGGTAACAACTGCCTGTAATTTACCTTGACAAATAGAGCAGGTATGAGCATTTAATTCAAAATGACAATTTATGGTATTAAGCAGTTCACCTGCTCTGCAATGCTTTAAAGATCTCCCAAATGCAATCTTTTGTATGTGCTTAAAATCTGCCTCTGCCACTACTCAAATATATTTATAGACTACTGGTGGGCTGCCTATGAAAATTCTCATCCCACAGTTTTTCCTTCAGGTTGGTGAATGCTTCTATGTTTCATGAAGGTTAATGCTACAGAGAGAGAAGTAGCTGCTCAGAATAGGATCATAAATGCCTGCTAACCCCCTGAATCTGTGATCTCAGTAATGCATTCACTGCACACTGTAGAAGCACAGTTCTGCGTCGCTTATGCAGACTCAAAGGGTTGTTTCACTTTCCTTGATCCTTGCGGTATATCCACATATGTCTCCTTTGAATCAGTCCTCCAAATTATCTTCTGCAGTATTCCAATCCTGTCCAAAAAAAGAAAAAAGAAAAGCCTCAGTTCCCCCTATTTTCCTGCCCCCCTCTTCCCAGTGTGCAACTGTGCCTAAGATGAATCACTGCATAATTATATTCCTATTGCTTGTATCCTTCCGTTGGCTCTCCCTTTCCGCTTGTTTCATGCTCACTTGCCAATCAAGCCTAACATTTGGGGCCTGGTTCTTTGCTGGGGTTCATTAACCCCAGGGAAGACCTTCAGCAGCAGTAGGGGACACCGGTGAGTCTTCAGCACACGTCATGGTCCTAGAGGGCAGGCTCAGAACACCTTTGCAGGCACACCATCCTATAATTTGCCTTGAAAAACTGAGCCCTGCTTTAAGGTCCTGGCCACACTGTGACTTTGAACCGGTGTCTGAGGTGAGAGAAGAGTTTATTTGACTTTTCAACGGTGCGCAGGGAGGCGTGAGCCATGGGGGGCACTGGCTCTCAAGGGTGGGTTGCAGGGCTACAGTTAAACTGCAGTCTCCTGTAATAGTGGGGGTGAGAGCAGGGAGGGGGCCAGGGTAGGCCAGCATTTGGTAAATGAAGTGAGGATATGAAAGAGGGATTTTGGGCTTCAGGCTCAGGCTGCATTTTCTGCAGACACACTGCTGTAGTTGCTGGTTTGGGAGCTAAGAGGAGAGCCATGTGTGTGGCACGGGGAGTCAGGCAGAGCTGCAGTCATTGAAGGCTTGACACAAGCGTACCCTAAGATCTGTTCATCAAGATTAAATAACAGATCAAGAAACCAGGGCTGGACACTCATGGAGTTGAAGGCCTGACAAGTAGGCTTGGTCCTCAGCTTCCCTCTCTGCTAATAAGTTACTTGGGTTGAAGCTCTCAGAGGGACCCCAAGTCCGCCAGGAGCCTAAAGCAGCTGGGCACTGTTCCCATGTCTTCCTTCAAGCCTCCCAGCTGCAGAGCTGAAACACACAGCTCTATACAGCAGGAGTGAGGAGCCTGTGGTGTGCAATTATGATCTGGTGCTGTTAAAGTTGCAGGGACACCATATTGGTGACCTCTCCATTTCTCAGTGCCCTCATTACCGACTCAGCCTGTCCATGTTTTAACCCATCTCTGTTCTTTGAAATCTCTCTTCTTTGAAATCCAAAGAAGATTTCATTTCAAATTGGTGGCCTAGGTATCCACACTGTAAGCCCATTTGACCAACCAAGAACACAGCTCTGTTTCTATAACAAATACTGTTCACCTGTAAAATTTTGGGACTGTAGGTTACAGATTGTAACACTTGCAGAGTCTGCCTAGCAGCTATTTGCACATCAGCACTTGTGTATCAATGTAAACTAATTATTATAGCCATAGTGGTACAAAACAGTGACTGGGAGGTGTAGTGGCTCGTCTGTACTTCTGCATGTAGTATTTCTCCCAGGATGTTTAAAGGAGTCATGTCTATGTGTAGTTTTGATATGTAAGCCCTATGTGTTGTTTCTCCTGGCTTCTATGGAGGTGGAGTCTGCCATTTCTTTGTATTCCAGGCATATCTCACTCCACTGTAAGTAATATCGGTTCAATCGTAATTCAGTTTTTGCACAGGGGGTCTTGTGGGAGAGTGAGCTGTGTCTCTTTCTGGAAATCTGGCACTGGCACTGAACCTCACTGAGGTTCGCTTGATGTGAGATATGATGCTGGTTTACTTTGTGGAGGTGCACTCAGCCAGCACCCTATTTGCTTTGTAGTTCCTAAAGAAATATGAGACGTGCACAATGTGTGTTTCTTTCAGTTGTGCTAAGATACAGCGATGAAAGGCTAGCCAGAAAGTACGCTTGCTTCAAAGAAATACCAGCCCAAAATGTGCTCTTGCAGAGTTAGAAATTTAGTCAGCTTAATTAACATTTTGACAGCTAAGTATTACCACTTCTATTTACAGGGACAATGGCCAGGTAATGGTATATTGAATGTTGTCGTTCTGATGTGCAGTTTGTGCCCTACCTCCAATTCCACCCGCTCCCTTTGGTCTCGCTACTTTGCTCAGCCTCTAGTGGTAATAAGGTCGTTCTTGCAGTGTCAGAGGACATCGTCTAACAGAGCCAGCTGCTGCTGGACCACCACTCTCAGTGGTTGTCAAAGCTTCTTTGTACCCCTAGGTCCCCACCCTTGCAGAGCTGTGTAGAGCCACCATCCCCAGCCAGCATCCCTGCTTTCAGGAGGGACTGTGTTTCCTGGTGGAGCTCTAGCCTTTTTCTCTCCCTGGCTGTGCCTCACCTTCTGGATGTCACTGCTTCCTGCACCTGGTTTCAGTCATTCCTGCTGCACCACTGTCTTTTTTTCTGGCCCCGGGCTTTCCGGTTGCAGAGCACTGGACTGCCTGGGCTGCAATTTGACCTGCTGCTTTTCCCTGCTCTGGTTGGTTTCAGCTGTGTCTGGGCTGCTCGTTTTTCTGTTTAGGTTTGTGTAATGACTTCTTTTCTGTTTTTTATTTTATTTTTTAATTTTATTTTTATTTTATTTTTACCATTTTTATTTTATTTTTACCATTAATGGGTTTATTCTGTGCATTAGCTCCCATTTCACAGCTGTAAGGTCTTCTAGCCCAGAGTGACCATGCGACACCAGCACCTCTGCCAACACCACACCTGGCCTTTCTGTGGAGCAGGGGTCTCGGTTTCCTGGAAGGCAGGTGTCCTGCTTTGCCTTTGTTCTGTGGCTGCTTCCAGCAGAGGAAAGCAAGGTGTGGGAAGACAGCAGTGCTCAGTTCTTCCTGCAGTGCTGTGCCCTCTGCAACACCCCACAGAGCTGGCTAGG
The DNA here is from genome assembly GCA_028565335.1 of Limnodromus scolopaceus. Classification (NCBI taxonomy): domain Eukaryota; kingdom Metazoa; phylum Chordata; class Aves; order Charadriiformes; family Scolopacidae; genus Limnodromus; species Limnodromus scolopaceus. The sequence goes on along the minus strand of JAOXNO010000020.1, from coordinate 52,365,370 downwards.
AGAGAGGAGTGTGTTGTGTCCTCCCCTGCAGCACACGCTCCCTCCAGGGTGTGCTGGGCACTGTCCTCACCCTGCCCAGTGCACGATTTTCCCAAATAGATACAATACAGTACTTAATGCCTAATTCTTATTCAAAGAATACTTCACTGCTCCTTGCTGGAAAGATGATTAATACTGCATTGGCTAGCCAGTCATGCTATCCCCAGTAGAGCTATAAATAAATACCACCCAGCAGTTGCATACTGCAAGCCCTATTTTATTATTTTTCATTCATAATACAAAACATGAGAAGTGACTGCCATTTAGAGAAGAGGCTGAGTAACAGCTATAGTAGGCACCTCACTCTTTCATCCTCCAACATCCAGGGGGCAAAGAAATCCCACACTTGTTCTTCTTTTTGTTTTACTGTTCTCTAGTTATGATGGCTGTTTGTCCATCTAGTTGGCTGGGATACGTGATTAAATGTGCAATGTGCTTCATGTGGGTCCAGGTAGGAAGGTTTTTCTAGTTAAAAATGAGGTGAAAACCCTCTACCAGGACTTGCTATGTGCAGTGGAAAATGGGTTTCTTAGCCAAAATGCAAACAACTGTTATGGTTACCATGGTATCTTCATTTCTTATGAAACAGAAGTCCCTTCCAATGTTGGGTAAGCAGTTTCGGTTCAAAAAAAAAAAGATAAAATATTTTAAAAATACTCCAGTTTTGAATACTAAAAATGTCAGGGAAGGACTGAAGCCCTTCACAGGAAAGATTTCCACTGACATTTTACTACTTTATTTAAGATTTGGAGATCTCGTTTTAGAAAAAAATAAATTGTGAGGACTATTAAACACCACCCAAAAGTAATTTTCATCTGGCTTCATTAACGATCCTGCCTGAGCTCGTCAGCTGTGAATTGTTCCAGAGGGCAGGTGGCTGGGGGAAGGGATGTGGTTGTATCTCCCATGTGGGATAGGGCTGGGTGAGGGGGATGGTGGTGTAGATGCCTCCATGTGGAGAGAGGGTGGGCCAGGCTCAGGGAGTGCTGCCAGGTCCCTGTGGGCACAAGCCCCTGCCCAGCAGAGAGCTGCCTTATAAAGGCTTGGGCTGCTGCATGCTGTATACCAGCCCCTTCAGTACCAGTCCCTCAGTGGGACTGTAACGCCTTGCAAGGGAAATGCAGTTTTTCTTCTCTTGCTGTTAGTGTGTTGCTCAGGGACTTGGGAAAGTCACTGCTGTTATATGAACGCTTATAATTAGGCAGGTTTTGTTTTCATACAGCTGCTAGCTTTCTGAAACGTACTAGGAAAAAATAACTGCCATGATGGTATTATTCACCAAAGCCTAGTTTTCATCAAATAAAGCTCACAAGAAACTTGCAATAACTACATGATTTGTTGGGAAAAAGTTCAAAGCTCTTAATAAGATCCTTCATAGGATTCAGTTCAAAGCTCTTAATAAGATTCTTCATAGGATTCAGTTCTTTGTTTGCTACACAAAAACGTACACATCTCTAAAAATGAAACCCCCCCGACCACTTGAACACAAATTGTTTTATGATCTTTTTGAGTGATAATTTCTCCAGCGCATTAAGGCATGCACTTAATGATTAAGTGAAATGAGTTAGTTGGTCCCAGTAAAGACATACTTTCATTGAAATTAGCCTATTAGTATGTCCTTGTAGGATTGTGGTCTTTATGGTTTTGCTGCAGGAATCAGCGAATTAATAAAAACATTGTTGAAGAAATAAATTAGAATCAAGATAAGGATTTACAAAAATAAATTAGACAGAGTATTAGCCTGATTTTGTGGAAGCCTTTGTATGGTGATCATATAATTAATTGCTAATTCCTCATTGCTAGAAGCTCCTTCTTGCTAGCTTTTGGTGAAAGGATCATTTTTTTTTTTTAAAGATTGCCAAGCAAACTGTAGAGTAGTCATGAGCAAAAATGGGAAACTAGAAAAACCGTCAGAAAACAGGCCTATAGAGAAATATCCTAACGACTCAATAATCACTTTTTCAACTTTTTGGCCCCCTATTCTGAGAGGGGGGAAGAAGGTTGTCAGGTACACATCCCTATTGTTCCAAAATCAGGGCTATGTCTCTCTAGATTTGTAAGACTTTGTCAAATGGGCTTGGGGCTGGAGGGGGAGGGGATTTCTCTCCTAAGCTCTCACACTTCTCTGTTTTTCCTACCTTTGCTTTAGTAATGTAAAGCACAGAGGTTTTCTCTCCACTGCACAGATTTCAGGAACCGGTGCTGCTGAGGACGCTGCAAGTCCTCAGAAAGGTCAGTGCTTTTTTAGGGGCTAGTGAGATGGCTGGGATGCATTACTCCATGTCATGCACGGCAGGTAACCTCATCATGTTACTGCTCTTGGTTAGGGTTTATCCTGGTACTGTTAAAAGGGTTGCCATGCCAATACTTCAGGCTGCAGCTCCAATAATCATGATGTCAGGTGCAAGTTCATCTCTAGACTGTCCATCTGAAGAACCTGATGCAGCAAACCCTACTGCTTTCAAAACTTTAGCCTCCCCTTGGGCTTTATCTGCTGGCCCTTTTTGAGCGATTTCTGGTGCTTCCTGTTCAGTAAATGGCATCTCTCAGAAGAAGAGGCATGTTCCTGTGTAGGAATTTTCTGCCTTGTCAGCAGGGAGAGGCAGACTTTGCCTAGCTGGACTCTAGAGAGCACCCAGCTCTTCTCCAATCATTGCTAAGGATTCTCATTTTCTGCGTGGCTGCAATGTGAAAAGTCCCCACATCTGTGAAGAAACTGGTCAGGTTTAGAAGATTTTGTCATCCTGGCTTGCCTTTTCTGCCCCAGTTGGCAAGACAATACGATAACCCTGGATGAGCACTAAATAATATTTATTTCTGAATGTGACAAAGACAGCAAAAGCAAGGTGGCCACTTGGAGGCAACTCTCAGAAGATGTACAGCTGGGCTTGGGAATCCCCTTAAACTGTCAGGTCAGGCTACCAAAGTGAATTTCCTGCATGACAGACAACACACACTGTGCCCACCCTGTTCACCTGTGACAATTCTGTGGCTTGCTTTCCCATTGAGAGGCTCCTTTCCCTGGAAGACAGAGCAAGGAAAAGCAAGGAAAGTGTGCAATTAGACAAACTTACAAAGTGGGAAAAGCAACAGCATAAGCCAAGTACTAACTCGCTTGGCTGAAACATTGTGCTGATTAAGCAAACAAAATGTCCTGAAAACATTCCCACGTGCAGGCCCAAAATTCTTTTTGTCAGACCACATTTAAAGTGAAAATTGTTAAGTCCAGCAAAGGAAAAATTTAAGCGGGTCTGCACAGTTTTTTCAGAGGTAGGCCGAGAGTCCACAACAAGAAACCTCATCTCAGCTGTGTGCTCAAAAACCTACTGGTGATCCAGGTGACATATTTTTGTTTTCTGAGCCCTTTGTATATACTTGAGGATATTAAGCTAAATTATTGCCCAAGGCCAGACGCTGGTGGATATCACTTGTAGAAAAACTCATCAGCTGGGTGTTTCCCACACTTGTGGCTGGAGGTTGCATGTCCTTCCTTTGAAGGATGGGGATGGATGTGTGTTTGGTCCTTTCTTAGGATGCTTATTTAATTCAAATAGGAAAAGAATCAGGAGCAGGGCTGAACTAAGTAGTTCTGCTAAAAGCAACTTTGTGAATAGCAAGTGCTTGAGTGACAAGTACACAGGTGTGCAGATGAAGACTGCAAAATATTTTTCCATGCTTTTTTCCCTTGGACTCCAGCCTGGTTCCACACAGGGACATATATTTTATTGCTAATGTTACTTAGTAGACTACGTACAGGTCAAGGTCTTCATCAACCTAAACATGTTACTTGACTTTACTGCCAGTCAGCAGTAATTCTTAAATATGTCATCTTTTTTTCTTCTCACCTTCTCTCTGTTCCATCCATTTGTTGCAGAAATGTGTGAGTGTGTATTACATTTGTCATGGTAGATCCTATTCCCTGTTCAACCTACTGTATGTTATTACAGTTCCAGTGTTGGCTCCTGCATTTCAGCTATAAAGTTCTGCAATATTTATCTTCAGCTGTAGGAAGTAAAGCACTTCAATTTTTTATCGCCTAAAAACCTGCATATTACAGGTGCAGTAAATATTCTTATGAATTAGAAAACACTGGATTTGGGCTGCTTAATGTTTAAGAATATGTACTGCACCTGGCCAATTAATTTTTTTGATGAAGATTTGGATAAAATAACACATTGGAAACAAAAGAATCCCTCTTTCTCTTTTTTTAAAAAAAAATTATCTCCCTTGATATTACATTTTAAGAATTTAAAAGCAAAACTGTTCAGTCTGGAAGATCATAGCTTTGTATTTGATCTCTGACCATGCATTATTGATATGCAGTATGTGAAAAATATCTAAAATGTCTGCAATAAAAATGCAAAGAATAAAAATGCTTTCACTACTTTTGAAATTAAAATCGATGTTAATATGCATTATGTTGCAGGCATTTGAAATTTGTTAAGTAGGTTAAGTAGTGGGAGGACTATTACAGAAAATGATTGCATTTCATCGTAAGATAAATTAGTATAAAATATAGTATAGTAAGTATAGAAATAGAATAAGTTCCGCAATTAAATACGAAAATACACTATTACAATGTTGTTGCTAAATGCTGAGAAACAGATAAAGCAAAGGTTAAGTCTGACCTATAACAACCACCTCCTGTAAATCCCTGACAGTAACTCTTCCTTTTGTTAAGGGATCACCGGTTGCATCCTGGGTAATAATGATAATTATCTCAGCCTTTATTTCTCAATTAAAGTGTCTTTTTGCAGCCTTAATCCCAGATCGATAGATGACAGCACAAGGTGTTTACCCATTTATAGTGAGCCAGGACTGGTCTGCTGTTCTGGGGCTTGGAAGGAAAGTGTCTCTGTATTTCTCCCTGTCATCCTTCACTTTGGAGGGAAAGAGTTGTAGAGGTACAGGAGGGAGATTGTAGTTTTGGAGTTCATCTCATCTGTACTTGACTACAGCAGCAGGCAGGCTCGGAGTCGCCTGCTTAGGCTGTCTTTGCAGCCAGTGGGTAGCAGCAGGCAGTTTGTGGTGTCCCTGTGGTAGGGAGAGCCACGTCTCCATGCCAACTGTCATGGAGGACCACGCAACACTCTTGCATATCTGCCTACACCTGGGCAGCACATCTAACATCAGTGGCCCTCCCAGATTAGTGTCCTTGCTTTGGGTTGCTGCTTATGAAGCCCAGCTGTTCCACACCCTGCTGGCAAAGCTGTGGGTGCGTGGACCTGCTTCCCGGGCAAGAGCTGCGTACAGGTGCCTCGGGATGTGTGGGGTTTCCCCAGAGACAGATATTGGCTCTTTTTAGTCTGGAAAGGTTTTCAGTTCTGGAAGAACCAGCAATTTTGTGTGTTTGTTTGTTTTCTTGAGAGAAAAACCTGTGTTTCTTCTTTTTCTCCTGAGAGTAGTTCTAGTTGGTTTTGCTATTGCACAGTGTAGGATATTGCCTCTCCATCCTGGCCCTTTCTGAATGGAGTTCCCCGGGGACCCAGTCTTCTAACGGTCTGAGCGATGCTGCAGGCAACTTTCTAATACAAATAGGTGCCTATTTCCCTCCTTCTCCTCCTCCCACCTCCTTAAAGTGCCATCTCATGCACATTCGCATTTGTGTTCCTCCTTATTTTCATTATGTATTTGGAGGCAACTTTTGCCCTCTTTGGCTTATATATTTGTATACCAGTGGGAGCAGTAGTGACTGGAGAGTTTTGATTCACTCTCAGTTATATGTGGAATCCTTTCACAGACTACCAAAAAAGCAGACACTAGCCAGCAACTTCTTCTATTTGCTACCTTATTCCTAGGTTCTGCTGCCAGCTCTGCCTGGTACGAGAGAAATTGTGTACTCTGGATTTTCTGCCTTCACAATATTTATTGGCAGTCTCTCTCTCTGAGTATAGACAGCAACCTGTCTAAGGGATAGCTGAGCTTCCTCTGGGGGGCCTCTATACTCCTTGCACTAAAAAAGTCATCTCTATTATTGCTTATTTTGTAGTGATTTTTAATGTATATCCAACTGGAAAATAGCTGGTAGAAAAGATTCAATTAGCAGAGGGTAAAAACTTCCTGTCTTGACTTTGTGATGACTAACTCTTCTCTCCACTAAGTACATAACCTAATCAGATACAATTGCTTTTTTCCCCATAGTTTTCTTTGTGTTATTCACCTTAAAGAAAGGATAGTAAAAGTATATACCTGTGCTTTTATACAGCTGGTACTGTTCTGACTTCTGAGCTTGTCCACTCATTTTTGAAAATCTTTACGATTTTCAAGGAGGTCCAAGGATGTCCTTGTTTTCCTAGGGTTTGGCTGAGTTTGTATTGCACCAGGTTCCAAAAATACCTGATTTATCCCTCTCCCTTTGGTCTTCTTTTGTGTGTTTTGTTTTGTTTTTTTGAAAATAAACTGCACTTTACCCTCTCTTGCCACCAGTATAAGGCACTTTTTGTTAGATTAATAGTTAGTAGTAATAGTAGTAGATGTTTTGCTTTACTTGGCCAACGAACAAGGTGGCTGTTCCGTATAGAGCAATTTTTGTGGTGGTTGCTCTTTTCAAGGGGAATGTGAGATCTGCAGATGTGTATAATTGACTACATTGCATCTCATTTTATTGTTTCCAAGAAGCAGCTACGAGAAAGAAGCCACTGGTCTGCAAAGTTAAGATAAAGAAAGGAAATAAATCTATTTATACGAACCGGTAACTAATTTTCCATGAAAATCTGTTTTTCTTGTCTTAATGCTGTTAGCTTTCTTTAGCTTTGGGAGTCTGTGACTATGTAAAATAACAAGATCATACATAGATTAGCATAATAGCAATTGCAACAATAATGTTTTTTAATAGATCATTTAGTAGTGCTTTGATGTTTTTAACAATCCCTAATGGTGCAGCATTAGAAATGATTTTCTAAGTGCTCAGAAATGAGGCCTGAAAAGGAGCAAAAACATTGCTGTCATTATAGAGAAGGCACCTATTGATCCCTGTCACAGAACTGGGATGCTATCTCACCCTGTAGTTCTGAATAAATAATGGCATTTGACATAATGCAGCACTAGACAGGTTAGAAATAGTAGCCAGCCAGTGAGAAAAGCTGAGATATAACAGCTTTTCAGCTAAAATGAAGCTGAGAACTACTGGGATGGGATCACTTTTCCACTCCGTTTCTGCCACAGGATCTAACCAGAATGACATTTATTTGAAAAATTGCCTGAGAGATTATTGCTGAAGAGCTTGTAATCAGAGAAGAAGGGATCTGAGACACTGTGGTATGTCCCCGAATAGACTGGATCCTACAGATGTGCCCCAGGTTCTGGGGCTGGATTTACCATAGCATGACTTCAGTGACAGAAGGGAGCTTCATTGCTTGTTCTGTGGCGCACCCAGAGGCTTTTGGTACTTACACTTGCCTTTGCAAGTGCTTAAGGAGGATCTACACAATTTCTTCCCACGTTTCCAGAGCAGGATGTGCCTTCCTGAGCTGTTAGCAAGGTTGTCAGAAATGCCATCTGCCAGATGTATTTACTGATACAAGACCGGTTATCCTCTAACACAGGATAACACAGCCTTTCACATTACTTGGTTTCTACTGAAACCCTCCAGATGAAGCCTGCTGATCAGCACAGGCGTGCAGTGTTGCCTTGTGTGGAGGTCTCCAAGGGAGGTCATCTGCAGGCAGCACACTGCTCGTCCCCATGTGTAGTGAGAGGTCCCTTGGCTTCTGGAAGAGAAGCAGTCGCATTGGCCCAGCGTATACCCAAGATAGTTAGGATTTTCTGAGAAAGTCTCCTTAGGGCAAGAGGATCATTGGCACAGCAAAGCCCGTGTCTGTTTCTGCAGCTGGCTCAGCCCAAGCAGGTCAGCTGTTGCTGCATGGTACTCTAATGCAAGGCACCATCATCAGGTAGGTCACAGGCTCTGCAAGTGCCCTGCGAACTCTGGGAAGGTGGTTTGTGTGGATATGAATGTCACCTTTTGGGACAACCTTCAGACATAATGTCAGAGGATTAAATACTACAGTATGCATTTGCAAGTCACTGCCAGGGTTGTCATTTTACTGTCACCCATCTTGCAGCTCTAAGTGCTCTGATGGTCCCAGCTGAAAGCCTTTGGTCTTTTGCTACAAGTCATAGTCCCTGGTTTTTTTTCTGACACAGGCCTGTAATGGAGATGTCTCATCGATCACTAGTGGTGGCCATGCTTGTCTCTGATCAGGCAGGACAGTTTATGCTCTTCCCTTTGGAAGCAGAAGTATCTTTTTCTTAACAGAAGGATTAAGGAGTTGAAAGAACAGGCGTTCAAAGTATCAACAAACACAACAGGCCAGTTCCTTGAGGCACCTGAATACGGTCTGTGTGGCGGTCTGAATCACTTCCCAATAGGCTTTACACTGTCTGCATAAACTACCTTTCTGTCCCTTTGCCATGCACAGTCTGTAAGAGCTGCGCTGATACCAGAACAAGGAAGTCTTATGTGCACAGAGATAAGTAGGTCCAGAGACAAGATAAGAAATTATTAAAACCCAGTTGCTAGGAATGAGATTCTGGGATTCGGAATTTCAGTGGTGAGCCAAAGTTGCTGAAAGGTTGGTAATTTCCAAGAAAAGCAGAAATAAACTGTTATGATTTTTAATTACTTACAGGATGTCTCAAAAAACCTGATATGCCAATGTCCTTTCATTATGTACTTGGGCATGAACTTCCATGAAAGGTCTCCATAGTCCTTACAGAACTGAAAGTCAAGGTCAAACACAGCTGAGTTAGATGAATTACATCAAACAAGTCATAAAGCTCAATGTGGAATCCTCTGAGAACATGAATTTTCTATACTAAGAATTTTAAAATCTAGATTTAAAAATTATACATACATTTTTTATACTGGTTTCATCACCAAAATGTGTCTCCACAGCAACAATCAAAGCCTTGGGAGATATATCTGTAAGTCAATGTTGGGAATCATTTAAAGAAAAAGCCTCCAAATGTGATATTTATATCCCCACAGACTATCTTTAGGTGCCATTTGTCATGTTCTTGCACAGTGTCTCACAAACCTCCTCTTTCTGAAACAGCGATATTCCACACCTCATTCTTAAACTTTGGGAAAATACGGAAAGGTCCTAAAGTAATTTTCATTCACTTCATAGGGCAATAGCATCAATGACAGTAAAATTAAGTTGAGCCATCTTGTGCTTCATCAAAGACGCTTTTGGAATAGCTCTTTCACATCAGCTGTGAAGCGCTTGCAAAGACACTAGGTTGCCAGCATTGTTGTTTTCTGTGGCATGAGCAGAGGAAAACACCATGTTTGTGATTTGCTGCATGTAGAAATAATGTCTCCCTGCATCACAGCGTCTCTGTGGGGCGGCAGAGTGTGCAGGAAACACCAGAAAGAGTGACCGAGTGACTGAAATCATATGTAGGGCTGATACTGAGTCTGTGAATGGAGAAGGAGACACAAGGAAATGCCAGAACAGACGTAAGGGAGAGGGTACTGCAGTTGTGCATGTCTCAGGGGAAAGTGTGGCTTTTTACAGAGTGAGGAGAAAAAAATGGAGAAAAGCACATACAATAATTCTGCATGGAAAGTATACTCCTGCTACTGCATAAGAGGGGAAAGAGGAAAGCAAATTTGAAAGACCATACAGGGCTGACGATCAGCACAAGAGTGGGAGAGAGCTGTTAGTGAGTGTGTAGTCTCAGTAAAAGGTGTTTATTGACCCTCAAAACTGTGAATCCAGGACAGTTTGTCATAGAGTCTTTTTAATGGCAATGAGTGTGGGCTGCAGATGAAGATAAAACAGAAGATAAAAAATGGATGGGAGAGGGAGGAAGATAGGCATCACTATGTAAGTGGGTTATTTTGAGGGCTAAAAAAGTTTATGAGGAAGACCAAGGTCATCAGAACAAAATTCATGCTTAGCTAGACCAAGGCAGTTTGGGCCATATAAGGCCACTAAGTTCCTACATGAGAGCGGTAAAGATGTTAATAACACAGGAGAGGTAAAAGTATTCCAGTTATTTCTATCTTCTGTGCTTAGAAGGAGCTGTATGAAATGCTGCCTACTCTGTTGGAAACCAATGATAAATCAACTGGGATTTTCAGTCAGCAGTCTAAGCAGCAGTCTAATTTGCTCACATGATCTTAAAAGCAAGAAAGAAGTAACTCCCCTCCTTCATTGTGAAAGAAAATATTTTATTGATGTATAAAGAAATTCTATTAAAATAGTTGAAACACTGATTAAATATCTGAAGACTGGAAGCTGGCTATTAGTTGGTAAACAAGATGACCCAGAAAATTATAGACCACTTGACCTGACATTCATTCCTCAGCAAAATAATGGAAAAATTGATAAAGGATTCAGTTAGTAGAGAAATAAAGGGCAGGAATATAATCAATGTCAGTCAACATGGTTTTAGGCAAAATAGGACTTGTCAAACAGAATTTACATCATTTCTTCAGATTATAAATTTGGTTGATGAAGGCAGCTATGGAGGTATAAGATTCTTTGTAATGCTTTTTGTCTTATACCATTGACTTTCTGAGGCAGAAACACATGCTATTCCATGTTGAAATGTGTAGACACTAAGAACTGTCTAGCTTACAGAAGTGGTTTTTAGGGGAAATTGTCATGAATATGGGTCATTTCAATGTGTTCTATAAACTTTGGTGTTGACCCTGTACTGTATCTTTCCCAATATCTGAAGGAAAATACAAACTCCCAGAAAAGTACTATTGACGCAATGTCAGGCACAATGGCTCCAAAACCGGGGGGGAAACTACTGTGCAAAAGGACCAATCAGCGTTATTCAGCAAGCCATTTGAAGACATATGGGTTGGTAGTGTTCAGTGGAAGGCTGTGCACATATGGACAAGGAACGGTGGCATAACCTGCAGAGGGTGGGATTGCAGCCTGGAAAGTAGTTTGGGGATCAGAGTGGATAAACCGCTGAAATAGGAACATGCAGTTGATGCCACAGCAGGTGGATCTAATGATGTCTTTGGAGACATATGCAGTTGAGAAAAGAAGACTATTAATATGATGCTGAAAATCCAATACAGGAATGCAGTATTTGTCCATGACCACAGGAAATACTGCAGAAAAGAGATAATAGTGTGGGAGTCAAGAGGTTGGGGAGAGAGAGGCAAAACTGTCTTGAAATGCAGAAAAGGGGCCTTTCTTTTGTTGCAGTGTTTGAAAACGTTTAAATTACATGCAGGTATGAATTTTAGAAAGGCTGAGCTCTGCTGAGATGCTTTTAACAGGACTTCATTCAGAAAGTGTGACCTTACTTCATTATAAAATAGTTCCTTCCCTCGGAAAAGAATGCAAAATTTAATTACCTTTCACTCTGACTGCTGATTACCAAAAGGATTGTCACTTTAAGCATTAATTCAGATCATCTTGCCTGATACTCCCTGTGCGGGCAAGCTTGGAAAGCATTCAAGAGATCTCATTTGTCTCCTCCACACAAGTAACATTAGAGCATAAATAGCAGAAGGGAACTCAAGGGAAAAGCTATAGATATCCTCTGTCTGGCCTTCTGTAAGGCCTCTGACATACTCCCCCACAACAGAGAAGGTCCCTTCTCTCTAAATTGGAGACAGATGGACTGTTGGGTGGATGAGGAATTAGTTGGATGACTGCATCCAAAGGGTAGTGGTCAACAGTTCAATGTTCAGGTTGAGATCTGTGACAATTGGTGTTCCTCTGGGGCCTATATTGGGATGAGTACTTTTTCAGATCCTTATCAATGACATATATAGTGAGATCAAATGTACCCTCAGCAAGTTTGTGAATGACACTGAGTGGTGCGGTTGACATGCCTGAGGGACGGGATGCCATCCAGAGGGACATGGACAGGCTCGAGAAGTGACCCCGTGTGAACCTCATGAGGTTTGACAAGGCTACATGCAAGGTCCTGCACCTGCATTGGGGCAAACCCCAATATCAATGCAGGCTGGGGAATAAAGGAATTGAGAGCAGCCCTGATGGGGGACTTGGGGTACTGGTGGATGAAAAGCTGGATGTGAGCTGACAGAAAGCCAACTGTATCCTGGGCTGCATCAAAAGAAGTGTGGCCAGCAGGTTGAGGGAGGTGATTCTGCCCCTCTACTACACTTTGGTGAGACCCCATCTGAAGTCCTGCATCTAGCTCTGGAGTCCTCAGCACAAGAAGAACATGGACCTATTAGAGTGGGTCCAGAAGAGGACCACAAAAATGATCAGAGGAATGGAAGACCTCTCCTATGAAGACAGCCTGAGACAGTTTGAGTTGTTTAGCCAGGAGAAGAGAATGATCCAAGGAGGCCTTGTTGCAGCCTTTCAGTAATTAAAGGAAGCTTATAAAAAATACAGGAATAGACTTTTTAGTAGGGCCTGTTGCGACAGGACAAGGGGTAATGATTTTAAACCAAAAGAGGTTAGATTCAGACTAGATGTAAGGAAGAAATTTTTTACACTGAGGGTGGCAAAGCACTGGCATAGATTTCCCAGCGAGGTGGTAGATGCCCCATCGCTGGAAACGTACAAGGTCAGGTTGGATGGGGCTCTGAGCAACCTGATCTTCTTGAAGATGTCCCTGCTCATTGTAGAGGGGTTGGACTAGATGACCTTTAAAGGTCCCTTCTAACCCAAACTATTCTATGAACTAATAGAAGTCAGACCAGAAATTCAGGCTAGAAGAGAAGCAGATGTTCCCTGATGGAACAAAGCTATGAAAGAAATGCTGTCTCTCTTCTGCTGTCTTTGAGAAAAGATGGGAGGCTTTTCTGGAAAAAGTACCAAGAGTCAAAATAATTTGGGGGGCTCTATATGAGGTTAAGTGTGAAATATTAAGCAACTTGAAATATGCAGGAGATCCTTACCATATTTAATCGTAAATGTGGTAAATAAAGAGAAGCTCATTGGTCAGTGAAGCATGTAAGGAAAGAGAAACTCTAGGAGTCCCAGTCAGAGGTAGTCCCGAAAGAGATGCCATAAATGCTAAAGCCATGCTTTTTTTTAAAATCAAGGAGACTCGAGCTGAGCACGGATGTTTGGCTGTGTTACATCGACCATGGCTCAAGAGACCTACCAAAAGGGTTGGGTGTACCAACCTGTCACTCTGCATTAATCTTTATAGTTGCTAGTTTGTGGTCTATTCTGGTTAAGTGTGCATTCAAGTCATTACAGTGCTTCTCCAGCACCTGCTCTGTTGTTTCCATTTGGCATTGAACTGTCCTCTGTACAGAAGGGAAGGTAGATATATGTTTGAAAAATATCCTTTTCTTTTTTTCTCAGCAGCCCTGAAAAACCCTTCTAACATTCACAAAATAAAGAATGTAGCTTTAAATTTTCGAGAGTAATTCCTTCTGCTAAATAAATGTAACATCAAGCAACTGTCTTTATTTTTACTTCACGTTATTCCCTTTGCCTTTGTCCCATAGGTACAAGTGACTCAGAATCGAAGCTTATAAAATATGAAGAACATGCAAACTCTCTCTGAGAATAAACAGTATTATTTCCTGACAAAAACTGCACACTGACAATTATTGAGCAACAGCGTGACATGCAGAGGGTATAGAAACCGTAAAAATGGAACTGACGTGATTGTGAGACTCCCACACAAACCAAGAGTACATGAGATTCACAGGTAGGACTCAGTTACACTTTCCTCAACCATGCTGCTCAAAGATTATATCCCCAAGGAAAGAAAGTGGTTTTGCCAGAGGTTTGCAGATCGTTCCCTGTTTGCAGCCGAGAAGGCAATTATTGACCTGTACTCAGCACTGACGAGGACTCCTTTTAGGAAATCAGAAATGAACTGGACAGTCTGCAGGAGTTAAAAAGAGTAATTAAAGGTGAGTAAGTCTGCCATCAGGAAATCTTGATAGAACACAATTTCTACTGCCTAAAAACATATTCCTTATGATGTCATTAAATAATGGTTTGCAGGCCCTGGGACAGTGAAGCAAGGAGTCTGCAGTGAGGGAGAGATGCCCTCACTTCCCTCATCACCGCTCTGCTTGTGACAATTGTGGTGGAGTCAGAGCTGCTGTGCAAGCAGATTTTCTGCAGAAGTTTCTTGGAGATGCATTTGCTGCAGAACAGGTCAGGTTTTTGTCCTGTCAACAGTGAGCAGCCACCAAAATAATAGGTGCAGACCAGCAGCATCCATCCTTGAGCAAGCTGTAACTAAACCTGAGAGAGGAGAAACACCTTTCTGTCATGCTGTGGGAGCTTGTCACCATGACAAGGCTGCTTGTGGGCTTCAGTATCCAGAAAGGTAGTGGCAAGGCAGGGTTTTTTGCTGGCCATATCTGGGTTACGTGGCCTGGATCCTGTCATACAAACTGGCAGAACTTCTGGATTTCCACTCACATGCAAATCTAGTGAGTACACCTTACCCTTCAGTTTATTTGGAGAAAACCTTCTATCTGATGCAGTCCTTGTTTTGCAATTAAGACAGCTCCAGTGTTTCATATCATGAAAGAAGAGGCAGTGTTTTGAGAGGGTTGACTGTGGCCTGGTCTAATAAAAGTGCCCTGACCTCACACTTACTTGCTACTGCTATCCTGCTCCTTCATTACCTCCTCAGACAAACTTCTGTGATTTGTCTGCATGAGTCCTTTAGAAGTCTCAGCACAGCTTGCCCTTCTCCAACTCCAACAAGAATGACAAAATCTGCTTTCCGCAATTGCAGAAAGAATCCTTCTGTGATTGTTAATAGGTCTCTGGAATAAATGGCCAGGGTATGAGGCTGCAAATCAGCTTCACTGAGGAGCCCTGCCTTTGGAGACTTTCTGCAGAAGCACAGTTTTTAATTGGATGGGGTTATGAACTTTTAGAAATCACATGCTGCCCACAGCGAGTTAATCTGTCACACCTTTTCTGGTGAGATTGTTAAGGCTCATTTGATCATGGGTATGCACAACTCTTGAAGATGCTCTGTGTGTGTAGTTTGCTTCACCATCAATGCCTTCAAAGCTATGAAGAATGCAGGGACTGCTTCTAGAGTGTTGTAACATCAGAGTCCTGCTCACCTCTGCAACTCCAGAGCCCTGAGCACTTTCTGGTGTGTGCAGAGCAAATGTAAATGCCACGTGTCACGTTACACCATACATTGAAGCGAAGCCCTGTTACTTAACTCCTTGAAAAGGGAAGGAGCATTAAAATCTGACACAGAGAAAGGGAGAGAGTGTGCTGACCTTCTGCTGTATTCATTACCAGCAAGGTTGAAAGAGCTGTTGATGATCATAGTGTAGCTGATGTGTGGCCCCACGCTAGCCATATAGGATTGTTTGATTGCACCCTGCCTAACTCAGATCACTCCTATAATTAGAAGTAACACAGAAAGCACAACGACCTCTTTAGACCAGCAGCATTCCTGGTAAAATTAACTCCACTTTTACATTCCAGCAAGAAAAATGCTGAAACCGACCTTACACGTAAAATAAAGATTCACTGCGTCCAGGGTCAAAGCTGTCCAATCTGTCTTGGCCAAAGGGTTCAGTCTTTTATCCTTTACCTTTTCCCATATAGTATGGACAGAGTACGGAGGGATTTGTGAACTCTGGGTTTTTCTTTTCTCTTATGAATCCTACTACGTGGAGGAGTGGGGGATTTATTTGATAAAATCCTCCTTTGTTTATGGCAAACAGAGCATAAATGCAAAAATCTGGGCAACTTCTGTGGAAAACAGCTGGTAAATGTTTCCATATGATTTCATATGTTTTCATAGTACATAACTAAAGGCAAGTACAAGAAAAGAGCAAGCATTTTCCTTTACTCATAAGAGACACAGGTTAAAGGATTAGCTTTCCAAAGTGCCTCTGAGAAGTAATGACTGTTCCTGGTATGAATGTGGTGAACTATAATTAAGGTATTTGAGGAATTGAAACAGATTTTGAGAACAATGGCTCATACTTTTACATTAAGTAAGGATATAACCTCTGTATAATTAAAAGTAAGCATTTAACAGCTGTTACTCTCTTTCCATTTTCAAAAGCTATTGTTTGTTTAGAATGAAGAAAAAGAGGAGGGGTTGGGAGCTGTGTACATTATTGCAAAAAAAAAAGACAAATTGGAGAAAGTATGTCTGCCAGTAGAAAAATGTTGACTGATACACAACAGTAAATAGCCTCAGCTCTCCTTTCATGTGGAAGAGGCACTGTTAATATGATGTGTTTGTGAGAGTCGGAAAGGGGGCACATGTCTGTCTCTAAGAAGAAATATTATGAGTTTCTTGTGGGAATTCCTAGGAATAATTATTCTCAAGCCACTGTGTTTGCATATGTGGCTCTGTGATTCAGAAGACAATTCTTACCACCAGCAACCGTCTTACGTATGTTTCAGCAACATACAGGAAAATTTGGTTGGAGTGTGTTGGATAGGACACCACCCAATAGCAGAGCTTTTCCACAAGGACAACTGCCGCATGTAGAGTGATAAGAGTGATGCCACCCTCTCCTACCTTCCCAGTGACTGTGCTGCAGGGCGGCACTCAAACTGCTGTTATTCTGCTAAAACATGTCCTTTACTGTCTCCCACCTACTGGGAGACTACCTTCTCTCTGCCTTTGTCTGCTAGGGAGGGAATACAGGGAAGAAATACCATCCAGTACATTAGGGGACATATAGACTCTTTTATATATAATTAATGTCTGAGGGGTGAAAGTGAGTTTTGAAAGCAGATGTTCTAAGAGGCAGACATCATTCTAACTTAACAACTAAACTACGGCCTCTTTCCTTCTGCTGAATGACTGCATAATGATATTTTGCAAGCCCTGAAAAGCATGAAAAGCAACTGCCCCACTCTGACATATTTTTCTCAAAGTGTCTGCCAGTCACTCTGAGGAGTGTGGCATGGTGAGTGAACATATCGTATTATACTGCTGGTCCTGATAATGAATGCCACGTTCACACAGGACAGGAATATCCAACATGAACTCCAGTGAGCATTGGTGGTTGAATCCAGACCCAGCAGAATGCCAGAAGGATGTGTGCTGTTGTCTCTTGAAAAGATCTTGCATGGATACGCAAAACTCTGAAGGACGAAAGCGAAGTCTGATAACCTAGCAATATTATCTTACAGTGATGGACCTATACATGTTTCTGAAGTGGTTGGAATTCCTCAATTCCTCCTCCTTCTCTTCCTCCTTCTCCTCTTCTTCAGGTCTTACACCTTACAATTCATTTTCAGAAGGAGCATTTTATATTCACCCATGCCAGGTTGCTCATGACTGAACTAAGAGTGTGTGTTTGTTAGAAACCTCAGCCATCATCCATCAGATGGGCAGGTTCAGCTGTGCTGAATATTGAAGGCCATAATCTTTGTGGCAAATTTTTCTTTTCTCATAAAAATTCCTTTACTAGGCAACTTGAAGCTGTGTTCATGCTACAGCTTTCCCCTAATAGTGTTCGAGGC
The DNA here is from genome assembly GCA_028565335.1 of Limnodromus scolopaceus. Taxonomy (NCBI): domain Eukaryota; kingdom Metazoa; phylum Chordata; class Aves; order Charadriiformes; family Scolopacidae; genus Limnodromus; species Limnodromus scolopaceus. The sequence goes on along the minus strand of JAOXNO010000020.1, from coordinate 52,347,938 downwards.
CCTCAAGCATGGTCATCGAGGCAGTGAGTTTGCTTTGACTCTTCCAGCCTGAATGTGGGGCTCTTTTCTACAGGTGGGAGGATTCACCTGGACTCAAAGGACCACATAGGTTAAAAAAAGAGAATGCAGATGCCAGTTCTCACTTCAGTCAGAGGGCAATGACTAATGGCTGTTTTCTTCCCTTGCTGGGCTGGTAGCATGATTTTCCTCTACCAGTCTGTGCCTGATGCTGAGTGAATGGCTTCTAAACACACACTTCTGGTAGCTGAGCAGATTTAGAAGCCTGATGGGATGCAACATAACTCATCTTTCTTCAGTGCACATTTTCAGTAGCTGGATTGAGATATTGTTCATGGCTGGTATTAATTTCAAGTTTAGAAATATTTTTTTCTTTACCTGAAAGCTGTTAGTGAACAGCCACAGTAGAGGGCCAAATTATTACTTAGTAAGTACTCAGATATGCTTCTTTCTAATGAATGATACTTTAAATCATATTGCTAGAAGGACTCCACTAATAAGCAGTGCTGAATAAGCCACCTCACCACAATTCTCTGCTCCCTGCAGGAGACAACTTGTAACTCCTCTCAAGAAAGACTAAGAGAAGCAGCCTGAAGGAAGCATGAACAATGGCAAAAGATGAAACTTGGCAGAAATAAGGAGGGTGTTTGTCATCCAAGCCTTTCCAAGAAATGTCTCAAACGAAACTATAGCCATAGGGTGGCTAATGTGAAGTCTGGATCACATAGGCTTTGTGCTCAATGAGCTGATAAGGCTAACACGTGCTTATCTCTTGCATGACTTGTGGGAGGAAGCTCTCTTGAATAGCACAGGATGCGGCAGGAGAAGAGAGCCCTGGGTAGGCAGGACAGCCCAGCTTTTCTCCAGCTGTAAAATCAAGACAACAGGAACTGTGAATTTCTCTGTTTCTTCGAAAGGCTACCATGCCCAGTAAGTGACCTTTACCTCATTACCTGTGAAATATATATTAAAATTGACATTACCACTGAAGAGTATAGAGATCACGCTAAACATATCTGACTATAACACTTATCTCTTGCCCCAAATCATGCTATATGTCACCTAGGGGTGCATGGGGGAGGAACCTGAGACAAAACTGCCACCATGGCAGTAGGGCAGCTCATATTGATACAGTGAACATATGAGGGAGAAGCTAAGTGCCACTGGGGGAACAGCGGAAGAGTGGTCCTACGAACCAGATATCCTCCCGTTGGCTGGACCAGTGCTGGAACTAGGACTGGTGATCGCTCTCTCTCTTTCCCTCTCTCCCCTCTCTAGCCCTCTGTTTCTCTTTTCTCTTAGACTTGTTAAGTAATGCAAGGCGTTTCCTAACGCTGGCCATAATTTGTTATATACCTAACCAATTATTGTGGATCTACTTAAAATATGTATTAATATGTGGAAATCTGATAAATGTATAAGGACCGTGAGATTTGTCTCACCTTGGTCCACTCTGCTGGGGATTTGTGAACCCGAGTCACTCACCCTGCTCTTGTGAGTGGGGCATGACACTCATCTCCTCTTCTTTTCCTATTCCCCAGCCCCACCTTCCCCACCAACCTCCTTCCACTCTTCTTCTTCACCCTGCTTTGGTGGAAAGATGCATAACTCTCACAAACTTGGATGGTAAAAGCAGATGAAAACTTTGCGCTGACCATTGTGTTCACCAACTCCCTTTTACTGTCAAGGACAGTTGCATGAGCTTAAATTAAGCAAATGGGTGAAGAAGTGGATGTGAAAAAACGTCCCTACATTTGTGTGGTGGAACTGCTGAAGATCCATGGCTGAATTCCTGGTGGAGCCAGACAGTCTGCCTGTATTTGGCAGTTGTCTTTTCTGTCTCTGCTGGATGCACTGCACTGCTTGAAGCACGGCTTTCTCCTACTGTAATAAAGATATTTTGCTTGGCTATGGCAGTGGGGTGGTCAGGCCAGAGGCTGCCAAAAGCAGAAGATGAATAAAGGTGAGAGAAGCTATCTGTCACAAAATTGTCCGTACTACCCAAATGTGATGGTGACTGGCAAGCAAACATTTTGGCTGTTTCTGTGTATCAGGGTAAAATTTATGTTTCCTGCTATGGCTCTGTGTCTATCAAGAGATCAATCTAAAAAGATTGAACACAAAGGTACATAAGAAGGTGCAACAGGAGAGAAGTGATTTCTGTTAAGAAAAAACATGCTCTCTAGGCAGCAACAGCCTTTGGAGACTAATTTTCTGGCTGCTGGGCATGGGTGGAGATCAAGGATGATAATTTCAGCCATTCGGCAGATTACACCATGGCTGTATGATTTGGAGAGCATCCAGATTTATTGTGAGAGATGGAAAGGAAAATTTTCTCCCCGTTTTGTCTGTTCTTATCCTACCACCAGGTATTTTCCTATATAGACAGGAAAAAAATGATTATAGGAGCACCACTGATGCAACAGTAGCTGCAAAAGCTCAGGGCAAGTCCAGAGGAACCTGACATCCACCTTTTTTGATTCTGACCATGGTATCAGGTATATCTAGCATGTTGTATCACAAAAACCTTTACTTTCCAAAGATGCTGGGCTACTAATGGGAGGTACTAATTGTACCTGTCTTCTGGCAGCCTTGCTGTCTTATGTGTTTAGTTTTGGTATACCAGTACTTGGCCTATGATTCCTGTGTGTAACAGGGAGTACTGTTTTCCTAACAAACCATGGGCAAGCCATACCTTTTGCCAAATATCCCTGCCATAATCTTTTTGCAACATAGTTGCATCAACTCGTTTTAGAGCTGGTGCACATTTTAGGCTGGAAGGAAACGTACCAGATCCGTCTCCCATCTTGCCAAGCAATGACCTCTGCATGCCTTGGTGATTATATTTTCCACAGGGAAAGTATAAACCTTGCTGTAGTGAAAGTTTTTATAATCCCTAAAGATATATAAATGGCCAGGGGTGCTCAGACAACACAGTCCCTCCCCTCTGTAAGGCTCTTACTTTTTTCTGATCCCTTCTCTTCCATTTCTCCTAGGCACTTCAGAAGTCTTTGGTTTGGCACAAGAATTAGTTTAAAGAGAAAAACAGCCACTGAATCCTCCTTACCTTCGTGCTGGGAAATTTGAGCTCTTCAGTGCTGTAGCTATTTTTTTCTGTTGATTTTGTTCCTGGAACTGGTCTAGGGTTAAAAAACAGCACTCTTCGTCTTAAAACAGCAGGCACCGCTCCAAAGCACTGCAAAGCTTCACAGAATTGTATATTTAGCAATAGACAGTACAAGCCTGTGATGTTAGCTGTGACTGCACAGAGATCCCTAGAGAAAAGCATCATCATTTTTACTCTGTGAGTTATTCAACAAACACCTTTTACAATTTATCTCCATTATGAGTAGTACATCTATGCAGGATGAAGTGTGAGGGTTAAATAGCTTGTGTCTGCAACATGCTTCATAAATGGTCTAGCTCACTTGGGCAAGATAAATATAGAGCTGAATTTGCAATGGAAGTTTTAACCTCTGTGGTGTGATTTTCAAGGAGATCTGTCTTCAGTTAGAGATGTATGTGCTGCCAGTTTTGTTGTGAAGTGTCTACACTTTACTCTGGGATAAAAAGTGACGTCATCCACTACCCAGTAAAACTGCTGCAATGCATCCTTCGAGGAGTTTGTTCTTGCTTTTATGGTGTTTATCTTTTCTTGGAAAATGTGATGGTGTATTATCATAGTATTTTTTCAGAAGGGATAAAATGCTGTTAGAGGTGAAGGTATCTGCCCTTTTACTACTATTGCCAGAAACACATTTTTACTCTTCCTTTATCTTAGGACAGTGGTTGTCAATAACACTGAAAAGGAGTGAAGAAATAATGCAGACTTGATCAGGTTCAGTGTAGGTGCTTCCATTTCTTTTGGAAAGGGTCCTGGAATTTTTTAGTAGGGCATCTCTGACTAGCAGAGATTTTTACTGGTTGCCAGGAAGAATCTTTAATTATGCTTTTATGAAAATTATAATTTTTTTAAATAAATAACTGTAGCACAAGAAGAATCTGTGAAAGTTTTCTTTCCTGTTTTTTGTTAATTAAGTCTGCTTCAAAATTGATATCAACAATTTTTATCTTTATCATAATCTTCATTCTGATAAATAGAGTACTTTGGGTAAAAATTTTGACCTGGTCACTGCAACCTGTCCTGCCTTGGTACTAAACTGCCTCTTTGTATTTCTTCTACCATCTCACTCTCTTTTCATTATGCGTTTTTGAGTGTCTAAGTGCTAGCAAACGGAGAAGGAACTGCAGATCATAGGGGCCCGTGTGTCTGAAGTGTCAGCATCTGGGAGAGACCAGCATGTGTGTTACCTTTCCCCGGCAGCTTCAGTCCTCTGTGTTTATGTACATGCGCCTATGCTGTGGGAGCGAGCAATCTGGTAGTGAAAAAATCAAAGGATGGACTTGCCCATGAGGAGGACACATGCACTTAGAGAGACGCAGATTGGAGACCATGACTAGGTAAGAAGTCTTTCAACTCTTGGTAGTCAAGATCTCACTCAGATTTGAGAAACCTGTGAATGTAAGGTTGGGTGTGAACCATGAGATTGAGGGTATGGGTAGGTCTGTAAGTGAATGTCAGTCCTCACCTCCTGGAGAGGAGTACCAGGTCTGGCACCATGCCTGGCATTGCTGTCCGTGTGGTCACCCATGTGTGCATCGTGTATATGTTTGTCTACTGGGACTGCATGCCCAGCCTTGCTAGCGGATACAGCTACAGATGGCAGCAGTAGGGGAAAAAAAATGGGGAGAAGAATCGCCGAGGCACTTTCTGCTGGATTTGGCTGCTCTCACAAGTGCCACCCTGGGCAGCCCCCTGCCTCATGGGCTACCCTGCAGAGGATGCGATGTGGAACAGGGGCACAGAGCATCCAAGTGGTCATATTGGCTGCCTATCTAGAGCAGGTTAACTAAAATGCTGCCATGGGATTATTCTTCCACACTTGGGAGACCAAAGTCTAAATGATAAATACAACAGCCGATGTTTTCATCAATAATGCGTATGATAGGACAAACTGCACTGTGTGTGTCTTGTGGGTGACCAGTTGGGGATGACAGCATATCACTAGTACACTGAAGGAGCAGGCTTGCCTTTCAGATAACTTTGTAGTCTAGAGAAATGAGTTTATAGGACCTCAAGGAGTTCAGCAAATGGGAATGTGAAGTTCTGCCTATGGGGAGAAATAATCACAAGCATTAACACAGGCTGGTGGCCAAAGGAATAGGGAGTACCTTGCAAAAAGCAATCCAATAGGGGACAGAAAGCTGGACATGAGTCAGCAGAGTGCCCTTGTTGCAATTAGGGATAACCACATATTGGGCTACATTATGAAAAGTGTAGTCTGCAAATGTAATTATTTCTCTCTGCTCAGCAGATTTGAGGCCTCATGTGGAATATAGTGTAAATTTTGGGACTCTTCAGTGCAAGTGAAATTTTGAGAAACTAGAATGAGTACAGCAGAAGCTAGGGATTAGGTTGGGGAGGCTGGCGGAGAACATGGTATCTACTGGGAGAAGATGGATTTGTTTAGCCTGGAACTAAAAATATTAAGAAGGGCTCTAATTTGGGGAGGCATTGGTCAATAGCCAGCTGAATATGAGCCACCAGTGTGCCCAGGTGGTCAAGAAGGCCAATAGCATCCTGGCTTGTATCAGAAATAGTATGACCAGCAGGACTAAGGAAGGGCTCATCTCCCTGTACTCACTACTGGTGAGGCCGTACCTCGAATACTGAGTTTGGTTTTGAGTCCCTCACTACAAGAACAGCACTAAGGTGCTGGAGTGTATCCAAACAAGAGCAATGAAGCTGGTGAAGGGTATAGAGCACAAGTCTTATGAGGAGTGACTGAGGGAACAGATGTTTATTGAGGAGAAAAAGAGGTTGAGGGGAGACTTTATCGCTCTCTGCAACTACCTGAAAGGACGTTGCAGCAAGGTGGGTGTCTGTCTCTTTTCCCAAGAAACAAGCAATAAGGACAAGAACAAATGGCCTCAAGTTGTGCCAGGGGAGGTTTAGATTAGATATTAGGAAAAAAATTCAAGCATTAGAACAGGCTGCCCAGAGAAGTGGTTGAGTGACCATCCTGGAGGTATTCAAGAGACATATATCTGTGGAATTTAGAGACATCTTTTAGTGGTGGTTTTGGCAGTGCTAGGTTAACGGTTGGACTTGATGTTCTTAAAGCTCTTTTCCAACCTAAATGATTCTATGATTCTAATTCCTGCCTGAAACTACCAATTGGAAGATTACAGAGAAGAAAGGGCCAGGCTCTACTAGAGGGGCAAGCTGAAGGGAAAAGAAGCAATGGGAACAAGTTGCAGCAAGCAAAATTTCTGACTGAACAGTGAAAAAAAATTATTCACCAGAAAACTTGGACAGGGACCAGAACGATGAGGACAATCCAGTCGCAGACATTTTCAAAACTGGAGTGTTGCGCTGAAGACCTCCAGAGGTCTATTTCAACATAGATTATTCTATGATTCTCTAAGGATTTGACATGTAGAATTTCTTAATTTCTGACATGTTCATACTGTCATTTTAATGCAGGTGTATGGCTTCTGAGTTCTCAGGGGTATGGTTAGGGGTCCTCTACACAGGCCATGTGTCCTCTGATGGCACTCCTGCTATGTGAATAAGTGGTCTTTAAAAGAGACTCGTACAACCATCAACAAATTTGTGGAGTGACAAAGACTGATCACAGTTAGCAAAATGCTGGCTGTAGGTCATCCTTCCAAATGAAGAAAAACAAATCCTAAGAGTTTATTTACCTCCTGAAACAGCCCCCAGACACATAATGATTGATGTGTTTTTTTGCTGGGGATCCACCTATGCCTGAAATGCATTATCATAAAACATTTTTTGCTATTTAAAATAATTTTTTTAAAATTGTTATTGATTCATTTCTGAAGGTAAGTCTACATGGTCACTCATTCCATGCTCTGAGCCAAATCCAGTGTAGAAGTGATATCACAGAGGCTAGATAAACATCTGCCTAGGAAAGAGTCACCAAATAGGCCCAGAACATTAACTTATCTCTAGCACCACCACAATGCAGTTTCAGGCTTCTAGTCAACACAAAAGCTGCAAATCGACCTCTTTCTGCAAAATCTGGTGAAGGTATAACTTATCTCCTGCTCCCTGAGCAGGCATTATAATATCTTGCTGCCAAGGTACACTTGTCCCTTAATTGCAAAAGTTTAGTCTAAAATTAAAAGAATGTGAACCACATTTTAAATCAAATATTTCTCGGAGGTTTTTGTCATATTCAACATTCATAGATATTTACTGAAAATGAAAAACTGGTACAGAGAAATGTGTCAGGACTCTTCAGAGAGGAAAGGATGAAGAAAGAAAACTGGCGAAGGAATTTTTAGCAACTTTTTTCATTTGATTGCTTATTACAGATGCAATTCTTTTATTTAGGATTTTACAGTTTATGGTTACTTGCTATGATTCTAAGATGCTTTTTGAGGTATAAATCATCCATGCAAATATTTGATGTTAAAGATTGGATTTGATGTGCACTGGTTCATTTGGAGTGGTCACGTGTGGGACAGCACATGTTCCTTTTCCTTTTTATTCTCTAAATTGGGTGTGTGGAAAAAACAATTGCTATTCACACTGAACCCTTGCTGTATGCTTTTCAATTATCACACAGAACTGGCT
>JAOXNO010000020.1:52319348-52332285 GCA_028565335.1 Limnodromus scolopaceus | reverse complement strand
CAACGTAATCTGGAAAGAAATAGGTATTGATGCTGAACTGCTGCATTTTCAGAGGAGTTTAAAGGTAAAAATCATAATTCAAAGATTTGAAGCAATCATTTTGAAGTTCAGATAAATAGACATTATGTGCTTTGAAAGTACAGGAATAGAAGATTAAAATTACCCACAGACTGTAAATATTACTGCTCAGATAGTTTCAAATATATAGAAAATTGGGAGCTGTAGTAAGAATATTGTTCTAGTCTTACATGTAAAGGGTTGAGCCGTTCACAAAAGTCTTAGCAGAAAACTGAGTCGATAATTTGATACATATGGACAGATACTTCTTTCTGCTGTCTTTCTACTGGAGGGAAATTTGAAAGTAGGGTGAAATGCGTACGAAATGTGAACTGTAAAAATTAAAGGAGGCTTGTTCCTGCAACTAGGGAGTGTAAGTGAAAGGAAAGCAAATTCCTTAATTAAGCTGGCAGGCCAAGTCATGGCATATCACATTCCACCAACTTTGCAACTGAAAGTATTGTACACGCTTTGTCACTGTCATAAGGAGGCATAGCTATTTTAGGACCTAGACTGAGGACTGTGATTTGTGTTTTCTCCTACTTTTAATCTCACAGGGATGATAATAATTTCATGACATCTTTTCTCATGGCAGAGAGCAATCTGGGTAGCTGGCAATATTTAGGATTATTAAGGATATCACAAATATGACCTTGATGATGGAAGCGTTTTCGAATCCTTGCAGAGGTCAGACGTGCGTACTCTTCTCCCTTGCTTGAGAGCCAGGCATCAACCTGTGTCTGGATCACAGTACCTTCCGTGCTCCTGTATGAGAGCCTGTGTTTCTTCCTGCCTTTTGGAGAGAAGTGGCAACTCCCTAGCAGGGACAGTGTTCAACTGCCAAAAGGAGCAGGCATGCTGATTTCTACTACTTGGACCTGAGTAAAATTACCCAACAGGCTCCATCAAAAGCAACAGAAGCAGCACTCACTTGTGCAGTCCAGCCTCCTCATAGCATCCGAGCTCTTTTGTGACGGAGAGCCAAAAACTGAGATTAGAACAGTTTTCTGGCAGTGCAGAGCGTGGGTCGTGTGAATCTTCCACCTGAGCATCTTCCATTATCTGTGTTCAGTCAGGGGAAAATAAAAAGTGAAACTCTGATATTGCCAGTGTTATGTAGATTGTGTTTTCATAGTTTTTTTCTTTTGAGAGTCGAGTGACTTGCCAAACATCTGATATGACATGTGATTTGGAGAAAAATTTCCATATGCTATTTAAACCTTATTACTATCACAGCTCTCTTTTCATTTGTACAAAGAATACATGTACCCTGAGTGAAAATATCAACATGTAGAGTTACTACCCTGTAGAGGCTGTCATCCTGCAGATCTCTCTTCCTCATCCACTTTAACTTTGTTTCAGTGTTAGCTATAATGCCAGGATGTAGCAGCTAACCTGAAGTCTACTAACAGGGATTTATGAAGTTTTCAATATTTCTGATGCATTTATACAATAAAACAAGCTGCTTTGGCTGGGCAATTGCCCAGTGACTTTCTGTCTAGGTAGCCACATTTTCATTCTTCTTAACTTTCTCATTCCACCTTTCCCAACTGTTCTGGGCAACTGTTTATTATGTCTTGAGCTAGTTGATCTTGCTTTTACATTAACAATGACTTGGATATTACAGGAACCCTGTTTCTGAACCTGCTTTTCACAGCAAATCATTTTTAACAACCATAATACAGAGTTACAAAATAACCTTCATTGTGGATGAAGTTCTTCTGGGTGTTTCTCAGAGAAGGAGGAACTTTTTTTATCTGAAACAGAAGAGACAGTCACAGAATAATTGACAGGAACAATTTGAAAGACCTGCGAAGTCAGGTCACTGTTTTTATGACCACGATACTGTTGGCACTTCCTGGAATTGTACCCATTAACTATAGTACTTTGAATTTTTTATTTTGCTTTTGTGACTGCTGGAGTGGGACAAATGTGCCTTTTGGTATACTAAAAGGAATATTGCAGTATTTAATTATGATTGTATACTTAAAACTGCTTTTGCCCACATTTGCTCTGGCTTTCCATTCTGGATGTACAGAATGGATTTTTAACAGGAGGATAAAATACTGTTTTCCCCAAAAGATCATATTTCTGGTATGAAATTTTATTGTTGCACTTGCATTTATTTCCTCCCTTAACAAATGTTTAGCACCAGTATTTTCTCACTTCTGTCTCATAACTCCTAGTCAGAATGTGAGCTGTCTAGAGTAGGATCTGGTTTGTGCACAGAACACTATGCTGGATTAGAGGGCAAGAACGTGGTGGGAATATGTGCCACTATTTAACTCCTGGCCTTCTAGGCATTACTGCAGTACAGAAAAAAAAGACAATTTCCACAGTTTCAGCAGCACGGTGAAGACTGGATACCTTCCTGCCTCAAGTCTCTAAATCCCACTGAAAAGGGGCTAGGTCTGATTTTCTGGCAGTCACAGAACTATTACAAATCAGTATGAATATTATTATTTCATTTTGCTAGTCTGAGACTCCAAAGGCATTTTGAGCTCCTCCTGTAAAGGGTTCAATTATTTCCTGCCACGTATTTACAGTCAGGTAATTATTAGCAACGAGTTTTATTTCTCTAGATTGCTCGAGCAGAAAGGAGCCTTGTTCTCATGATTGTTGTGGGGAGATTGAAACATGTACCTGAATACCCTCAGGTAGTCAGCTTGGCACGAAAGATCTTTGCCCATGAAGAGGCAAGCACACCACCAGCTGGCCGCTAGTCTCACTCCAGTGAAGTGTCACAGCATGACTGTGTGGCAGAAGTAAGCAAGAGAGGACTGAGAAGGATTGCTGGTCTTAAATAGCTATCGAAGTGACGATCATTAGTTCCTGCAGTCATGCCAAACACTGTTTGTAAGAGATGTTTGTAAGACCTTGTCCTGAAGGCAAAGAAGCAAATGTAGAATCTGGGGCAAGTAGTGGAAGTAGTAGGAAGGATGATTTCTGGCATGAACTTTACAGTTCAAGGTCAGGTAAAGGATTATGGACAATAACCATGTATTCAACTTTCCAGAGTCCAACGAGCCTCTATGTACTACTATGCCTATGTGGGCACAAGATCTCATTTCTACCATGCTACAGACCCCCCACCATACTGCCAGTCTTTCGTGGTTGCATTTGCATCCTGTTCTGACTGTCTGCTCCCTTGTGTGGTCAATGACAACATTTGGATCCTTTTTCCTTAAGGACATAGTGGGTAAAAAGTGATGCCATGGCACCATCAAAGACAAGGATTGGAAAGGCTTTAATAACATCTATTTGCTGAGACACACTGGAGAGCACCATCAGTGCACTGTAGGCTTTGTTCTGCACAGTGCACCACTACTTGATGGGATATCTCTGTGTTACCAGAAGGAAGTAGGACATGAGGGTATCTGCACAAAGCAAGCTGGGTGAAAAAATAACAAGCAATCCTGCATGGTGGTTGCTCACAAAAAAAAAAAAGTGCGCACAAGAAGTTTTTCCCCCAAAAAGGTATGTGGGCCAAAGATGGTAGTGATCCTAGGGAGGAAAGAAAAGGGAGTGGGTGAAAGAAAATGCAGAAGGTCAGGTCACATGCAGAGTATGTGAAAGTCCTCGTGTAGCCGTAGGAGGGATATATTTTGTGTTGCAGTGAAGTTATTGTTTTGGAAGTCACGTCATGGAAAGTGAGGCAGTTTTGTGGGAGTAATACTGAGACTGCTGCAACTCTGTAAGAGATAAAAAGTAAAAGAAGGGCAAAGAAGCTGGCTTACTCTGCGGAGAAACCTTAGGATGCTGAGGGTATTGGAAAGGGGTATGTATGCCTTGGCATTACCACATGGGGATCTTCTCCCTCTGCCAAGACACCACGGAGCTGTCTCACTGGGCATGCTAGTGACTGTGAGTCCTCACACCTCACAGGTGCGTTTCTTTCCATTGTACTGGCAGTGTGGGATGGGATCTCTTTGGAGGTAACAATCTGTGGAAGCTGCGTGGGTCCTTTGTCTCACTTTCCTCTGCGGAATGCAAACCCACCCTTTTGTCCCAGATGTCTCTCAGGAGTCTGGCGCCGGACTTGGCAGTTTCGTCCCGTGATTTATCACTCTGACCTTGATCATGTCAAGGCTTTGAGATATCATCATATATGCTCTCTTTTTTCATAACAATAAGGACAACTAAAAGAAAATTAAGGCAGAGGGAAGCTTCGAGTAAGTCATTACTTTGCAATTATTACCCCTTTTTTCAACTGTGCAATAATTGTTTCCATGGAGACTGGAGCAAAGCAGTGGCTACGAGGGTGCATTCTTTCTGGTTCCTGTTTCCACAGAAACATGTATACTGGACTGCCAGAAACGAAGTTACTGCGACCCAGGCAAAATCACTAACTGGTGCAGTTCAGGAATAAAAGGTTTCCTTCCGATTTTGTGCTCAGATGGTCAGTTGCAGAGGGTCTGAGAGTGGCAGAGCAGTTTATAATGATCCTTTCAGAGGTTCAGTATGAACCCAAGACATCGCAAGGAGATTTGCTGGTTGTAGGGTGAGATTACCAAACTGAAGGCACCATAAATACAACCTAGAAAATATCGGTAGGTTAACTGGTTAGTATTTAATGCTGCAAGGAATGAGCGATGATTTCTGCGCAACTGGAGACTGCCTTGCCCAGTTTGGTTTGGCGGCAGTTTGGTGCCATCCTTGGTAGACAGAGCAGGTGTAGATTCTTGTATGCCCACACAACATACATGATCTGTTGTGAAGGGATTCCGATATACAAAGTATAAGGATTTCCCAGAGACATATCATTGTTCTCTCCAGAATCTGGGGCAGCTGCTTCATTATTGTAATTGCAGATGCTTTTTTGATGGCCAAGCAAATAATGATATGTGTTTGCTGCTGCAAGCTCTTCCTCTGTACCTGGTGTAACTGCTCACGTTGTCTTGCTGCTTGGTACAACACCAGCCTGAATTTAGGAAGCAGACATGATGACTAATTGAATTTGAAGATGGATAATTTAGGGACTATAATGTAGTGCACAATATTGTCAAAAACAGTTCGTTTAGATGTCAGAAAAAATAAGTTTTTACTTAGTTTCTTATCTTTTATACAAACTATATGTAATAGATAGCTAATAGACAAGTTGCTCCCTTGTGTAGCTACAAATTTATGACATTTATAATATATTTGTTTATACGGTTTCTGTCACTGATGTTGTTATATCTAGGAGATGCACATTTTTAATTGCAGTTATTCTGCTCTTTATACAGCCGCAAAGAATAATTTTCCCGGCACCGAAGGTCACTGGAGAAGGTCTTGAGAAATGACACCCACTCTAGCTAATGCTGCCTTCAGTTGGGGAACAACACCCATTTCTTTTCTTATCAAATTGCGGTTCTTTAGGAATAAAAAAGGAATTTATTTTTAGTTTGGAGATAGGGTTTTAATATGCTGGATTGTCATTAATAACCAAATCAAAGGCCATTGTGAGATAAAAATTATCTTCCAACTCTGATCCTCATCTTCAAAACTGTATTTGCAGTAACCATCAGGTCGGTATTTATTCCAGAGGAGGCCAGATATGAAGGCCAGAAGAGACATCCAGCCCAACATGCTGCAGTTGAGACCATGTGCTTTCATCTGTTGCTGTGGAGTATAAGTTTCTCTGCCAAGAAATATTCTTGCCCAACTTGAAGCAAAAAAAAAGTATCTACTGCTTTCAGTAATGTCATGTCCTAATGGTTAATCATCCTTTCTGTAACAAATTGCTCTTTGTTTCTAATTTTACCTGGCATAATCTCCTAGCCAGTGTGCTTATTCATGTATTTTTTGTCCGTGTTAAAAATCCCTGTAATATTTTTGATTTATGGCATTCTGATACTGAATTCATCAGTTCTCTCCAGAGATAAGAAAAAACCTTACTGCTAAATCCTGTTCCCTCTTTCCTACACCTGGAAACCCATTTACTTGTTTTTAATATCACGTTGGCACTAAGGGCTTATGTGTAATTTCATCTGTTGTGAATCCAAAAACTTTTTTGCCTCCCTCCGGTATACGGTTCTGCTGATGTGGTTTAAGGTCTTCAAATTTGATGGTGTTACCTGTTTACATCAGACAACAGCTTACAACTTTTAAATTGCATATCTAATGTTAGCCAACCAAGCCTCGCTCACTTGTCCAGTATTGCGAGGAGTTATGGGTGTCTGGATGTGGGAGATGCCCACAGAGCTGCTCTTGTATAATCAGTGTGGTATAGAGTCTGGTTGACCAGGTGCTGCCTGTCACAGTCCAGCTCCAAAGACTTGGAAAAGCTCCTTACACTGGCGTTGTTACCTTCACTGGAATCATCATTCATATATTTGCCTTCCCATGTGGTAGTCTGTGCAGCTTTTCATCTTCTACAAAGAATATTTCTTTAAAAGATATTCATTTTTAGTGGGTATAGTCCATATTTGACACATCCACTTCATATCATTAGAATATCACCCTGCAGTTCTAGGGCGTATTATTCTTTCCTTTTTTTTTAAAATTTTCAGTTTCTCTTATCTGTGACTTGACTGTCACTACGGCATCTTTCCTCCATGTGAGTCAGGAGAGGAACTGATTTCTCAAGTCATCTGTGTCTTCCTTGTGTCAGCTTGCAGCTGTACACCAACAGGGGTGGAAGAAAGCAATCATCTGCAAATTCCTCTGGAGCTCTGCTGGCGGGAGAGGGACAGGGATGTCCCACGCCCCTGAGGATTTTGGGGAGCTGAGTGGAACAGGTAACTAAAGAAACTGCTCTCACCCTCCCGTGAGGGTGCCCTTGACCCAACTGAAAGCAGGATGTAGTGCTTGCGTGCAGCAGTGTCTGCAGCTCCGGCAGTTGCAAGGAGGAGTATGGAGAGGTTCGGTTTGCCAGTAAAATTCCGCAGAATTAAGATAACACTTTTCTTCCTTGGATCTCTGGAAGGAATTGCAAGATCCCTGTGCTGATAGTTACTGCAGATGGAGGTTTGGCAGTGAGGGTTAGCCTTGTGAGATAAACAATTTTTACTTTGCCTCTCCCAGGTGGGCTTACTCTGCTGGTACAGATACTGGACTAATCATTGTTGGCTTCATTTGCTGGCAGTAATCCTCCTGTTCATATGAAACTGGTGTTATGACAAGAAGAAGCACAGATGTTTAAGAGTCAAAACAAAGGTAATAAAGGGGGCTTTCTGGACCAGAGTTCAGAATCTGAATAGGAGAACAGTTGGAAAAAATTGTATATGTGTATTTATGCATTTACATATGTGTGTTATAAAGTGTTTACAGTGTTTACACAATAAAACCATAGGCAGAGATTTACGCAATCAAATGATTCCTTCAGCTCCAACAGCTCGGCAAATAGTTTTAAAAAAGGTTAAATAACTTACTACAAATCTTCTACCAATTTTTGCTGAGTAGACAATGCTCTCCCGTGCTTTTCTTTCCCTGGTGGGGTGCTCCGTGGTGCAGACTGTCCACAGTCGGCTGGGAACAGGGAACAGGGCAGGACTCGGGGGGATTCCCAAGCAGGACCAAGCAGTCACTGTGTCGGAGCTCAACAAGCTAATGAGTCTTAGCTTGTTTGGAAGGCGCTTATCTGGAATGGACAAATGTAAGCATCAGGTGGATCAGTGATGCATGACTGCCTCTTGGACATAGATAGGACGGCAGATTGTTCTCAGAGCAGAGGAGAAACAAAATATGGTGAAGCTGACTGGAGCACGTTTATCATTCAGGGCCATCGCTTCGGCCTGTTTCACATTGTCCCCATTGCAGGATCTGCTGTTGGGTACAGAGCTGACTTCGGGGCAGCATAAGTTATCTCTGACCTACTGCCGGGAGGTCAAGTAAAATGCTAATTCATGAGATAGCACCAGAGCACTCGTGGAGTGGGCTGTAAATCCTGCCACAATCTCCAAATTTGGCATCTAGCCCCAAGGTAGCAAATAAGTTTTGTTGCTTCACCAAGTCTCATCTCTGCCCTGCTGGTAAGCGTATAGCATGGTACATATCTTGAACGTGTCAGCTTAATGGACAACAATCATGATGTCACTACAGCTTGGGGCTCCTGTGTCCAAGCAGGTGTTACAAGGTAAACCAGGCCCCTATTCACAGCTGACACCCGAAGAAAAGAAAGGTGTAAGGCTGGATACAGCAGTGCTGCAATGATGTCAGGGTATTGTGGTGGCACGTTTGCAACCCACTGCCTCACAGGTCATGGGTGACAGGCTGCTCTGTATGTTTTCCCTACAATTGAAGGGAAGGAGAAAGAAAGGAGCAAACCTGGTGAAAGCCAGTCCGGTAGTCTTGTGTTTATGCGAGAGAAGTTCTAGATACATTGCCAAGCAGCACAACGTCTCTGGAGTTTGCAACAAATTCATGGCAGTCAACCCATTGGATTTAGTGACGAGAATATACAGATTCTGTGAAAGTTCCAAAGATGCTCTATATATAAGCGTCTTCTTAGACTAGAAGCAGAGCACAGCCCTCAAAGGAACACTTTTATTCTTACATTTTTGATGTAGCAACCTCTCTGAAATATATCTGCAGTTTTCCCGATTGTAGTTTTCGCTGTGCTTTTTTCTGTGTTTAACATCAGTTCTGGGGAAACAAACACTACAGTTTTGAGTTGTGATTTGTAAGAACTGTTCTTTGTGTTTGAGAAGTGCACTACTATCTTGAAAGAAATAAAATGAGCGATATGATATTACACAAACTCTGTATTTCTGAGTTCTTTTCTTTCTCAAGTTCATCCTACAAAACTTTGACATATGCTGCCTTCGAGCAGACAGGCTCCTGTAACAATTACTAAATTATATGTACTAGTAAACACTTGAGTTACTTCATGTACTCACTACCAAGTCATACTTTCCTGTTTCCTAGCAAATATGCCTATTGATTATACAGACTGGCAAATAGGATCTGAGGCTAAAAGCTTTTGAGAATGGATTTTTCTCAAGACAGCAGATATTGATCAATGTTTGCTAAATATGTATCAGTAGATGGTTAATAAAATACATTTGTGCTTTTGTAAAAGTAGGGAAAGTGGAAATGTTTTCATTCACAGGAAGCCAAGGTCATACAAAAGAGACTGTGGTACCTTTTACGTCTTTGTTGAACATATCCACAGGATAGACATATTTCTACTGCTGATGAAATGAATATGGTACTTTTGAATACCAGTCTGAGACACTGGTGTCTGTAACTGTGACATAGGACGGGGAGGAGAATTAATTTCTGACAGTTCAATTGTCAAGAAAAAGGGCAGATAGGAAATAAAGAGTATGTCTCGTATGATAGGCAGCTGAAGGACTGATCAGCTACAGCAGCAGAGTACTTTTCACATTTATGCTGTGTATATGAATGGTAACTTTATACCCTGCCTTTCTGAAGTCTTATCTTTAATGAATCTTTCTGTGAGAGTTTGTTTCAGCCGTGATTTATATGTCTAGTGTCACCCAAGATATGCTGGCCCCCAGAAGGACCTGTGAGACTGTGTTCAGAACTCCAGTGACATCCCACCTCCCGGTCGTCAACAAAGTAGAGGCAGTAGGCGCCACACCTGGGTGGCAGGGAGTCGTCCTCCCCCACGCAGGGTGTTATGAACAGGCTTACAGAGAGAATGCTCCCTGTGAGGCGGAAGGCGCTGCTGAACTAGCGAGACCAGAAGACCAAGAAAACACGTCGAAGAGGCAGTCTGTCTCTGTAACGTCTCTCCTGTCTGGCAAAGGAAGCAGACCAGCAGCTCACAGTTGCCCTCTTTAATCCCATATAGGTGGTCTGCAAAAATCACATGATCCTCACGTGTGTTTATAGCAGCATCTTACCCAGAATAATGTCTTCTTTCTCAGCTGGAGCTTTCAAATGTAATGGACAGTTTCCAGAAGAGATGCTGTTAATTGCATGGTTGGAAGTGGAGATGCTGGCTGGGAAAGCTGTCCCAGCCTCAGGTTAGTGGTGGGGGTTGGTGGCGATGGCAGCAAATAATGCTTCATTGCCTGGAACCAGTTTCATTGTGAACAGCTCTTTAGGAAATATTGCCTTAGCAATAAGCCCCAAAGCAAAGTGGGGCTTTGAGGTTTCTATTTTAGATCAAATTCTGCTACTTAATAACAATGTGCAAAAGATTTGCCAAACATAGCATTCTCCAGCCTAAATTGTACTTCTCAGCCTCATGCAGAAAACCTTAAATGCATCTAAATAACACCCATTTGGCATAGTTCAGGCTCTGGCTTTCTCGGCCACTTTTATGTATACTACAGATGTGACAGACAAATCTAACAAATTAGAGGGGGAAGCATAAGTTTTAAATTTGGAAAAATTAACAATAAGAATGGAAAAATTCTCCTTGAAATAAAAATTCTGTTCAGAGAGCAAATATGTGTGAAAGCAAGTATCCACCACTTGCCAGAATAAGGTTTAGGGCTGATTATTTTCTAAGCTTGAGAAAATCCATTCATTAGAGATGCTGTAGTTTTAAATATGCAACTGATTCTCATGGTTTTACACCTCTCTGTTTGCAGATCCAGGTTTTGTAATCTGCCACCAGTGACAGAGTTTCCACATCCAATTGTGACTCCAGTTTCTGGCACTGCAGTTGACAAGGGATGAGGATTAAAAGAGTCTGGGCTATGAAGATGGCACACCAGGATGACAGGACAGTTGTCGGAACGGGAGACTGAATTTGTGTACTTCCCCTCCCTCCATTACCTGGGTAAATAGGCCGGGGTTCACAAGAAGGTAAGACTCCTGCCTTTCAGGAAGCAGGAGCATGGCATTCAGTGCAGCAGCTCTTGTCTGAAGGCTGGCAGTGACAGTGCAGCCAAGGAGCATGGTGTTGGTTTGTGTCTGTAGCCGAATCCTTATGCCTGTGCTGTACCCAGCAAGTATGTGCCATCTGATCACAGCAGGAGGCTGCTCCCTGGGATCCCCTCTCTTCAAAGATACAAATGCAGAGGCTTGTACTTAAACCACTCGACAGAGTTCTGCAACTTTCCAGCAGCATCTAGGCAGTTCACTGCTTACAGAAACCTGCTAATGCAAGGGCTACTGATTTTTACCAGCAGAGCAAAGAAAAACTCCTGAGTGTGGCTCAGCATCCTAAATTCAAAGAGGAACTATGTTTTCTTAGGTGGATGTCTTAGGCACAGTGCCACCAGTATTTTCTGGGCTGAGAACCAGTTCCTCAAGTCCACCTGACCTTGGAGCCTTAAATGTGCTGGCCCTTGAAGCAGCACTGCTCGGCTCAGAAATTTCAAATGCCTTTTTACTATAATGTATATGTAAAAAACTCCTTGCAGAAGAGCTGGGATAAGTAGCTATAAGAAAACAAAGTGGCAGGGTAAACAAGCAATGAATGAGTCCGTGCCTACACCGGTCATCCTGTCTTTTACTGCTGGAGCCAAGAGGCCTATAGGTAGCAGGTTATTCCTTGGGACTTGAGTTCTCCTCAACATTTTCTTTCCTCTTCCTGCCTAGCCCCAGGCTGAGTAGAACAGTATCACTTTCTGCTGTGCCTGAGCAACAGTATGAAAGTATGAAGGGTGTCAGCCCCAGCCATCTTTCTGACTAGCTCTCAAGTGATACTAATTCCATGCACGAGAACAGTAACAGCAGCAGACAACGTAGGAGTAATTGTTAAAAAAAAGAATAAACACCAATAAAACATACTTGCTTGGCACATTGTGTCACAGCAGCTGGAGCTCCTCTGTCCGCAGACTTTCAGCTTCTGAGTTACATATGGATCTTCGTGCAATGCACGGAGTTCATAAAACAGCAATGTTCCCGCATGACTATTTCACTTATTCTGTCAGATTACAGATCCCATTATATTTGTTCCCTATATTCTCATCACTATACCTTTTCCTGGGAATGCAGACGGTACAGCTCTGTTTTCCTTTGTGATTCTGGGCATTGGCTTTCTGCAAGAATTAGTAATATAGGTGTTTCTGTTTTCTAATTTCCGGATGAATTAGTATGTGACTTTTATTGGGTCATCTCCTTGGCTCATTTCACAATACCAGCTATTAATTATTGTCAACTCCAGCTCCAGAAAAGGCCTCTTTCTTTCAAAAGCCAGCAGTGTGCCCAGGTGGCCAAGGAGGCCAACAGCATCCTGGCCTGTATCAGGAACAATGTGTTAAGTAGGATCCGAGAGGTGATCATCCCAGTTGTAGCATCATAGAAAGCTATCAGATTAGTCAAACATGAGTTACACTCGGTAAATCCACGTTGCCCACTTCCAATCCCCCGCGCTCTTCAATATGTTTGGAGAAAACATCTAGATAGAATCTCTCCATTACCTTCCCAGGGACAGAGGTGAGACTAGCTGGTCTGTAGTTCCCAGCGTCCTCCTTCTTGAAGACTGGACTGATGTTGGCCTTCCTCCAGTCTTCAGGCACCTCTCCTGTTCTCCATGTCCTTTCAAAGATGATAGAGAGTGGCCCAGCGATAACATCTGACACTCTTCAGCATTCGTGGGTGCATCCCATCAGGGCCCATGGACTTATGAATGTCCAGTTTAACCAAGTGGTCCCGAACCTGGTCCTCCTCTACTGGAGGGAAATCTTCCTCTCTCCATACCCTCCCCCTTGCCTCCAAGGCCAGAGATTCATGAGGCAGCCTTAGCAGTGAAGACTGAAGAAAAGAAGACATTCTGCAACTCTCACGGTTTTTTCTACCATCAAGGTGCCCATTTCATTCATCAGTGGGCTCACGTTATCCTTTTCTTTTACTGTTTACATATCGAAAAAACCCTTTTGTTATTCTTAACTGTAGTGTCCAAGATGAGCTCAGCTTGAGCCTTGGTCCTTCTAATTTTCCCCCTGCATATCTTCACGGCTTCCTGGTATTTCTCCTTGCCTGCCAGGCCCCTTTTCCAAAGATCATAAACCTTCTTTTTGTTCCTGAGCTCCAG
>JAOXNO010000020.1:52274651-52308488 GCA_028565335.1 Limnodromus scolopaceus | reverse complement strand
GGGCTACTCTCACTAGCACTTCGAAGTCCTCCTAAAGAGCAACAGCACCCATATATCTTGCGTCAAGAAATGACGTCAAGGTGACGTGTATAAATCACTACTTGTCCTCTTTTCCTCATGTGTGTTGATTTATGGACTTGTTCTTTCATGTAAGGGCTGTCTTTCTTGAAGACCTGTAAGTGCTTTCTACTGGCTAATCATGAAGTGAAATAAACGTGTTTTTTTAAACCAATGACAATATAAGGTGAGTATTGACATTTTCAGACTTCCCTAAACCACAACGGATCTTGAAGTATGGATTTCAAAGCTCCCACAAGCCATGTGTGTATATCTGCCAGGGTACGTATGCTATATTATTACAGTATATTAGTGAAACTAACAGGGAAAATAGGATTTGCATTCTCACTACCACAATGTGAATACCACATCATGAATGTTGAAAACTGAATCAGGTTTTTTACTCCAATGGTAAATTTTTTCCCCTGAGACTGAATATATCCACCTTTGTAGGATGCCCCGGTAAGCTTTTTTATTTTTGTTTGGTCATTACCTTGACAGGGACAGAGCAGTGCCTAATGTTTCAATTACCTTTCCTCTGCTGCACAGGTGATTGGATTTGGAGTTTCAAGGGACCGTGAAAAGATACCTAGATTGAAAACCAATACCTCAGGAGCCAACTGTTTGCTGGGCCTATCTCATAGCATTCAAACAACTTAACTCTTGGCAGTTAATGGCCCTAATGGTATATTTATTAGACAAGTAGGGAAAGAGAAGAAAATTACATGAATTTTTAATGAAGACACTAATAAAAAAGCCCCATGAAAATGCTGAATTCTCTTTTCAGACTAACTGGCTCTTGTCAATCTCATATATATCTCATAAATTAGTTCAGTGAATCAATAGGCTTTATTGCATTTCTTCGTATAAAGTTCTTACTCTAAAATAAAGCGGATATAGTTAATCTAAGCATATCAAGTCTAAAAGTGCAATGCATTTTTTTTACTGAAATAATCCATCTACTTCAAAGGCTAAATTGTAACTGATACCGAAATGAAGGTGGCTGCACTTTTATAAAAAAATGGATTCTTTTTTCCCTATGTGAATGGTGAAATAAAGAGAAGACTTCAACTGCAGAGAATTTACTCACTATTGTCTCTAGTAGTACTAATGCGAGTTTCAGCTCTGCAAAGAAAAGTCCCTTCTGTAAATTGATTTTATAAAATCATGGAATGGTTTAGCTTGGACGAGACCTGAGGGATAATCTAGTTCCAGCCTCCCGCCATAGTTTGAGTGATGAACATTTCAAAGATCATTGGATATGTACCAAAAATCCAGAGGTCATCTTTAAAAAAATGGGATTTTTTAAAAATCATGATTTTTTTCTGTGATTTGCTTTCTGATACCTCACGTTTTGAAGCTTCTAGCCCTGGAACTTAAAAGGCAACTTTACGTTCATGAAAACATTTTTGAAATAAAGTATCTGGAGCTAGAAGAGAGAAAAAAGAACTATGCCATATAATATAAAACATGTGTAGTGATTTGGCAACCCTGGACTACTGACGAGATCAGGCAGTGACAGGCTAGTAGTCGGTCATGCTTCCAATCTAAAACAAAAATGAAAAGGTATTTTCTTGCATTGGAATTTGGTAGGGTAGAAGAATACCTAGCAGGTTTCAATTGGTTGCAAAAAAATTTACACAAAATCTGGGTAGAAGATAGAGGAGAGATATTCTGTGTTTGTGTGCCATGCAAGGGAAAAGCAACAGCACTGTGAGATCTGTCTCTCCTCAGTGATAGTACGTCTATGCTGCAAAGGGTCCTAAAGGGAGCCGAGCAGCTATTCATTTTTTGGGTGGAACCACACGTACGAAAAAAAATTATCTGTATTTTTTTAAAAAGCTTTTTATTGACTTATCACATCTTGATAGGATGTGCAATTTTTGCTGTCAATCACTCAACTGGAGAACAAAACTGGTGCTGAAATGAACTCTTCCCTGGAAAGAAATTTTTTAATTTTACTATGACCCCATTTATCTATTTCCAAAAGCGTGAATTCCGAAATGTGTCCCCAACTTCAAAACTGAACTGTTAACATATCCTGGGATCGTAAACCATGTGGATTTTGCTAGGTCAGGGAGCAGAAAGTCTAATCTGATTACTAAGTGCTTAGAAATGTCTGTATTGTCTGGTTCAAAAATTCTAGCTGAAAAACTGAACGATCCTTATCTAAAGCTCTAAGGCTTTGCTCC
This sequence comes from Limnodromus scolopaceus, assembly GCA_028565335.1. Lineage (NCBI taxonomy): Eukaryota > Metazoa > Chordata > Aves > Charadriiformes > Scolopacidae > Limnodromus > Limnodromus scolopaceus. Next base: position 52,306,239 of record JAOXNO010000020.1, on the reverse strand, counting down.
ATCAGAGGAGCCATAAATTTGCTTAAATCAAGAACAGGATTCAGAGCAAGTTCCATTCTTATAGCTAGGTTTGGATGCACAACACTTTCCAGGATTAATCCCTTGGTGTCTGAGCGAGAACCAAGGCTTCTCCTCTGTCAGCACCTTAAGCCTACAAGGTGCTCAGGCCAGGCAGAGCTGTGCGCTTAGGTTCATGAATCATTGCACACACGCAGCATTCTGCTTTCCAGTATGTCCTGTCCGTGTAATGGTCTGCAAGCACAACAAAGAGGATCCTATTGTCTGACACTCTTCAAGAATAAGTAATTTCTTCCTAGATCCTGGGGCTGCAGTGAGTTGAACACTTTTTTTCTTGCTCCATATACATTTATAGATCAAAGCTACTACAGATCTTTATTTCCTGGTTGTGGTTTTTTTAAGATTGAAGCTTGATGACAAAGAGCAGGCAGCCAGACAATGATATTATTGTAAAAGTGTGATATTATTATGACAATGATAGAGAGGTGAGCTGCATATCTGGATATGTATTGTATGCCAGCATGAATGACACAAAAACATAAATACAGCACTTGCTCCAATCTCCATTAGAGAGTTACACCATGATTCTTTTCAAGTTAAAAAAAAGGGAAGAAAACACTTTCTCATTTCCTGTGGGCAGGAACACACAGAGAAAAGGCACTCCTCTGCAGCAATCACAGTAGTATTTTCAGATACGCTAGAGCTTATTCGTCATCATTGAAAATACCTTGGGAGAGCTAGGCAGAAATGTATACACAATGATGATACCTCCTAGCCTGCTCTCTGCTCCCCAAGTAAAATGAGAAATTTCTAAAAGCCTTGCCAAACCTCCAAAAACATGGCTCACCCAGGTTTTGAAAAGAATCAATAGCGCTGAGCAAACCTATAGCAATATAACATATATAATATGTATAAGCAATATGACGTATAACCTCTAGCAAATAAAACGCTTTCTTGCACTGTTTAGGAGAAGAACGCAAGGAAAGATGAAGATAGACACAACACGAGAGTAACAGAATGTTGACCTTCGTCATTTGCCTAGAGAGGCAACTTTATTCATAAACACCCACATGAGCTTTTCCACTTAATTTTCCCTGCTGCCCTAGGATTCAGGACTACATATTGCTATAAGTCTAACTTATAACTATATACTACATATTGCAGTTTCACCATTTTCTGTGTGCTGACTTGCCTTTCACTGACCCACTACAACTTTGCTGGACAACACACTCCATTGAGAGGGTCTGCCACGATTTAATAAGGGGATTCAAACTTCGATTCAAAAGTCCCTGAGCTACAAATCACTGGAAGCTGGGAACCGGTGCTGACAAATGAGAGTTGCACCCTCAGCAAGTTTGCCGATGACACCAAGATCTGTGGAGCGGTTGACACACTGGAGGGAAGGGATGCCATCCAGAGGGAACTGGACGGTTTGTGTGACACTTGAAGTTCAAACGGGCCAAGTGCGATGTCTTGCACCTGGGATGTGCCAGTTCCGGGCGCAAATAAGGACTGGGGAGACAATGGCTAGAGAACAGCCCTGAGTGAGGAGAATGACTTGGTATTGTTGGTGGATGAGAAGCTCAGTGTGAACTGGCAATGTGCGCTGGCAGGCCAGAAAGCCAACGGCATCCTGGACTGCATCAACAGAATTTTGGCCAGTATGTCGCGAGAGACAATTCTAACCCTCTACTCTGTGTTCATGGGACCCCACATGGAGTACTGTATTCAGCTTTGGAGCCCTCAACATAGGAATGACACAGATCTGTTTTAATGGGTCCAGCGGCCACGACGAAGTATTTAAAGGGAGCCTACAGGAGAACCGGAGATGGATTCTTTGTCAGGAAGTGTAGTGACAGCACAAGGATAATCGTTTTAAAGTGGAAGGGTGGAGAACTAGATTAGACATTATGAGGAGGTTCTTTACTGTGAGGGTGGCGAAGAACTAGAAGAGGTTGCCCAGGGAAGTTGCGGATACCCCATCCCTGGAAGAGTTCAAGGCCAGGCTGGATGAGTTTTCGCGCAATCTGCTATAGTGGGAGGTGACCCTGTCCATGGCAGGGGGGTGATGATCGATGATCTTTGAGGTGCCTTCCAACATTAGAGCCATTTTCCGTCATCTTTGACATATCATGGAGAACAGAAGAGGTGTCTGAGGACAGGAGGAAAGCCACTTCACACCAGTCTTCAAAATGGACACGAAGGTGAACCCAGGAAACTACAGGCCGATCAGTCTCACCTCCATACCTGGAAAGGTGATGGAAGAGGTCTTTTTGGCTGTCATCTCCAAGCATGCAGAGGAAGAGGTTTATCCGGAGTGGTCAACCTGGATTCACCAAGAGAAAAGCATGCTTGAGCAATCTGATTATTGCTTTCTATGGTGGCGTCACAGACTGGCAAAATGAGGTTAGAGCACTGGATATTTTCTACCTTGACTTTAGAAATGATTTTGCTACTGTCTCCCTAATATTCTCATAGGTAAAGTTAGGCAGTGTGGCTCAAATGAGCAGGCAGTGAAGAAAACTGAGGACTGTCTCAAAGGCAGAGCTCAGAGGGTTGTGATCGTGGGAGCACAGTCTATTCGGAAGTTTGTAACTAGTGGCACTTCCCAGGGTTCTGTACTGGGTTAGTATTGTTCAACCTATTCATCAATGAATCAGGGACAGCACTTATTCAGATGAAACAAAACTGAGAGGGAAAGCTTACTCGCCAGAAGTCTGTGCTGTCATACATAAAGCCTTGGATGGGCTAGAGACTTGGGAGGAGAGTAGCCCAGTGAAGTTCAACAAAGGCAAGTGTGGGGTCTGTATCTAGGGAGAAATAACCCCATGCGCAGTACAAGTTACCGGTTGACCTGCTGGAAGCATCTCTGCACTGTGGGACCTGGGAGTCCAATTTTTCGTGTAAGCCCTGTTGAAAACTGAAATACTGCAGTAAGTCTTCCCCGAAGCTTTCTCTTCGCCAGTCTGAACAAGCCCAAACATCTCATTCTTTCTTCATAGGATATATCTTCCTTTCATCTTTCTGTTCATATTAGTGGCCCTCCTCTGCAGCTGCAACAACCAGCCTATGTCTATGCTGTGCTTAGGCTCCAGAGATTGGACAAGGTGCTCCAGGTGTCTCACCACAGTAACGTGGAGGGAAATCACCTTCCTCATCCTGCTGGCCACACTTCTTTTGACGCAGCGTAAGGTTCAGTTTGCCTTCTGGTCTGCAAGTGCACATTGCAACCTCATGTCCATCCTTTCACCCTCTCGTATCGTCAAGTTGTACTTGTCAGGGCTGCTTTCAATCCCTTCATCCCGTATTGACACTGGCGATTGCCCCAACCAAGGTGAAGAACCTTGCACTTGGCCTTATTGGACTTCATGATGTTTATATGGGCTGACTTTGGCTGCATGTCCATCTCCCTCTGGATGACATCCCTTCTACTCATCTTGGTGTCATCCGCAAAGTTCCTGAAGGTGCACTTGATCCCACTACCTATGTAACTCATGAATATATTTAACTATACAAATACCACTACTAAACCAAGGGACACCAATTTTCACTGATCTCCTTCTAGACACTGAGATGTTAATCACCCTTTGGATTAATCCACCTAATCTCATCTACTGAAATATCTAGCTATCAAACGCCTAGCTCCGATTTAGAGAGAAGGTTGCTGTGGACATTCGCATCAAAGGCTTTAGAAATCCAGGCAGAACACATCTTTAACCCTTACCTGTCCACTGATGTTGTCACTCTATTATAGAAGGCCAGTGTGTTTGAGAGGCAGGAATTGCCCTTCCTAAAGCCATGCTGTCTTTAATCACCTCCCTCTTCCTTCATGTGTCCTATCAGAGCACGTAGAAGGCTTTGTTCCATTATTTTGGCAGGCACAGATAGGAGGCCACAGGCTGGTAGCTCCCAGAGTCCTGCTGCCTTTTATAAAAGTGCTGTTTCCTTTTTTCCAGTCACTGAGGACTTCGCAGCCTAGTATTTCTCCTGTCATGGAGAGTGGCTTCGCAACTGCATCAGCCAATTCCTTCAGGATTCCTTGATACATCTCGTCAATTCCCATAGACGTGTATATGTTCAGGTTTCTCAGGTGGTCAAAAATCTCTTCCTCTCTTACAGTGCAAGGGACAATGTCTTCCAGTCCCTACTTCTGGTCCATCTACTCAATAGGTGAGGAGAAAGAAGTTTCCGGTGAAGACTGAGGCAAAAAAAGTTGTGCATCTCAAGCTTTTCCTTGTCCATTGTTACCATTTGCCTAGTCTTGCTCACTGTGGCGATTTCACTTTCTTTGATCATCTTTTTCTGACTGATATAGCCGTAGACGCCCTTCTAATTATGTTTGCATCCCTTGCTAACAGCTAACCAGCTGTACGTTGTCCTTCCTCACCCCCCCCGCCCTGCACAACTGGACAGCATTTCCTTGACCTTCTCAGGATACTTGTCTCTGCTTCCACTGCCTGTACATTTCCTTCTTGTGCTTTAGTTTCACCAGCAGGTCTTGATTCAGCCACCTCAGTCTCTTTCCTGTTTCCATGCCTTACTTTACTGCTTTCTTACACCTGGGGACTGAAGGCTCTTGCACTGTGTGGAAAGTATACATAAAGATATGCCATCTCTGTTCTGCTTCCTTGTTCCTGAGTACAGTATCCCAGGTGTTCCTATTCACTACCTCCTTGAGGAGATTGAAGTTTTCTTTCCTGACATTCAGGGTCCTGATTTTACTCTTTGTCTGATCCATATTGCTCAGGACTGCGAACTGCAAGAACACTGCAGCCTAGGGTGCTGCCAATCTTGCCGTTACGGATGAGCCAGCTTGCATTTTACAGCCTCTTCTACTGCTGTCTATACACTCCAGGAGTCTGCTGGTTTGTTGACACTTAGCAGACGGGTCCCAACCTCACCTCACTCTGGGGAATAACAGACAAATGGGAGTTTCTGCCCTGGTAAATGGAGTTTACCTCAGCAGCATGTTACAAAGTAAAGCCTGTAAAGAAAAGTCTGCTTTCCTTAGGCTTTCAGAAGGCTTTTTCTTCCCTCAATTTCCTTATCTCATTTTCGGGAGGCTGTCAGCTTTTCAACTGCTCTTCTGCCCGCAGAACAAGCAAGATACCCTTTGGTATCTTGGAAACTAGCCATGTTTCTAGAAATAAGAAAGGATTTATTCACTTCTTTGTAACTCTGTTTTTATAGGAAGGATATTGTAACCAGCTACAAGACTTATTGCACTAAAATGATTCTTTTCTCTTTTTCATTCAACTTATAAAATCTGTTTTCTTACAGAACAGGGATCAAAATATTTTTCATGTGTTGAAACTACAGTGTCCTTTATACTCCAGTTTACTTACAGCTAATTGCAACTGTGTTGATGAAAACATTTGGGAGGAAAAGGACTTATTTCTCCCTTTCTCCATGCAGAAAACCCTTCTTTTATGGGGCAACTTCCCTTAGAGCTCACCATTTTCCACAAGTAATTAGTCATGCATGACTCAGCAGGATCCTTTTCAGCAATTTCAAACAGATGCTGGATCAGTTGCTGCCCGAGTGTACTTGATAAATAACAGGGAACTTGTGCAAGCTGGAGCCTGACAAGCAAGCTGACTTTTACAACTTACTTCCCTCTCTCCCTTTAACTCTTTTCATGCAGAGCTACACTGGGCACCTCATATTCGGAGTGTACTAGGTACATTTTACTCGAATTGTCTCAACAGCAAAGAGATGAGTTCTTCTAGAGATGAGTTCGAAGCCGTACACATAGGACGTGGGCGTGAAGGATGCAGTCATGTGTGGGTGCAGAGGGATTTGACAAGGCTGTTCCCAAAGACCTGTGAGTACCCCATAGAGTTTGTACTCTGTACCTACATAGTACCCCAGAAAACATTCCTTCCTGCAGTCCATTGCCTTTGTCAGGCATGTTGTGCAAGTAGCACGTCAGAGAAAATCTCTGCTTGTGATTAGAGATATCTAACATCCCTAGCCTGTGATCATTAATGGTTGCAAGCTACCTTTTTAATGAGATATTTTCATCTGTTATAAAACAGACTCAGCATAAAATATACTCAGCAATGACTAAATACGTAGGAATGACTTTTTTATTCTTACAAAAAATTACTCCTTTTTGTTTTGATATAAATACAATAATCCATGAAGGAATTATAGCTATTATCTGCTAGGAGATCTCTGTCACCATGTGCTGCTTGAACTGCAGAACTGAGTTAAACAATGTCATATCCATAAATTAGTTTCCAATCAAAGTTTGGCAGGTGTGGTAAGGCATGTCTTGGAGAATGGAGGCTGATAAAGCAGGCACAACAACACTAGAATGGGGGCAGAATCGCACTAAGAACTTAGCACTCTATATGTGGAGATTTGGCCAATTGGCCAAAAAACGGTTTTCAGTTACGAACCCCGCTGCAGTTTCTGCATTAACTTAGAAAGGGCTGTGGTTTTTGTTTCCATAGGAACTATTGGAAAATGAAGGAAAACCTCCTACCTGAAACCCAGTTGCACTTCAGCACAGCCAGACTACGTAGGATGTCCACCACTCGCACTGGCCAGACCCCTTGAAGGAGGCAGGGGAATCTACCACAAACTTAGCATTTATGGTACAGATGATCTCGAAAACCAGACCGTAAGTCTCAGAATCTCAGTCTTTGAGCACCACGAAAATGAAGCTATTTTAAACTCCTGCTTCTATTTTTGAGACCAAAAATATTTACTCATATTTCTTTTGAATCCCATTTCAGTGGAAAATAGCTTTCTGTAGGCTACTAAGGGCATGACAATGAACTAGAGTAAAAATCTAAATTGTGATGTTTGCTGCCCTAGCCTTCCTTGATTGGCTAATCAAGGAAGCGGAATACTGGCAGAGCTGATTTGCCCTAGTGTGTTTTATTTGAAGGCAATGTATATGCTACGAAAGCTTTTAAATTGGACTCTAAACAAATGGTTCTAAAAAAAATCACTGAATCTACGCCTATGATTTCTGAAAGTGCCTACAGATTGGACTGAACTATAGCTGAAATAAACATAGTTCATGCAAGCCAGAAACGAGAGAAGTCCCTGGTTCCACCTATTTCTTTCTCTGATTGATTGCTTTGTGATGATATCTTAATAGCCCTAAGTTTGTTTAGGAGTTTATATGGGGAAAGGCAAGGTGAGTTTGAGCCGTTCCGAGGAGCAATGCTGGAAACTTTCCATGCTCATCTTGTAAATTGTAAGTAGGTCTTTCAGGCTGCTGGTGACATTGTATAAACTTCGTTTGTTTACTTGCCCCTGTACATTCTGCCTACATAAAAATCTTTAGAGGAAAAGATATGACTTGGGCATAGGAGAATTCAGACTGGACACTGAATCTGCAGAAACAGCTAGCCTGGTATTTGACAAATGCATTCACGCTATCAAACTGCTTCACCCCTTCTAGTACCAGCATTACTGTTCCTGCATGGGTAGCAAGGCAGCTTCCCTTCTAGCCTTTACTCCAGCAGGAGATGCGTGACTACTTCTGGATGTATGCCTCGGTTTGCGTCACATCATTATGTGACAAGAAAATTCTGCGCAGCATTTAGTCTGAGGCATAAGTATTTTGTTTGAGATTATTGGTAGTCGAGGTTTCTCAAGGGGAAAGGTATTTAAAAGCACCTGTCTCCACTGGCTTATGAATGTTTCAGGAAATATAGCGTATCAGAAATTTCATACTAAATGCACAATGCAACGCTTTTTTCCACAGTATGCTGAAAGAATTTTAGAGAATGGAGAAATGGATTTTGCATGTAAAATATTTTTAAATATTATATAGGACCTGCATTGATATGCACATATTAGGCTATAGTACACATCTGTGACAGAAACAGCCTTTTGGATAAAGCAAAGAGTCACAAGAAGGCTGCATCCCTCAAAAGGGAAAAGAGGAAAAAGAAAGCACACTGGTTAATTGACAAAGAGTGCGAATATATTCATGGCAAAAATATTGCTTAAGAAAGGGAAATATAGCTCATGTAATGCTAATGGTGAGGAAAAAAATTTTCTTATATCTTACCTGCCAGAGTGGAAGCAGGATAAAACGAAATTTGAAGAGCAAGCAGCCAAGGATACCAAGGGCAATAATAAATTATCTGAAGTATATCAGAAATGTGAAGCTTGTAAGATATTTAGTCTGTGTATTTTAATAAGGTCAGTCATAAATGGTCAGTCAAAATTGCCGGATTGCTAAATGATATTTTTGCCTTAGCCTTAAAGGCAAAAGTTATTTTAAAATAAGTACTCTGATTTTATTTTATCTTACCGATACCTAGCAACCAAGAACTATATAGAGCCTCAAAGATCTCAGGATATTCCGTATGCTAAAATGACAATAATGGATATGTCAGGATATTCCATTGCTAAATGACAATAATGAGGCAGGAGTTATATATACTTAAAGAGGTAGCTCTCCTTTAACTGTAGCAGTACAAGAAGTTGTTGAAAAAGATCAGAATTGTGCAATCCAAGCAGGCAAGAAAGAAGAAATGTGATATTTGCTTTCCATCTGGAGAACTGAAACAGAGAGAGAAAGCTGCTTGCACTGTAGAAAGCAGCAGGCATGCAGCATGGAAGGGAGGACTGTTGGACTCCCTGCACGACCAGGACTTTCTGTCTGCCTAGTCCTCTAGTGGCTCCGCCCTGCCACCGTCTCCCTCTGTTGTGAGCTGGGCAGGCTCTTCGCCCTGAAACCAGAACTTCCCCAGAACTAAAAGTCACTTCCAAAAAACTACTTACGCTACTTCTTCCCTGATTACTAGTAAAGCAAGCCACATAGCCGGACAAATCAGAATTAAGGCTTTTCAATATCACTGGTCTCATGTTTAAATGCCTGACAAATTGTGATATTAATCAAGTTTCGGAATACCTGGACGTTTAAGTCTGCAGAATTATATGAGGTATTTCACTTACTGGATATAAGACGCTCCTCTACTTAACTTTTTCATTTTTAAAGTCATACATCCACATACTACATCCTCTCACATCAAGGTTTTAATAAAAGCATGATATTTTCTGTCTCAAAACACAGTAGTGATGAAGAGTGTACATGAATTTCATTGAACCATGTGCTCTGCATTTCTTACCAGGAGTTAAGGAAATGACAACACTAAGGACAGAATTTGAAAGCATCTAGAAGTGCAAGGGACAACTGGGCAGGAAAGGGCTGGTCGTTTGGAAAGGGTAACACACCATGAAGTAATGGAGAAAAAACACTGATGTTTACTCAAGATTTCAGTGGGGATGACGTGCAGGGGTCTAGTCATAGATTGAGAGGTAGTAAAAAAAGAGCAGATAAGATCAGCCAGCTTTCAGCACAGCAAGTAGTTGATAACTCGGTCCTCTAAGGGGAAGAACTAGGGCTGTTTAGTAGTGACTTAGCAGGGGCAGGAGGGGAAATTTCTTATGGCAAATTTCCTGAAGTTACAGGACAGTTTAAGTAAGAGAGATATGGACAGCAGAAAGACCTTACTTATTGGACAAGCCAATGGTATCTGGTCTTCAATTTAAGGACGTGCATTGCAAACTGTCAGTGCACAATGAAAGGAACAATTGAAGTTATATCTGAATATACTGATGGGTTCCGAGTTATTCATAACCAATGCTCCTGCCCAGGAAGAGAAGGAAAAAGAAAATATATTCACTGTGGATAGTCCTTTTTGCAGAAACAGGTCAAAAAAAGGAAAGATCTGTGTCAGGCTTCTCGGAACAGAATAATAAATAATCTAAAACTTCAAAAACAAACGCCATACTCTTATCTTGAATGATGTAATGTGGTCACAGATGTGTAATGCTTTTCAGCAATAGATAGAACACTTGAGGTAAAGACTTTAGGTGGGTTAAATTTTTAGTTTTAAATAGTACAACTTCAATTTGCTTGTTAAATGTACTGAGAATATTTCAAGACTTTTATTAAGATCCCTAGGGAGTGGACAGAAAAGCAAAGGTATAGACAGCACTCGTGTAAATGATTTACCAAAAGAGTAAATGAGTAATATTCCATGATTCCACAAAGAGCAGAATATGGCGAAGTGATGGATTTATCCTGTAGTTATGTTATCTTGGGTTTTCTTGGTTATGTCACTGCACAAGCAGCCTGGGTGCTTGTCTTGGTGATGTGCTATGGCTGCACTCTGCCCTCAAGTGCTTTGTCATGCTGGGTATTCACAGCTCTTGTTCCTGTGTTTTTCTGCTGCTTATTTATTTTGACAGTTCTTTCCAGCCTGAAGGTGTTGACTTTATTAAGTGGGTTGTTTTCCAGGAAAACTTCTGTGTAGGGAGGCTTGTAATAGCTATCAGGCAGCCAGCCTGTTGTACATCGTTTTGTTCTACAGGGTGTGGTGCTCACTGCATGCAGATTTGTTGGCAGAGTTTGGCTTAACTTGATTCTAATTAAAAATATTACCTTCAGCGAAAAACTAAAATAGACCAAGGAGAAAAATGTAAAGAGAAATTCAGCTAAAAATAAAAATAAACTGAGGAAAGACTGTACATGTAAGAGAGTAGTCTTCAGAACTGGCAGTGTGCATCACTGTGTTGGGAGTCAACGCTGTTTAAGCAAAAATGTCAGGAGAAAATATTCACTGTCCAGGCCAAGGGTGCTGTGGCAAAAAATAGCCATCCCCCATCCTGCTGCCCCCTTACAGGAGAAGGGCTATGGCCTGTGTCAGGAAAACAGCATATTGTGAAAGTCTTCCCCGATGCTTTCTCCGCTATGGGCTCTCATCGACATAAAGTACCTGAGCCCAGAGGTGATCTTGACCTTGTGTGAAGAGTAGCGGTATGGGAGCAATTGCAGACACAGCTTTTTCTGGACTGACAAACTCATTATTTGATAATGCTGCCGTGATCCTTTTATGCTTCTGTCAATCATCAGTTTTTTCTGTAATTTTGTAGTCTGTCGTGAAGCTTGGTTCATTGTTCTGACGAGGACAGGAATTGCTGGCAGAAATAATTGAATGGTTTGATGGGTTCCTTATTCACCATCTTTTCTCATGGACAGAGAAGCAGGAGTGAACACTTCTGATTATGTGGCACTTTCAGGAAGGATTTCACTAGTGAGAAGCAAGGAGGTGAGTGCATGTCACAACTGTTTAAATCTGGGTTTGAGAGGTAAAAGAGGAATCCATTTGGCAAAAAGGCAAGTAAATATATGCCCTCTGGAGCATACACACAAGGCCTAAACATGTTAGGCGTGTGTAATGCTGAATCGTACTCCTTAAAAGAGAGAGTCAGTTAAGATAAACATCTTTTGTCTGATACTGATTCTGCTAGCATGTTATATCACAGTTACACTGATTTACTAATAAAAATATATTACTTTAACGATAAATACTGCAAAACAAATCCCTTTTCTTTTGTCAAATTTTTCTTGCCGTTGCTCCACAAATAATCACCAACCATCTCTACTCTATTATTTATGTGTAAAGATAATATAATATACTGGTATAAGAGCTATACTAGTGATGAAAGCAGCATAATGATTGGGAGACGTGACAGCATGACTGTCTCAAGCATAACTACATAGTTCCGGAGATGATGGCAAAGGCAGTGGCTCCTCTCTCCTTCCAGTGAGAAGGAAGGGCTTGAGGGGGATTAGGTGTATTGTCTAGGTAAAAACTATTTGTGAAGCTGGTATTTTGGAAGAGGTGGGATCCGCAAAAATGACTTTGCCAACAGCTTGTGAGGAGAGATTTAAATAGGAAGGGAAGTGACGAAGTGGTAGACCGCGCTGGCCCAGGGTGACGTGAGCGGGAGGGACTTTATGCTCAGCAAAACAGGGTAGTAGTGGAGTCACCCCAAGTGTATGCATATAGGTAAAGAAAAGCACCGTGATGGGGAAAGTTTTTACGGCTCTTCTGAGTATTCAAAACAGTTGAGTGCTACTCTGTGTATCCGTATGGGGAACAACGAGTCAGCATGCAGTTGTAAGGCTATGATCTCATTGGAATCATGGCGAAGATATGAAGTAGCTCACACAAGAGGAATGCTGCCATAGGTAAGTACAGAATATTTTTATACAGCACAGGCAGGTGAAGAAATGGAGTTGCCCTGTGTGTGACAAAGCAGCTGCCATGCATTTATCTTCGTCTAAAGATAGGTCAGGAAACAGCCAAGAACTGATGTGTCAGGATCAGTGAGCAGATCAACACGGTTGATATTGTGGTAGGTGTCTTCTACTAGCCAGATCAGGGGACACAGATAAGGCTTTCTTCAGGCAAGCATAAGAAAGCTCACCGCCACAGGCCATGGTCTCATGTGGAACTCGGACAAGTCTAATATCTACTGGACTGAAAACCCAGCAAGTTCAGGAGATTTCTGGAGTGCATGGATGATAAGTTCCAGAGACAGGTTGCCTGAAGATCTGAAGGGGCGAGCAGAACTGCTGGACTTGATACCTATAAAAAAGGTGGGGGCTCTGTGAGCTGGGCGGTCTTGACTGCATGCAGGATTCTGGGAGAAGGCAAGGAAACAAAACAAAGGCTCAAAACTCGGATCTTCAGGCGAAAACACTGGCACGTTCAGGCAACGGCCTGGGAAACTCTCGGTCCAGGATTTTCAAGGATCACATCCTGAAAAATCTCAAGACTCGAACTGACGAGAAGAAAAGCAAACTAGTATGGCAGGATACTTACATAGCTGAACAAAGATGTACTTGCAAAGCTTAACCGTAAAGATGAAACAGTCAGGAGGAGGAAGTGGGAGCAAGAGATCTGGGACACTGTACGACAAAGCAGGAAGAAGGTTAGGAAAGTGAAAACCCACATCAATCTGGCAACGGAGATGATGACAAAAAAAATTTTTTCATAAATTCAGAAGCAGCAAAGTGATAACTCTGAAAGATTTGGACACACTAGTGAGTCAGAATGGGGACAGAATCTTAATGGACATAAGGAATTCTGAGATAATGTACACCTTTTTTTTCTTGGTTTTGACAGGCCTTCAGCAATTCCAGGTCCCTGATATTAGTGGGTCTATGTAGCACAAAGATGATTAGTTCTTAATGGAAGAAGACTAGTTTAGGGAATAAGTAAAACAGAAGTCGATTGGCACTGATGAGATGCAGCCACATATGCTTTGGGATCCAGACAATGTCATGTGAGGTCACTTCACTCTTACCTGCAAAAGTGACTGACGAAGTTCTTGAGGATTTGACGAAAGACAGTATCACGCCTGTCTTCCAGGGCAAAACGGTGGATCGGTGAGGTGCAGAACCAACAGCATCATATTTATTGCTGGGACGATGGTGGAGCACCTAATCCTGCAAATTACCAAACATATAAGGGTAAAGACAGTGAATGAGAGTGATCAACATGAAGTCTTATTTTACCCTCTTCATATGCTACTGTGATTAAACAGAAGACTGTTAATAAAAGAAAAGCAGGGGATTTTAGGCTGATCGCAGGGATTTTAACTGAATTTAATAGAGTTTAACATGTTTATTAATGATCTGGAGAAAGATAAATACAGTGGTACAGAAAGCACTGTTTTCAAGAAGTGGGAGGAGCTTTTATTACAGCAGTCTGTGCTGCCATGCAGAAGGACCTTGACAGACAAATTAGCTGACCTCATTGACCTTAAGAAGAGGAAGATCTTGCACCTGGGAAGGAATAACCACATAGTTTAGGACAAATGGGGTATTGGCTGACTGGAAAGAGCACATCAGATATCAGAAAAAAATGTGCCCTTGTAGGAAAGGTGGTAAGTTACATCCAGGTGTCCATTTAGCATAGTGATGTAAACAGCTCACGAGAGGTGATAGTTCCCCTCTACTCACCATTCGTGGTGAGACACATCTGGAGCGCTGTACAAGGCAGGCACGGACGCAGACTCTTAGAATAGTTTATGTTGGAACAGACCTTTAAGATCGAGTCCAACTGTTAACATAGCACTGTCAAGTTGTCCACTACATCGTGTCCCCAAGTGGCAGGTCTGCATGTCTTTTTGTTACATTGATGAATGATGACGCTATTACTTTGCTGGGCAGCCTTTTCCAATGCTTGAAAAATCTTGGTGAAGATATTTTTTCTAATCTCCAATATAAATCTGTTCTGGTGCAATTTGATGTCATTTCCTTTTGTCCTATCATTTGATTATGGAAGAAGAGACCAAAAAATAACTGAAGCACCCAAAGACAAGGAGAACCTGTCAGAGGTGGGATGTTTAACATAGAGAAAACAAAGTTCAGTATTATCCTGTGAATTTATATGTAACACTAGATGATACAGATCCAGAGATTCAGAGTATCTTACTTGGCCAATGTCCAAAATATATGTCCTTACTGGCTTGGTTGGCATTGGCATGAGACAAAAAATCTACGCTCCTGTCCACTGGAAGTGTGAGAGTCTGAAGACCTTCATAGTTATATCTGTCTTTCGTCAGTGTCCTATTAATGAATGTGGGAAGAAGAATGTGAGCGAGAGGCATGACCCTTTTTTGACTTAAATATATATTGCCTCTGCAAAGCTTTAAATGAGAGCGGAACACTTACCTGAGGATTAAGAGCTCATTTACCAGGTCTTCTGAGGGCAAGAAGTCCTTCTTGACTGGTACTTCATTTCCAAAAGCTGGCCACTTGATCTTCTGAGGAAATTATATGAGCTGGTACTACTCTCCGGAAAAGCGTCGAATGGATAAGCCTTAAGTAATTCGCTTGAACAGGCGAAGAATGACAGGACAGAATACTTACGTGCAAGTGCTGCTGAGTTGGATTCTGCTTGGTTTCTTACGAGTTCATCCTGACTCATTACCAATCACACTTTATGTCAGTACCATGAAGTGCCGTGGCGTGAGGGCATGGATACTCTCAGTCTAGGTATATTGTTAACAGTACAGATGATAAAAGTCAAAATCCTCTATAGTTTTTTGATAGGATCTGTTACTTTCTATGCCGTCATAAAGATTCCATAATAAAAGCTTTTACCAAGTGGGTAAAAGGGTTACAGGACAGTAAAGCAATTCTACATTTTGATATTTTGTCTACATTAACTTGTTGCCATTTAGTGCAGCAAGCATTTGACGTATTCTGACAAACACATAAGAGAAAGCAAAGAGCAAACTGCTTCTCTTCCAGAGAGAGGGTAAAGTAGCTGTTTACTATTCTTCTTTGGGCGGTAGTTTCAAGCACTTTGAAGGATGTATATGTTTTTTTTCTATTGTATAGGAAACCACACATAATACCCAGTAATGCTTACAAAAGCAAAGAATGTGCTTCCCTTATGAGACAGGAATATACCCCTCTGGTTGTACTCAACTCAGCAAGGCTACTTGGAAGTACAAAACCACTCTTCATTTTCTCCATGGTGACAGTGGTAGAATTCCACAGCGCCTTTTCACATGCACAGCAAACCTAAGCACCTTGAGGAGCTCTTCATGTACGAGATGAGTGTCAGATGCGTGCTGCATTGTTGAGACACGAACAGCCAGTAGCATAATAGCAGTGCAGGTAGTAAACAATTTCCTGTAAATGTCTAAGGGTATGTATGTGAAAAACTGTATATGGTCTACTGAACGCTCAGCTCTCTGTGGAACTGTGCCACGATCTGCATGTGGTTAACCTCCAGCACCTTTCTAACCCCTCTCTAGGCACCATTTCTTCAATGCAGGTCTCCTCGATGGCAAATGCTGCTTCCCCTTCCCAAGTTCATGGATATCCTGCTGATGCAGAATTACAGCTAACACAATGAAGGGAAGTGTAGCACAGGAATTACCACAGGAGCAGAGAGCCATATAACTCTGCCAGGTTTATGCTGCCTGCTGCCACGCAGCATGCGAAACAAAGTGGTGCATTTAACTTCCTCAGACTGCCGTCACTTTTCATACAGAAAAAATTGTCAAGAAGCTCAGAAGTTCCTTTGTGCTGATCCGGTCAAATACCCTTTCATGTTCCAAAACCAGAGGTATGATGGGCCCCGAGTAGTCATGTAGATCATCCCATGCTATAGGCCAGGATGAAATATGGTTACAGATATGCTGAAAATGTTAAATATATGAATATTTTTATAACCTGTATTAAGGACCTATTCTCAAGGATCAACTCCTAATAAAGTTTTTTCTAGTGTTTAGTAAAAGTTTAAAATTTAAACCTGTGACATTTTGTTCTATCCATGAGAGAACAGCAGGTCTTTCTGTTCCACTAACTGCAGTGGGTGGCCCGTCTTCCATTCATGCTGTAGAAGACGATGAGTCACAGTGACATTCTGAGAGCTTTGCTTGTATGAAGACTTTTGGTTTTGGTGCATTTTCTGTGTAATTATTTCTTTAGAAAACTATTCAAGACACTCATTGCACTATTTCAACAGAACTTACATTTTTGATAAATGTTAATGTCACTGTTCTCCAAGGTCTCTGCCTTTCCTTTATGGTTGTTCAAGACCTCTACATGAACTGCCGAATATAGTTTAGCATGAGCTGCTACAGCATAGTAATGCCCCGTAGTCTGTCATTCCAGAAAAAAGCCTTGCTTTTTCTGTGGGATGAGAATGGCTTGCAGTTGCCACTCCACAATATTTCCTCTCGTGGATGATCTTTGTGCAGACAACTATACTTTTGACTTGTAACAGTTTGTAACTGAGAATAAATACCTCAGGTTTAGGACATATAGAATTTTTTTCCTGTTATTGTAGGTTAAAAATGGTTAAAACTTTATGCATCTGAACACCGAATTCTGCATGGACATCTTAAAAGAGGGCGGTCTTGAGATTTATTTTAACACACTTCTCAATAATATAGCCTTAAGGACCACAAACAGTATAGAAAACACTTTTTAAACAGTTTGTATTCTGTGTTGCAGATTCTGGGCAATTGTATTGTATGTATTGACCTATGTGTATCATGAACAATCATATTGAGTCTACAGAATACGGACCAGGGAGATAAGTGGAAAGAGAAGGGATTTGGAATCATAGTTTTGGGTGGAAAGAAAGAAGAGAGCTGGCCACTTCGTTGAAGGTTTCTAAAGAATAGTTAGACAGATACAAGTTGAAGTGTAAATAAATTTAATGACTTACAAAGTGAAGCCTTATATTTTCTGAAGCACCTAAGGCACTCATTGAAAGCTGCACCTCTGTGGGAGGTATCTGGGTCAAAATTTAAATTCAACTCCCAGACACAGGCTGTACTGTTCCTGCGACAGAATCCTTTTCATAGAAGGAAAAAGACGTAGACTAATCTTGTGACTTGGCAGTGTACTGCTTTAAATGAAAACAGAAGTCAAATATTAAGTTTTGCTCCCATTCTTTGTCTTGCTCCTCTTCTGTATCTGCGTTCCTGCAGACACAATGTACTTGCTCAAACTGACAGCTCATCCAAATCCCTTGTGCAGCTAGTGTTTTGGCTTAGATGAGTGAAGGGATACATTATTTCATGAAGAGACAAACAGTACTGGGTCACACTTCCTCAATTCTTGCATGCTATATCTGGGACCAGGTACACAGCAGAGATTTCAGTGCAAGTGAAGTTTTGGTGGATATATAACGAAGCAATCTGAGTTTTCTCCTTCAATGTTATGTGGTTTCCCTCTCAGAAGTATGTTTTCACGATGTTTCCCATCAGCCATTGCATAACTTTTGGCAGGTTTCCTGGAGAGAATGCTGCATCAGAAGGGTCCATGAGATGGCACTCTAAAACCTGGCAGACAGCAATCTGAAGGCACAACTTTGTGTCCATGCCTCTTCCTCTGATCTTCATTGTGAATTTCATCTAAATGTCTCTTCAGCATAATTTCAAATGACTGAAGCAAACATAAGCAAATTGAATGGATAATGGAGACAGTAACTAAAAAGTAGGGCCTGGTCCTTGTCACATTCACAGCTGTGCAGATTATTCTTATTTAAATGCTGAGGAAATGAATTAAGAATCAAGTCCACTGTATGTTTTTCATTTTTCAACTGCAAACGAGAAGTATAATAATTTTAAAGATTCTAATGTCTCTAGGAGGTCTGTAACAAAACTGGAGAATGAAAGCTTCCTGCACACTAGCTCTGGAACAGCATCTGCATAAAAAACTCTCTAGTCAAAATGAAGTGGCAGAACCCATAAATATCAAGCAAACAACACCTGTTAGTAACAAGTTGTTGGTACTTAAAAGTGAAAATAAAGAACTTCTACGTTTTACTACAAAAAGATTTCTTTCAAGACAGTCTTTTAATCTGAAAGACATATTACAGTTCATACTGCTTATGCTCTCAGATAGACATATGAAAATTTGGTGAGAAGTGTGAGGATTTGGCATACTCGTTCAGTGAGGCATAGGGATAATTTTTGGTCTTTATGCTGAGACTGGTTTTTGTTATTCCTCATGCCTCTCCACGTCTTTGTCATGGGTTGTGCCCTTTGCATATTTTTTTTTTTTTTTGCAAGCTGTTGAGAAGGTCGATGGAAATCATCCTGTAACTTTTCATAGGTCGTATTTTGTGTATATTTACACAATCTTGATACACTTGATACACTGCTTGATACGCTGCTAAAGGATGCAGCAAAAGCAGTGTGTAAACACTACCCATGGCCAATTACTCTTTCCGCCTTGTATTGCTGTTGTTACTAGACATATCATTCAACAGCAGGAGAGAAAACAACAGCACCTCTTCTTTCTCCGAGTTACTCAGCCCCAGACTGTTTCTGTTCTCACTGCAGCCCATTCTTTCTAAGTCACGCCTTTAATTTGAAATATTTCCAAAAAATTGACATAGTATTTCTGTCCTCAGAAACAAGCAAATTTAATATCCAAATCCATACGTGTAAAACAAAGATGATGTCTGTCAGAGTTAACACCAAAAAAACTCTTATTAAAGAAATAAGAACCGTCAGTGAGAATTGCTCACTTCATCAAGGGAACAGTGCTACATTTCTACCAGACATGATATGGCAGAAGAGGGATCAGGAATCTTTCTATAGAGATCTGCTCATCCTAGACATAGAGCAAGTGTAAACTCCACATCAATAGTTCCTTTCTCCCCTGTCACAGTTTTAAGCGTAATGCTTTCCGCACAGCTTAGTCCTTATAAAGCCCTGTATGAACAATTAAGCAAAATCCTGTACAATACTCCTGAAAGTATGCAAGATTCATTCTCTTGCCTGAAATAGTGCTTATGTCCCGTGTTAATTTGTAGTGGCAAGGTATCTTCGCTACAACCATGACTGTTCTTCAAAAATAGAAAATTCGTATATCCATCATGTTGGTAAGAAGGGATATGCCTTCACTTTATTAGAAGCACAATAATTGTCTTATACCAAGCTTCCCGGGGAGACCAGAATAACTACAAGGGATGAAATATATGACGGCATGAGCAGGTGCGGACACTATTTCTCATACCTTCCCTAAATATGCTCTAACCTTAGAGGATGCTTTCCTAATTATTTCAAGTAGTCGTACCTTTTTCTAAGAAATATTTAGTGGTATTCTAAACTGATTGATACATGCTAAAACAATTCATAATACAAGGCAGTGCAACAAATTTATGGATTCTCTGTAAATCTATAAAAACAGAGTTCTTATACCTAGAAAGGATCTGTTAGATGTGCGTGAGTTTTTTTGTTTGCAGACAGTAAAGTCAGTAGAGCCCCATCAAGAGCTGGACAGGGAGTTTATATACCTGAGGAACAGAGGTATGAAACTACAGCAATCTTGTCTCAGGGTTTTGGAAAATAGAAATGTCCATGTCAAAAGACAGTCCAGCATGCTCTGGATTTTTATTGCGACAGATGTCACTGCTATAAGCTGTGATGAACAGTTCAAGGAATTTGCAACATTACATGCTAAAGTAATCTGCCTATCACAAGGTTAATCCTAAACACTTTTATCATGTCTTAAGCATGGCGTTTGGTACCCTACATAGCCATACGCTCAACACTTTATGGTAGCTACTGGGCAGAATAACTACAGATGACAAAATTACATGTATTTTACATCTATTGGCAATGGTCACCAGTGTCTTTATGTTGTTCTTCATCTAAACATTTTGAAATTTGCTATCTATCAATGTTTCCTAGAAATTTATCATACAGAAATACGTTTTTATGGGCATAAATTTTTCTATGCAGAAAAGAACAAATGCTATTTATAAAATGTCTTGAGAAGAAACCATTAGTGCTCGCTTTAGAAAGATAAAGACATTGACTTTTCAAATATTGACAGATGATGGTATATTTTTCAAAGAATACTTTGCATTTTCCTGATCTTCCATCATCCCAGATATATAGATCACTACCTCTATAGAGTGCCAATGTTTGGGAGCCTTTTTGGAGGCTCTGCAGGACATTCATTTTTCATGGTGTAATACAAAGCTTCCATCAATAGGAAGCTCTGGATTCGTCAATCCAGTTTGACAACTTCTTTCTGATAGTTTTTGGCGTAATGGTTTTTAGCAGGAAAAAAATGTCTGGATGTTCACTAGGAAGCTGTTTTGCTCTACTATGTTTGGTACTCACTGGTCTAAAGCAATGGTGGAGGATATCCCTCACCCAGGCATCTCATCCCAGCCAAAAGAGATAACACTTCAAGAGCTCAGAGAGACTGTGCTCTGGAGATATTCTGCTCCTTCCATGGCCTCAATAGAAGAGCTAACTTAGTTTAAGTGTCTGTTCTCTGACTTGTGTTTCTGAGCTATGGTTTGTTTCTCCATATCCAGTGCTGGCACTGAGGTTGAAACCGTAATTGTGAGATACCTGGTGTCAGTGACATTGATCAAAAGAACACTATTGGACAACTGTCTTTTCCTCTAACCAGAGAGCTGCAGAAGACATTGTACTCCTTAGTTACAGTGGATTTTTAACTCAGATATAGACCAAGATTTGCTTCATTTTCTTTCAGACATACTGGGGAAGAAAGTGAACTCTCTCTAACAGAGCAGTAAAATAAACAAGCCTTTATAGAAACTAACAGTGCATATTTAAGTGCTTTTTTAAAGATATGGAAGAGAATCAAATGGATCTTCGAATACTCCAGAGGCATTTGACTTGTGGGATACTTCCAAAGACAGATGCAACAGACAGATATTACTACTGTGGCTAGAAAACAAAAAAGGACTTTTTAAAGCCTTTGTTTTCTAGGCCCAGGAGAAGTCTGGATTGATGTCAGATACTCTCAAGAATAAGACATCCACATGATAAAGGTATCTCTGGCAGCTCCCGGGAAGCAAATTCTCAGTGGGGAAAGATATGTGACCAAATGTTGTCCTTTTTCACAGCACTGAGAATATGGCTAGTAGTTAGTCCATACATGTCTACAGGTATAATAAATCTATAGGCAGCCCAGTTGGTTGATTAGTTGGTGAAACAGTTAAGGAGAATTACAAATGTAAATGCATATCAATGCAACAACAGAAATCCTGCTGCCAGCAGAGAAAGCCACTGTAGACAGAAGGAAGACTGAAACTGGTGTGACCAAGAAGGGCGGTGGAAATCACAAACCATGGAACAAAGAACAGAGAAACCCTGCCCTTTTTTCCTGGAAGCCACCCTGTGAAGTTGGAGAGGGGAAAAGAAATGCAGCTTTTTGTGTCCGGAGACAGGTAACAGAAGATTGTCTGAAGGTCTCCTGGCTCTGATTTAAATACAACCGCGGGCCTTCTGCATGTTGAGTATAGTTCTCCTTCATGCGTCTTCTTGTGCTCCACCCCTGCCAGGCACAAGCAGCTTCCATTTGATATGAGGCAAGCAGCAGAAAGGATGAAGGATGTAGTCTGGACCTGTGTAAGAGGCTGTCATTCGCAGGTTGACCTCAGCCCCTGCTGTGAAACTGGTCTGCATCTCTCTGAGCTGGTATGAATCTCAGTGTGCATTTCCTAAAGCAGAACTGAAACATCCTGATAGCATGATGTTCAGCAGCATGGTACTCTGGGGAAACTGGAAGTCAGGCTGTGAACATCATGGTATCCCACTGGCCTGTTCATCTCCCATTATGTAAAAGGGATTTATGCTTATTGTTCGTAACAGTTTGCGCTCCAGTCCAGAGATCTTAGCGCCTTTTGTGAATCTGTGCCTGCACCAGAAGTTGGGGGAAATTGTGGCTTACCTTCTTCCTAACGTTTTTTGGTCCTTCAAGCTCCCCAAAGTGCTTATGGCTTCAGAAAACCTGGCCAAGGGACAGGAAGACTGCTGGTGCAGATTTGGCTTGGGAGGAAGTACTAAATCCATCATTGTTCAGAAACACTTGTATCACGTGTTTGGAAGAATAAAGGCCTGAAACATACGCTATATTATTGTTGCTACATTGTTTACATGGACTTTATTAAAGCTTTTGATACTATTTCCCACAGCAGTCTCCTGGAGAAATAGGCTGCTCTTGGCTTGGATGTGCATACTCTGGTTGGTAAAAAACCGGTCGCATGGCTGGGTCCAAAGGCTGTGGAGACTGGAATTAAATCCATTTGGCCTCTGGTCACAGGTGGCCAGGGCTCATTACTTGTACTGGTTATTTTTAGTAGCTATTTTTTACCTGGACAAGCTGATTTACTTGTCAGGATTCAGGACGTTTGCCAATGATACCAAATTGGGTGGCATGTTGAGTTAAAGGCTCTACAGTAAGACCTGGACAGGCTGGATTGATGAGCTGAGGCCATTTGGTAGGTTCTGCAATTCAACAAAGCTACGTGCTGTGTTCTGCACTTCGGGCACAGCAAAGGCTTCCAACAGTGGCTGGCAAGCTGTCTGATGGAAAACCGGGGGGTGCTGGTGGACAGCCGGCTTAACATGAGCCGCCAGTGTATGCAGGAGGCAAGACAAATATCTTAGCTTGCATCGGAAATAACGTAGGCAGCATGACTGGGGAAGATATTGTCCCCACGTAGTCAGCACTGGTGAATCTGCATTTTGAATACTGTGTCAAGTTTCGGGTTCCTCAATCCAAGAAAGATATTGACATGCTGGGCTGTATCCGGAGAAGGGCAATGAAGATGGTGAGATCGCTTAAGAGGAGAAGCTGACGGAACCGGGTTTTTTTAGTATGGGGAAAAGGAGGCTGAGGGGGAGACCTTATCGCTCTCTACCTGCAAAGACGTTTTAGCAAAGTGGGCATCAGCTTCTGCTCCCGAGTGTCAAGCAATAGGACAAAAACGAAAGGCTTCAAATTGCGCCAGGTGAGGTTCAGATGGACAGTAGGAAAAAATCTTCACAGAAAGGGTTGTCTAACATTGCAAGAAGCTGCCCAGGGAAGGGTTTGAAATGGTTAGATGTGGTGCTCAAGCGTATGGCTTAGTGGCGGTTTTGGCAGAACATTGAACTCTATGATCTTAAAAGTCACTGACAACTTAGACAGCTCTGTGATTCTATGACACGCTCATGTGTGTTTAAGACACGCTCATGCAAGAAGATTGCTATGGACACTGTCCGTTTATTTAAAATATTATGCATATGCTGAAGCCAGTGAGATAGAGTCCCTGAGAGAGAGATGTTTGCTCCTTTTAAGAACACAATATAATTTTACACAGTGTTAGGTTTTACTGCTTGAATGTCTCTCTCACTTCTCTTGTTTAATCAATAGTGATGTTCACCAAGGATCCTCAGAATTCCCTGTTCAGTACAAACAGTAAACTTCTCACATCGATGAGACACAAGTTTTGTGTCTTTACATGGGATTTGAGACCACATCATTTTGAGTTCAGTTCCTGGCCACATCTCATAACCTCGTGCTAGGGTAAAATTTTATTTTAGATGTATTATTTCTTAAAATTGCATATCTGTCTACCCATTTTCAATTATGTGCTTATATCCACAGCTGGGGTATGATTGAAGAAACGCCACAAGCTGCCTGACTAGACTATGTTTTAAGGAGCTCCCTTAAGGTCATGTCCTCAGCTACTATGTCTGTTCCATTCCCCCACAAACAGCTATGCAGCTCTAGAGAATCAATAGTGTGAACCTCCTGTTAGGTTAGATTAGGCTATATGGGTGATGCTGGTTGTGGACCAGATCTCCTGCTGTTGCCAGGGCAGCATTGCTGAAGTGAGTGGAGATGTCAGTATACATCAGCAGAGCACATTGATCCGGGCACTCTTTTGCCATAGTACAGGAGAACATTGTGAAGGTAAGCCAGAGACCACAGAGATTTTTGACATTTAGAGTACAGTTTCAAACTTTTCTTCCCTCTTTTACTGCTTATCATAAAAAGCTGATAGCTCTGAAGCTTTGCTACAGGTTCAGCAACGCCTCTGCTCTTTAGTGTCCCTATGGGAAGAAGGAGAATTTTCTGAAGTGTTTTAATCTCTGCCTCAGAATTTTCTATGTTTTTTTCTTTCATGTCTTGAATCCTGCTCCCACTGCAGACATCTAGCACTGTTACTGTCCGCCTGAATTGGCAAGACTTCATTTGCTGAGGTGGGCTTTGGGGGACAGTTGGTACAACAGAAGATGAGAGAGTAAACGCACTGTGCATTTCATTTGGGGTCAGAAAGGAAGTTTTCTGTATATGCTGCTGGCACGACAGGCCCCTGTCTCCTCACAATAAGGTAGCAAATGTTTCTTGAGCTGAAAGCAGGGAGGATAGGTCTAGTCTTGACAAGAAGTCCTCTTTTGCCCCTGGCTCTTAACAGCATGAGACTGACAGTCCACCCCACCTGCATCCCTTCTCTGAATGAGAAGCTGCTTTTGAGGCTCACATTGCACCTAGAGGAGGATTTTAGCTATGTAGAAAATATCCACTCTTCGTTTGATTTCTTTTGTCTCACTCTTTCTTTCTCTTTTTGACACAAGGTATGATCAATATTTAATTTTTTTCCTCATTACAATCTCCACTGCTGTTCTCACTTGTTTACTATTGTTCCTGTTAGTCCTGGCCGAAAATCATGGGATATTATATAAAGCGTATTTTTGAAGTCTACTTTCTTATTTTCTCCTCTTCTCCTCGATCCCCTGAAACGCCCTCCTTCCCGCACCTACTCAGGTAGGTAGCTGGCCTGTTTTCCTCACAGCAAAGCCCAGACAATGAATTGTGAGAATTGGCTCAACAAAAGCACTGACTTCAGTTTATGTCAACTGCAGATGCAGTCTGATAATACAAAGGCACTTCCCAGGTGAGGAAGCAGTAGGTGGAGCCATTTGTCTTGACATAAGCTATCTGCGTGTAGGGCTAATCGTCTGGAGTGCTGCTGGATGATGATTATTTAGAAGAACAACACAATACTTTGAGAAAAGCATAGGCTGTCAGAATTTGTACGTTTCCAGGAGGCCTGCTGAGTGTCAGACTCTGCTTTCTGCTCTGGTGAAGTATCCTGCTGCTTAAAGATGTTGCTGACTCACTTTTTTCCCTCTAAGTAGCAACAGTTAAAGGTGAAGCTTTTTTCCCGTCACACACATCTTTTGATCTCTTTGGCCATTGCTGCAGATGGTTTCATTAGTCGTGCTCTGCAGTTATGTCTTCATAAACAAGTGTGTTTGCCATTTCACTGTCATGCACAGGTTATTTGCACACGGGACTTTCAAGGATTCCCCTAAAAAAAATATTTTTGCAGGGCTTATATCTGGATGAATTGAGTTGTGGGAGAGGAATAGTTTATTCTGTAAAAGCTTAAGAGAGTTGAGTTATTCTTCCTATTAATTTTTAACAGTCTTTTTTAATTAACATAGTGATTTAACTATGCAGCTAAGCCACATGTAATTCTTTGTCAGTTCTCAGATATTTAATGCGTCTCTATTTAAAAAGAAAAAAATTATATTAACAATACTGGACAATGGAAGTGAAATATTATATGGTATTCTGGTCTCCGGGAGTTACAAATCAGAACACAAACTAATTTTCAGCAAAAATTTGCTCCATTGAACTTGTCCTTGTAATAGGCTGAGCGGGGGCTCAGATCATAAATTGATGAAACTCAGAAAATAACAAGAAAAGGGGAATGAAAAAACTGACTAGAGAGCAAAAGTTTAGAAAAACTCATTCTGCTACATTGAGCTAAAGTAGAGACAGTTGGACTACTTTCCAAGTACTACAGGGTGTTGTGGACAGGAGTAGTAAACAGAGTATGTTACGTTACCTGCTGTTGATTCACCAGCTGCCTTCATAGTTTTGTCTCAGCTTCTTTGAGCTGTCCGTGTGGGCAAGCTCACATGGGAAGTGACTCTTAGTGCACTGCAAACCCAGAGAAAGTTTTGGGGACACGTCTTGCTCTCCCTGTTGGAGAGAGGCCAGGAAAGGAAATGGTGAAATCCTCATCCACCAGAAACATCTCAAATCCATCCTCTTAGATTCTGCTCTTTATAACTTTGGCATTGTCTTTATGTTCTAGTTTTCTCCCTTCCTGCAAGTCCGCCTCTCTTCACTCATTTTGTGCTCATCAGCTCCTGATTTTATGTAGCCGAATGTGTCAATTTTCAGTTTTCTTCTTCTTGTATGTCCTATTCCAATTTATATACAACTTTGGGAATAGCATAAAAAAGTTCTATGTGCTTAGAATTTGAAACTCTTAAAGCTGAACAAATAAGAAAAAAGAAGGAAGGCTTTAATAATGTAACAGATAACAATGAATCAGATTTCAGGCTGCACATGCTGTCCCCCTTTTCCTTCCAGATTACGGAAGGGACACCCACTGGAGCAACTTTAAAATGGCAATGAGCCTGTGATACTCATTGCTCAAGATATTGTGAGATGTAACAATGTTGTGAAGCAACAAGTCAAATTATGGCTTATGTATGTCCAAAGATACTTGAATATCTATAACAGGTTTGACTTAATAAAGTCAAGCATTAACAAAGCAGTGTTTAAAACAGTAAATCTTAATAATTAATAAGTAGTGCTAACATATTTCGCTGATACTTCTTTCCCAGTTATAATGGCTGTGCAAATCCTATACTCGTTTGTATTACCTTCCTGCAGGAAGCAACACACTGAATACTTAAGACAAAGTGGTTGAGGTTGGAAGGGACAATTGGAACATTTGTTTTGTGGCCAGTCCAGCCCAAACCACAACAATCATCCTTTGAATATCTTCAGCTATTTCATGAATTCCATAGCATGGCTTAGATCAAGCTTTGTCACTACTTTTTATTTCAGTGTTACTGATTTTGTGCTTCTTATTGCAGAGAGCAAGAAGCTTTCAGCAGTTGTGAGAAGTTCTGCAGTAATTCATTTGACTTACTCTTAAAGCAGTTGTTTAGAGTTCCCAACAATAAGTGAATGGATGACTTTCCCAGTTGTTTTGCTTTTGATTTCCATGTCAAACTTCCAAAGTTTTGTCTTTGAAATAAGGAGTATTTTGATTTAGGACGGCAAGAAAGACTGCCTGGTTTCATCCATTTGTTGGATACGTTTTTGTAATAAAACACACAATGAGATGTCCCAGTGAACTTTTCTCTATGCTACACCTGTTGTGGCTTTGCTTTTTGCTTTCCTTTGAATTTGTGCAACACGGACCTTAGGGCATTCTTTTGATACTTGCTGCTAACTAAAACTTTAAAGTTTTTTCTGTCAGAATAGGTTGCTAAACTTCTTCATCAACTGAACCTGAAACATCTCACAGTTCTGGGTTTTAGCTTCATGATCCTGCTTTTAGACATCCATGCACAAGATCATAAAAATTAGAAACACAGTAGAAAAAATTTTAGAAGTCAATTTCTTTGAAAACAGGTGAATGTGAATAGTAGTGTTGGGATTACTTTAGAAAATGAGGAGGTCAGCACAATGGCACTGCAGGCAGGAATGTGATACCAGCTGCCAAACCATCAGCTGCGGTGACTAGAAAAATGTTTTATTGCTTTGGATGTCCAAGTTTCTGCAGTTTTCAGTGTGAGACAGAGCTACTCTTAAAATAGGTGTGAGGGCTTACATGTACTTTGGGCAGAAAGTGTATTGAGATGAGATATTATATATAATATACAGTATTTTCTGCAGTTTGGCTTAAGTCACAAAGGTGAACTTCGGATTTCTATTGATCTTTCTTAAGCTTTTAATGATCCTCACAGTCCTACACCCTATTACAGGTCAAAACTTCTATGTAGGTGAAGAACATATCGGCTAATGTCGGTCATTAGTGCTCTGTGTCCGTGGAGCAGCATCTACAGCAGCTTAGGTCTAGCCTTTGGTGCCAGATATTTCCCCAGGGTGTAGGTTTCTCCTTTGTTGCTCTGCACTGACTTTTCTGTGAAGTGTCAGTGCTGATCCCTCTGGAGAGATTATGTTAGTCTGGATTGACTATGTGTCTGAAGGTCCTCAATTCACCTCCACTCTGTTCTTCATGAAGTGGTTTCCCAAACACCAGTGCCTTCTGCTGTATACTGTGAGGACACTACTAACTCTCTTTTCATCAACTGAAGTACTAAAACTAAACTGCCTCACGTACTGCTTTGCTCAGCAGCATTCTGTTTTCCTCCCAGCACAGCTCCTCAGCTGTGCTAGGAGGATCTAGTTTCTTCATCCCAAAGGCTGCATGTTCTCTCCTCATGTTCCAAGTTCTGTGGCTGACACCACAACCTCCCATTCTCCATGTCCTTTGGCCAGGGTCTCTGCAGTGGTTATGCACATACTTTTGTGCTTTGGCGAGATTCAGGTGCCTCTCAGTTATTCAGCGATCTCAGCTCCTCTTTGCTATTACCCTTGACTCCACTTACTTGTCTGTGTTTATTCATCATCCTATCTTCACAGTCCTATGCTGGGTCCAGCAGAGAACAGTGCAGAATTTCCATGCAAATTATGATATTACCTAGGCAGCTGAGATACAAGTGGTTCAGCATCAGCAAAGCTGTAGGTGAGGTCTGTGTTTCTGCCAGAAAGGTGGAGTAGGTTATGTCTCCGGAAATGTACATAGTCCATTATTAAGATATAGCACATATTATATATTAATTTCTTTGATTTGATATTGATATATTGATTCACCTGTCTAGGTGAAACTGTACAGCTTATTTTCTGCAGGAATATAGGCTAAACCATGATAGAATTTGGAAAATTTAATGATACACTACTGTTATGAAATGAAAAAAAATGGATGGCGTCCACCCTTTGAGAACACAATACTCAAGATGGTGAAGTATACAGCCTTCATCCACTGAAGTTTTGCTGATAGTAGTTACAGAAAAAGTAAAACTTTCTAAGTCCTGTGTTTATACTAGCTAATTAATGTTGTGGGATCCTTCATTCTAATTCGGGGTTTTGCTGTTTTTCCCTGCCTGCATGGGCTTTTGCTTAACAGTGTTGTCACTTAAACTTCAGAATGCTTTTCTCCTCTTTCCTCATTTTTCTTGTGCTCTGCTCTGCACACTGTCTTCTGCATGCTGATCCAAGAGTCTCTTTTTTTTTTTTTTGAACACATTACTCATGCACTAAGGCTGACTCCAGCACATGGGTGAACGTTAATTTGCTTCATTTTCAGCTAAAAAGCAAAGAGAAGATGTTCCTTCTCATTGGACACAGAGCTCCTGATGTCTCTGCTCTTTCAGTTGTTCTCAGTGGATAGAGAAGGGAATTAAGAAAATCTTGTGCCTGGCTTGTGATTCTTTTTCAGGCAGGTGAACAGCTGCCTGAACAGTTCATTATCGCTGGTGATGTTGGAACACGACTCCAAGTTTTAAACACTGATGCCAGGTCACCTCTGGCTGATTCTGGACTCTGTTTCATAGAAGGTGTGTGAACCATCTTTGCCTTCCAGCTGTGCTTTGAATGCTTTATGGGTCATAACACCTGGCTCATAACTTTTTATATAAGCTCACAGTAAGTGTGAAAATGCACGGTGCAAAGACAACACTGGTTGTCACAGCACTTTGAGAGCTGGTGGAGGTCTCAAAGGGAAAGTTTCTAGGAAATACATGAAAGAAAGAGTGGATGTGTGAGCACATATATCTCAACTAAGTTGTAAGAGAAAAAAGTGAAAATAGAAAAGAGCACAGTTTTTTCACTATCAAGATGAAACTCTGAAGGCAAACATATTTAGCTGCTAGGTGCTGGAAGAAAATAAAAAAAAGGGTCACAAGTGTATATAAAAGACCGTCTAACTTTTTTTCTACTTTGTCCATCCATGGAGCGTGAAGAGGTGGAACATACTCAACTGACCGACCTGTGATTTTTATTTCCAACACTCGAGGGCACTGTTGGTTTAGTTTTGGAGCAGTCACGGCCCCTCACTGGCAAGCCCACTCTCCAGATCCCATCCGCGGGAGCCTGACCTCTGCCGGGACTTGCAGGTTTTGGGGTGCTTTTGGGGTCCATCCAGGGCTCCGAGCTCTCAGCTGGTATCGGACCCCAAACTCTGAGCTAGTGTCCATGGCTGAGATGTAGAATAAGAGCTTGCCGAGCACTGTTGGAAAAGCCAGCCCATTGAGCGCTTTCCAGCTGTTATGGGCACTTCACACTAAGTATCTAAACAGGGGTTTCAAAGCAGTGCTTCAGCACATTGATTTTGATGCCTCAAGCTTTAATGCTTCAAGTGATGTCTTGTGGATTAAGGGAATCTTCTGTTTCTCAAAACTTGAGTTTTGGCCTGTTCCAATTGAGAATATCCCATTGCTGTGCTATCTGTGTCTGCCATTTCAATCTTGCTTTTTGGGCCTTGTGGAGATAGATATGGTAGTTCTTTGCATCAGGAAGAATGAAGCCCTCTCTATGTGCAGTGGGATGTCTTTGAAGTTTTTAAATTTCAATGGGTTTGAAGCAGTTTGGTTTACAATTAACAAAGACTTTATTATGGAGACCACTTGTGCAAGAGCAGTAGGAGATTCTGTAAATACTTTTTGTGTTGTCCCAGGAAAAACAGGGGCAATTATTTCATACTCCGACAACTTAAACCAATCTAAATAGTTGTATCACTTTTCTCTGGATGCCATCTGATAAGGTAGGTAATTTGCCTAAGAAAATGATGGGCTGAAATCTTACAGGCCCTTGAAAGGACATTCAGAGACTATGAACACTCCAAGTATCTTCAGGAGACCGTTGTCTTTTGCCTTAAACATACCTCAGCATGTAAAAAGCTGTTACTCCCTGCAGTCTCCAGATAGTAGGGAGCATCACTACCCTTATCTCTTCTGGAATGGCCACTATGCAGTCCTTCAGTCTGGCATGAGACTTAACATAGGCAAAACTTGTCAGCGTTCTCCAATTAGTACAGCACCATTAGTGGGCTCCAAAGAAAAGCTGTGATATCACATCTGTTTTCAATTATCAGAGGGCAAATGGAAATGATGAATCACCCATTACTTTTTTTTCTGAAACATGAACTCTATCCACCCAGATGTGTGTAACTTGGCTTTCCCTTCACATTCACCCTCTAGTCATTTTCTATGTGCTTGAAAATGTGGTTCTATTTGTGCATGGGTGCAGGTGGTGACCTTAGTGCTAAGTGGCAAAAACATTCTCTGGAACACGTTTAGTGGTCATCAGGGACCACACAATTGTTTCTGTCTTTTACACTTCTGGTGAGCCTTGATTTGTGTTTGAAATCATCTGGGTGGCCTTATACTAGCACACCGTGTTACTGAGTTTTTTTCTTGTAATAAAATATTCCTAACAGTTAAGGAGGCCAGCAGCAGACGAGGTAACTGCTGCATTTATTGATGGCTTACTAACTTTGAGCAGCAGGAACCACAGTATGATACATACACATTACATATCTGCTAGGCTGAACAACATCTAGTGTTGGGT
>JAOXNO010000020.1:52246708-52272669 GCA_028565335.1 Limnodromus scolopaceus | reverse complement strand
GGTAGATGGTTGGACTCGATGATCCCAGGGGTCTCTTCCAACCTGGACAATTCTATGATTCTATGATTCTATGAATTTACCAGCTCCAAAACTTATTTCAGACCTCAGAAAAAGTTCAGGCAGGGCTCAAGAGGCTTAGCAGCACAATGTGAGTTGTGATTTTTTTTGGTGGAAATGACATACCTGGATGCTTAGCAGGCTGCTACTTCAGCTGTGTCATGCATATATGTGTATCACTTCTTCCCTCCACCTTTTCCCATGTGACTTAACGGCGAGCTCATTAACTGAGTGGTAAGCCCATGAGCTAAGGCAGTGTATCAAACACATCAAAAATCAGATCTTCAAAAATACACATCAAATACATTATAAGTATCACAAGTCAGATCTTCTAGGCCAAATAGAACACATCAATTTAGTGTACAAGATACACGGCAGGCCAGCACATGGGGATTTGAACTTCTGCCCTTTGCATTTTTTGAGCTTCCACTGTACCTGTGGATGTTTTGTCCATTTCTTCTTATTTTAGTATATATCCTTGCATACAGAGGTGCAAGATACATTTGACAAGGGACTCTGGCCTGCTTCCATGGAAATGTCAACATTCTTCATGTTAGTTTATGTGAATTCTTGGCTTTCTAAATAGTAATGATTGTGTATCACACAAGCCCATAGGGACAAAATTCTGGAAAGTCTTGGCAGAAAATGCATTAGAAAACCACCTCTAATACACCACAGCACCAGTACTATCAGTTCATAAAAGTTTTCTTCTGAATATCCATTCTAGGCAATTTGTCCCAAGTTGAGCAGGACTGGCCTGTACCACTCAATTCATTCCTCCATAACTTCATAAAATTGCAGAGAGTTCTTGGGGTCCAGAATATCTGCTTGGACATTTGCTTCCACAGGCTCTGAAATGCTGCTGGCAATATTGACTAGAGAAACCTGTTGCTCCTTCACCACAGATTTCATCTTAGACTATCTGTGAATGGTCTTGAACAGATCTGGGTGCTCTAGCTGAAAATGCCAGTTCATCCAAAGCAAAGAATTCTCATGAAATTCTCTGGGGAAACAGGAAAGGTGTAAAAAAAAAATGTTGAAAATTTGGTCTGATGGAATGTTTCAATGGGAAATCTAGAGCCAACAAAGTGGCTTTTCATGCACCACAAGTCATTAGGACTCATATAAGACAAGAGATCTCATCTTTCAGAGTTTTACTGGGAAACATAGCCTTTATTATATTGTTACTTCCATCCCACAAGTAAATAAATAATTTGAGCCCAATTCAATAAAACAAGGAGAAAGCTTAAGCATTAGTAGAACTCCAGGGGTTAACAAGGAACACTTGAACTGAAAAATGGTGGTCAGAACAGCAGCTTTACATCTCAGCCTTCAGGAAGAAAAACAGCTGCAAATATATGTTCTCTGGCTTGAATTCTCAAAAGTGGTTGGCTTGAATTCTCAAAAGTGGTTAGCTTGAATTGACAGAAGTGGTCACCTAATTTTATGTTTAGCATAGCAGGCCATGGCATTTGCCTGTATTCACTCCTGCCTGAAGTTCAATATCTTTGCTTGAACACAAGCTCACTCATTCCCAAACCATCTCAATGGTTGTGATATCTGCTCTCTGTTGAAAAGCTTACAGATTTCTGATTCAAATTTATCTCAGTTCAACTCCCAGACTTTGCCCAAGAGACCTCTGTACCTATGTCTTTGGCAGGCAAAGCGCCTGTTTTGGTCAAATTTCCCATGGATGCACTTTGAAACTGTTGTGCCCTTTACGCCCTAGGAGTCTCTTATTTTAATGCTTCTCAACTGCTAGTTGTTCTCAGAGCTCTTGCTAGAAGCCTTTGCAGCTGAACTGCATTCATCTGAAAAAGGTGGTCCCTGGATTGGTCCCCACTTTTCACATGCTGTATCCTTTTGCACTTGTTGAAAGAGATTACGGGTTCATTTAGCACAAGACTGGAAGAGCAATATGAATTTTATAATGGTTTTACTGGGGAAGACTGCCTCTAGAAATCAAGATAACTTTTCTTCCTTTGGTATACTGTTTATACTACTATTTGTTTTGTGACCTTTGGCAGATCTTATTTAGTCTATGCCTTTGCCAGATGGGAGATAATCTTCCCCTCACAGTGGAGATTATAATCCAAGTTTCACAAGTACTTTTTTTTCCACAAGTATTTAGGCTCCCTATATATGAAGATAAAGGAGTATTCCCTAAGCTGCAATTTCACTACAAATAAATCTGTTGCTGAGGACTCTGAAAATATTTGACTCGTCTCTACTGAACAAAATTGATGCCTGTAGCTACAGATTAAATACAATGCTTTCTCTTCGGACAGAAGTTAGAATAAATTCGAGTAGCCCACCCCT
This sequence comes from Limnodromus scolopaceus, assembly GCA_028565335.1. Lineage (NCBI taxonomy): Eukaryota > Metazoa > Chordata > Aves > Charadriiformes > Scolopacidae > Limnodromus > Limnodromus scolopaceus. The sequence goes on along the minus strand of JAOXNO010000020.1, from coordinate 52,270,293 downwards.
CCTGTTTGCAGAATAGTATTGGCTAAGTCTATACAAAAGTGTCCTAAACTTTTTATGCCTTGAGCATGCTAAATTTTTGTCTGCTTTACGTGGTTTTCATATCCCAATCCTTTCCATGCAGCAGACAATTTTTTTAGAGCTTCCATCAACTTTCGGCCTTGTTGATGTGCCTGATGCTATACAAACTGTGGTAAATTTGAGTGTCTGCAGCACAAAGGTGGTGAGCTTCCCCAGTTGTTTTAAGCCCTGTTCTTTCCTGCCTGAAGGCCGTATCTCTGTGATGACTCTATGTGATGACTCTGACCTATCAGAGTTATCATATATCCTCTCATGCTTCTCTTGTTTGTGTCTTTCAGTGCATGGTGATACTAAAACAAAAACTAACACTAAAACAAACATGGACACAGAAGTTGTACTGAGCCATTTTCCTGTACTAAATAAAAGTCTACCATGTTGTTCCTTTGAGCTCTCCTTTTTGGAGTTTTTCTCCTTGAAGAGGCCTCCATTTTCAAAGTGTCCTGTGACATTGTTAGGGACACCTTTGAATAAGGTAAAAAGGAGGATAAAGGGAGACTGTGCCCTATATGCTGTGTTAGGACAGGCTGGAATGGAGTACTGGAGGTCTGAAAACTTCAGGGAGTAAAAAGTGGGGAGTGTTGTTTGTACGAAGGAGGGACACACAGCATGCCAGGGGTAGAACACCGCTCTGGGCCTGTCTTGTTCATCTTTGTATCAATATGTCATTTGTGGCCTTCCACAGCCACCCTGCTGGAATTTCTATGATGAAGACCAAGGTTTGTAGGAATATGACAGAAACAGCACGGGGCAGCAGCAGACCTTCAGAAAGACAAGTAACCAGGGGCCCCTATGTGTCAGCCCTTGCAGGTGAACCACCAGTAAGACTAACAATCCAGGGTAGCAGTTAGTGGTCTGAGATGCAACACATTTGCAGTCTGACCGGAAAAAATGGTGGACCGTGAGAGCAGGGATGCTTGTAGGAGTGCTAGCTCTTGGGAACAAGGCAGATGAGGAGCAAATGGGCCTCTGAGTGGTGCTCTTGGAATGAAGGACACCTGGGAAGTGGATGTGTATCCTTGCCCAAAGTTACTGTCCAATCTCAGGATTCAAAGTTGCTTGTGCAGGATCTGAAGTGATCCTGCCAAGCTCTGAGACCTCGGTTTGCTTACAGTAAATATCTAGACAGAACAAGCAGCTCTGAGTCTTGCAAGAACCATTGAAAAGCACAGTTACCTGCATCTTCTCCCTGAAGATTGGACTCAGAGGTCTTCTGGACACCACCATGACAGCCAAACAATGTCAAGACCATAGTTTGGCCATGTAAGGGTGGCCAATTCCTAGTGTTCTCTTATATGAGGAGGCCTCAACCAGGTAGGACAGACAGTAGAAGTGTTTAGGTGTATGGCGCAGCTCAACTGGATCCAAAAAAACCCAGTCAAGATGCTAACAAACAAGATGCAGCTTTCTGCATGCTGCTCTGCAGAAGGTCTGCAAGCCTTCATTTCTGCATTGAGACATGGTGGTTTCGCCAACCTGGTGGACTCGGAAGCTCTGCCCCACAGCCTGGCAGCAGCTCTCCTAACACACATCTGCCAGGGATCTGGGTTTGCAGTATGCCTTAAAGGTACATACTGCTCTTGCAAGTGCCTGGCTTGCTTCACGTGTATTTAGGGAATAACCCTGTGCACCAGGACAGGCTGAGGGCCAACCATCTGGAAAGCAGGTTTGCAGAAAAAAGTCTGGGGGTTCTGGTGGACACGAGGTTGAATGTGAGCCATTAATGTGCCCTTGCCACAAGGAAGGCTAATGTTTTCCTGGGCTGCACTAGGACGAGTGCTGCCAGCAGGCTGAGGGAGGACATTCTCAGCAATAGTGAGGCCACACCTGGAGTGCTGGGTCCAGTTCTGGGCTCCTCAGTACAAGGGAGATACGGAAATACTGGAGAGAGTCCAGTAAAAGGGCCACTAAGATGACTAAGGGACTGGGGGGCAGAAAGGGTGAAGAGAGCTGGGACTGTTCAGCCTGGAGAAGAGAAGGCTCAGGGAGGTCTCATCAATGTGTATAAAGACCTGAAGGGAAGCTGCAAAGATGACAAGGCCAGGCTGGTTTTGGTGGTGCCAAGTGACAGGACCAGAGGCAACAGGCACAAATTGAAAAATGGAAGGTTCCTCCCAAACATCAGAAAACCCTTTTCCACTGTGAGAGTGATTGGTCAGTGGCACAGATAACCCAGAGAGTGGTGGAGTCTTCATGCTTGGAGATACTCTAAAGCCACCTGGACATAGTCCTGGACAACCTGTTTTTGGTGGCCCTGGTTGACCAGCGGGGTTGGACAAGATGACCTCCAGAGTTCCCTTCCACCATCAGCCAGACTGTGATTCTGCGTCATTAGTGTCACTGAAATCAGTTCTTCTCTTCTGGAAATATTTACTTTTCATAACTGGTATACTTATGTTATGCAACTGTTCTGTTTGAAATGATTGGGCTTCTGTAATATGAGCACATCAAACATGTAACNNNGTACATTTTGGTTTGAAGTACATGCTGAATGTCATCCCAAGGAAAACACAGCACAGACACCATTCTTGATATTTGATGCAATAAATATATTAGTGAAGCAAAACTACTGTCCTTGTAATAGATGTAAAAAATCCCTAACCATTTCTGATGTCTCTCTAAAGATATCTTTAGCAAAAAGCTAACAATTTTCTAGCATTAAATATTTATAGGTGTATGTGAACACCAGTACTATCAAGATGGCTTTGAAAGAAGTTATTTGAGATGGCAAATATTAAAGCTGGTGTGTGTAATATGACAGGACTCAGGAAAATGAAATAACCAAATGAGGTGAAGCATTTAAAATTATTGAAAGGATTCACTGCAGTGTGTAATGGAGCTGTCAAGCAGACTAGAGCTCTCACTCGATTGTTTGTGTTGCCTCACTGCACTTGCATATGACAAGGCTCTGCTTTTTCTAAGCTGACTGACTCCTGTGTTCTGACCACGTTGGATTCTGTGACCAACATCCTTCCCCCAATGCAAGAAACAGGTGGGCAGTAGTGGGGAAAGTCTGAGTCTCTGTTACCTTGAAAAACCTGTGTGACATGGATGTGACAGTTCAAATGATCCTGGCTACATAAGTAAATCTACAGCAACAAGATGGTAGAGAAGACTCCTGGTACAAAAAGGAAAATGAGCCCTTACTTTCCAACACAAGGGTTTGGTGAGATGCTGAACTTGTTTAGCTCACTAAGTCAGACCATGATGCACAGAAAATGAGCTCTCAGTCACCAAACACCACCCAAAACATCATTTCTCCTTGTAGCTACTGGTGACTAACCTACAAAAGCTCCAGGAACAGAAAGCATGGAAGAAACAGAGGCTCAGGCCAGACATCAGCTGTTGTAAATGTGATCAGTGAACTGCAGGACTAACATCAACAGGAAAGCGCTACATCGGGTAAGCCATTCACAGCACATAGCCTTTGCTGGTCCTGCAGGATCCAAGGACTGTGCTGCTATGCCTTCTGCAGCCTCCACCCACCAGGATTGTTTAGGTACATGGAAGAAATGAGTGCTCCTGTAACAATGCTGTTTTTTCACTTGTGATGGATCTAGCCACAGAGTGGACTTTCTTCTACTGTAAAGCAGTTGGATACAATGAAGCTAAGCATAGGGTAAGCGCCAAGAGAGATTACAGCAAAACAGACAGTTTGGAAAGGGCTGGACTATGGTCAGGCAATGCATCACTATGCTGGGGAGCAGTGGGGCAAAAGCCTTGCTGGCTTGGTCTTGGGCCTTGCTGGTCTGGGCCCTGGCAAAGGGCGCAGCCAGCTGAGCGCATCCCTGCCCAGTGGAATTGCTGTGCTTTGCCTTTGCAGTGATCTTCCCCACCAGTGTGCTGGCTGTCATCCCCAGGGGCAATGTCGCATGTAGCTCAGTTGAGCCTTTTCCCCAGAATTCAGCAGGGATCCAAGCATCCAGCTTTGCCTCTACAGAAACTGCCTCACAGTTGATGCTGGGAGCTGGGCAGCAGCTGAATTTTTCATGCCATTAAGTATTCACACTTTCTTCCCTTGTCTTGTTGTTGTTTCTAAACATGAAAGACAATAATCAGAAAACAAAAGCATTAACATTCTCTCATTACGTTCACAACTGACATCAAAGGTAGGCTTTAGCGATCATTAGTGCAATACCGCACTTCAACAAGATCAAAGCAATCAGTGCCCAGACACAATAAAGATGATGGAGCTCTGATTCAGCTCCTCCATTAAAGGCTATGATAAAGAGATCTGGGGACAGAGTGAGAACATGGTAAGTATATGAGGGCATACGGCCGAGATACCATTTAACATCAACACTAATTCCCATTTCGTATCTAATTATACCTCTGAGCTGTTCAGCCCAACATCGTTGTCATCTCTGGCTTTGAATTGACACTGCAAATTGTGGAATAGAAAAAGCTGCCATAAAGCACGTCTCAGTTGAAATTTCTCCTGAAGTTCGTTACTGCAAATAGGTAACTTTGAGAGCTGGGTAACGCTCTGACCTTACTGATGCTGCCAGCCACCCTCATTCCCATTTGGGTGAGGGACTCTTTAGGTGCTGCCTAGTCAATGAAAATAGCAGTTTTGCTTACCACCTGATTCAGGGGAGAAAGCTCTGAGTGTAAGGACAATGGACTTTGCGCCACTGGGTGACCACAGCCAGAGAAACAAATGGCATTGAAGGCAAGTGTAGAGATGTCATTCACCAGGCTAACATAAGGGACTAATTCTTTTGTCTCTCAGACTTGCACAGCTCAGGCTACAAAAGCACACCAGGAAAATCCCATAGGATGCCCCCATTTTCTGCCTGAGTGGGGCACCTCTGAAACATTCAGTTTGTCTTAAAATCTTTGAGATGTACAGACTCTTCTATATGCCAGGGGCATCATCCCAGTGACTGATTACAGCAGTGACATATTCGTGCCCTGTTCTGTGAATACAGGTTCAGGCTTACTGATTTGCAAGGGTGTAGGAGGAAGCTGGGAGGGCTTGTGACTAGGGGTTTTGGGTGGGAAGGGCTGGGTGAGGCGGGGGCTTGATTAACAAGACCTCAGATTCTGGAAGTCTGGTCCCAAAGTACATAGCCCACAACTGCGACTGAGTCACTCTGTCTTCTCTCGTGTAACCTAAATCTCAAGAGCTTCCTTTCTCTGGAAGATGGATTTTCCACACAATGGCTTGTACGGGAGATGTTCTAAAAAGAGTCTCAGGGGGAGAATACAAACAAAAGGTAAGATCCAGTAAAAAGAAAGATATTCAGTGATTCTCAGCAGAGCAGGACACTTGTTTGGAAGTAGCAAAGCATCATTAAATATGGGTTTGTCAACTGCTAAAGGAATAGGAAAGGGAAGAAACTGAGTCATGTGTGTTGAAGAAAAGGAGCCATGACAAGTCACAGAGGATACAGAAAAATTCAGTAATAGAATAGGGGCATTTTGCAGGGGGAGGAAATTGTTTTGCTTAAAAGGATGAGATGGGTAATACAGTTTGAGGCAGAGAGGTCCTTTTCTATGTTGGCAGTGAGTGTAAAACTGATGTTTCACTCCCACAAAGCTTTGTCAGTATATACAAGCAAGCCACGCAGCTCTTCATTGGTATCATGAAATGGCCTCAGCTGGGTAACATTCCCATTCTGCTTTATAAATACCGAGCTGTCTGCTTGGTAAAAGCAGCATAAGCTGTTCCACCTGCTGGAACCTCTTTAACTTCACCTACTTCCTGTTTCAGAAGTAAAATGGGTTTTATTTCCCCAAAGCTCCAAAGTCACGTGGTAAGGGAGAATAGTGAACTGTGGCTCTTCACCACTGAGCCAAACACCCACAAAATTCCTGGAAAGAGCAGGGTAGACAGGTGTGGGATCCTTGGGGGATGGCAGGTGGAGCAGATGGAACAAAGCAACAAGCAGAGAGCACTGAGTACAATTACAATCTGACCTGAAAGGTACTCCGACACTTCGTGCTGCTCTGGTTTTCTGCTGTGAGCCTACTCCCCTCTGCAAGTAGTCTAGGTCCTTCCCTTTGGAAACAGAAAAATACAAATACGTCTGTGATGTCCAGCCTGATTGGTAGAGCATCCTCCTGAGTGGCCCTGACTTCCATGGAGAAGGAGATGGCCAAGTTGAACAAGACACTGACAGGGGTTTTCACCTCATCTTCAAATAACCTTGGTGTTTGAAAATTGATCTCTGTCCCACCCAGGGGACACTATTGGCACCTGTGCACACCAGTGCCTGGCCACATTGTGCAATGCTGAGCAACTTGGTTCTGCCACTGCTGTAGTGACTGTAGCCACTGCTGAGGCCAGTGGGACCTGCGCTTGCGGACTCTGGGATCAAAGGCTGGAGGTGGGTACGCATCTCCAGCACATTTAGCTTTCTGTGGGCTCAGTAGGAGGACTTGGTGGCCCAGTCATCTTAGAATTAATCATAGAATGGTTTGGGTTGGAAGGGACCTTAAAGATCACTGAGGTCTGAAGCTGCCTGCTGTAGGCAGGGACACCTCCCACTAGACCAGGTTTCTCAAAGCCCCATTCAGCCTGGTCTTGAACTCTTCCAGAGACAGGGCACCCACAACTTCCCGGGGCAACATGTTCCCGTGCCTCACCACCCTCATTGTGAAAAAATTCTTCCTGATATCTAAATCTACCCTCTTCTAGTTTAAAACTGGTATTCCATGTCATGTCATTACACGCCCTTGTAAACAGTCCTTTTCCAGCTTTCTTGTAGGCACCCTTCAGATACTGGAAGGCCACTGTAAGTTTTCACCAGAGCTTTCTCTTCTCCGGGCTCAACAACCCCAACCCTCTCAGCCTGCCTTCACAGGAGAGGTGCTACAGCTCTCTGATCATCTTTGTGGACTTCCTCTGGACTCACTTCAATTGTCCATCTCCTTCTTACATTGGGGGCCCCAGAACTGGATGCAGAACTCCAAGTGGGTTCTCACCAGGGTGGAGTGAAGGAGTAGAATCACCTCCCTTGCCCTGCTGGTCACACTTGCTTTGTTGCAGTCCAGAATATGGTTGGATTTCTGGGCTGCAAGAGCGCGTTACTGGCTTATGTTGAGCTTCTCATCAGCCAGCGCCTCCAAGTCTTTCTCTTCAGGACTGCTCTCAATCCATTCTTTCCCCAGCCTGTATTTCTGCTTGGGATTGCCGTGACCCAGGTTCAGGACCCTGCACTTGGCTTTGTTGAACTTCATGAGGTTCACAGGTGCCCACCTCTCAAGCCTGGCAGGTCCCTCTGGATGGCACCCTTTCCTTTCAGTGTCTCAACCACTCCACACAGCTTGGTGTCATCAGCAAACTTGGTGAGGGTGCACTCAATCCCAACATACATGTTGCCAACAAAAATGTTAAACAGCACCAGTCCCAGTACCGACTCCTGACGAATCCTTGTCACTGGTTTCCCACTTGGACATCAACCCATTGACCACAACCCTTTCAGTGCAGCCATCCAGTCAGTTCCTTATCCACTGAGTGGTCTGTCTGTCAAATCCATGTCTCTCCAATTTAAAGACCAGAACGTCGTGTGGGACAGTTTGCACAAGGCCAGGTAAATGACACATGTTGCTCTCCCCTTGTCCAACAATGCTGTAATGCCATCATAGAAGGTCACCAAATCTGTTAGGTGTGACTTGCCCCTGGTGTAGCTGTGTTGGCTGTCACTGATCACCTCATTTTCCAAGTACCTCAGCAGAGTTTCCAGGAGGGTCTCCTCCGTGATATTGCGAGTCACAGAGGTGAGACTGAGCAGCCTGTAATTCCCTGAGTCTTCCTTTTTGAAAATGGGGATTATGCTTCCCCTTTTCCAGTCAGTGGCAACTTTGCCAGCCTGCCATAGCATTTCAAATATAGTGGAAAGTGGCTTAACTCATTTTCCAGTTCCCTCAGGACCTGTGGATGGACTTTATCAGATCCTATGACTTGTGTACCTTCAGGTTCCTCAGATGGTCTCAAATCTGATCTTCACCTACAGTGGGCAGTTCTTCATTCTCACAGCTCCTGCCCTTGCCTTCCACAACTTGGGCAGCGTGGCTATTGCCCTTGCCAGTGAAGACTAAAGCAAAAATAAAATAGAGTAACTCAGACTTCTCCATATCCAGGCCCATATCTTAGTCTTCCTTTTATCACTGACATACTTATAGAAGCTTTTCTTGTTGCCTTCAATGTGCCTGGCCAGATTTAATAGGGTTTAGCTTGCCTAACAGCCTAACCTGATCTGTGGCTGCTCAGATAGTTTCTCTGTATTCTTCCTGGGCTACCTGTCCTTGCTTCCATTTGGCTTTTGTGTGTGTCCAGGACTTCCTTGCTCGTCCATGCAGGCCTCTTGGCATTTTTGTCTGACTTCTTCTTTGCTGGGATACATCACTCCTGAGCTTGGAGGAGGTGATCCTTGACCAGCTTCTTTGGGCCCCTCTCCCCTCCAGTGCCTTAACCCATGGAACTCTACCAGGCAGATCCCTCAAGAGAACAAAGTCTGCTACCCTGAAGTCCAGGGTAGTGGGCTTGCTGCTCACTCTCCTTGCTGCCCAAAGGATCTTGAACTCTACCATTTCATGATCTCTGCAGCCAAGGCTACACTTGAGCTTGACATTCCCCACAAGCCCCTCCTTGTTGGAAAGGACAAGGTCCAGCATAGCTCTTCTCCTTGTTGGCTCCTCTACCACTTGGAAGCTATTATTAATGTGTTCCAAGAACTTCCTGGATTGCTTGAGCCCCACTGTGTTGTCCCTCCAACAGATATTGTGGTGGTTGAAATTCCCCATGAGGCCTATGAAGGCGATGCCACTCCTATCTGTCTATAGAGGGCCTCATCCGCTCCATCATCCTTGTCAGGTGGACTGTAGCAGACACCCACTGTACCATCACCTGCCCCTGCATTGCCTTTATAAGCTCTCAGTTGGCTCCTCATTCACTCCCAGGTGCAGTTCTGGCTGCACTCCAGCTGGTCACTGACCCAAAGGGCAACACCCCACCCTCATCTCCCCTGCCTGTCCTTCCTGAAGAGTCTGTATCCTTCCATTCCAACATTCCAGTTATAGGAGTCATCCCACCACATCTCTGTGGTACCAATGAGATCATAGCCCTACAGGCATGCACAACATGGATTCAAAAAAGGATTTTAGTTTTCCAAGTTTCTTGAATTTTTGAATAACATAGCCCAGACTCTCCATTGGAGCAAACTGATACAGCTCCTCTGACCTGGTGGGATCCTGGCCAAGCAATGTCTTTCTCCATTATTCACTGATCAGTCCCCTTCCTGCTCTGCTCATAACCAGCTTACCTATTCAGTATGCGCTTGGGGAAGGGAAGAGGAGTCTTCTGACCTATAAACTTAAATTAAGGCATAGAAGTACAATTTTAAGTTGTTCTAGCTCTGCATAAAAGACAGTTTTCTGTGGAAAAGCTCCACTCCCTTGGGAATCCTACCTGCCCGTGTTGGGGAACAGGGCTGCAGATCAGCTGGTGTGGCCCTCCATAAAATACTGTGCTCACATTATTCACCAGGAGTCATCTGCTCCTCCCTGCTCTCCTCTGCAGGAAATACACTTAATATTTTCATATGATCACCTCAGTTGGCCATTCTGCATTTGCGGCAAGGTGGAATTGTGTGTAGGACTTGATCAGCAGTGCTGCCTTTTCTGCTCAGATCCTGCATGCATGCAAAAGCAACTAAGGGAAGATTCCTGTCTCCTTGCTGCAAATGGGGAGCACTGGCACAGGGAGCAACTCCACTTTCTCTTACTTCACAGCCAGGATAGCAGAGCCCAAGTGTACTGGATTTTTGGTGGGTAACAGTGAAGCAATACAACTGGTGAGAAAGGACAGGCAGTTACCAATTTTCCAGGAGGTGGCTGTTTACCTCCTGCTGTCTGTTTAGGACTGTATCTAAAGCTACCTTCAAATTCAGACTTTCTGTGTAGTCTGATGTGTGCTCAGAGGAAACACAGGAAGTTTCTCTGTCTGCATTTTTGTGAATATAGCCAACATGTGAGAAGAGATGCAGTAGCTATGAGACAGCTCGCCCTTGCAAAAGATGTGTATACAAAACCAACATTTGTTATGGTCCTACAAATACAGTCAAGGGGCATCTTCCTCAGGGCTTAGCTTGCACATGATTCCATATTCCTTATGCTGTGGTGGACACAAATTGGTCCCGCCACTCACCAGCAAGTGAATTTGAGTGGTGTAGGGTAGTTTTATGCAGCAATGGTGTGCAGAGCTTGACTCCAAGCTCATGTACGTGTAACAGCTGAGATGGTGTTAGGGCTGCTGGTAGTGCTCTAAGACAGCATGAAGCCTTGAGGGAACTGTAGAGACCCAGACTACAAGAAATTGCCCCTAAACACTGAAGAGTGTCAACTGTCTCTCTTTTCCTTTTCTCTTTTCTCTTTCTCTCTTTAAGTACTTAATTTTTCCAAATGGCAGCTTAATAGCATGGTGAAAGGCTCACATTCATAAGTTTGCTTATACTTCAGGAAGGTTAGCTTGGTTAATAAATGTTCATTGTTGTTTGGACTTCTCTGGTGTGGTTTCACCTTAATTCTGACATTGGAAATCTGCAAACCCAAGTCATCCTGGTCTTGGGGTGCGACAGGAACCTATTCCAGCCCACACATCTTCCCAAGCAGATTTCCACACCCTCTGCAAGCGCTAGGTTATCTAAATATACTGTTGCTTATTTACATGGATAGCCAGAGATTTAATGCACTTGATCCCACAGTTGCTGGATTCCTGTCCTCAGCACGCCCTCATGGGCATAGCTGACACTGTGACTCAGCTCTAAGCGTGGGTATACCCTGCAGTAAAAGGCAGATCCTATGCCTTCTCCTACTTTTCCATGGGCCTATTTTCACTCCAGCAGCTAGAAAGTCTCCAATTCCCAAGCACTAGGCAAGGTGTTCACCCGGAACAGTAGCATGTGCTGTTCAATGACCCTTTTTCCATATTCCCCAAGAAAAAGGCTTGCAGACCTGGGGAACGGAGACAGTAAGAGAGGACCTGCTGAGTGCAATAGTGTTGAAGGGTTTGCAGAATAACATTATAACATAGGCTGGGGAGGAAGGGACATGGCTTGTCTCACCAGAGAGCTCAACTCTTCTCTCACTCGAAGTGCCCCACAGGACTGTGACGCGGCTACTCTGAGTAGAGGTGACTGTGCCCACAGGCTCACAGTTGCCACAGAAGTGGTCTGTGTCCCATTGCACAGCACCCTTGACCTGCCTTCTGGCTGCCCCAGCTGCAGACTCGCACTCTGGCTCTGGCAGTATGTCTGCCGCTCCTCCGGTGAAAAGCTGAAGGGACCTGCCTGGCCTCTGCACACAGAGTTGGAGTATGATATGTGCTCCTGTGGGGAGAAGGCCACAGAGAAGTGCCTGTGGGTGGGATTCCCATGTGCCAAGCAGCCTCACTGCAAGGGGAAGATGTGCACAAGCAGCAGTTGTCCCGCTGAAGGAGAACACTTTCCCCACAGAAGAAGCAGGCACCAGCTGGGAATTCCTGGCAGGCAGATGCACCGCAATGGGAGGGTGACGCTGCCAATTGCAAATGTGCATTTCAGAGGAGTGGTTTATTTGAAACCGGTTTCCAACTGACCTGACAGATTCATTTCCAAGGCAACAACAGATGGCAGTAGACAGACAGCTCAGTAATTTCAAAGCCTTTCCAGAGAAAGGAAGCGTCACTATAAACCTGCAATATCTCGAGATTAGGAAAGAATGGGATCATGACACCTGCATTAGGTGAAAATAGTGTTAGAAAGACTTGTGTAGGCTGGATTTTCGTAGTTATTTTCATGTTCTCCAACCGGTATAGCTCCACAATTCTCAAGCCTTCTCTTTATCTCAAAATGGTATTTTGAGCCAACATTTAAATGACATTTCACGACTGCACATGTTTTCTCTGCATCATCTTGGCCAAACCATGTTGTTGGTGATGCTTCAGTTTCTTGTTGGCAAAACATACATAAAAATCCTCCACTGCTTCTCATGCTTCCACCCATGTGCTTCTCATGCATGTGCATGTATACACAATCTCTTCCCTTGTGTTACTCCTGTGCATAGCCTTACCCACTGAAATTATGTCCCTGATGCAATACATTACGCACAATGTGGACTGTGAGATGATGTGTATTAGGATGGTGTTGAAGGAGCAGATTGAAAGCAACTGTATGTGTTGCTGAACTTATCTCCAGGCTGATTTGCACTAGAGGTAGTAAATGCCTTGGAAGAACAATCTGTTGAATGAGTTTGTACATCAAAGGGATGGCTACGGTCTAGCCAGATATTGAACCAGCCAAAGGCTACTATACGTCTTCTACAAACTATTAGCCAACCTTTCTTTCCCAGCATGGTCAGGTTCTCATACCATGGGCTGGATACAGTGAGGGCTCCAATCCCCCTGGTGAAACTGTGTTGCCAGACCTCCGTTGTCTGATCAGTCTTGGCAATGGTCCCTGGTCCTGTGCATTTAGATGGCAGACTCCTTGACAGAGATTCTTTTCCATATTTTCCTTCTTTTTCTTTTATTTTTTTTTTCTTTCATGGTGCTGTACTCCACTTTGGCCAGAATCTTACCAGGAGCAATGGCTGGAGGGCTGGATTCCTTTTCTACAGACTGATGAGTAAGGAGACCTCAACTTAGACCACTTTTTTGATATGTTTGCCTTGCTTTATTGTTGTGGGGGTTGGGGATGGATATTATAATTTGTGCTGGTAAGGGTGTGTTTTTTCTTGTTGCGGTTTTACTGCCATCTGTACCTTCCCTAGATTGAACTGGCTCTTCCGGCAGTTTTTTTCCATTTTTCTCCTCTCTTTGGTATTTTGTTGCTGTAGCTTTTTGAAAGAATTGTGTGTGTCCTGCCCTCTGATCCTCTTCACTTGGTAGAAGGTCTGTCAAATGCTAGAACCAATAAATAAAGAAAACATTCTTTTGCTTTACTAGAAGTGACCTCTTCTTACTGAAGCCAAGCTGCATTCTTTCTCAGCTCTGACCTGTTCTCCAGTGTCCGTGTAACTTTCTTGTCTTCTCAGAAGGTAATCAGACATGATCAAAAGGAATCAAAGAGCTGTCTCTGTCTTGTCCCCTGGTGCACAACCATTAAGCAGAATCAGGAGAGGGGAGGCTTGTGGCACAGCATAAATTCTGTCTGGGACGAAATGGAGAGATGAAGTCATGGGCACGTATAAGCATCTTATTACTCTCAGCTGGGGTAAAGCACAGCTCAACCCAGTGCAGCTACATGCTTAGGAAGTTTTTGTAACTGAAAGGAGCATTACTTACTCCAGGAAGCCCAGACACTGCATACTGTTGTGCCCGTACTTCAGGGGTTAGAAGGCAGTTGGCTATCCTGAACTTCCCCTTCTCCTTTGCTAGTGAGAGAAAGCTTGACCACTCATAGCTGCTGGAGTTACAGGGAATTTCATTAGCGTTTCAAAGGTAGGAAGAGTAGGGGGCGATGGCATGTTGGTACTGTGCAGTCAGAGGGAAAGGTATAAAGGTATAGACAATATGGAGGTGAGAAGATCCTTATTGTCATTGAGTAGAAAATTACCTTGGACTCAGGAGGAGAAAGCAAACAGCATGAGGTTTATTGTCGTGTGGGAAGATGCAAATGGGGTGAGGGAAGAACCAGTCATTAGAATGAAGTCCATGAACAGTGACATAACCTGAACAAAGGAAGTGGTGAGCTGAGGAGCAATGGACATGGCAACGTCCATTGAAACTAGCATGCAGAAAATGACTGTACTGAACTTCAGCAGTTACCACAGGGTTGTTTGCTGATCAGAAAACCCTTTGGTGGGTGTTGCAATGCAGGACCCCAATATATAAAAGCGTAGACCACCCTGAAAGGGAGCACGGTGAGTGTCTGTACGCAAAGATGAGTTTGGCACAGCTGTGACACAGAGGCAGAGGCATGCTAGGATGGAAATGGCAGGCCACTGCCTACCTTAATGGGGAAGGGGGTTATATCTGTCTTTTGAGATACACAGGTCTGTGGAAACTCTGGCTCTGCTTGCCACTGCAGAAAGGATATACCAACTTGGAAGGCTGGGATGCTGAGAGCAATGCCATTTTGTCCCCAGTTTTTACCGAAGTGTTCATACTGTCCTACTACCTCTCTTCTTTTCCTTTCAGGATTCAGCAGTGAGAGCTATCATGCTTACAGAATGTACCCTAAGATCAAGCAGGATCTGGGGGCTGATGGATGTCATTATGTCCCTCTAGCAGAGAGCTTGGCTCAGGCCTACTGCTACTCATCCAAAGTTTTGATCCTGGGTTGGTGGCTGGATGAGGTGAGTGGACTTCCACTGGGAGCAATGGTGTCTCCTACACAATGGAATCTGCCAGTTGAAGGAGGGACAGATAAAAAGGTGTATGAATAACCAATGGAGTTGGCACAAGCTACTGTAGATGGAAAAGGCACCAGTCCCTGGATGGAATTAAATTCAAACTTAGAAGGACAAGGACTAGAAAACGCTCTTTGTGGACTGGGAAAAGAGCAGGGGGAAAAAGTACAGAATCCTGACCTTCTGGGAAACCAGCATTGCATAAATTGCAGTCTCAGCTCCAGCAAACATTCTGCTGCCACCACACAAGCTATGAAATTAGAGAATTAACTGCTGGATCTGTCAGAAAGATTCAGATTAAAACAGAGACATCCTGCAAATATTCAGTAAGACAAAATGCAGGCTGTTGATGCAAATACAGCCTCCATCATCAGAAACAAAGCAGGGTATCCCAGTAACTGCTCCAAAGACATTGGCAAAAATGATGCAGCTGAAGCCAGGTTATTTTTCTAAAGTGTGTTATTCACTTGTCTCCTGGAAACGAGATTTTCTGCCAGAAATTTACCTCCAGCCAGGAGCCTTCTCTGAGCATACAGGGAGCAGGCACTGGTCTCAGCAGGAACCTGGCTGTGAGGGTAATTGAATAGTGCAGCAGAGCAGGTTTGGGACTCAACAGTACTCGAGGACTTTAAAATAAGATTAGGCTGTTCTTCAAAAAAAACCAGCTGTCATCTGGTCTCTAAGAAAAATGCTAATGGTAGATTAAATTTTTCTGGGTGTTTAACAGGCAAAAAGGTAGAGCAAACACATCATCTCTGCTGCCCAGTGTGGTATTGGCAAGTCTTGAGCATGTGCTTGGAGGCCTGGTAATCACCACAGGTAGGAAAGTGAAATAATTCATGTCATATGTCACTTGTGTTCTCCTAGTAAAGCTTCCTTACAGAAGGCTGTAAGTTTCCAGGTGTGAGAAAGAAAGTCAGATGATCTGCACTTGGTAAGACACTCCACTGTACTTACAGAGGTTATCAATGGTGCTGCACACCGTCACAGACGTGAGCTCTTTCCACTTGGGAAAGGACAAGTAACTCTCATCCTTCCCAGTTGGTGGCTTGTTGGTCATGTGTTTTGTGCATATGCCCAGAACTTGGCATGAGCCTTGTGATTTTGCCTTTTATTTCTGATAAGCCAGGATCAGATAACTCATTGGAATAGGAATTATCACAGTAGATGTTGAGGAATTTTATGGTATCCCTCAGAGTGAATTAAACACATTTGTGCTTAAATATAAAAGAAAAGAATTAATGAACAATACACTGGGAAAAGTCCTATGGCAACCAGCAGTTCTATGTGGCATCTGCAAAGATGCATCACAAGCAGATTCATTATATACACTTGCACAAGCAACAATCCCAAAGGAGGTTGCATGCGACACCTCAGCCCAGCTGTGGTCCATCCTCCAGTCCAGCTCTACAGCCTAAAGTGGGCCCTTGAGCTTGGACCCCTGACCGTTCCCATTCCAGGATGGCTACAAGACAATGCTGAGGTTGTTTCTTATCTCATCACCAGGGGATACTTCACTCCCTTGCAATGTCTCTGGCATTCCTGCTTCCCGCCATTTTAACACCTTTTTGTAGTTGGGCCTTCTCGCCCTCCATGCCATGTCATTCTTTGGTCAGAAATTACCACTGCTGAGCAGATAGAAGTAGATTTTCCATTTAATAGATTAAACTGGCTGATGAAGGGGATTCGATAGATTCTTTAAAAATATTCCTGAGCAGCATTTAAAATAGGAGGACAGAGACTCTGAACTGGGTTTTGTGTCAAGAGATACATTGTGCCAATGTAGCCTGTCTTGACCAGTACTGCTAAGGAGATGGGCTTGAAGCCATTCACAATTTCAGGCCTGCTTTGGAAAAGGGGAGCCGAGACCAGACTTTTGAAGTTTGGGAAGCACTAGACACACCTCGTGAAAATCAGTACATGCAAAGACCACCTGTGACATGACATGTACCGCTGTCTCTGACCCCTGGTGTCAGTGGTGTAAAATGGCACTGACATAACCCTCAGAGAGGCTGTGTGCATTGCCCAAGGTCACAAAAGATGTGTGTCTGCCCTGAAAATGGTGTCCAAGTCCACTGAGACATCACATCTCAACATTGCCAGCATTCCTGCTACCTTTAGCCCGGCTTTTCTATGCCTGAAAAATAGCCCATGTTCCCATTTACCCTGTAATGAATTAGCAAGAAATACTATATTCTCTGAAAAAAAACCATCTTTCTCAGCCTGCTGTGTGCTTAGACAACTGTCAATATCTGGAATAAATTTATACAATTACCATGCTGAATTTTTAAATCCTTATGGAAAATGACCATTACAGTTTTTATGTGTGTGCATGTCTATTCACTCAACACCTCATTGAGGAAGATGGGAGCTGTTAGCCTGGAATAGGCACTGGACTTTCAGGCTGTGACAGACAGGGTTAGTGGTGCCTTGCTGGTGTCATTCATTTCTCTACCACCTTGCAGGCAAGAAACTCTGCTATGGCGTATGCTGTTTTGCACTTCCTAGGGCTGTACTCTCATCCTCCTGTGGGCAGGGGCAATGAAATCCACGGTGACCCCAGGCAAAGAACTGATCTGCAAGGAGTTGTGCAGAAGCTGTGCTCTGAAGAGCACAGGACAGAGCCCTGCCCATGCAGCCATCCCTGTGGTACAGAGAGCACAGCTGCCCTTGCATGCCAATGTCTTCTTCATGGCTACACTATTTTAAAAAGCTGGTGCACCTTCATCCTTCCAAAGATGTGGTATCCCTCTGTTGGTCTAGGTTTGCTCTGCCCTCACGCCAGTCTCCAGTAAAGGCCAGAGCCGATGGCTTCTAAGACCACTGAGCTATTGCTCTACAGGCTCAGTTGCCTGTGAGCTGCTGTCATGCTCACCGGAAAAAATCCAGTTAAACAGGTGGTGCCATTTACTGGGAATAGAGATTTTTCACTCCTGTTTGACGTAGAGCCTAATCTAATGCCATCAGTCAGACTCCCTCCAGGTTTTATCTGGCATCTTTACAGCAAGATGTTCATGGGCAGAGGACAAAACCCTGCCCTTTTCCAGCTTTTTAACCTGGTGGAGAAAATATTCATCCTGGTGAGGCAGAGTGGAGATTAAATGCTCTGCAGCTGTGACAGACAGGTGCAGGGTGTTATGGACTGATGAAGAGGGGAAAAGGCATTGACCATGCAAAAGAGCTTGTGAAGAGATTCTCTGTTGTGTTTTTACCTAAGCTGTTTTCCAATAAGCTTGACAGAACACTTTTATAAAACAGGGTATAATTTTGTCACTAGCCTCTACCTCAGAGCCTAAATTGTCTGAGGAACAGGGAGCTCTACAGCCTACAGAGAGACCTTTTGGAGTCCTCCAGTCCAAACACCTTGGATATTGGATATGGCCATAGTTTTTGTTATGAAACAGATTGCTTCAGATTTCTCAGAAGCCCCTGCGTCCTTCTGAGCAGCAATTTCTCTCTGCCATTTAATGACATACGTGTTTTCTTGTCGGTAATACACACTCAAACATTGAGTCAGGCTTTGCTGAAGCACACTGCCATTTTGTCAGATGCCTAGTTAAAAACTTTAACATATTATTTGTTTCTGGCTTAAGTCTGTTCTGATTTCTGTGAGAGAATTATGACGAACACCTTAGAAAAACCCCTTCTGAACTGTAACTTTCTCTCTTTGTAATGTTTGGAGGCTCCCTCCCTGCTTCCATGTATTGCTGACAGCTTTTGTCTAACAAGCAAGAAAACAATTCCTAGTATTTTAAATACTGTCTCCAGAGGTAACTTTAGATGAGCTATTTGCTGTATTAGAGTTGCAGCCTTCTGGTTTGCTCTCCACAAAAAGTTGCAAATTAATTAGGCTGCCCTAGACACAGGAATTCATCAGGGCTGTACAAAGCTTAAATGCCTGCCAAATAAATGTGAGACGTTTTCAGAACAGATTAACATATGGTTTGGATCCTGACTGGATCTGCAAGACAGATAACAGCATGGAGCTACAAAGGTGCACTCCAAACCCTAATCTAGCAAACTGCTGCTGAAGCGAAATGCGGTTCTGTTAACAGCGGGACCCGAGAGCAGCCCTTTCCAACATGCTCTGCTGTGAGCCAGGATGGGCAGGTTTCTTGCCACGTTCCATGTCTCTTTGCCAGAACAGGGCCTTGAAGCTGGATTTGTCACTGATGGGCTCTTGTTTAAAGATGGACCTTCCATCTTTCTGCTCTCTGTTTTGCAAGGTTTGTTAGGCATTTTTTTTTTTAATCCAGCTGTCTATCCTTGCTGCTCTTACATGTGCCTGAAATAGGTCTCTGATATCGAAGAGGCTGTTTTGTGTTTGGGTAGGAAAAAGAATATTAAAAAATACATTAAATTTCTTTGACGCCAAGAGGTTTTTTTTTCTTTCTGAGACAAGTGTCACAGATTCAACAGCCCAGATAAAAATTCAGTAGCCTCCTGGCCTGTAAATCCCAGTCTTTAAAAGTCTTGTGACTTTTTTACGTATATGTGGGAGAAAAGCCCTTTCAAAATTTCTTACCTCCAAATCCCAGCCTGGGATACTACTGTTTCTGGAAAAAGGCAAAAGCATCTGTAGGAAAACTGCTTTTGGATCTCTTTTGCAACTGTTTGATGTGAACGGCTGTTTAATGGGAAGAAGGCAATATTTTCCTGATTCCTGTGCTGCCAGCCTGTTCTGAGAGCTTTATGGATTTCTATACCTACGACTGGTTTTCCTCAAAACTACTGAGACTTGTAGTGCCCCTCTTAGAAGCACCCAAATGTATACTCCTCTGTGTATAAACCCCCTTAATGTTCTTTCCATTCTTAATCCTTGACTTAGAGAGGGTTTAAGTGCTCCCTTAAAAAGAAATGCAATGCTCGCACCCTTAGCAAGTAGAAATATACTGCTTTTCTGAAAATCGAGCATAAAAGAGAGAGGGGATGGGAGCAAGAGGAGGTCAAGGGGGTAAGAAGGCTGGAGAGGGAAAGTGAGGATGTGACAAAATTATTTCTTCCTTAACCATGACGTCAGTCTTTGTAGCTCAAAGCCTCCTTAGGTAGAATTTTAAGTGAAAACATGTCTGAATAACTTGTGTGTGCTTTCTTTCAAGAGGATAAGTAGTCTCAGAAAAAACCCTGAGTTTTTTCTGCTAGAAGTGGTTTATTTTCAAACTGTAAGGCCTGATGCTTTTCTTGTTTACATAGCTTTCACATTCATGAAAATGGTTCCACTGGCTCTAGCAAAGTTGCTTCTGATTCGCACCAGAATCCAGCATCCCACTCAAAGGAGAGTGAGACGACTTAGAAGAAGGAGCAGGAAGGATCCCAGTGTCAAAGAAGAACGTCCCCACAGGCTTCAGAACTGGAGCTTAAATCAATGAAAAGCATATGTCATATCCCTTGCCCTGTGAGCCAGTGACCTCAGAAACTCCAGTTTACACACCTTCACCCCTCGTTTACTAAAAGGAAGGGAAAAATGTCATGGTACATTAACATGAAGGCAGTGCGTGCAAGTGGCTCCAGGGAGATTTATAACCATGGAGCTTTCTTTACAAATAGCCCTTGAAATAGTGCTTTGGGAGGGGAGAAGTCAAACTACTCCCTTCTAGTACCAGATGGAATAAACAGCTGAGATATTTTTTTTCTCCTCTTTTTGTGATCCAAAGAGAGAAGAGCTGGACTTGTTTGGGTTGCCTCACAAAGGCAGGGGTAATACTTACCTGCTAACATTGGTTTGTTCCAATGTATCTCTGAAGCATTACCTGGAGACAGAGGGGAATATTTCTTCCTCCTTCTCCTCTTGTGAGGAACAGCTTTTACTAAATGTTGTTGGAGGGTACTGGATCAGCTCTGAAAAACACAGTATAGAGTATTAGGAGCAATGGAGAGGCTTGTACTGGTTTTGAGTGCTTTTGGGCCAAGGACCTAATTCAGCTGGTACAGGCTGAATTTTTTATGTGTGCTGAAGCAGGGCCATGTGGCAGGCAGCAGTGCTTTTCAGCATCAGCCTGGTTATAAGAATGTGCTAACAAAACCTTTTTTCCTCTCAAATGAATGATTAACAATATGTGTCCCCATGGACCTCATGCCTTTGCTGACTAGTACTGCCTGCTCTGGGATCATGGTACTCATCTCCCTTACTTCTCCTTATTCTACCTGAGACATGACTTTTGATGCTGCTTTCATGAAGGCTTTTGGTGAAGGTGGCCTCTTTGGAGAGTGAGTTCCACTCTGCCACACATAGGGGTCACCAGGAGCTGCTCACACGTGGACAGGCAAGGCTTTTTGCCACAGGAGCTTCCTCACCTGGTGGCACAAGGGGTATTAAATACATGATTCTCTGTTTCAACAACCTGCTTTGTCATGGCAATGATGGCACAGGCTGTACACTCTCCCTCCCACTGCTGACTTGGGGTGGGATCTGTGCCCTCTTTGACAGATAAGGCTTCTTTGTAATCAGGTCACTGCTGGCACCACTTTGGGAAAAACACGAGGCGGAAAGACTGCAACAACAACATAAGGGCTATATTTGAGTTGTACAGAAAAGGACATGCAGGACTTGTGTGATCAATGGAGCAGTAGGCTGAAAGTAATATAATACACACCTCGGAAGTGTTCCCCGTTCAGCTGGTGAGTAACTCTACGTACTGGATATGTTACAACAGAAGGGAATGGAGACTGGTGACTTGCTGTCCTTCCCTAAGTTCACTTTCCTGGAACCAGAAACACCACTCAGCAAGCCTACGTGAAGCTGCGGCAGATGAGCAACATTTTCATGTTGTAACCAGTAAATTATGCTGTGCCTACTGGTACCTCTGCACAGTAAGTATTTTCATAATTTAAAGAGAAGTGGGGAGATCCCAGCTCAAAGCCTTCCCTGCTCCTTCTTCTCCACATAACATCTTTTGCTAGAACCTTCTGCAGTCCTGCAAATTCCCCATTTAGCCATGCTCAGAGCACTTTGGAGACTCTGAGATGTGATTTCTGGCAGGACTAGGTGAGCTGGGCACCTTGGAATTTGAAATTCTTGTTGGCAGCATCATAGGAGCAATTCTTAAGTATTGTGTTCAAGTGGCAAATAAGCCTTATTTCAAATGCAGTGGCTTATGGTCTCCTTTGGCTGTGAAGATGCCTGGCTATGAAACTCCAACTTCATGTGAAGCCTCTCTTCTTCCACTGAGTGCTTGGTCCTTTTCCCTGTAGCTCTCCCCATACACCAATGTCTCCACTACATCCCCCATCTTCAGGACAACTGGTGGTCCTTCATGCCCTCCAGTGTTGCTGCAGGCAAGGGTGAGCTACACACAGCTGTGAAGAAGTAGTAACTCCCTCTCATAACTGCAAAATTACTTCAAGGATCTTTTCTATTGTCCTTTTTTGGTAGTGAGGGTAGCACTGCCTGTAACTGCACACCTAGCTGCACCCATCAACAGTTTGCTGATGGCACTGTGAAGGGCCTAGACCCCAATACATCCCATGTTGCCTTTCTGCAGCTACTACTGCCTGCAGCACCTCCATATCCTGCTAAAGAGTTTCCCTGTGCACAGTCTGTTTTAAACAGGGCTTGCCCTTGTTGCCTTGCTCTCTCCACATGGGGTTTAGCAGCTTAGGTTCATTGTAGGAGTACTGAGGAACTCGGTGATGTGAAACCTTGGTATCATGGGGTCAGGCTCCCTGCACTGCATCACCAAAGCACTGGCACCCACGTCTAGGTTTTCAGCACATGAAAACCCTTGTTGGCTACTCTGCTTATTTAAGGATTGCAGTAAGCAAGGGCCGAGGCAGGGTATAGCCAAAGGGCTGTCTGTGATTTCCAGATCTGACAGTTAAAGAGTGCCCATTCTCCTTCTGGGGTGAGAGCTCCATGCTTCCAGACTGATTCATGCCATCAGCCTGTTTGCTACCAGGTACAACAATTTGGAAATGGATCTGCTTTAACTCTTACTGTGGAGGTAACGCCCCTTCAGACACTAAACCCTACTATGTGACTTCTGCAGAGGTCTGAGAAAGAGGTGAAGGCTGGAAGGACCTGATGGGGACAATCCTGCAGGAGTGCACTGTCTTGAGGTTTGTCAAGATGACAGCACCACATAGTATGCATTTGGGTTTGCTTTTTTCATCTCCTGCTCTGAGATCATAGGTGTGTGTGGAAACCAGGGGGACTGAGAAATCCCCTCCTATTTTAAGGCCCTTCCTATTTATTTCACTCTGGTTCCAAGTGCCTTTGCCTCCTCATGTACTTTTTGTGTTTGTTATCTCTGTGGGTACCTTGCCACAGGCCAGACTTGAAAAGGGGCCTCTAAATGGAAATCAGTAAGCAGGAATTGCTTGTAAAGAACCAAGTGGTGGAGAACCTCATTGCTCATCACCATGCATTGATTACGTTCCATAAGGAAGGATTTTGAGTGCTTTAGCTTGTCCTCTGGGACATCACTGTGATGCACAGGTGAAGATAATAGTCAACAAGTCAAAAAATACTATTGAGAAGCCCAGGAAAAAGAGATCAAATTACTTGATCCTTGCCAAAATGAGATTATTCAATAATTCACTGAAATGATATAATTTCTGTATGGTAGCATGACTGCTGGTTGTGCAGAGCCGACGATTAGCTTTGCTTCAGCAGATGGTGGCCTTTGGCTATGCCTGGTTGTTGTCAGGAAGGGCAAGTTTGTCTTTGTAACTTTCTGAAATGGATGAATTTCATGATTGAAGGAGAAAAGGCAAGATGGATCACTTCTCTGAATAACACACTAGCTATTTTAGTGAGGACCAATGCTTCCTGCTTTTCACCCTTGCAAGCCAGGAAGGGCAACAGTTGAAATTGCATCTTTCTAAGTCTGCTGTCTGAGTGTTGTGGGCACAGGGAAGGCCACAGCCTACCACTCAGAGAATGCGACTGACAGTTCAGAGCTCAGTTTTGGGGCCAGTATTGTATAATATCTTTATTGATGAAATGGATAAAGTGATTGAGTGCACCATCATTAAGTTTGCAGATGACACCAAATTAGGTGGGAGTGTTGATCTGCTTGAGGGTAGGAAAGATCTACAGAGGGACCTGGACAGGTTGGATCGTTGGATCGACTAAAGAGCTGTTTAGATGTGGTGTTGGGGAATATGGTGTAGGGGAGAACTTTGTAGAGTAGGGTTGATGGTTGGACTCCATGATCCCAAGGGTCTTTTCCAACCTG
>JAOXNO010000020.1:52230515-52242362 GCA_028565335.1 Limnodromus scolopaceus | reverse complement strand
TTTTGCCTTTTAAAAAAGTAATCCACCTTATGTACTGCACTATAACTTCTATTTTTATGTACTGACCTGTACTGCTGGAACTTCTCCTAAGGGAATGCTGGGAAGACACTGGAACACATAATGCAGAGAGTTTCTCTTGCCTAGCTTTTATCAACTGAAAGTCAATCTTCTCACATGAGCTACTGTGAGCCTTCTTAAAACACAGCACAGGCAGAGATAGTGCCAGAAGGTGATTCCTCTCAGACAAAGAATTATTCATGAAACCAGATGAATTTCTTCTTAGTTCATGTTCTTGATGAATGAAATGGGCATTACGATCTCCAGTAATGTGAGCATTACCAGCTCCAAACTATGTGAGCTCCAACAGGCCTGCCACCTCCTCTTCTTAGCTAGGTTTGCTTGAAGAACTGCTTAGAATAGGGCAGAGAGTTTTCTCATGCAGGTGGGAAGGAAGTTTCAGGCTCTTTCGGGGGCTGCGTGTGTGTGTGTGTGTGTAGGGATGAAGTAATGGTCTAACTTTGCTATAAGTATGTATTTTCTGAGCTGTGACCAGTGATGGTAAAAGGCTCTCTGCTCAGTAGTGAAATCTGGCTTCAGAGAAAGTGAGCATGTCATCTAAAAGCAGCTCTGCACAATGTCTCAACTAAATGACAAAACATCCAGAGACCCACAACCACAATCCTTTTTTTTTTAAGATTTATCACAGAAAGGCAGCTGATAGGCAGAGAGGAGCAGCCTTCTGTCCTCACGGACTTTGAAAGCAGCAGTTTTCTTCAGTTTCGTTGGGAATAGACTCAGGAAAACTGGAAACAGGTAGGGATCTACTTGCCTTCCATTACTCCAGTGCACAATGTGCCATGAATATCTGAGAAAATGCAATTACCATTAGATTTCCAATAGCATTGGCCCATCTTGCAGGACAGAGGAGTGATGTACCTTCAGACACAGAAAATAATTCACCTGGCAAACTAGGCATAACACAGCCAGAATACTGAATGCCGCAGTGGGAATTTCTGTATGAAGGAACAGAAAGATGTTTAAATCTGAATGGATTTATTTAAGACTGAATGGATTTATTTTCCTGGATTTACTCTTGTTTTATTTAAGGCAAGCAAAGCCAGCTTTCTAAGACTGAGTTGCCCCCATGTCTTTGTGTAATCAGTTTAAGAAGACATCTAAATGTAAGTTGAAGCTAGTTTGTTTGTGAGAAAGACATCCATAAAGATTTGGATCAGGCGATAATTCAACAGTGTTGATTTCAAGTGCAATATTTGCAGGGAGAGATGATCTCTTCTGTCACATCTGGTGTTGCAGCTAGGGTAAAAGGCAAATGTTTAGGTGCATAGGCTTTTGAGCCAATTAGCTGAGTAAATGTGAGTTGTTTACTGAAACATAAGTGGAAATTAGTACAGAGAATTTCTGCATATTTCTTACTCTCAGCTGTAATCAGAACATTCCCTCTCCTGCTAATATTTTAGTGAGTTTACTATAGAAACAGTAAGTTATCATATAAACAGAGACAGGTCTTGGATCCAATTGTAAAACTCCAAGAAAACATTCCTGTCCTTTCTGTCAGGCTCCCCAGCTTTGAGGGCAGCTTGTCTCTGTTAGGTCTGTAAGGCACCTACTGAAAGAACTGCTTAGTTCTAAACTCTTGGTTCTGCTTTTGCCAACACTGAATAATAACATTTGTGACAGTGGTGGGTGCCATATATGTATCAGCATGTTTGATTGCAACGCTTCACCTTGGGGAAATTTTCATCCTCACACAGAATGTCTTCATGACCTTGGCCACCAAAGCAGAGCATGGTTCACAGAGACAGGTTCAGAAATAGCATAGTTGCTTCAGCCCAGTGCTATATGGACACACCACACAACATGCAGTACTGAGCTTTGTAGCTCTACCAGCCTTTGAACTAACTTTGTTGTGTCAGCACAACATGACATGTAATAGCATATTCATCCCACTGTATGTCAAGGACCCTAAACCCCTGTTCAAGCAAACTTGAACACCAGTGGTTGAGCTGCATCCCTCACATTTTTTGAAAACACAAACTGCAAAAATATGATGCGATTTCATTTACAGGGTGTGTTCTGTTGTTTAGAGCAAGAAGACCAACCCAAAAGCTGGTTAGACTGTTGTGACATGTCAGGCAGTCTGCAAATACTCGTTGCTTCAGCTTTTCACTATCTGCATCAAAACCTGCCTTCAGAAGCCAGAAAAGGTGTGTGAGGACAGATGGGTGGGCTAAGTTATTGTGAAAATACTTCTGGAAACCACAGCCTGCTCTGGAGTGAGAAGGCACTGCCTTACTATCAGCAGACAAGGCACAAACCCATGCTAAGTCTCCGTCCCTACACTGCAAATTTTCTTGAAAGGGATCAGAGAGATCAGGCTCATGGAAATCTGCTGGAGCCCAGCAAGAAACTGACCTCTGGGTCGGGTCTGGGGAGTGAGAAGGTT
This sequence comes from Limnodromus scolopaceus, assembly GCA_028565335.1. Lineage (NCBI taxonomy): Eukaryota > Metazoa > Chordata > Aves > Charadriiformes > Scolopacidae > Limnodromus > Limnodromus scolopaceus. The sequence goes on along the minus strand of JAOXNO010000020.1, from coordinate 52,239,898 downwards.
GCATTAAAGCCAGGAGAACTTGGCCCCCGGAAAGGAAGTGACAAGGTATAATTGTGTCCCCAGGAGTGATGGGGAGAATCCCAGGAAGAAGGGTTTAAATTACCCTGTTTCCTCCGCTGGGGCATGGCCAAGGATTAACACTCCTGTTTGCTTAGGAGATGTCCTGCAGTTCTTTTAATATCTGCAAGAGCCTACATATTGCTGCTGTCACACGCAAATGCACTGAAAGGGCACTTCTAAACAAGAGTCATGAATCAACACCAGTCCAGGCTCTGCAGGAAAACCAAATGCCCATCCCTCCAGCCTCTTCTGTAATTTATGGGGCCTCAGGAGCACGCTTGGTGAGGAAGTGCGATCTCCTCCCAGCGTTTAGGGTTACAGCCTGCAGGCCGTTTTCAGAACTGGACAGGGGCTTGTCCTGTGCCAGCACAGGAAGAACATGTCCTGGCAAAACTGAACCCTGAAATTATTACTGCTGAGTTAGACCTTGTGTTTCGAACATCACCACCTTGCAAATGAATTATTTGTGGGCGACATGGGGAGACACAGTCACCTTTCCTATTCTGACACACATAGGATTCACTATCAAAACCGGAGTGGTGGCATCTTTCCTGCTCCCTTCCCACGGCACTGGCCTCACCCTCTGTGCCCTACCTGCCACCCCCATCAGAGATCTTTAAGTGATGATGTTTTTTAAAAGTTATTATCTTAGATGGAAAAGTTGATTTGATGTAAACATATGGGAAAGAAAACCCCTTCCATACATAACTGATGTTTCAGTATCCACTGTGGTTTAGTCAGTCTGCAGCTAAACCCTACCAGTGAGCAGTCATTTCAGGGGAACCTGTGCAGCCCGCCTGGGACTAGAAGTAATTTTGCTGTATGTGCAAGGCACTGAGCCCAAATTTACAAATCCTGCCAGGCCTGAGTTGATATTCTGGCAGCATTGCCAGGCAGGATAAAAGAGCAGAGGCTGGAAGAAAAAACTTCTTATTAGCAGAGCGTCTGGGGGGTGTGCTAAGTGCAAAGAGGCAGAAAACTTCTCCTTTGCCAGATAGCTCCAGGAAAGCAATCCTGTGGGTGATGAGAAAGATAACAAGGCAATGCAAAGCCTGGGGGTGGAGCAAAAGCAGCAAGGCTGCTGAACTGGTGTGCACAGGAGTCAGGGAGTAAAAGAGGTGTTGAACAAAGCCATGTCCTGGTGCCACAGGTTTTGTGACATGCAGTAAAAATCTTGCATCCTAGTCCCAAAACACAAACTGGGTGTGTTGGGCTCTTTCCTCTTTCCACACCAGGAACTGATATTCTCTAGGGTGCGTTTGTTTGGATTCTCCTTCAGGCAAAAGCCATATACAGGCTGGAGTAGGGAACCAGCCTGGATGGTTCCCTATTCCAGCCTGTACATGGCTTTTAGAGGCTCAACTTTGCAGGACAGGTAATGAAAATATTGATCAGTTTTAACAAGTTATTCACAGTGAAACATTTGGATGAAATGAAGCAACCTTTTCCTGCCCTCACTTCCCCATTTATCTGATCTCCTGACTTGAGAATGACCACGATATATCCTACAACGCTTAGCATTCAGCTCAGAAGATTTTATTAAATTTTTATACAGTTAGGAAATGCTATTGTCTTTGATGCCATTTCTCCCAAAAATCCTATTATCTTTTAAACATGGTCTCTATACTGTTGATATTAAAACATTGTCTGTCCACTTCAGTTGTGTGAAAGTCACTCCGTCTTGGTGCTGTACCTGTCCACAGACAGCTTGACACATCTAGATACTGATCATTCTTGCTTTGTTGTCATATTGCTTCACAACAGAAAGAGATACAATCAAGAAGAGAGTAGAGGAAACATAGTCTAACTGGATTTAAAGTGTTATCTGTTACTTTTCTTAATGCTCTATACTGACCTGTTTGGCATTTATAAATTAGTCACATAGGACCAGGAAGTCAGGGTCCAGAAAAACCTAGTACCTCCCTTATTCCTTGTAGTAGAACTGGGTAAGATTGCTTCCTGTGCTGAACCAAGCTGGTTGTATTTGAGCATATGGCCCTCTTACCTTCTGTTCAGAGCTGGGACAGCTGGCTCATCATTGCACTGAATACTTGATACCCGTCTGCATGCTGTGTGTGGAGTCTATACATTGCCCTGCTATTGCCCTGTGATGTTGGCAGCTATTAAGCAAGAGGATCCAGGGGCAGATGGTTCATAATGTCTAACAGATACTGGGGCACCTTGTGAGGCGTGAAGCCTGCTAAAGTGGCCTGAATCTCATGAAGATGGATACAGCAGAAGAGACTAGCCTAGGAAAAGTACAGTCCTGTACTTTAGGATGCATCAACAGAAATCATGATGCCATCTTCTGGTCAGACTGTCTTTATGAATCAGAAGAGGACTAGGGTCAAAGAACACAACATCCCAAATCCCTTTATCTGCAGAGAAAGAAGACTGGAGTCACTGCTGAGTGCTCTTCAAAATCTCCCTCAGTATCTTGTGTGCAAAAGTACCCACTTGGGCTGCAATCCTGTGCAGTCTGAGTCAAGAAAGTAGCTCTGACTTTTTATGTGCAGTTTCAAGAAAGCAGATGAGATAAGCCTGTGGGTGGGCTTCTGTTGCTGATGAAAGCCAACCCCATGGTCTGGGGAGAATAAGGGAGTAGCGGCTAGTTTGACTACTTCTCAGCTGTGGAGATGAAGAGGCCTGGGAGATTCATGGAAATCCTGCTTTGGACCTTCTTGCATTTTCCAGCTATGGGATGTGTCCCTGTCTGGCTGAAGGGAGGCTGGTTGAGGTCCAAAGATCCTTGTGCTTCATATTCTAGAATTAGGCTTTGCCATCCAGAATTTCATCATGAAGTGTGAAAGCCCAAGGCTCATCCTAGCAAATGCCTCTAAGGTTTAGAAAATTGAAGATTTGATTTAAAATAGTTGCAGATACTCATGGCAACTAGGTAGGAGTCCTACCACCATTGCAAGGCAAAGAAACACTGTGGAGTAGCTTTAGTGCATGGGCCTGGAGTGCAGAGAGCAATGGGGTGGCTTGCTAATGATTTGGCACCAGATCCTGGCTTGCTAATGGCGTGGTGCAGATGGCTTGATACCAGGTATTTCACCTTCACATGATGGGGAGATATCCTTCAGGAAGAACTGCCTCCCCAGGAACTTCTCTCCTAAATGGTTTTACATGTATTCAGTAATAACCACCTAGAGCAATGCAGTGTTAAGCTTCCTTTGATTATTCTGGTTTGGGTTTATTTTCTGCACATCAGGGTGTTCAACTAGACCTTAGCCTCAAAGTGGAGATCTGGTTCAGCTGTGGTACTGTCCATCTGCCTCAAGCTAAGCATGTATCCAAGAACCCTCCTGGTCTCCCTCCTGGTCTGGACTCTGAACATGCTCCTGTTGCTTTCATGTCCCTGGAAATTCACTTACTTAAAAGACACCATGATGATGAAAAAAATTGTTTTATGTCATCATAGTGGGCACAAAGGAGGTAATTGGGCTTTTGTTTGTAGCACATCCTTAACACAGGATTTAGGGAGTAATCCTGTGTTCACTGAAGTCCTGGACAGAGCTGTAAGTGGAGAGAGTATCAATCAGATTCAGATTGGTTAAGAAAGTTACACAGCATTTCCAGGAGAAATGGTCACCCTAACTGATAAAGGTTGGACATTCTTCTAGCTCCTCAAGATTACGTATCCTGCAAAGCTAGGTGCAATAGCCATAACCAAAGGGCAGTTATTAGCCCTCCTCCTCACCCCAAGATGTTGTTTCAGCAAATAAATTCAGCATTAAAAATTGTCAAGCTAGAGTAGTCCTATTTCTTCTATTTCTTGGAACAAGTAGAAAGCACATTTATTGGCTCTGGGTTTTTTTTTTGTTTGTTTTGTTTTATTTTGTTTTTAATCGTGATGAGAAACTGAAGTAATTTTCCTCAATATTTAGTAGGGAGAAAGAAAATTTCCAGCTGACTGAGAAAAAAGCAAGTGCTGACTAAAAGAAAATTACTAATGATAATAGTGCTAGAATAGAAACTTAATTTCAGCTCTGCTGCACTGATGAGCTGACAAGAAAGAAGAATCTCTACAGACAACTAAAGGATAATCGCTGACAGGCTCATATCCAGCTATGTTGTCTCTTAAGAGAGCTCAGGGCTAATGCAAAATTTTCAATGTTTTTTCTTTAATTTTCCTGGGACATTTTGCAGTGCATGAAGCAAATTCTATGGAAATCTTCACAGGATCTCAGCTTTGAATGCCTTGAGGCAGGGACAGTCATTTGCTGTCCACATCTGAGTAGCAAATAACCCAGCTGGATCACTAGTGTCTGACTGCCATGCAGTTCTGTGGTGACACAAATGCCTCACCTGAGCTCCACTACCCTGAGGAAAACAAACGCCCCACTAAGTTGGTATCAAAACTTTGTGGTTTCTCTTGTGCTGGAGCTTCACTTGAATGATGCACTCTATGGGCCCATGTCTGCCTTTGTAACTGCAGGGAGATGTTCACCATGCATTCATCTGTTTTTACAAAAAATTAAAAAATGGTACTTTGCACACTGCTAAGACCTTTTGTAACAAGTTAGTGTTGCCTACACTATGCCTTCAACCCTGACGGGTTTGCTACTGGTTTTTTTTAGAGCCAGTTAGAAAACCAGGACAAAACAAGTGTGTTCTCTCAGAAAATTCCTCCCCTCTTTGTGGAAATCTTTAGCTGTTAATAGTATGGCTGTTAAAAAATCAGGATAGCTTTTCTCCCCAAAAAGGCATCCTGAAAAAAAATCATGCTAATTTAATGGATAAGCTGAATTCAATGTGTTTCTGTCCATTTTAGATTTTCTCCAGTTGTTCCACGGCAAAGTTGTCCTGATATCACAAATCTACCTATGTAAACTGAGGGTTCTACGCATTGTGGATCCCTCCTGAGGGGCTCAGACATTCCAGCTGCTTACCAGATGGACATTTATGTGCACAGGAGCAGGTTCCACCTGGGTTTCCAGGACTGCTTGCTCCTGCATCTTTCTTCCAACCCAGTGAAGGATTTGAGAAGGGAGTGAGAAGACAAGAGAGACTGTTGCATACCTCCTTACCGATGCCTAAGCACCTGTTTTTCTGCCAGCGGTGCTGAGGGCCATTTATAGGTTAGCAATGGGGCTACAGTTCCCAGAGAGAGTCGGACTAACTTTCAGGGATCTACATTTCCCTTCCAGCCCTGCAGAGCAGGCTGGGACAATGTGCTTACTGTCCATGTGATTTCATGATACGGCCATTCTCAATGCAGAGGAGCACCAAAGCATCAGGTGAGAAGGTGAGCCACGGGATGATCAGGATGGAACATCCCTTTTGGTGGAGAAAAACAGTTAATTTCACTCAGACTACTTGAGCTTCACCATGGAGCTGTGGCCTGTTTCTTCTTCTCCAGTTGCAGTACGATGGCAATACAACTCAACCACATCTTTAACTGAAGGCATACAGTACTTTCTATCTGCATGACATATGGGGTCCCTATTACTGAATTTTATAAAATAACGTATTAATCATATTTATTTTGACAACTTGTCACATTTTTTCCTACTAACATTATGAATTCATAGATGAGTAATTCACAGTATTTTTACTATTTTGTTAGCACTTTATTCTCAGCTTTTAAACAGTTTCGTTTTTGATTGCACTCTTTATAAAGAGTACTTTCAGATTGGGGAAAGGGGTTTGTAAGCTGTCCTGTAACTCTTTCCAGCCTAGCTTCAAATGATCCTCTCCTTTATTTCTAAAGTGCAGGGGCCTAGCGCATTTCAGAGCTCCCTGTTCTGATCATGTACTTTCTCTTCACCCCCTTTCAATGCCTAAGAGATTTATTTTTGTTTAGCTTTCTCTCTCCATTCAAATTGAAATTACAATTATTAAGATGCACTTAGAGAACAGAATTCCACTCCTTACACTTTATTTTTGGCTTCTGGCTGACTATACTTGATAATTACATGTAACCACTTAACTTTGTAATATATTCCCCATATTTCCCTTCCAGCTGACCTAACACTTTCATACAGTAACATACTACAAAGTTCACTAACCCTTTTTATCTGGAGGCATAATTGGGGGCTCTGTGTTCCTGAATCTCTGAAGTCCACATCAATCCTTCTAAGCAAACTTCCTTTCAAATGCAGATAAAGTACTTTTTCTCAACTTAACGAAGAAAGCTTCTTTGCCTCCTTTATTATCTGCTTTATGATATCTGTTTCATAATTTTAATGGTGAGAATTACTCATGCCTAGTTTTCATGGTGTTTAAAATGGATGTTGAATTCAAAACCAGACGAATCACACTGAATACTGGGTGAATCGCAGCTGACCTGCCTGTTAATGGAGTGTGAATATAATTCTGTCCTGAAGACTGTGCAAACCTCTTTTGTGGCAGCTTCTTTCACTCAGAGCTCGCTGTGTTTGGCTGTATGAGGTGGCTTTCTTTCCCATTGCGGGTTAATGTTAGGTAGCAAAGGCACATGTACAAGCTGGAAGTCGGTGCGTGCGCTTGTATGAGGACTGCTGCATGTGCACACAGACACATGCCATCTAAATTAGCGTGAGCAGGGAGCTTTTGGATCTACTGCATATCTGTTAGCAGTAACACCCACTTGATGAGATTAAGGCCTCTGACAGGCATCCTATTCATTTTCATGTAACTCCTCCTATGGGCTGGGAAACTGACTGAATGTCAGCTAACAAACATCAGCTGACAAAAAAAGAGGTCACCTATAGGCACACCTAAAAGCATGGGATGTGGGTATGAGCAACTGCCTGCACATGACAGCTGCTTAAACTCTGCTATAGGAAATACAGCTGTGGAGCCTGGCCCTTCAGTTGCCTAGAATTAACTACCAACCAGCCAACTCAGGTCACAGACTCTCTGTGGTCTAAGGCCCTGCTTCAGAAAAGCATTTAAGTGCTTCAGTTTACCCTTTCTGTGCAATGTACATAAGCACATGCTTAGCCTTAAGCACATGCTGAAGTCCTACTGAAGTCATTTTGCAAGGAACTGGGATAAACAAATCCCAGACAGAACTTTATTAAATAAAAATACTGGGTTTATCTCTTAGGTTTCTGTTTCTTGGTTTAGGATGTGGCTTTCTACTGAAATGTTGCAGTGCAAGTATAAATTACTTTGAAAGTCCCTATAAAACATTCCTTTTGTACTTCCTCGTTCTCCATTTTCCATTAGCAATTCAGCACAAAGAATGCATTTCCCACCAATTAAAAAAAAAAAAAAAGCCAAGCAACATCTTAATCTGCATTGCCTGATGCCTGTGAGCTGTGTGTTTCACAAAGTGATATTAGTATTTGGCTATTTTAGAACCAAAAGCAACTAAAAACGGTCACACAGAATGTACCTAATCAGTCTGGCAGCACATCTCTGTGCCATGAAAGATTTATTCTTATTCTCTATAGCTTGATCTAGGTATTGTATGAATGCTATCTGTCTCCTCTGCCCAGAAATACGTATGACCAAATGTGGTTCTGGCTTACTGCATTCAGGGCAGAAAAGTGTCACTATGTTTTACATCTGGCTGCTAAGAGTGATGTTTGTTTGGAATAGCTGCTTAACTGTCTCTGACAGATGGGCAAACTCACTATTTGAACTCCAAGTGTTGAACCAGGGAATTTTTTTTGAGAGGATGATGAAGGAAGATTTCCCATGGTGACTTCTTGCCCTGATAGACATAAGAATATCTGGAGCACTGGCAAATTGCAGGTAGTATTTTCCCCTGCTGTAAAAAAGAAACCACAATGAAAATAGTTAGGGATTATAACTACTAGAACTACATAAATGCCATATTTTTTGTCAGATGAGGCTTTCTGTTCTAAATGATTGGCATAACCTAACAAAAGATGCATTTCATGTATTACCAGCACCATTCTCCTCATCAAGATCCACAGTGTTCAGAAATACAGTAGTGCACATATCAGAAAGCAAGACAATGAAGGGGGTTGGCTCTGGTTACTATCTTCTGGAGGCAGTTACTTTGTGCCACAATACTAGGCTCTCCTAGCCAAAGGAAAGGAACGGCACCTTCGCTTTCTTTGAATTGATGGGAAGGTTGCCATTGACTCGAACCAGAATTTAACTTTTGCAACAGAGATTTGGATCTCTGGGACTGAAAACAATGAGTTTAAAAGTAACGATAGGGTAAAGCTAAAGAAGCAATAACTACCTGAGTGAGCAAAGAGCCTCAAACAATTGGTCTGCAGCTTGCCTGTTGCTTTGTGCATGGTATTTTCACATACGCAGCTTCAGAAGGAATGGTCAAATTATAATGAAATTAGTCTTTTATCATTGCCACAGGACAGTGAGCATAATGGTAACAACTAAAGTAGAAATGGTAAAAATACTATTACTGAACGCTGAGAAAAGACGGAGAAATACACTGTGGAGAAAGGTATGCATTAAGAGAAACACCTTATTCTGGTACTTAAACCAGCAGATGCCAGTCCATAGAGTGGCATAACTTTCCCCCCTTCATTTGACTTCTGCTGCCTTTTTATTTACATCTTCAACAGATTTTGGCTTCTTCTGTGTTTGTAAATCCTTAATTAAAACAACTGGGGATGGTGCAGGAGGCAATGTACCATACAATAGCACCATGCACCGTGGAGAGTTAGTGTTGTAACTTTAAAGGGTTTCTTAGCCTAATCCCTGAAAGTGCTAATAGTTTTGCGGTATGTGATTTACACATGCAATATTAAAATTATGAGGAAGATCCTATTCTAAATATTTTGAGAGCTATGAAAGTTCATTTAATTTGCACTGAACTGAAAACTGGCATACTTCTGACTTTGGTCGGTATTTTCAAGACTGTGGTTAACAGCAGTATGTACTCTTATGAGCATTTAAATACCACTCTTCTCAGCAAATATAGCTGAATTTTACAATTAAAGATGCCGACATGTTCTTCGGTGCATTTTTGATCTTAAATAGGTCACACTGCTTGTGCAAAGCACACTGGACACACAACTTGGGCAGGCGCATCCTGAAACAAGAACTACTGAGAATAGTTCCTCAATCCGTATTTGACAGACAATAAAGAGACCTGGGGAGAATTAGAATATTGAATTTCATATTCCCTTCAGGATAGCTGCAGGCTGGGCAGAGGCCGGCAGGCAGGCCAGGGGGCAGGCAGGAGCAGGGAAGCGGAGGCAGGCAAGGCAGAGCAGAGCCCGGCAAGGCGGACGGCAGGCGGGGGCTGGGACGGGAACGGACCCCGGGCACGGCGGGGGCTGCCGGGGCGGGGGCGCAGCCGCCCACAGCCCTCCGGGGCCGAGCCGGGGGCTAGTCGCTATACGCGGCGCCCGCCGGCCCCTCCGTCGTCTGCCACAGCCAGGCGGCGG
>JAOXNO010000020.1:52213338-52229961 GCA_028565335.1 Limnodromus scolopaceus | reverse complement strand
CCGGAACTGGGGGGGTCGCTGGGTGGGGGGCTGGGGTGGGGGGCGGGAGCGATGCAAGGGAGAGGGGAGGGCGGTCTCTCGGGGCTCTGCGCCAGGTGGGACGACCACCGCTGGGTGCTGACGGAGGAGCGTGATAGAGGAGGAAGATCCCGGGATGAGCGCCAGCAGGACCTTTTGCCTGCGCGGCACCGGAGGAGCCGCGCCGCTTGCAGCGGGACCGACGGGCCTGCAGCGACTTCTGGCAGCATCCCCGGCTGGGGTAGCCTCCTGCCTTACTGCTGAACGCCGAGAGCGGTGAGGCAGGCTCGGACAAGCAAATGGTCGTGGCCCTAAAGTGGAAACACGGGTATATGTTAGGGTTAGGTTTTGCGCGTCCTCTAACGTCATCAGCCTGACTGCAGTAACCAGAAGTGGCATGGGCTGACCTGGCTCCGGTGGGTGGTAAGTGCAGCTGGGTGCACTGGCCAGTGAGAAGCTTGCGAGCGGGTTGTCATTTCCATTAAAAATCAGACACTGAGAAGAAGCAATTCTCGCTGAAGTTTCTGGGCTAAAAGTACCGAAAATCATACAGGAAAAGCCTTCCTGAACTTACTCTGTTTCAATGCTTCTGTTAGTGTTGACAGACCATCCATGCTGTCTGTTGGTATGTGCTTGGACCTGGAAGCACCCTGACTGGAGGTGCTGTGCACCTGAGATGCTCCAGGGACGTGTATCTCACCATTTGTGCTCATCTCCTGCCCCGGGACAGGGTTACCTTCTCTGGCACAGCTGTTAAGGAATCTGGGAGCCTTTTGAAGTTGAGTGCAGACCTGCTGCACTAGGGAGGTGCCAAACCTACAGTGTGCAAACTGCAGGGTAGATGTGAGAAAGCTTTAAAACTCTGAAGAAGGCCTGCTCTGTGACCTATCTTCTCTCTCTCACCCGCACATGTACCTATATATAGCCCCCCTCCTGCCTCCAGCTTAGTGTGCCAGCCCCCCCTGCAGCCGTAGAGGGGGATCCTAGGATTTAGGGGACTGCCAGTTCTACCATATGCCAAGCTACATGAGCTACATGTCTCTCTGCCGGAGCTTGGGCTTGACAGAGCTTAACCCTGCCTTGGGGGAGGGTGCCTTACCAATATGCTTGTGCCTGGAACCAGTTTGTTAACTGGATTTATAGGTGGCCAGCCATGATGTTGCTGTAAAGCCAGGTCAAGCCTCTGCAGCAGGTCCCTCTTTCACCTTGAAATCCTGAAGTGTAAAAGCTCTGTGCTGGCATGAATGTGCTGCAAGGAGCTAGTGAGAGCAAGACGGAAGAGAGTGAGTGCCTGAGCAGCGGAATTCTTACTTTTGGAAATGGGTAATTCACTGATTTGGTGGGACATGGGGAATTTTCCTCAGGAGCCGTTGACTGGACTTCTGCCAGTTACAGGCAAAACTGGAGGTGGAATGTGTTAATGGTATCTCATTATCTGTTGATTATTCTGTCATTAAAATGTGAGACCACCTGTAGTTCTGGTATTGGCAGGCTGTTTCCTAGGGTCCTTGGGACAGTGCTGGTAACCACACTGTCTAGGAATGGCAGCATCAGCCTTATTTGCTGCTGAATGTATCCTTATGAATATTTACACCAACGCCTTGGGAAAAAATATGCCTCCTTGTCCCTGCATCATGAGGGAGAGCTTTTTTGTTTGTTTTTATCTTAATTCTTTATGGGGTCTCTTTTCTTACCTCTCTAGATTACAGATACATGTTTCTTCTTTTTGTCACATTGCCTAAAGCTTCTGTCATGAAAGAAATATGTGCATCAGTGCCTGAAAGAGAGAAGCTGCTATTTTAAGGAATAAGCATACAGTACTTCACGGGGCTTTCTCATCATCACTCCAAATTATAGGTAAAGCTGGAACCAATAATTCGCCCCATCATTTATTTTTTTTTTAATAGGAAAAAAGAAAGACTTTGAAAACAGTTAATCTAAAATAAAGTATGCTGAAATCATTTCGTTATCTTCCAGTTACTAAGTAATGTGGTCTGATGGTGCTTTCTTTTTGCTTAACATTGCGGTATATTGGTGAATTTAAAGCCAGAATCCAGGGGTTAACAGCAGAATGCTTGTAGTTGTAGCTGGTTAGTATTTCATGATGTTGTTCCTGATAGGGGGCCAATTAATTTAAATGGCTGTCTTTCCCCATATATGCACTTCACCAGAGCAAGTAGTCTGTCTGGTCTCAATCTTTGGCTTTTTAGTTAATATTTTATTTTTATTTTTCATTTCTGGCAAATAGAGGCTGTGTGTTCTTTTAATAGTTGTGCAATTTTTATCCCCAGGGGAGTTCTGCTTACAGTCTTAAGCAGAACTTGAGGTGGGCAAAAGCTGAAGTGAATGACTATTAAAAATGTGCCTACCATTTCTGTGTGCATTACCATAAATACATGGGGCACTTTACATGAGTGAGGTGAGTAAAGGCACAATCTTTGCCTCAATTAGGTATAAATGAACATGGCAAGATACAACACCAGGGTAGGTAAGAGGGAGGGAAGAAGCCATATAGGGAGGGTTATAGGGCTGCCTGCCTGGGTGAAATATTGCATGCCACATACTCTGGCTTCTGTAACAAGCAAAAATATGCAAGAGGGGTTGAGAAACAGTGCAATCATGGGGTGAAGATTGGCAGATATGGCTGTGGGGCCAAGTGGTAAGTAATAGGGTTAGAGGTCCTGAAAGATGCTGAAACCGTGGGGGTCACCTACCTGCACAGTGAGTTATACACTTTGTGCTGCAAAAATGTCTAGTCTGCATAGATGAGACAGACAGATGATGGAAGGAAGCAGAAGCGATGTAGAAGGAAGCAGACCAGGTGTAGGTTTTTGATTGTCTGGAACTCAAATCTAGTTCCTCAGTCTTTGGACAGCGGTTTTCCTTCCCCTCTGAGCATCCATTCCCCACATTACCACAACCTTCCCTTTTGAATTTTTTTGTTTTTTAAACTCCCATGCTCTTCTTTGAGACATTCACAGTGCTGCCATGAGATTCATTCTTTGTTCCTTCTTTTTTTTTTTGCTGCATTACTTACTGAATTTTCCATAATTTTACTCTTGACAGGCAGTACATCATTTGACCCAATTTGAGTTAGTTTCTCAGAAGAAAGATGACACTTTGTGATCCTTTTCTGCACCACTCTTCCTGCAGGATCATGGGATCATAGAATGGTTTGGATTAGAAGGGGCCTTAAAGATATTTTATTCCAAACCCCCTGCCATGGTCAGGGGCACCTCCCGCTAGACCAGGTTGCTCAAGGCCCCATTCAGCCTGGCCTTAAACACCTCCAGGGAGGAATCATTGCTGCCTCACCTGAAGTGATTTGTGATGTCTGACAAACGCAGTAGTATCTGTGTATTTGAAGACTACAAGTTGCATTCTATGGTGAACCTGTAAATACTGCTAGAAAGGCAAGTTGCTGGGGGTAGTTAGAATTAACAGAATCTGAGGCTTGGTTTTTTTTGAATCTTAAAAGAAGAAACCTATTGGAAAGATCATAAAAATCCTCTCAGTCAGAGCCTGTGTTCTGCTTAAGCAGATGGAAGGCAGGATTTCATGCGAGTTTCCAGTGCCACCTGTGGACAACCAGCTATGTGATTAGAGGGCACATGTTGGGACATGGGACTAGTGTGCTCTGCTTTCAGCTACTGATCTGCAATACATCACTACTTTTCCTTTCTTCAAGCTTTTTTTTTCGTTCTGGCCTAGACTTTTCCCTCAGCTCCTGAGGAAAACCCCTTGATTTGCACCATGCTCTTCCAGGATTTCTGCAATGCCTGATGCTGTTGTCCTCTCATTTGGGGAATGCATTGTCTAGCCTTATATGCCCCCATTGCATCTCATGGTGGGCAGTGGAGTTTGTCTGCTGTGCAGCCCTGGTTGGAAGGGAGGCTTTCCCACCCTCGTTGTAGGGAGTAGATTCCATAGGTCCCAGTGTATTGTCAGTGTCAGCTTGAGTAGCTCCTTTTCCTTCTCCTTCATTTCCCTGCTGGTTGGGGAGAAAACTTTCTCCTTTTTTGTTCCAAGCAATTTTTTGGTTGGGCTGATACCCTGAATCAATTCACAGCCAGCTGTTGTTCACACGGGGAGGTGAGGTAGGGGAGAAGGCACTGTGCCATAGTGCTGAGGATTCAGAAATACCTTGATCTGGGACTACGTAGTGGGAGGTTAAACTTGAGGCACAGCGGAGGTGTGGTGTGGCTAGTGTGACACTGCCTCAGATCTTGGAGAGGCAGCAAATTGGGAGACTGGTGTTCTTGTGTGGGACTGCTGCTCTCTTTCTTAGGCTGCCCCTCTATTTTTTCCTCTTGCTCCTAGTTTTTCTCATCACAAGCAATGCATTGAAGACTACCTGTAAACTGGAGTGTGGAGACAGAATATGTATCTTGATCTATATGCAAATCTGACTTTTTGTTGTTGTGTTGCTGAAAGTGGAATTCCTGGAGCTATACAACCCAGTTTGCTTAAGCCTCCAGGATACCACTTTGACTGTAATTTATGCTGGTTTTAAAGCACCCTTTTCTGATATAACAGCTATGTAGAAGGATCCTACTGCAAAAGCACCTTTATCTATTGCATTCGCTCAGGAAGTGAGCTGAAAGAGAGGCACTGCCAGTCATGTGTATAGTGCGATGCTGAACAAGCCTCAGCACTGTTCCTGTGGTATTTCACAGCTCTCTAGAGCATTGTTTAGTGGTTCCCCTTTCATGATCTTGGGGAGAGACTATACCAGTGCTTTTCCCTGTCTGAAGCTGCAGTGAAACATATGAGCTCCAGGAGGTACACAGGGACATGAGAGGGCCAGAAGGTAGAGCAGGGGAAGCACAGACCTGCTTAGGCACACCAAGGACTTTGCCTCATCCTCTGTCGTGCAAAGCAGTAATGGGCTGTTTGCAGGGGTCTGGCATGGAGGCAGAGTAGTGCTGGGACTTCACTCTCCACCTCCTGAAGGATAAGGAGGTGCCAAAGGATTGTGAGGCACTAGCATGTTCCCAACAGCTGTAATGCCTTCTGGAGGGAAAGTGAGCTTTGTGAGCTCCTGTTGTAGCATCACCTGGTCATGATACCCAACTGCTTATGCCCAGAAACTGGCTCTGCAGGGTCTGGGGAGGTTTCCCAGTCCCTCTAAGCAATTCTGACAAGGGATGCCTGAATAGTGCTTGGAGTAGGATGCCAAATTCATGACTCCTTCTGTTGATGTGGAAGTGCCAGCAAGAGTGCCCAGCCACTCTGCTTTGTCAGGTCTCAGTATCTAGGATTGTGTGAGAAGTTTGAGTAGGTCTCGGCCTGCTTTCTTCTGACTGTGCTGCAGGCTCTTTAGAGGAAGACTTTATTTGCTTTGTGCCTGATGGCCTGTGTGATTTCCTCAGTGGTATGACTAATAGTTGGCAGTATTACTCTGATTTCAGTATCCAATTGTGAAAGCTGAGCATATTTGCAAAGCACAAAAAGTGAGAATGCAATGCCAAACACCTTTCTAGCTTGACTGTGTGTAGTAGTTCAGAGCAGTGCTGATGATTGTGTTAAAGCCTGGTACCATCCATCTGGGCTTGATCCTTCTGGCTGGGTTTATTCAGGAGATGAGCTGAAGTTTTAAGATGGCTGGTGACCACTTACTCCTTTCGATTCCTTGCTATTATGGCTGTTCTTGTGCGCTGCCATGTACGTGATCAGACTTGTGCAAAATGAAGGACTGTTGATCTCCTGACCTCATGCTTGTTCCAGGTGCCTCTTCTGTCTCTTCATTTGCTTATACTTCTGGTCCTTCCTCTTTGCTGGGTGATGACAATTTACAGTTCATTTCTCACCATAGTGGTGTGCCCTTCCATTTTTCCCTTCTGAGAAAGGGCAGGAGGGAACTTTGTCTTGTGTTCCTTCCTGTTTTACTTTGTCTATTCATTTTCCTCTTTTCTTCCTGGATCTATGTCAGATTCATACTCACCTGGTGTGTTGTATCTTCTTTACCTCTCAATGCTGCGTCGTGTTTGTTCTCCTTCTTCCCATGGTCTTCAGGAGAGTTTTTTTGGTTTGTAATTCAGGAGTGCATTCCAGGACTGTCCTATAGGATCCAGAGTTGTAGCATGATGTTACCAAAGTCTGACGTATCCTTCAGACTCTCAACGTGCTGCAGAAGTGAAGGAAGAGCTCTTTGAAGTATGCTTGGTTTGTCAGTCCATGCTGGTAAACTGGACTGGTGGTAGCACTTCGCTGAAGTGCTTCCTAATCTGTGATCTGGTTTTGACGTAGCGAACTGCTGGAAAAGATTGTCCCAGATGAGCCATTGCAGAGTAGTCTTAAAGATTAACCTTTCTGACCCTGGGCCTTTTGTATCAGAAATTTATAGGCAGTGTGCTTCCAATAAATTCCTCCAAGCAACCTGTTCTGCATTTAGCAGTCAGGCAGGCTTCTTAGATCAACACACATACACACTTAGCCTCAGACCCAAGGTTAGAGTTATCTGCTGGCTAAAGCCTGACCAGATGTTTGGGCACATCTGGAAGCCTGTGCTCTTACTTAGACATGCAAAGGCTACCTCTTCTGTCTGCACAGACAGGTTGAAACTGTTTGTGTCCATTGCTCCAGTAAAGACCACTGCACCAGTGGGATTCATGCTGTGAGTGATGGAGGTTGTGCCTGATGCTGGTGTAAAGGGACTTTGCAGGATCCAAGCAGGATTTATTTTGCCCCATCTGCTCTCCTGTCCTGCAGGATTGCTTGGGGCTTGAGCCCCAAGCTCAAGTATAGGGAATACCTTGTACTCCAGTATTTCTGAGGATGCTGTGAGTCCCATTTTGCAGTGGAACAAACTTAAAGTCTGATTCTGACTTCCTGATGGCTGTGGTTTTTGAGAGATTTTAAAAGCTATTCTAAAGGAAAAGCTTTTTCCTCCTCCTTATTTAAAAAAGTATGCCTTAGAACCACAGTCTGAGTTTGGCCCGCAGAATTTCTTTCCTTATTTTCCAAGGTATTGCGCATGCTTCTGTGTTCCTTAAGAAAGAGGAGAACTGGGCTGCAAGGTGTCTTGACAGTGTGTCTGTCTGCCATCTGTGCTACATCCCAGTGAAACTGCATTTCTGCCCATTCCAGCAAGTCTGCCCATCAGCTGTGTTTTGTGGTACTTGTTTGTTTGGTGTCCCGCTCAGAGCAGAAAGTTCTCCCGAGATGCTGGAGCACCCTGTGACTAAGTATTGCAGCAGTTTCTTTGATGAAAGGTGCCTTGCTGTGCTGAAGTGAAAGGCGTAAGGTGATTGAAACCCTTCTGTCGTGCTGTGCTTCAGCAAAGCGATGCCAGCTTTTGACTTGATAAAAGGTGTAAGCTGGATAGGCGTCTTGTCTGGAGCATGGCCTGCTTGGGCTATGCTCTGCTGATGATTTTGGCAGATACTTGAGTGATGGGTGGCATTACTGTTAAGAAGACTCAGTGTTGCCTTTCAGAAGGAGAAAGCCAAGGCCAATTGTCTTGTGTTTTTAATTAATGAAAATTGAATTTTGATGTCAAGACCTGAGAAAAAGAATGGTCAAAGAGGACTCTGTGTGAACAAAACTGCTTTAGGAAAAGTCCATGCTGGCAAGTTGCTGAACCAGGTGACCTGCCGACTTGGTACTGTTTTCCTTTAAGCCCTGTGCTTCAGTGGCCCAGCATAAATGTCTGTACTTACTCAGCTGTGTCTCCCCCTCCCCCAGCAAAACGAGCTGAACTCCTTCCTGTGGACCATCAAGAGAGATCCCCCGTCTTACTTCTTTGGGACAATCCATGTCCCATATACTCGTGTCTGGGATTTCATCCCAGAGAACTCCAAGAAGGCCTTCCAGCAGAGCCACATTGTGTACTTCGAGCTGGACCTCACCGACCCCTATACCATCTCAGCTCTCACCAGCTGTCAGCTCCTGCCACAGGGGAAGAACCTCCAGGACGTGCTGCCTCGTGACATCTATCACCGGCTCAAGCGGCACCTGGAGTACGTCAAGCTCATGATGCCATCCTGGATGACCCCAGACCAGCGGGGCAAAGGGCTGTACGCAGACTACCTCTTCAATGCCATTGCTGGCAACTGGGAGCGGAAGAGGCCAGTGTGGGTGATGCTGATGGTGAACTCTCTGACAGAGGTAGATATCAAGTCACGAGGTGTGCCTGTCCTGGATCTGTACCTGGCCCAGGAAGCAGAGCGGCTGAGGAAGCAAACGGGCGCTGTGGAGAAAGTAGAGGAGCAGTGCCACCCGCTCAATGGGCTGAACTTCTCCCAGGTGAGACGGAGTGGTGTGCAGGGTGCCAGGCTAGCTGCTTGGGTAGCGATCCCAGCAGCAAGAGCATGGGCTGGGACGTGAGGTAAATGCCCTCTATCCAGAGACTTTCATGTTTGCTCCATGGAGCCCATGCCTTTCCCTGTGCCCTCAGGAGAGTTTGCTAGCTGTAGGAGTTCAGGCTACCAGATTCAGTCCTACATTTACTTACCCTTTGCCTGGGGAGAGCCCTCTCCTCTTCCCTGGGCAGCCTGGGGCACTCTCCACCCTAAGAGACACTGGAGCTTTGGATGTCAGGTCTCTGACCCTGGTTGGGCTGTCTGGCAGAGGCCCAGGGCAGTCTGCGGCTCAGTGTCTAAACTTGCTTTTGTAATAGCTGGTTCAGAAGAAAAGTGTGATCACTTAGGGGAAGCAGGGGCACTGAGAGGAAAGCTGAGAAGCACTGTTTGGAAAAGTATCCCAGTGGACCTCTCAGTGTGCTCAGAAACAGAGGCCCATCATCTGCATTGGGAAAAGTGTTTGGTTTTGGTTTTTTCTTTTCCTTTGAGACCAGGTGAGGGTCAGCACAGCTTCTCTCAGGGAGCTCCACAGGCTAGTCCAGGCCCTTATGCAAGTGCCTTTGTGTTGGCAAACCAGCTGGAGTTTAGCAGCGTTGCTCATGCAGTGTCACACCAGGCAAGCAGAATAACCTCTGTATTGTCGATGTGTTGGATGGGGTGGTTGTGGCCTCTCCTCTCTGCACGAAACACACCATGGAGCAGTCTGTCACTGTCTCCGCCTGTGTGGTGGGTTCACAAGCAGGCATAAGGTTGCTCTCTGGCCTGGGATACCTTTACTGCAGGGAGGTGCTAGTCTGGGGAGAGAGAGGGGCGTTTGGTTAGCAATAGGTAAGACCTGCTGTTGCAGCATGTTCTGGTAGTCTAAGGTGGGACAGCCTTTGGCCATAGGCCAGGGGAGTTTTGACTGGTGCTTGACTCTTTCCCTAACACCCTGAAGCCTATCTCATTGCTGATGCAGAGTTTCCCATGCTGGAAGGGAATGAACAGAAGGGGAGTTGCAGCCCAACAAGGGGAGGGACATCAGTTCAGGGCAGATGTCAGAAGTGCTGCTACCCTGGGTAATCTTGGCGGGGACTACAGTGCAGGGAATAGCATGGCAGTTCGGAGTGCATCACTTGTGCAGTCCTTAACTGCAGGCAGGGCATCTGTGCTCCTCTCTTTGCTTGTTTGGAGCTGGGCAGCCTCATTTGCCAGGGGAGGTTCAGACTGGATACTAGGAAAAATTTTTACACTGAAAGGGTTCTTAATCTTTGGAATGGGCTGCCCAGGGAGGTGATTGAGACACCATCCCTAGAGTTATTCAAAAGACGGGTTGATGTAGTGCTTAGAGACACTAAGAGACATGGCTTAGTAATGTGTGTGTGGGGTTTTGTTGTTGTGGTTTTTGGTTTTTTTTATCAGTTAGGTTGATGGTTGGACTAGATGATCTTAAAGGTCTCTTCCAACCTAGACGATTCGATGACTCACATCTCCAGTTTTTTGCTTAACTGGGCTTTGAATCCTTGTGCTGTCACTGTTTGCTCACAGCTACCCTAGGAATGGGCTGGGAAGTCCCAGCTCCTCCACCTCTTACCCAGGTGGGGCTTTAGTAACATTATTGGTCATGTTTTTCTTTTGATGACACTGCCTCTCTGGTATAGCATGATGGTGAGGTTGAGATGTACTTTCTCCATTGCCTTGTAAGAAAGTGGTAGGAAGACTGAGAAATATAGATTGCAAATCATGTTCCCATTAAGTTATGTCCCCATGCAACTATCGACACTTAATTTAGGCCTTCACACAGCTCCCTTCAAAGAGCGGCTCTTGCTGTGCAGTTTTGCAGGTGGAGTAAATACCATGTGAGCTGGGAAGCTGCATGGGCAGGGGGCACAGAGCTGCAACATGCAGAATTGCTCAACCTGGTGACATTTGTTGTGAGAGCCCAGGTGAGGGGGTCAAGGTAACCGGAACTGCAGGAGAAATTTAGCTCTAGTTGGGAAAATCACAGCCCATGATAACCCCATGGTGGGTGGAGAAGTGCATGTGCATCATGCCAGCTGTGGCTCCTCCCATGGCTGCTCACTTCCAGGGGGAAGGAGCATGCTGTCTCTTAAGGGAGCAGGTATAGAGCAGTTACTGCACCTCAAAGTCACACCCCACTTCAGCTCAGTACCTGATTTCCAATATAGGCAGCTCAAAGTAAAGGAGAATCTGAGTTGGGTGACTTTTGTATTTCTAAGCCAATCCCATGGTTGTTTCAGAACCTGATTTGTGAACTCTGTTGGCAATTCTGTAAATCTTTGTTTTCAGAGATTTCTTCTCAGTTTGTTCAGGCAGTAGAGTTAATTATGCTGTTAATGTAAACCCAACAAAGACTTTGAAATAGGCTTCTTGAAAATTATTTCCTGTGGTATTGTGCTGCTCTCTGGGAACCCCCAGTATCAGACCACTTCTGTGTCTGCCTTTCACCTGGGTGAACACACACAGATGACTTAGAACAGCTGGGGAAAACGGGGACACAAAGCCATAACGAATCCTGTGCAAGAAAAGCTTTTTTTTTTTTTTTTCTGTTGCAGCAGAGTCATGGAGAGATGATTTACATGGCAGAGAAGCAAGTTTAGGGCTCTCAGTTGATGTTTCTGTATAGGAACATATATATATATGTTCTTTCTTTCACTTATGACATGGTTGTACTACCTGGTGAGGAGGACTCCCAGGCCACTCACAAGCAATACGTTGTTATTAGCTAGGTCCCTCTCTTGATCCATACTATCGGACAAGGCCTCGTTGGTGAGGGTATGTTATTACAGGTGAAGGTTTATCATTGATTGCCTCCATCATGTTGCACAATGCTCAGTAACTGCAAAGTGCAGGCAAACCCAAGCTAGACACTTCCTTTTTCTCCCTGGGAGGAGAGGAAAAAAAATGAAATAAACAAAAAACCACATACAACAGCTAACAACACTGCCTGTCATGGGGCTCTTTTTCTTTGACCGTATTTTTTCCAATTTTCTTTTAATCTTTTATCTTAGGACTTTAATATTTTACCTCTCTGATCTTGCTCAACTCAGGCTGGCCAACCACATAGGCAGGTCATAAAAGTATCATTTCCATATGGTACACAATGATGTGTACTAATCTGGGAAATACTCTACTGCCTTCCCAATTCCTCTCTCTTGTTCCAAGATCTATGCAACTTTAGGGAGTATGGAAGGATTAGTCTGCCTGCATGCCAGGGCCGTGGTGTTTATTTTCCTGCTTCATGCTGTTTCTGTCCTAGTTTGTCTTAAACACTTTTTTCTCCCACCCCACCTTCTTTCACGAGTAGTGCCTCTCTTGTTGCAATACCTTATAAAGATGCAGATTTCATTTTCAGCAGCATCTGGGCCTATTGAAGATAAAAGGCTTTGTAGCTATACACAGTCTGCCACTGCTGACTCCCAGCACTGGAGTCAGTCCCTTAGACCTCACAACTGTTCTTTTGAAGTTATGCATGTGCGTACATGTTTGCTGGATTGGAGACATCAGTGCTCCCGCCTAAAGCCCATGCAGCTTTGCTGTTGGCTTCAGCTGTTGGGTCACAAACATCAGTTTGGCGTTGACTCAGAAAATGGGGTGGCCTTTGCCTGTAGTCTGCCATGCATTTGTAAACACGCTATGCTTTGGCAAACTCAGGTGGTGTTCAGGCTGTGCTTCTCACAAGCCAGCTTAAGCTTGAACACAAGAAGTTTAGACTTATGTCTAACCCCTGTATGGGTCCTAGGATTAAGCATGTAAACATTGTCCAGCTGTCACCACTTCCTAGCTTAGACTTTGGCCAGTTTGGCTTCTCCAAGCTTGGGAAACTTGGGACTCTACCTGTTTGCTGTTCTTGATTTGAGAATCATTTTCGCCATGTGGTTTTCCTGTGTCCAGAGCTTGCTATAGCACACTGTGTCTACTTGAGCATCTGAATACATGGGTACATCTTCAAAAGTAGTCTTCAAAGCTGATTGGGTGGCAGTAGAAAGCAGGGAGCCAAAAAGGACTCACTGCTCCTGAAATCCTGGCTTCAGCTTTTGGTCTGAGCACTTGAAAGTCCCATCTTTTGCATCTTTCAGTATACAGTTAGTTGCAGATGGTCAGTCTTGGAAGCCTGGGCTTCATTTTCTATTTTGTGTTAATTAGGACATTAATTGTTCATGTTTCTAGTCAGAGCAATTTCTGCAAGCAACAAAGCACTGAGACATTCCTTCTTTTCTCTGAAGCGTGAACAGCGTTTCCAAGTTCTGGACCACCAGCATAACTCTGAGCTGTGGACTGGTGCTTTGGTGCTTAGCAAATACGGTGTAACACAGCATCATTTTTTTTTTTTTTTTTTTTTTACTTAATCTATGGTCCCACTTGGGTGACAAGGTGGCTCTTAATAGCCCCTCGTATAAAACTATTATTTAGGAGCAGTCCACATCTGTGTGGAAGCCAAGACACCACTGCCTTGTTACATGTGGAGGGAGGAGTTGGTTGGTTTGGGTTTTTTCACCTTCTAAGGTGAAAGAGAGAAAGAAAGTTAGAGAAACGGGAGTGACAGATTGAAATTAGGCCCAGAAGATATGGTATTGGAGAGAATTGTGTTAGTCTCCTCATTTCAAACACAGGGTATTTTTGCTACACTGGGTTCATCAATTATAATGTTTAATTTCTGAGGTGATGAGGTTGGATATGGCAATGTTTCCATTGACAAGATCCCTGCTCAGGTCCACCTTTGACAACAGCAGTAACAGAGAACCTCAGAAAAAGAAAGAGCAAGGAGAGGCACGTGGTGAGAGCTCTGCAAAGAGTGGGTCAGATCCAAACTTGGAGAAAAGTGAAGAGCACTTGCTTTATGAAAATGCTGACAGAAGAGTAGAGCACTCACTGCTGAACAAGTTGGACGGGACACTACTTGTGGTAACCTGATTGCATATTCTGCCCCAAGGGTGTAACTTCAAGAGGTATGCTTCAGGAACAGCCCTCCCTCCTTAGGTGATGGGAACATCAGGGTTTTCTGTGTATGAACTGGAGCTGAAAATGAATTGATCCTATTTGCATCCTTGGCTGCTGAAGTCTGTGACCTAGATTTGTTTTTGTTTTCAGTTTGTGTGTAGACACACCTGCAGCCTCCACGTCTAGACATCAGGGATGGGGAATGGGCTGGCTGGTGGGAACCAAAATAGTTAAGGCTTCGCATTTCTATTGTCATAATTAGAGTTTAATTAAGATCTTATTAACTACCTGGGGAGTTCAGGGTTCTTCCTTGCGGTGAGAGTAAAACGGGAATTCACTTGCTGATCTGCTGTCTCTGCATTCAGAAGGGTGGAGACTGTTTCAAAGAGCCTGGACTCTTGAGTTAGGGCTTCAAAATCCCAAACTGTGGCTTTTACTGTGGCAACAGTTTGCACTGGTCATATGTGCCATTACAAGCTCCTTGCATATGCACTCTGCACACCTACAAACTAGCTGGATTTTCCCATTAAAAATGCCCTTTGCTCAGTGGTTTACCCAGCATGAACAGAAGATGTCAGGTGGTAAATGCGGCTGCATCTCTTCTTGCAGCTCCCACAGATGGCCCCTTGCCTGTGGCTGGCTCCCGGTGTTCCAGTGTGGGCATGCTAATTTGCTTCCCTCTTTTCCCAGTTAGCGAGGTCTGGGTGATCAGTTGTGCACACCCCTCTGAGAGTGCTCCTCACTGGGTTATTCCTGCTTTCCTCTGACAAGGCAGCGCTAAACTGGTGGGATGGCTGGCAGGCACACTCCATGACACTTGGGATCCTCTGGCTTTGAGTGAGAGTGCTGTTGCTGCAGAGGAGCATAGCCCTGTCAATTGGCTGAGAGGGGTCCTGGGCCACTCAAGGAAGCATGCAGAAGCTTCCTTGAATGAATAGAGAAATACAAAACCAACACATGACATAGTGAAGACACGGGAAACAGAAATGGTAGTTAGTAGACGTGAAAGTGTAAGTGCAGGTGAGAAACAACTGTGTAAACTACTGAAGACCTCTGCAGGGGAAGTTCTTTGCTGTACAGCATTCAACATACATGTCAACAACCCAGAGGGCAAAAAAAGAGGGCATCCAGAAGACTGGATGCTTTTTGGAGCAACTCAACCAACAGTGAGGAATGTGGAGAAGGGAGGGGGGATGTGGGCTTGGCTCATTCAGCTGGTCAAGCAGCTGAGTGCCTCTATGCTAAGCTTTGGTCTGCACGTTCTCAGGTCTTGGTGCTGACTTACTGTGATCAGTCATGGTGGCCTCAAGCTGTGGATCTGTCTGATGCCTGATCCTGAGGGCTCACTTCTTATTGCCCATTACAAAACCCGAAGTGTGGGACTGTAGCTCCCAGCTTTTCCCTTGGGCAGCAAGGCTGCAGCCAGTGTGGACACCGTAAAGGCACATGCCTGCAGAGTTGTAGAAGACAATTTCCTCTCTGATCTGAGAACTGGATTGCATCGCTGTCACCCTCCCATCCAGCAGCTGTACAACAGTTCCTTTTCGTTCCAGACAGGATTGCCAGGTCCATGCGGTTCCCATCTGGCTCCTGCATCTGAGTGACAGTTTCTGTCCCATGGCAGTGGTTCCGAAGACTAATTTTTAGTTTTCTTCGACAAACAGAAGAAATAGCGAAGAAATAGCCCAGAATATAGCCCAGCATCAGATGCAGAATATAGCCCAGCATCAGATGCAGAATATAGCCCAGCATCAGTTTTCAACTGTTTGATTTTGTGAGAGTTTGTATTCCACCAAAGAGCCTCTGCTATCCACTTTCTCTACCTTGTGCCGGTGCTGCAACTATGATCAGTTTGTCCTTTGATGTTCTTTTTGCTCAATGAAGCAAAGTGAACTCATTGAGCCTTTCCCAGCAGGGCATGTTTCCTATGTGTTAACTATTCCCTCAGCTCTTCCCAGCCCTAGCAGCATCTGTCTTGTATTGTAGCAGTCACGTGTGTGCTTGGCACAGTGGTATTGTCACTAGCCTCATCTTTCCTTGTTTAAACGTCTGAGTTTGTCTGTTGTTCTTTCAGGCACAATGGTTTTCTGAGAGCTCATGCTTGGGGCATTCAAGCATGGGGGATCCTTTTTACTCTCACTTCTTCACAGGAAAGAGAAAATGTTACCCTTATTGTTTTGGTCCAGTCCCTGTCTGCTCTGTGGCCAAGACAAACTGCAAGCCAGTAGATAATACTTGTTTTAAAAAGAGAATCAGATTACACAGCACCTCTGCTCTCTTCCCTGAATTATTTTGCTCCCCTGACCTTTTTTTTTAATCTGCAAAATCCATCAGTCACAGAGTTGGAGTTGTTGGGATTTTTTTGTCCTCTGGGTTGTTGACATGTATGTTGAACGCTGTATGGCAAAGAACTTCCCCTGCAGAGGTCTTCAGTAGTTTACACAGTTATTTCTCACCTGCACTTACATTTTCATGTCTACTAACTACCATTTCTGTTTCCCGTGTCTTCACTATGTCATGTGTTGTACTTCTCTAAATTCCTACTGCCATATACTCTATTCAGAAGTCTGTTCACTAATGCTATTGCCGTTACCAAGTAAACTTGAGAGCTTGCCAAAACATGTCAGGATTTTTAGAAAAGGTATGGTTTCCATTATCCTTATTGGCTTGCAATTTTCTGTATTCTTATAATTATTTCCTATAATCTTTATGAAGGCTTTTATTAGATAGTTAGAAAGGTTGATTGCAAGTAGGATGAGGAAGCTGAAAAACAATTTTAGGGTATTTATTGCTTCATCTGGCCAAAATCAACATGGGAGTAGCAGGAACAATTCTTCATTGCTTTTCACAACAGAGGAAAGATTGGATCCCTCAATAAGACTATTATCAGACAGTAAGCTTAGCAGGTAGATCACCACAGAAGACATCTTTCATTTCTGGCATGCCTGGATAAAGGATGCTCAGACACCAAGACATGTGAATGGTTTGAAAAGGAGTAGAAAGATAGATGAAGAATAGTCAGGCCAAGGAGTCTCATACATGTCCCAAATGCCGTCTCTGGCTCAAGACATCCCCCAGCTCCTGACAGCTTGAAATGTCAGACCACGCCGGAGAGTGACAGCAGCAACGGTGACTGCTGCGGCTTTAAATTTGAACTAGATCAAGACGGAGAGGGGGCTTCCTGGAGACAGAGAAGCCAAGGGAGAGCGGAGGGATCCGAAATGAGTCGGGAATCTTGTGAGGGAGCCGAGAGGGTACAGCGATCATGAAATGATAAGACTTTTTGATTCTCAGGGAAGCGAGAAGGGGAGCCAGCAGGACTGCCATCATGGACTTCCAGAGGGCAGACTTTGGTCTTTTC
>JAOXNO010000020.1:52179727-52191203 GCA_028565335.1 Limnodromus scolopaceus | reverse complement strand
TTGCCCAGGGAAGTTGTGGATGCCCCATCCCTGGAAGTGTTCAAGGCCAGGCTGGATGAGGCTTTGAGCAACCTGCTGTAGTGGGAGGTGACCCTGCACATGGAAGGTGTCCCTGCCCATGGCAGGGAGGTTGGAACTTGTTGATCTCTAAGGTCCCTTCCAACCCGAACCATTCTATGATTCTGTGATTTGGACTGACATATATTTGATTATCTTCGTTGCAAAAAGAGAAGTTGGATGAAGTCCCACATCCCAGAGGTGGGATGGCTTGTCAATTTAAATAGTCAAGGATAGGGAATGAGAGAGTTATTTGCCCAGGGTGTACAGCCTTCAAGTTTTGTTTTATTTGGTTTGAAACAGTTAGGTACATATATGCAAATGGGCATAATAACTGCAACCCTGGTTTATGCCTTAGGTTTCCACCTCTTAACAAGTGGTACTGATACTGTTTTGTTTGTAAACTCACACTTTCTTGATGTGCACGTTAGTCAAGCAGGACACTTGTCAGGTAGCAGTGCTGTCTGCTTCATCTGAAAGGTCTCCTGGAAGGGATTGTACAAGGGGGTTGCGTTAAAGGCTGCAAAGGATTGGCGTTCGAGGTTTGGTACTAAATTTTGGTGCTGACCAGGGGACATAGCAAGGGAGTAAGTTGTCTCCCTTGGGTCTCACTGTCACGGTTTAAGGATGGGTGTGGAAGCACTTCCTTCCTTAATGCTTCTTGTCACCTGGCAGAGCAACAATACTGTCATATTAGAAGAATCTGATATATCACCATTGCAACTGAAATTTGATGCTGAAACGTTGGCACTTATTGCTGTTGAGTTCAGGAAATATGGACAACCTTATTATAAAAAGCAAATGTGGTGGCAGTTAGCATATGAAGTCGAGCACTGAGTATGTGACCATCAGGAATAGACCCTACCCTTCTCCTCCCACCTTTGGAGCAGCAAAAAACTGTACGCGTTGAAGTGAGTGAGTTCTGTCTGAGCTTTTGAGGTCTTCAGACCACTAAGGGCACCTTCGCTGACTCAGGGGCTTATTTGGATAATCACACAATCAAGTTGAATGCCAGCAGGTCACACACAAACAAGAAGAAGGGAAAGACTAAGGCTGGAACAGGGGGCTTGGAATAGTAGAGAATGGGAATTTATATAGAGCTTAAGTTTGTGCAGTAGGAAGAGGGGCTTCAGCCAGTGTATCAAAACCAGCTCAATGTGCGCCTGTAGTGTGAAATCCTGTTTCTGAGTGCAAGAAGGAGTGTAGGAAAAGTGAAGTCCAATGCTAGCAAGAGTGTTACAATTAATTTGCACCACTGCTCAGCTGGAAGACTGGAGCTGGTTAGGACTGAATTTTCTGGACAGTAGTGTGCATGCACATAACAAAAGGGTGTAATGTCTTCTGTCCCTGGAGTTGACGTGTAGTCAATAATAACAGTAGTTTATTCGCATAGTACCCACAGTAGTTTATTCATACTGATACTAGAAATAGTATCTTCAGCTCCACTGGCCTCACAGAGATCATGGTGGAGTTGATGTGCAAAACTTTCAGGGGCTTCTGAATCCTCTTGGGAAACTTTTTTGTTTTTTCCTTTTTGCACCGATTCCAAATTGCTCAGCATATTCTGGAGGTTTGACCTCATTTCAGGTTTTTTTTTTTATTTATACAAGAGTTTGAAATGCTATTCTGAGGGATGGTGATTTCATCCCTTGTTTTATCTGTCACAAACAGATGTTCTCCATGTAAGGTTCCCTAATGAAATATTTGTTTGATGTGAATTTACTTTTCAACACCAAGTGTGTTTAGCAACATAATAAGTATGACATGTTCTAAACAAGAAGTCTATGTTGTCCAGGGAGGTTTATCTTTAATTATAAATGGTGCAGAGCCTGGAAAACTGGCATCATTGAGAGCAACTCAGGTCTGGTATTGGTTGATGAGTGTTTTTTGTATGGATGTTCTTAGGGCAATGTCTACGAAGATTCCTTCACCAGCAGGACTCTTGTGGGCTTTTCTTCCAGGCTGCAATATTGCCATGTCTGGAAAAATTTGGGAAAAGGTAATATTGTTTTTTCCGTGTCTTTAGTGAGTTCCCTGTCCTAGTCGTGCGTAAGGAGGCAAAAAAACCAAAGATAAGCTTAAGTGAAAGAGCAAGCTAATGCCCCTAGGAAAAGAATAGCTACTAGAAAGCAAGGGGAGGCTTGGAGCTAGAGTTTCTTGGAAGGGTGAATGAGCACCCATTTGGAATCAAAATCCTGATAGGATGTGGTGGAAAAACACACCAACATAAAAATGCATTGTGTATCATGGCATATTGGTGTGTGTACTCTTTGGGAAGGGCTGGCTTGAGCTGCGACACAAGCTAGTCCAGTAGAGTCCCTTCACTGTAATGACTGTGATAAAAGAGTGTTGCTTCCATATTTGGGTATCACACATTGCAGGGTAGCGAATACCAGATGTCCTGTTCTAAGGAGGCAATTTTGTCTCAAGTTGTTTCAAGTTAGAAAGGGTAAAGATGAAGAGTGATCAGAGTACCAACAGGGCAGTGTTTTTCCCAAGATGATGAAATGAGGAATTTGTAGGAGTCCAAGAATGTAAGAGATGGTTTCTTCTGTCTGTTGGATTTTCACAAAAGTTTCTCAATGCCAATTTTGTTTTCCTTGTTCATGAGTTTGGTGGTAGCATTTTAATCCTTTCATGTACTGTATGAATATTTTTAAAAACCACGTAGGAGCTTTATGAGGGGGATATGTAGTGTATTTGAAGGGATGGATAGCTTCTTTTTGTTATATATTCTGTGTCACAGTCCAGAGTGAGGTAATCTCTGAACTCTTTTTATCCTTAATCCAGTGTCACAACATTGTATAGACACATGGTTTATGGACCTGCATCTCAGATTTTAACTGAAGAGATATAAGCATAATGAGTTCCAGTAGATATTGCCTGATATAGAGAAGATGCACGTTAATAACAGTATGTAAATGTGTAAGATGCAGGAAGGAGGCACCCTTCTATGGGTATTTCGGGTGGATAGTAGTAATGAGGCTGAATGCCAGACTTTGTATATGGTGTGTTCTCATTCAAACTTAAGTTTTCAGACTAGGCTTTTTGGAGTGCAAGCCTCCTGTCTGTGCTGTACAGGCCTTCTTGAGGGTTTGTTGTCCAAAAAATGGAATTAAATCACTTCAGAGTCCATGGGAAAGATCCTGTTAGTCTAAAAGTACTGCCTGTCAGAATTTACCTAGCTTGGGGAGAATTAACCCCACTTTGAATTCTGTTGCCATGATTACCTGCTTATTGTTTTGTTTCTGACGCAGTTTTACAGATATTCACCAAGCAACTGCTGTTGTACAATGCTTTTTGTCTGTTATTTCCAAACCTGCATTTGGAGAACGATGATTCACATCCCGTTATGCCTTTAAAATCTTCTGCACAATTCTGAGTGCACCAGACCTTTTTGGTACTGAAATTTACAGATATTAAGCCAATATATTCTTTCATTTTTCCACACATGGAGTTGCTGGTTGTGTTGCTACCAGTTGCACTGCAGCTTTTCCACATAGCTTCCAAAAAAGCATTGCTGTCCCTGCCCTGGTGCTCCCTTCCAAGGCCAAAGTATAACATGCCCATGAGAGAAATCTTGCTATGCTTTGGTCTTGTTTTACCACATTTCATCACACCTGAGAGCCTTCCTAATTATCTTAGACCATTAAAATCTTAACAGTCAGACTTTTGTAATCCTAGTGACTTTGTGAAAATGATAAGCTCTTGGCAGATATCTCCACTTTTCTCAGGGGTCCTTGAGCAAATGTTTGTCCAGGACACTTACCCAGACACCCAGTGAGTGTGTGTGACCATCTGTTGGAACTGCTGTGGGGAAGGTGACCTGCCCTGGCCTTTAACAATGCGATATGGACTGTCTAGGCATCAAAAGCACTAAAGAAGACTGAGTTAGATCATTGTTGGTACTGCTGTCTACCCTGTTCACTGAGGTGATGAAGAAATCTCTGTTCTGTTGGTCTGAATGGTATAAGTTCAGAGACACTCCATGGCTTTCTGGCCTTACAATATCTTAAGATAATTTTTCCGTGACGCCTTTTTTTTCTGATGTGTTACAAGTGTCAGTTGGTAGATCCCTCTTACAAAGCTACTGCAATCCATCTGATTTCATGTTTTGATGCACTGTAGTTACTTTTTGTGATTTAACATCTGATTTTTTTTTTCTTTAAATGTAGTCAGCAGGGAAAGGAAAATAGTAAAGGCCTCTTGTATAGCAGGTAAGTTTTGGGGTTAGCTGGGGAAATAAGAATCCTTTTTTCTGACTTCAGATGCATTGAAGCTGGCATAGAAGTACACAGGTCCATACTTTGAGAACAGTAGCTTACCTGGTCTGTGAGATTTCTTTCAAATCAGTTGAACTTAGACAGTCACTTGGTGGCATGCAGCAATCCCTTTCAAGAACAAAACTGGAAGAAAAAAACAAAACAAAATCCCCAGATAGCTTTTAACAGTAAACAGCCTATCTTTCAGAGTGGCAAACACCCAGCAGTTTCCTGATTGCATTGCCAGCAAGTGGGTTTTCATGGGTCTGAAAATCAGAGTATTTTAGATTTTTCCACAAAGGCAGCTTGGTGTGTTGGCTGAAGTGGGACTGCTGGTCATGTCCTAATGTGGACAGCCAGGTGGGTGAGGGGACGTGCTGTCTGACAGTGGAGCCAGCTGGCTCATTCCGAGAACATCGTCTCAGGAGTTCACACAGAACAGCTGGTGGCTTGTAAATTCCCATTCTGCCTTGGGATACACTAATTTTTCTATGTGGCTGAGCTCACAGTTACAAAGAAGATCACAGCTTTTGGCCTGTGTTTCACTATATGAAAATTTTGTCAGCTATTCCTCTTGGAAAGCTTTTGCACTGAGAACTTCAGCCTCTGATCTGCCTGAAACCAGCTAGGAACCATTTCAGCAGTTCTTGTTTGAGGTTTTTCTTGGCAAGTCTACCACTAATATAAACTCTAGCTTCCACCCCTGTACCTTGAAAAGGTCATCTTGCCCTGCTGTGCACCATTTGGAAGCCAGAAGCTTCTCTTAAAGATGCGCTGAGTTGCTTTTGACATAAATACTAGTTCAAAGTTGTTCTGTTTGGAACAGCGACGAATGTCCTAGCCTAATTGTTCTGTTGAGTGGAAAAATGCTCTATCAATGTGGAGTGTTTTATATGGAACATGCTTTCCAAGCTGGCAGAACTTCAAGAAAATCCAAAGTATCTCGTTCCATGGTTACCAGAAGACATAGGATAACTTTCTGAGCTTGTTCATCACGTTGCAAGGCCAGATTGTTTACTCTATTAACTTCATAGTCTTGATTTGCTCATGCTTACATGAATTATGCAAGTAATATACATCAATTTTACGGAAAGGGGAAAGTACTCAAGGCAATGAAAAGTTTATTTTCAGAATTATTCCATTCCACCAAAAAAGGTGCATAAGAACTGGTGAGAGTTGTTTCAAACATCAATATTCTGCATTTGTATGACATGCTGCTTCTAGCAATCTTCCAAACCACTGTCAAGTTTAGTTCTAAGGTATGCATGACCTGTGGTAGAGAGGACAAATGAAAAAATAATCAACACAGGCAAGGGGGAATGTGTATGACTTTTTCTTTCATCTATCAGCACTCCGAAGAGCATCTGTGGTTAAGTGAAAGAAAACCGGAGACTAAATGCCAGGTCATCAATACCAAGTTTGTTTAGTTTCAGTGACTGCGTTTTAGGAAGATAAAAAGCACTGCCTAATGTTATCCTTGAAGCTGTGGAGGTAGGTTGCGCTTTGGTGTGTTATTAGCTTAACTCCTTACAGTGGCAGACACTGTGATGTCTTCATCATTTCTACATTTTTTTACATAATATCTACAGTTTGAAAAGTAAAATTGTTTCCATTCTAAGGGAGTTTTCCTGTAAAGTGTAAAAATTTAAAAACACAAGAAGTTTGCTTTGTTAACTTCAGTATTTTAGTTTTGCTGCCACTAAATTTAAGGGTATGCAGTGGAAAAGAAGGAAGAAAAGGTGGACTAAAGCAACTTGTATTTTAGTAGAAGTTGTTTCTTTGTGGTTTTTTAAAAACAACAAACAAAACATTAATTGCAGATGTCAACTTTTAGAAGTATAGCTAGTCTTAGCCCAAAGAACCCTAGTTTCAGATTTGTCGCTTTGCAACTCTGTTATTCTTTTAATACAGTTTTGAGATGGCTGTTTTACTGTCTTGTAAAATAAGTTATTGTACAAAAGAAAGAGACTTCTACTACTAGCATACTGGTTAGACAGTCTTGTAAATTGCTAAGTGGGCATATCCTGAGGGAAATCTGGATTGTTAGTAGTTCTTTTTCATTTGGTTGATTGTTGCCTAGTCTGATCTTGAACTGAGTGTAGGAGCTAAGTGGCAACGCTAATCCAAAACAAGCTGGACATTGCTAACTGGGGAAATGCCAAGTAGCAGATAGGCAGGAGTTCCAATTGTAATGTCTTGAAAGCCCAGTTTTTTGCTTTGAACTTCAGTTCAGGACTGTAGAAACCTGAAAATTAAACAAAGGCCTAGTTCCTTGTTCTGTTCGGTGAGATAAAAGTGTATCTGATGAAGGTTTGATTTGTGAATGTTTTAAAAAACAAACTTTGCTAATGTTTACAAAACCTTAACAAAGATGGAATTAAAAAAAGAAGTTTAATCTTTCTCTAGTACATGCAATCATGCATCACTGGTTAATTTCCAGCACAGAGCAAAGGCTTTCTGGACAAGAATGAATGCATGAAAGCTTGAGGCATTCCTGCAGCACGAGGAGGAACCCCCAGTGAGCACTTAGATGAGAGGTCTCAGGGAGGAGGTGCAGCAGCAGGTTCGTAGCAACACTATTAGCCCTATAGAAAGATGGAAACAAGTCCCAGCAAGGTCGTAGAGGTGTCCAGCTTGGAGCTGCAAGCTGACCTGTGAAATGGGAATGATCTTTTCCGCTGCTGGTCTTACTCCACATTCAGCACATAGTGGGGTGCTTATTTCTCCTGCTGTCAGTGGAAACAGAAAAGCCTGTAAATCAGTGTAAATTACTCAGACAAAAGGCTTACATATGAATGCAGTCTCTTACAATAAATGAGTTGCACTTCGTCCAGCAGTGCTGTAAGCAGTGTTACTCTGATTCAACCATCGTCCTGCATCAAGAGGAGGATGATAAATTCATTCATTGCTTCCAGAGTACCTAATAAATTATTGGGAGTCCCTTGTTTTTATAGCGCCTAGTTGGAGAAGGTCTGGCTTGTGTATTCCCATATAAATCTCAGATAACAACCAAAAGCTTCAGAGTGTCTTTTTGTTTTGTTCTGGAAATACACAGTGCAAGAATCTGGCACCAGATGTGCCAGCATGAGTTTGTTGTCAGCAGACAAAGATCAAATTCTTCACTGGCATTACCTCCATCAGCATCTGTGTGTGTATTTTGAGGCAAACAGAGTGTGATCTAAGTGCCTTGGATAATTGTGCTAGAGAAGAGGTGCTCCCTCTGCTTGCCATGCTGGCTTTTGACAGCAAAAGGCATAAATAAAACCAAGCCCATGGGAAACTGGCAGCTCATAGGTAACCTAGAATAGTTTCCTTTTCCTTTTGTTTCAGTGATTTGTTGTGCTGTTTGTCTCTTGTCTTCTAGGTCAATCCCTCAAACAGCCTGTCTCTTCTAGTCACCTGAATCCATTTTTTTCTCACAAAAGTGGTCCAAGTTTGGACCTTTTCTCTCTTCCCTTCTCTCTCTTCTTTACAAAAGCTTGTTGCGGTGGCCACAGGGAACATCTCAACTGGTGCAACAGCCTTGAAAGTGACTTAGGCTTCTGTGAAGGCTGCAGATGGTGGGTTAAATCTCCTATTGGTATTCTTAGCCCCTGCCAAAATCAGACTTCTGCCTGTGTGTGAAGGCTGGTGTTTGCAGGGCTCCTTATGGCAGGTTGGCTCAGATTTCCAGACTCCGATAATGCCTGTCCCAACTTTCTTCCTTGAAGGCAGCTGAGGTGCGGGCACTAGACATCTAAGGAGCTGTGTCACATTGGACTGAGGAATCCTGCTTGCTTTTCAGCACCTGGCTTGCTGGACCATTACTATGATAAAAGAGGGTTATTGACATTCATAGTCATGATGCCTTTGATTTGAAGCTCGCTTTGATTTGGGGCAGTAGCGTTTGCTGGCCCAGGGAAGAGTGGTCTCCTCCAGGTGAAGAAGCATGCTTTTGAGAAGGAGGAGGAAGAGGGAAATAATTGACTGAAGAGAGTGAATGGAAGTCATAATGGATGCAGTTAGTTGCTGGGAAGGACCCAAAAGCAGCCCATGATTCCTTAAGACAATTAAAAGCAAATTGTCTGGCTGAATGATCCCAGAGCAAGGAAGATGCTCCCCCAGACTATAATTCAAGGGGCTGAATGGCCCTCAAAAACTGAGAGCAGAGAGAAAAAAAAACAGAAGATGAGGCAAATGATGGAACAGATGTGAGCGCTTTTGTTGGGAAGACTTGGAGGCTAGCAGAATGGCGATAGGCTAATTTGAGGCCCATAATGCCAGGTTCCTTTCATATGCAGAATAGCACTTTGATCCAATGTGGATGAAAGTGATGAAAAGTGGAGAGGATGGCAGGGGGTCTTTTGTCTTTGACAAAAAAGGCATCTGCAGGGCTCTAACCGTCTTTTCCCCACCCCCTTAACCTAGCAGGCCACTCCAACAATGCTAGCAAAGGGGACAAGTGTCTCCTGATGGCTGAAGAAATCTCCAGGAGGAGAATGAGGCTTGCAGCAATATGTATACCATATAAGAGAGTTTAATCGATTTTTTCCACAGTACAAAAAAGGAGAGGGTTGGGGGAAGACAGATAGATCACAGTGGAAATGGGAGATGGGAGGAAAAAAATCCCTTTCTAATAAACTTGTTACTTTTGTTCCCTGAATACATCTTTTCAGGAGATGCTTTGATGATAGTATGAATACACTTAATGGAGCAGAGTAGGATAGAGTTGATGTGGGGGGGAGGTGTGAAGCAAGGGAGAATAGCTTTGCAAGGAGGATGAATGTGGAGTAATTTCTGTGGATTCCAACACAGGAAAGATTATGGAATTAGTAAAACAGTGCAATGCAAGAGATACCTGGAAGACAGATGCATGCTTTCTATACCTCTTGTGGGAGGAGCTCAGGTCAGCACAAATTCTTGTGTGTGATTTCTAAGCAAAATTGAAAATGTCTCATCAACCTTTCCTTCATTTCTGTTGTGTCCTTAACTCCTTGGATTTATTAGAAATTAAAAGACTGCAGGATTGAATGCGGAGCTAGGAACGCAAACAGTATTTGTGCCAAGCAAATATAGCAGTTGCAGATCTGCTGATCTGGTTCCTGCTTCTCATGCTCTGTCAACTTTCTTCAGCTTTTCACATGTGGTAAACAAGACTGGGATCCAATTGGCAGAGTTTGGTGGTGGTGGTCTTCCTTAAGTATCACTTTGCACCTAGTCTAATGTTTTCTTTGAGAAATAATGACAGATAAGAGTGATCAACTTCTGAGCAAGACCCACCTCAGTATATTAAATCTTTTAAGAACAGTAGGCTCAGGAATCTTCCTTCTCTTGAGATCCTGACTGTTTATGCATTACAATTTCTGAAAATAACCTTCTCACCAGCTTTAAACAATACCTGGTACTACAAACAGCTGCTCCCTTTTTACCCCACACACTTCTCTTTCTGCCAGGGAGTTACAATTCCCCCAAGGAGATAAGAGCAATACAGACATGGAGAGAAGCTATCACATTCCTTTGAGAAGCTCTACATGCACACTGAAACCAAATTGTAATCCTGTGTAGTTGTTCAGTAGGTGTGCTGTGATCCCTCTTTATCAGATGCCGTCATTCTGTTCAGACCAGCTGATGGGAAGAATATTTTTGGCAATAGCATCTCCTGCCCTTCAGCTGTGAAAAGGCTGATGACATGAGTTTGCATAACTCATTAGGGAGGACTCATTATCAAGGACATTAATGCTCTTTTGATTTCTGTCCATTTGTTGTATCTTGACTTTTTTTGCTCCCAGTGCTTGGGCTGTGATTGAGAATGGACTTGAACTGCTGCTGCTGTTATCAAAGGAGCTGAGACCACCTCTGTCCCTCACAACGCCTAGGTGAAAGTCCCCTCTTTGGATGGACTTCAGGTAGCTCTTGTGTGACTTCTTTCTCAGGTGCTATGCACAGTGATAGGATGTGGGTCTAGATCTAAACGTGGAAAGACATTGCTTATGGGAAAGTCAGACTTGGCAAGGAGCAGCCCTCTGTAGTCTTCCATGTCAAAGAAAAACAGCCCATGCAGGACCACGCAAACCCGCTGACTGGATGGTGGGATCCATGGCAGCCTCCTGGATGCTCTGTCCATAGGCAGTCATGGTTGGGATGGGGTGTAGAAGTCTTGGACACTTTGTTCATTCTTTCAGGTGGAAACATGAACCAGCTTAGTGTGAAAAGTCTTTTGTGCTTCCCCAGCTGGGCAGGCAAGCCCTTCAGCAGCTGCCATCCAGAGATTTCTTCCCATGTCCCAGTATTAACTATGCCACTGCCACACCACATGATGTACTCTTGGCAAAGACCAGAGAGCTGCCAAGGCTGCTTCACCAGGACAGCTTTGTGCTATGCCAGCAGTAAGATTAGAGGAAGGGGCAGGGAGGGTGAGTTGTGCCTATGCCTATGCCTAAATGTGTGTGGTAATCCTACATAATTGCAGGTAGTCATTGTGGTTTTAAACAGTGTTCTTGAGACAGATTTATTTAGCTGTTTTCAGTTTACTGTGTGCTAGTTTTGTATGGCCAGTGAGTGAGCATAAGGAAGGAAGATGCCTGTGTGGCTCAACCTGGCTGCTAAGGTCCAGGCCAGGTCTGTTTGGAGGAGAAACTAAGTCTGTTTCACCTGAAGCTCACTGTGAAGGAGGGAAGAGATGTGCATGGAGTAGAGGGTAGTATGCAGAGCAATTGACAGCAGGAGTGCAGGCTGTGGGAGTTCAGCAGAGAGAGGAAGATTTGCTTTGTTCTCATGTCTTGCCCAGCAGGCTGGTGTTTTCTACACAGAAGCCAGTTACCCTCCGCTGGTTTGTGTTCAGATGAAAATCAAATGGTAAAGATTGCAAAGCCTCTTTGATGTGCGTACTCTGAGGCAGAGCTACCTGACCAGCTCAGGAGACCGTCACAGGTCTTATTCCTGCTCTATGGACAGAGACTGTCTGGTGATTGTTTCAGAGGCTGTAGAGTCTAGGAATGGCTTTATTGCTTTCATGGTAAATTATCCAAGTGGATGCTGCTATGGCTGTCAAATAACTTACAAAATAAGCCATTCCTGTGGAAGTGCTTTTGGCTGGACTGATTGTACATATGAGATTTTCCTGGCATGCCCTAGCAGTCCTGGCTGTAGAAACCCCACATTTTCAGCATGAATTTTGC
>JAOXNO010000020.1:52168968-52178983 GCA_028565335.1 Limnodromus scolopaceus | reverse complement strand
ATGAATTTTGCTTGTTTCTCGGCGAATCTTATTTGGTCGTTAACATCCATTAGGGGTTCTCTGTGTGGGAAGTGAAGCCAAACAAATGGAAAACAATGACTTTGGAGTGCAATAAACCCCAGCCTGCTTGCAAACTTTTGTTCAGATGAAAAGTGGTTTCAATTTGGTTTTGTTTAATTTGGTTCCAAATTAAACAGAGGTCCTTTACAAGATGGCCACTGACTAGCTTGGTGTAACTTTCCTGAGTGTCTACTGGCAGGTATTCTTTTAATGTTTGTACCAACAAAGTGAATTCTTGCCCTTTTTAAATACATGAGATGGGAGTACATGATGTATTCATGAAAACCTTTCAGAACTAATGCTAAGTTACGTGCTTTCATATTCAGTTAAATACACAGTGGTTTGGATCCGGACAGGCAGATCTAGCTGTAGTGGGGACAGCGTGATAGTGGTACCTTGAGTAAGAGCGGTGTTCAGGAGAAATGGCAGTGTTGATGCTGATGGAGAGCCACTGTCTGGTGAGGGAAATAGCCATTTCCACGACTCACCAGTGTGCCTGCTGGCATCCCATGCTCAGCCTGGGGAGTTTCTGCCCCAGCCAAGTCCTTCGTTTTAGGCTGGTTCAGCTCGAGGAGAAGGGAAGGGGAGTGTTTGCATTCCCAGGTGAACACCGAGGAGGAGGAGAAGGCAGCCTGGCAGTGGCAGCCCCCATGTCTGTGGACGCAGTCAGCCTGGAGAGTGTCCCTGCAGGGAGAGTGGCCGCCCCTGTGCCCTGGCAGCCACTCTCCTCCCCTGGCCTGCTCCGGAGAGCCATTCCTGCCTGAAATAAATAGGGTGTGGGGGAGAATGAGACACGAAGCAGGAAATGACAGTGTTAATGTTCCTTGTGGACAAGGAAGAAAGAGCAAACAAGAAGCGATGCCTCATCTAAGTAGATGGCTGAGGAGCTGTGGGGATAGGAGCCTGTCAGGCTCCTGTAGGGTGGTCAGGCAAACTGAGGGGAGCCAGATTGCCCATATTTCAGTCTGTTCCTTTGTATCTTCCGTATTAATCATGTTGTGGGCAAAACCTCCTGGAGTTAGGTGTGGTGAGTCCATTCCCCATGAGTAGGCCCCTGCGCCCTGAGCTGTGAGTATCTGCATATGGGGAGGAGGCAGGATGGTGAGGCGTGGGCTGGCGCGTTCAGAGCAGGAGCATCTTCAGAGAGCCCTCAGCAGGTGGCTGTATGTCTGTGACCTTCTTAAGGGGCAAGATGAGAACTCACTAGGAACTCTTGTTTTTTCCTCCCTCTCCCCTTCCCTCAGGTGGTCTTTGCTCTGAATCAGACTCTCTCGCAGCAG
This sequence comes from Limnodromus scolopaceus, assembly GCA_028565335.1. Classification (NCBI taxonomy): domain Eukaryota; kingdom Metazoa; phylum Chordata; class Aves; order Charadriiformes; family Scolopacidae; genus Limnodromus; species Limnodromus scolopaceus. Next base: position 52,177,643 of record JAOXNO010000020.1, on the reverse strand, counting down.
GAGAGCCTCCGAGCAGGCAGTTTCCAGATCCCCTATACGACAGAAGACCTTATCAAGCATTACAACTGCGGGGACCTCAGCTCCATCATCTTCAACCATGACACTTCTCAAGTGAGTCTTGCACTTCTCAGGTGCAGCCCTTGTACTACGCACCTTGTCTCCCGTAGTGCTAACCCATCTCACTCACGTTTGTCTCTGCTCAAGCAGGCCCTTTGCAGGTGAGGGCCAAGGGCATGTCGCTGGCTCTCTGGCGCCTCTGCTTTCCTGCACCTCCTGTCCCAGGAGTCTGCACGACCTCACCCCTGTCTTGCTGCATGCAAGCAGCTAAGGCACCCATGACTTTCCCTTTTGGATAAGTGCTATGTTTGCTTTAGCATCAAAGCTCTATGAGCTAACCCTTATTTTCTTAAGGATCCTGTGGAATTACACCAGCTTGGGTATGAGCAGACTTAGTCCCAGCAGGCTCTAAGCAGCGGCAAGCTCTTTTGAGCAAATAGCAACAGAAATGTACTTATGACTTGGATGCTTGTGTAAAGCTGGACAAGTTGCAAGCTTTTTAATGTCCCGTATCAGTATGATTGTGTACTGTGGGCAAGGCCCGACGAAGAGGAATGGAGTGAAACAAAGAAAAGATAGATTTAGACTGAATGTTAAGGAAAAGAAAACCATCTGAGGCCTCACAGACTTGGTTTATGGAGATGGTTTCCTAAGCAGCACACTGGAATGCAATGCTCTGATCTTTAAACCACGAGAAAATGTGCAGCAGGGACCAATTTGGCCTGTTTGGGCTGTTAGATTAGCTGACTTCAGACAGAGACACCAGGCCTCTGTTTTTGTCTGTGAGGTACTGCGTGGCAATTCGTGCACGTCAATGAAAACATATGCTCTAGCCTCACAGCGCTGCACAAGTGGGTGTTTAGTTCCTGGGCTTTCGCTGCTGAATAACCATTTTCCTATGGCCTTTTGATAAAAATGGTGCAGTGCTGCAAAGCTGGAAATACTGTCATACTAACCCTTGCTTCTCTGGCACTGAGCTTTGCAGGCATGTTGTTATCTTCCTGTCCTGCACTACCCTTCAGCCAGCAGGTACAGGTAACTTGGTTGTTAGCACTGCTTAGCAACACAATGCACTTGCTTCAGAGATTTCAAAGGGCCATCAAAGGAGGTCAGTGCTGTAAGAGTGTAGAGATGCTGCACCACCATTCTGCCGAGGTGTCACAGACTGCAGACAGCTGGCATTGCCTTGAGGTCATTGGAGAGAACAGCTCTTGCTGAGGCATGCCTGTTTCCAAGGGAGCAACTGCCCATTACTTACATGAGGGACGCCACCACCAGGGCACTCACAGCAGACCTGAATAGTAATAGTCTGCAACACTATCAGCAGACTAAGCAGAACTTCTCTTTAAATTGTATTTGATCCCATGCTTGCCCAATAGATGACCCACTGTACACTAAGAACTGTTTGGAAACAGTCAGTAATAGTCTTTGAGTGGCTCCAGAGCCTCTTCAGTTGCTGCAGCCTTGCAAGTGAAAGCACCTGGCTTAATGGCTCCCCAGAATGCCCACTTGCAGGCCCTTTTATTAGCAGTCCCGGTGACTGCAGTGCCCAGAGCTACTTGTCAAGAAGCCAGGGTGGCTGCAAGTCCAGATCTACATTTCTCTTTGCTAGCAAGAGGTCAGGGTATTGTGCAACCACAGCTGTCCTGGGGGCCTCAGGGGAGGAAGCCAGTATTTTCAAAGATACCTTGAGGACAGGGGAACTGAAGGTGGTGACACTTTCTTTCCTGACGAAATCTGGCCCTCTTTCTTTTGGAAAGTTTGGGGATGTTTTTGTTAACTAGTTCAAATTGCACAGTTATTTTTTGACAGCCTGAGGGCTCTGATACAAGTCAGACTGTCTTAGAAGAGCATAATTATCTTTACATTTATGTCATACCTGTGGCAATTTAAGGAAGAGGTATGTAGCTAAAGATAGCCAGGGGCACGTATTTACTTTCTTCAGCCAGACAATCAAGATTTGGGATCTACCATGTGGCTAACTGACAGTACTTACAGACTCTGCATAAAAAAAATACAGCTGGCTGGCTTATGAAATGATATTTTCTTTACTGTGAGTGTGTTGAGGCACTGGAACACGTTGCCCAAAGAAGTTGTGGGTGCCCAATCCCTGGAAGTGTTCAAGGCCAGGCTGGATGGGCTTTGAGCAACCTGGTCTAGTGGGAGGTGTCCCTGCCCATGGCAGGGAGGTTGGAACTCGATGATCTTTAAGGTTCCAACCCGAACCATTCCATGGTTCTATGCTTCTATGATATGTTGAGAGAAATGAAGCACTGTGCGTTACTAGAAGTTTTCTGAGTCATTTTTTAGCTTTTTTGGGGGTTTTGTCCTACTGTGCCTTAAGGAATAAGGCAATTGATACATTCAACAATGGAGCAAAGTGCATGTGCATCATGGCTGCCTGTGAAATAAATGCCCCTTTCGTGAAGACTTTTTTTCTTTTCTACCTTAGGTCCCAAATTTCATTAATGCTACACTTCCACTGCATGAACGTATTACTGCCCAAGAGATAGACAGCTACTTCCGTCAGGAGCTCATCTACAAACGAAATCAGCGAATGGGCAGAAGGGTGAAAGACCTGCTGGAAGAGTACCCAGATAAGAGTTTCTTCTTTGCATTTGGAGCTGGTATGTGATTGAAGTGCCCTTCAACCTGAACACATTTTTCCCACATCTGCTAGAAGCTTTTTACACATGCTTGCCTTGGTTTAAAGACGGGTCAGTACTTCTACCATGGTGGACAGAGAACACAGTTTTGCCCTGACAGTTGCACCCTGCACTTTTTTTCAATGTAGGAGACTGGTTTTCTTCAGCATGAAAGAGCTCACAGTGTACGTATTGATTGTAAGATTTATTAGTTACAGACTTTTTTGTCACATGCATAGCCATAGGTACCTAACCAACTACAGTACATACACAAAAGGAACAGCTTTTAGACATATGTGTCTGTGGTCTGGCCAAACAAGGCAGAAGGGTGGAAGAAAGGGGGAGCCGAGATGAAAGGCAGCAAGTCAGAAGTTGCACTAGTTCTTGAATAAACCTTTGAAGAACGCATCCAAAAGAATGACATGCCAACTTGTGTGAATCTAAGGGGCTCAATAAATGCAAGGGAGAGGCATGGCATGCTTTCACCTTTTTCTTCCTGCTGCAGCACCTTACCTCTTTCACTGCACTTCTACAACTACAAGAAAATTGTGTCTGCCGCTATTTTGGAGCAGATAATTGGGCCCAGTTGGGGAAAACCTACTCCATTTCCTGCCTCTTAGCAGCCAGCAGGAATCTATAGGAACATCCAGTAGCACAAGTGAGGTTAACACCCACACTTCAGACTAGGGCTGGGTGGAGTGTGTGAATAAGATTGGTTTGCCTTTGCTCTGGCTCAGGGAAAGGAAGAAGTGAGGACCGGTGTTTGAAAAGACAGGTATTAATTTGCAGAGAAGTATTGCATCCTTTTCACCATATAGGCCTTGGGAAAGGAAGAAGAACTGAAACAAGTGTCAGGATCCATGAGACGTTTTCCAGTCTCAGTGGCTACTGCTTTAGTGAGGATGAAAGATCTAGATAAGTCAAGGAAAATATTTACTTAAACACTCTAAAAGCATTGGTATTCAAAGTCTGTGAGAATCTCCTCATGTGCAGCAGGGAGTTGTAGTTACAAAGTTATACCAACAAGAGTCCTGTGTATGGGGGCAGGGAGATAATGAAAGGTGGCTGATAATGTCTGTCCAGTCACGCATGAAGATTGTAACATGCTATCTTCTTGCAGTATCACTGCTCTGTGCAACTCCCTGTCATGATGGACAGTGCAGCAGGTGCAGGTTATGTAGATTTTGGTCATGTCTGTCTGTAAGCTAAGACCAGAACTTTGCTGTACTCCACTGCTGATGTTCTGACGTGTCCCTGCTGGACTGATGTTCCTGACCAGTGTGTATGTCAACCCTGAATGCCAGTTGCATCAGTTGCAGGTATCTAGTTTTCCATCAGGCGGCTAGTCACAGATGTTGGGGCTCCAGTAACTGCAGTACTACTGAGTGATGAGCAACCCATACAAATGGACAGATGTGGATGCAAGTGTCACCCTGAGTTCCCTGTCCCATGAGCAGAATCCTTCAAAAGAAAAGAGCTTTTTATCCTCCTTGTACACATATCCTGCCTCCCAGTAGCTGCACTGGCTGAATCACATGTCTTTAAGATGCTTTTCTGTCATTTCTCTCTCCTCCCATCAACTTCATTTTCTTCCCACTCTTCTGCCCCAAACTGTCTTCATTGTCATGAGTACGCACAGCTCTGCCCCAGAGCTCAGAAGAAGTGCAGGAGGAGGACAGATTCGTGTGCTTTCCAAACTGACCTTCATGACAGCCATAAAACCCTTCCCAGGCTTTCTAGATTTTTGCTTTTCTCCTTCCTCTTATTTTCCTTTTCCCAGTAGCCCCCTACTTTGCCCCCCTGATTGCCTCTTCCCGTAGAACAGAGTTGTGTTTCAACACCTCTATATGGCAGCACTGCTTGGAGCCTTGGGCTATATGAACACCCTTGATCTGCGGCCTATGTGCACGTGGCTTGATCTCCAGAACCAGGCATGTTCTTCTCATGCTTCTTCATCATACTTTTGAATCCAGACAGGTTCCCTGTCTTCTCTGGGGACTCTAGATGGACTTCGAAATTGTCTCAAATTACACTCTGGCTTTGATACCAGTCCAGTCTCTAATCTCCTCTGCTCTTCCAAATAGCTCTGCTCAAAGGACAGTGTCAGCCCCACAGTTTTAAAAGCACAATTCCTCATTATCCCCTTGTTTGACTGCATAGTGGGTTTGGGTTTTTTTGTTTTTTAAATTTGTTTCTTGTTAATTATTTAAATGAGAAGTAACATCACAGGATATAACGCATAAGAGAGATCCACATGTACACAGTTCTGAGGTTTTCTGAGTGCAATTTACAAATATGAGTGCAGGCTTTTATTGTTTTCCAGCAAGCTAATTTAGCCTTTTGCTTATCCAGATCCCTGTATGTGATAATTATGTGGAGGATTTATTTTTATCCCAGCAAGCAGTGAAGATGAACAAATGTCTTGTATTCAGTTTTGAGCACCGCTTGAGTATTGTACTGTTGTTATTTACTGGAAAAGGGTTCCAGGAAAGTGCTTGCACAAGACAGGTTAGAATGAGCTGTAGAAGAAGAGGAGAAAAAGAAAGGCTATAAAATTGGACTGTATTGTAGTTTTTCCTCTTTTGGCCATCAGTGAAAAAAGTATCTCCCAGCAGTGGTTGATAAACTGCAGGACAAGGTTGTGTTAAAATGGTAGTAGGATATCGAAGGGTCTCCAGTTTAGAAGGGGGAGAAGCTGTTTCTTTCGTTTCTTCTTTCTAGAAGCTCGTTGTTTCTTTCGAGTTTATTTGACCATGTGATTTATTTTTTTTTAAAAGGGGTATGCTTTCTGTAAGGAAAATTCTATTTTTTTCCCAAACACCATTGAAACAACACTTTCATCATTAATTAAGTCCAAACAAGGTCATGGTTTGTAGGTGACTGTGGTATTACAAATGCCCTCTCTTGTTATTTAAACTACTCTTTGTGTTTTTAATGTAAATGGGGGAAAATTGGAGAAGATTGATGATTTATTTTCTATTCCAAGTGGATTGGTGTGGTTTAGAGATGTGTAATACATTGCGCAACAAAAACTCCTATCTCTTTCCAGGTCTTAATACAGCTGCATGGCTATAGATGTTGATTTCTTACATGGAATTACATATGGTAATTTAGATGGTAATAAATATGATGAACCTAATGATCAAATCTTATGCTTTTAGTACATTTTAACAGATCAGATAAACTCCCCGTACATTCTGTTGAAAATGTTTCACAGAGCTCATTTCTGAAACTATTTTTGTTTGGAAGTAATTTAAGCTTGCACAAAGGTCGAGAGCTCAAAAATAACAGATTTTGCTGAAACTAATCAAAAAGCTTTGCTTCTGGTCAAAGTGCAAACATGTAAAGCTTCAAGCCAAAATGAGTCTGTTTGAGGGAATTAGAGGAAAGTATGGGAAGAGAGGGAGATGGTAACACCAGCGGCATTCCACTTTGTTCAGTAAGAATTTTATCTAAATTCTGCACAGGCATTTTTGTATGGTGGCACTAGAGCAACAAGCCAGACCTACTTCCTGTTGCCAGTGGAAGAACTTGTAAAGCAAGGCCAGCTGCAATCTTTCACAAGCAGTCTTCCTTCTATATGTATTTTTTATTTCTCTGAACTTTAATTTGAGTGTTCAGGATCTGAATGTTAAGCCAAAGTAACTGATGGGACATGTAATTCCATAGACCGCCAGCTAGATAACACCATAGGTTTCTGGTTTGACTAAGAGGTGCGTGTTGACCTAGAGAGGACTGCATTGTCCTACTGCGCTGTGGAGGGTTTTACCACTTTTACAGGTATCACAAGTGTGCTGCCTATTGGCTAAACCTTCACAGAATCACAGGGCTAACAGGTGTCTCTGAAGATTATCTGGTCCACCCCCCTGCTCAGAGCAGGATCATATAGAGCACTTTTCCTAGGACTGAGTCTGGCCAAGTTCTGATTATCTGCAAGGACGGATACTCCAGAACCTCTGTGAGCAACCTATTCTAGTGTTTAACCACTGCCACAATAAAAAAGCTTTTTCTTACCTTTAAATGGGATTTCCTTTGTATTAATTGTGTTCATTGCCTCTTGTCCTTTCATATTTTACAACCTCCTACCAGCTATTTATACATTGATTATCCCCCTCTGAGCCTTCTCTTCTCCAGGATGAACAGTCACAGCTGTCTCAGCCTCTTCTCATATGACAGATGCTCTAATTATTCATAACTTTTGTGGGCCTTTGCTGGACTCTCTCCAGTATGTCCACATCTCTTTTGAACTAGGGAGCTCAAAGATAGACACTGTATGTCACCAGAGCTGAGGATCAGGGAAGGATCACCTCCCTCAATGTGCTGATAAAAAAGCTCCTCCTAATGCATCCCAGGAGGCTGTTGGCCGCCTTTGCCACAAGGGCACGTTGTTGGCTCAAGGTCAACCTGATGACCACCATGCCACCACACCCTTTTCTGCCAAGTTGCTTTTCAGCCAGTTGATGCCTAGTCTATAATGGTGCCTGGAGCTATTCCTGCCCAGGTGCAGGAATTGGTTTGCTGAACTTCATGAGCCAAGATTCCCTCATCATAAATCCATACTGACCACTTCCAATCATCTGCTTATCCCTAACACATTTGGAAATGGTTTTCAGGATAATTTGCTCCATCACCTTCCCCAGGAATAGAGATGTGGCTGACCAGTTTGTACTCCCCCAGATCCTTCTTCTTACCCTTCTTGAACATAGGAATGATACTTGCTTTCTGCCAACCTTCAGGGACTTTCCCCAATTGTCATACCATTTTAAAGATAATCAAGTGTGGCCCCTCAGTGACATTCACAAGCTTGTGCATTTCCTCTGGATGTATGCTATCAGAATTCGTACATGTCTGGTCTGTTTGAATGTTCCTTGACATGATCCTTCTCCACCCAGGGTGAACATTCTTTGCCCTGGAATTTCCCTGTAGTCACAGGAACCTGAGATTCCCAAAGGCTGGTTTTACCTGTAAAGAAAGTGACAATGGCACTGAGTACCTTGGCCTTTTCCATATTCTTTGTCATCACGTCTCCTGCCCGCATCAGCACTAGTCTACATTTTACTACTGAAGTATCAGTATAAGCATTCCTTGTCTCCCTTGATGTTTCTCATCAGGTTCACCTTTAAATGGGCTTGCTTTCTGCATGGTCACTTTTATTTCAGGATGGGTGTGGCTTCTTTGCAGCAGTTTACTTGCGGTTTCTGTTGAAGGGGCTAAAAAAATTAAAGAAAAAGAAAAAAAAAGAGCAGGGATTATTTTTCATGTAGAAGGAAGCCTACTTAGTGACATCAGATCCTAACTTTATTATGACGGCCAACGCCTCAGGTGAAGCTAGGGTATCTAAGACCCAAGTTTAAATTCCCTCCAGTCTCTCCTGCCTCTTTGAACAGCTGAGAAACTCCATAAATGGCCAGCTTATGAATAAAAAGTGCAGAGGGATCTAAGATGCCTTATATCCCTGTGGATTAAATGGTTGACTTCACTGAGAGACGCTGCTGATTTGACAACTTCAGAAGTTGGTCATCTTAATCTTGTAAACACTGGCAAATTAATTTTTCTCTCAGAGCTCTTTTTTCTTTACTGTTTCTGAAAAAGCATCATTCTGAGGCTTTAAAGTATAATGGATGTTGGCAAGCCATCATTAACACTAAGGAAAGGACATTGGTAGAAACTTCTTCAGCTACCGTTTCTTCTAATTAATAAAGGAAATAATGAATGTGTTTATTTAGCATTACTCAGATTCAAACTCAAAAACTCAAAATTTGAATTCAAATTAAAAAATTGAATTCAAATTCAAACTCAAACTAAAAAAATATGGATATCATCATAGCTGATGATACCAAACTGGGAGGGGTGGCTGACACTCCAAAGGGCTGTGCTGCCATCCAGCATGACCTGAACAGGCTGGAGAGCTGGGCGAGGAAGAACCTCATGAGGTTCAACAGGGAAAAGTGTAGGGTCCTGCACCTGGGGAAG
>JAOXNO010000020.1:52141218-52168868 GCA_028565335.1 Limnodromus scolopaceus | reverse complement strand
CCTGCTTCAGCAGGGGAGTTGGTCTAGATGATCTCTATGGTCCCTTCCAACTCTAAAAATTCAGTGAAATTCAGTGAGTCTGAAACCTCCAGGGACTGGCTCTGTTATGAGCAGAATGAAGAACTAATACCCAATTTATCAATCCAGCTAAGAGCTCTAGATCTTAGTTATTTTCCTCCCAGCAGCTGAGTGGATTGATACTCGCTAAACTAAAATTAACTCTTAGATGGTTGATGTGTGATCCAACAAAATGCAGAAGAAGGATTTCGACATCATTGTAGAAGCTCAATTGACCCTGTCTGACCTGAAGATGGGTGTGTAATCTGTCATCTTAGCCACCTGGAAAAGGAAAAGAGATAACATGCTACCATCTACAGTTACTGCAGAGTCTGCCATAGCCCACTAAATGGCTTCCTCCAACTTCTCTAGGTTTTGAGGCAGTCCTTGGAATGTGGAGAACTGGTCAGTTATGCATCAGCCTTAGGTGTCGAGTGTATTGGATTCACAGGCATGTTGGATGCCTTTTCCCATTCCCCTTACATCATAAAAGTGTGAAAAATAAGAACAGATTTCCAGGGGAAACTGCAATCGTGCTGAGTGTCTTTCCTGAGTGGTGTGCTAGAAAGTGGTCTTTTCATGTAGAGCTGTTTGCTATTACTTCTTGAAATGCCATCTGGTATTTTTGGATGGGAAATTATGCAAGAGAAACAAGAATTATTGTCTCTGGAAAAGAAAAGATTGAAGAAAGGACCTGTCACCAGTGTTTGTAAAAATAATCAACATTGTTTAAGCCCAGTATGTCTCTGTCCATTTGTGTAGGTGTTTATACCTGTAAAACAAAAACAAACAAAAAACTGCCATGGAATTAGGAAAGTTGCCCAGGTAAATAGGATATCATTTTGCCCTTGAAATCCAGCAGGAATTCAGAAGCCAGCATGGAAACTTTGAATCTGCCATCAGCACATTTGGGACTGGAGGTGTGGCTGTACACAGGGAATGTAAATTTATCTGTGCCTTATATAAAGGATTTGAAATGTGTAATGAGTAAGTTAATGAAAATTCCACAAGAAGCTGAATCTTGGCAGATCCAGGGTTCACATGAAGGGCACTCTTCCTGACATCTCTGACACATGAAACAAGGAAACCTTTGCATTTCTGCATTCTCTGTTCCAATATATTAGTGCAACTATCAAAATCAGCTAGGTCAAACAACTGTGTGCTGTTTCTGCTCAGGTACTGACAGTCTGGTCACCATCAGCTTCTAATCAGTGCTGGGATTTACCCATTGCTACCTTTATTGGGCAGCTACAGTAGGAATACTTTTATCTTGTAATGTATGTTTTAAACTAGTGGGATTTCAAGTCCTTAGTACCATTTTTTTCTGGAAAGGAAGCAGTGATGTGGAATGGGAGCAGATCTAATGGCAGAGGTGGCTGTGAATACTGCAGCTCAGACATAGCACTGGTATTTCCTTCCCTTACTGGTAATGTAATACAGGCTCCTAGCATAGTCACCTACGTGACAGCTTCCCTACCTAATCAGGCTAGGGCTTCATCAGTGGAAAACTCTCAGTAAATGCCAGTGCAGATGGAACCCTGGTGGCTAAGGTTACCTCAACAGGAGCTGTTTCTCTTAACTCGGTTTTTACAAAGTAAGTGATATGAGGTTGTAAACCTTTTCCTTATGTTAACTTTGCTATAAATTTAGCCGTATAATCAATGGAAAACATTTTCTAGCTTCAATTTGTGTAGTTCTCAGGAGGTTTCACTTTGCCCAAAGGTAAACATGGAAGTCCCTGGAACCAAAAATACTCTGGTCATACATTTAAGAGACCTAGTTTTTGACAGAACCTGGTAGGTAGGAATGTTGTCTTGTCTTTCACAAGAAAAATACCTTCATTTTGGCTCATGCAAATGATGACTTCATATGGTTCTTTTCCATGGTATTAGGCAATTTTTCCCATGTTGTGCAGGACCTTCATCATCAACTGTTTTGAGGAGGATTTCATGCTTACATGATTCTGTTAAAACAAATGTGGAAAATGAATCCTAGTAATTCCATATAGGTGAGTTAGCAGAGCACATCACTTTAAAAGAAATGAAAGGTTCTTTTTTGTTTCCTGCCAAGTGAGCACAGGTTTGAGGCACTTTCTTCAATTCTCTCCATCTCTAGTGAAAATATTTTTTTGGGCATAGTTCCACAGTTCTTCCAATGAGATTTTCCCCTTCAGTTTGAGAGGGGTGAAGTTATGATCCACTAAGATTTTATACTAAAAAAGAGATTTGAAAGAAATCATGTTTTTTGAAAACAAACACTTTTCCTGGCCTATGTGGAATAAAACTTTAAGTTTAATGTTTATGGAGTGATATTTCATCTTACAATTAATCACAGGAAAGAGTACATTTGGAAGTCTGCAGTCTCAAAAATACTGGAGGGCTGCTTGCTGGGGATTTCACCTACATGCATGCAGAAGTATTGTAATGCAACATCCTTATAATCCTGCATTTAATATGAATTAAGGGAATCTGTAAGTTGGCCGTCCCCATCCCCTTCAATTTTTGACATTCCTTCTCTTGGTAGTATTAAATTTGTGAGAGCACCATGCTCTTGGTCCTTCAGTTTGCATACCTGAGCTTTTCCTGACTGGAAAATATTGTTAGAAGCACAAGATTTTATTAGATTTAGTGTTACATGGTTTCTGCCTGAGAAACTGTTTTAACTTAGAGGGCAAATTGGGAATCCCAGTTACTTTATCAATGATCGCTGTTTTCCAAAAGCTGTTTGGATTATGTACTATAAGACCACAGGACCTCCTCCCCCTGATTCTGGGAGAAGTGAAGAGTGAGCTCAGCTCACCTGAGTGCATGGTGTTCATGCTTGAAAGCTGTGTCTTCCTCTTGAACACTGTGTATAGAAAGCATGCATCTAAAGGAAACTAATCTGTAACTTAGTTGATCACATCACCCACTTTACTTGTTTTGCTTTGGATCATATTAAATATGTACTTTAAAAGTATAACCATGTGTATGTGTGAGGCAAAGTCATGAAATTTGCCCCTGGCTTTGTGAGCACCAAATACAGGTTTCTTCAGGGGTGCTTAGCTGTGAATGTATGCCACTGCTGGCGTTACCAGCCCATATAGGAAGTCCCCTGCAGTTTTGCAGAGGAATTTTTGCAAACAAAGTTTGGTAGTAACGTGGTAACACAAATCTGAGGGTGCTATTGGACTTGCTATGGTGTAACTGCCTCCAGTGTGGCTTGTTGAGCTCTGCCAGTAAGACATGGTTAGGGGTTCTCTGCGCACTTAGTACTACAGGGGAGCAGAGCAAGGTCATTTTGTGATATGTGTGAAAAATGGACTTGGCCTGTCACTCACAGAGCATGAGCTTGTCCTTATGCCAAAAGGTTAAACTAAGTAGAGATTTAGGGATTGGGAGAAGCGTACTGTTCTTTCCACAGGTTTGCTTCTATTTCATTCATTTCAGCTTCTTTTGGGGAATAACAGACCATGGAGTGGGATGAAGAAAATTCCTCTTCAAGGGTACTTGCCTGTAGGGACACTATTGGTTGGGGTACCACATAAGTACCTTCCATGTCTCCATTCTTAGTCGTTGTGTCCTAAGAGCTGTGTCTTCTGGGAACTCCTATTAGCTTTGTCAGGTACCTGATGTCAATAAGGATCACTCTGTCCACCAATAAGGGTCCAATAATGATCACTTTTGTCTCATGGGCTGTTGAATGCTAAAGTGATCTGTACCCGTAGGAGGAGTACCATGTCTGTTATGCAGTTTGGCTTCCATCCAATGAAATGACACAAGACAATACTCTGCATTCTCTAGGTCATTGGCCATATACTGAACTTTAAGCTTTTCACTGCAGATACCTGTGGGACTGACTTGGGCCATGCATGCCCCTTCTCTACAGGTCATCAGGAATTCTCCTTTGCTTATGTTTGCGTCCTTTGAGGGAGCACTGGCAGTTTTGAACCCTTCTCCATGGGTTTATTGGCTCACAGACTGATATTGGAAGACACTTGGATTACTGAAAGGGTTGGAGAAGAACCCTGCCAGAGAAGGCACATAGAGGGATGAGCTGTCCTTTGTTGCCTCATGTTTAAGTGCTATTTTTTGCTGAAGTTTCTCTTTTTTTGTTTGTGGGCAGCATAGTCATCAGCCTTATGTCATGCCTTTTATACAGGCCACTGACTATAATCCAGTCACCTACAGGTGTCCTGTTCATGCTTCTGGGGCATGTTGTATGAATTTATCTATATAATTCTTGGAAGGAGCCTAAGAAGAATGATAGCAGATGATCATTGCCATGGGCATTTCCGGGAAGTTTCTAAATAATTGTACCTCTAAAACATTTTTGAAAATATTTGTTTCAGTGACCCACAGAGTCGCAGGCACTGAAAGCCCATCTGAACAGTCTCATCCCAGTCAGAGATAAGCATTCTGTTTTTATGATATGCTCAGTGGCTAGCATCATTTATGCCATTTTCTGGTTGCACTGTTATGACCAGTAGTTCTTTCCACCACTTCTTGGAGGTCAGCAGTCCAGATCAGGTTTCCCCAAAAACAGTTACGTTTCTTTACATGTAAGCTCAATGATTCATTGTCTTGGGATATTTGTAGATGGTGAGGTCCTGGTGTGTTTCTGGGGCAGATGGGAAAACACAGCAGACATGAAGAATTACATGGGCTTGGGGGTTTCCTTTTGCATGACTCTGTGTCAAGGAAATTTGTGTATCAGGTTGGAATCATGGAATTTTTTTTAAAATTCAAGAGGAACATAGTTTTATTCAGCCTTACACTCTTGCTTTATATGAAAAATAAAAATTCAGGAACAGAAACAGAACTTCTGTTGTGCAGTACTTCCTGTTCATTTCACTAGATGAAGAAAATTTTCAGTCTTGTGGTGGCTCAAATTTGGGTTCAGGAGCCTCTGCTGAAACCCACAGCTCTAGCACATTTACCTAGATGAAAACACCTCTGCGTGCACTGGCAGTAAAAGCTACAAGCAGGAGACATGGATTTCATGACAATACTAGTAGCTTGTGTTCTGTGAGATAGGTATTTCTGCTGAGGAAGGTCAGGAGTACTCAACGCAGTGTGTGAACTAGTCTGCAGGCACATGTTGGTCAAACAGCATTGTTTGAGTACATTGCCTGTTGCGGTCCCTGCATGCCATCTCCTTTCAGTGCAGATTAAAGGTTGGGGTCTTATTTACTCTCCAGTAGAGTGCATGGCTGAGCTGGTGCACACAACAGCTTCTTAGTTTCTCTTTGAGCTTGAACACAGAAGAATGGCCCACATCCCCTGCCAGAGTAGATTGACCTCTCAGAAGCATCTCTTCACCTAGTGGTGTGATGATAATGCAGGGCTGTGTACGGAAAGAAAAGAACAGGCTTTCTAATGGGACAGGGCCTGGGGCTTTTCTTTTGGGGGCATTCAAGTGTGTTAGTCTAAAATAGAAGTCAGGCGAAAGAAGCCTACTCCCTGTCATTTGACTTTGGGCTAAGTCTTCCTTGCAGCGTAGTTATTGATCTTAAACCTCGGACAGTGAATCTTTCTCGTGTTTCTTAGAGTTGTTTTTGGTGTCAGGATTCTCATATCCCACCAAACTCTTTTTGTGACAGTTCCCAGAAAAAAGACAGAAGTGCTGACTCTAGAGAGGCTCCTGGTGGTATCCTGTGCCTCAGACCCTCACACTTCCGTCTTTTTTTTTAATTTTGCACCTAGCTCAGGTTGAGCCTGTAGGGCCCTGGACCACCTCTGTCTCATGAAGCAAGTGTGGCCCACCTTTCAGACAGCAAACACTGACATTTTCTAATCCTTTTATGTAGCTAGCCTGAGCAGCTCCTGGCTGATGACAGTCTAATGTCACATGCCTCTTTAAATTTGTATGCATCTGTTTTACACATATCTATTCCTTTGCTCTGTTCTTTTTAGCACAATATTAGCACACCTCTATTCTTTCACGCGCAGATGTAACTCATTGCATCCCTAATGATACGCTAAGGCTCCCTGTCGAGGCCTGTATGACTGTGATATGAAAGATTCTTATCACTCCATCAAAAGAAAAGGAAGGTTAAGGCCCAGCTTCAGGGAATCACTCAGGCAGATTGAGTGATTGAAACGACATTCATCCATGTACTACAGTAATTTCTTACATACCAGTCTAAATGACTGCTCTGAGTAACAATGACTGAAGATCGACAAGAGGTAGTGCATTTAATGGTGTCATGTGAGCAGCTATTCAGTAGCTCACTCTTGAAGCTCTTAAACTGGGATGAGGAAAATTATTTTAACACTGTAAATTGCCCTATAGATTGCTTGTATTTATTTTTTGTCCCTTTGCTCCTGAAGGACTTGGGTTAGGAAAATGAGAGTTTGGAGCCTTGGCACTGCTTTTCACTGCTGAGAGCAGTGGATGGGGTTCAGCTCATTCAGCATTGCCTAGATGAGATGGATACCTAGTCTGAACTTGCTGTATACATTGTCCCATCCTCATCAATGGAGAGGAGCTTCTCTAAAAGTCTAAGTTGTCCTACCTCGCTCTCTTGTACAAGGGGCGGAAGCGCCCCTTTCTCTGCTGTCTGGAGGCAGCAAGGAGGAGTGAATCCCCTCTCCCCTTCCCTTTGCACATACCTCTTCTCTGTGTTAAAGGTGAGAGATAGCAACTAGGTCTGGCACCTTATATACCTAATGTTGGCCTTCGAATGGGTAATTTTACTCAATTACAGTGTTTAACTACAGTCATTCTGGTTCCGTGCTGTATCTAGTCTTTTTGCTGACATGAAGAAATTGTCAGTTAACGGCACTTGGGGCTGATACCAACAGTATTAGGTTAGATACACATAATGGTCAAGCTTTACTCTTTCTGAAGGCAAAAGTTATGCTAAGGAGCTGAGAGAAAATCCAGGTACTAGGTAAGAAAATACAAGTACCCAATGGGTGTGCATTGCAGTATTTGGTTAAAAAGTTTCATTTGAGCTAGATCTGTTTGTGTTCTTCAGCTCTTGGGGAAATTTCATCTTGATAAATATCTGTGCTCAAATGATACCATCCAACTGTCATGCCTTAAACTGGTAGTTCACGAGTCCTTTGCTTTTGCGGTATGAGAAGCTGGAATTTTGTGCTCCAATTCATTGAATACATTTTAGAGTAAAAAATCATAAATCCCTTGGGTTTAGTCCCCTCTTATTCTCATCTCTGTTGGACTTTGCTTTCTATCTTCCTGCTTTTCCTGGCTAATAGAATAATTCTAGTGGGTTTATTTCCATGTATTTATGAAGAATGCTAGCAGAAAACAGTTTTTCTGAAGTTATATATCAGTTTCAGCACTGCATACATCTACTGAGACAAGGGAGGATTCTAATTGGTCATTTGCTCAACCTAATTCCCATTAATGTAGGCTGTTAAAGGAACAAAGGTTTTCAGGAAAGCTAGATCTGTGAGGGTCTTTGCAAGGTCTCTATTGTCCATCTGCTTCTCAAGAGCCTTGTCTGATGAGGTGTTAGAGTGATGGTGGAAGTCAGTTAGCATGCAGAGCATACAGTCCTTCAGGAGAAACTCTTGCACTCTTTGAGTAGCCATTTATTCAATATGATGCCAAATTATGGGCTGACCAGCCACAACATCTATCTGAAAATGGTTTAGAGACATAGGGCAGAGCTAGCTAAGTCCTTCCAAAACTTTTGTCAACATGACTGAAATGGAGTTCCTGTATCCGGTGGCTTACACTGAAGGAAT
Source organism: Limnodromus scolopaceus (assembly GCA_028565335.1). NCBI lineage: Eukaryota > Metazoa > Chordata > Aves > Charadriiformes > Scolopacidae > Limnodromus > Limnodromus scolopaceus. Next base: position 52,161,114 of record JAOXNO010000020.1, on the reverse strand, counting down.
GAAAGGGGTTGATCTAAGTCATTGGCTTTCAGAGCTATTTTCTATTCTTTGCAGTTGGATGATTCTTACTCATTTAAAAATTGTTAATGATGTTGACCAACATCTCAGATCATGCCTTTATGATGCCAGAGAATTTTAAAATTATGTACATGCTGTGGCCAGATTCTGACCTGATTTCCACCACCACCAGCTGTAGACTCGGTGCTGCTCCTGACGAAGTGTCTCCCAACTTCATCTCTTACTGCCCCAAGAAATCTACAGTGGCCTGATAATGCAACAGCCTGTGGGACCAGAGTAATTTCAATCAGATCTGCATTTTAGAAAGGTGGTAATTGAAGTGACCTTGGGAGAGTTCAGCAGTCGTTTGTTAGAGATCCTGTGTTTCTGGTGCATGCTGGTGGGGAGTGATAACAGTGCCTCCCCTGAGTGTGGCACGCCTCCTGTGATGAGGAAGGACTTCGTAATTCTTCTCCCTCTTTCCCTGTGCTCCTTGAGTTCTGATGTAATTTTTCTCTTAACTGCAGGTCACTTCATGGGCAACAACACAGTGATTGATGTTTTGAGGAGAGAAGGGTACGAGGTAGAACACACTCCAGCTGGACAAGCCATCAACAAGTAATGCATGCTTTTATCTAGCTGAGCAGCCATTGGGAGGGTGGGTTTGTAAACAATCATGAAGAGGTAGTGACAGCTGGAACTATACCAGTGAGCTAGGCTCCCTCTCTCCTCCCCAGCAGTTTTCTTTTCTCTTCCTTGAGCCAATTTGGAAACAGGAATTTATTTGGGTTTTTGGTATTTAGTTTGGGGGATTTTTTTGTTGTTTGTTTTTTGTTTTATTTTGGGATTTTTTTTAATAAAAACATTCCGCCCCTGTGAGTTTTTAACTCTTAAACTAACAGCCCTAGAGCGTGCATACTTCATTCATCAGATCTGGACGCTGTCTCACACCACATCAGTTTCCAGGCTTCTCTTTCCTCCCTTTTAAGTGTTTAACTGCCCTGTATTTTAACACTCTCGTTCTTTTACACTGCTATTTTTGATTCTTTCTGATTACTCTCAGCCTGGAATCTGAATGTACAGAGTCCATCCAGCTTCTTTGCAAGCTGTCCCCATGACTGATTGCTCTCTTCTGCATTTTTAAGCCAAGGTGCTTGCTGGTCTGGTTCATCTTGCAGCCGTCCTTTAGGATATATCCTTACTGCCTCTTCTCGTATCTCACTGGGTGCCTTTATCCATCTCCATGGTTTCTGTAACTACAGAACGCCAAATAATTTCCTCTTCCACACACTGCTGAGAATTACATGTGCTCTTGAATCACCTCTTCTTGGACTTCTCAACACCAGCTTAGGGTCTGCAATCCTTATTTCCTCCTTCTCCAGACTCTTGGCAAACATGTGCTCTTGCGTCTGTCAGATATCCCCACTCTTCCTCTTAGTCACTGCTAAAAGACCAAAGTGGAAAAAAGGTTTGATCCCAGTTACGGTACTGTTTCCCTTTTATCCTCTATGCCAGGCATACTGGCCCTCATTGCTTATACCTCTATTCCTCCTCCCCCTCATTTCTGATACGGGGCTGTCAAGCAGGGTGATCACCTTTTGTTCAAGTGGCACAGTGCAGAGTGGTGGTCTGTGCCAGGGGCTCCACAGATGTGGTGCAAAATAGTAACAGGTATTTTTCTCATACTCTGGTTGCTTCACCTTTCTCTTCGCATCACTTTTGCTGCCTTTTTCAGACCATGAGATACAAACTGTGGCAGGTCATGGTTTTGTTATGATTCTTGACGTGAATGTACATTATTAACTCTACATGCACTGAAACACACTGAGCCAAGACTCACCCCCATGAGTACATAAATGCAACCCCTGTTGCCACCAATTGGCTGATAGTCTGACATGGAGAAGCCTCCTGTATATAGCACAAGACATAATGATCCTGTAAGACTTAAGTCATGCTAGACAATCCAGTGTATTCATGTTTACAAGGATATTTAACCTGCTTGATATTTTTGTGGGTTTTTTTTTCCTGCCCTAGAACATTCTTAGCTTAGGTATTCCTAAAAATAGCCATAGCAGCTTCTTAAAGGATAAAGAAAGAGATCTTAATATGTAGTTGAGAATAAACAAAATCAGATACTGCTCTGTAAAGATGTAGCTGTAAGGAAATCAAGGACAGACAAATGTGGAAAAGAGCGCTAGATCTTTACGCATCAGGAAGGTAGGTATCAACAATAGTCAGGGCAGCTGGGCACGCAGTTCTATGACCACATCATGGGACTTCATTGTCCAGCCAGTGACTCTTGTGCCTTTGAAAGCCCTCAGTTTGGCGCTGGTTGCATCTCAAACCTTTCATTAGGACTACTGGACAGAACATCTTTCCTGGAGTCTTGATTTTAAAGCTACATTGAAGAAGCTAAAGAAACTAGCACTTTAGTGTTTTCTTTGAGAAAAAGTGTTAACATTTCTGGATGACTTGGAAACAGATTTAAAAATATGAAATGAGTTTCAAGAAAAATGTGAGTTCTGAAGGAGAAGAGCATTTGAGGTGAGGGAAAGATCTGTGGCATGAATGTCAGAATTCTGGGGGCTGGATGGAGGGTTTCACTTGATTGCTATCCTGGTCTTGTCCTAGAAGCAACTACCAGGGCATTCTGTGTAAATAAACCCAGTCCAGCCCACCTAAATGTGGAACCACACCCAGCTACTGTCCTACATAGCAGTACTGCACACAGTCCAGTCAGTACCTATTACCCCCTACCCAGGAGGGAAGATGACTCCTTCTTCTTGGGGTCCCCAAAGCAAGGAAGGCAAAAGAGGTGCTCCAATCACACAGTAGCACAAAGAACAGTTTATAAATAGTGCCACACGTTCAATCAAGCTCCTGCTGCCTTGTTTGGGGCTTTAAATGTTGTTCCTGATTTCAGAATGCATATGTATATTGTAAAATACTCATCACATAATCACAGCAGTAATTATGGTGCTTCCTGACTCCTCCTTTAGCTGTTGTGCTGTGAGAGGGAACTGGCCTTGGGGAAGAAGGACATGCATTTGCATCTGTGTGCCTTTACCTGTGGTTGCTTAGTCAGTCCTTGGAAGAATTACCTGCAGGAAGTGTTGCAAAGGAAGTTATGTATGTAAGTGTCTGTTGTTGATAGTGTTCTGAGGCTGCAGGTATAAAAATAAATGGCTTGCCATACAGGATGAGGGTCATCCTGGCTGTGTCTGTAGCAATGCTGAGCTTCAGCTCTCCAGTGAGAGTTGTTGATCCAGGACTGGCTCCTTCAGCTAGAGTGCCTTACTTGTCCTGTTCCTGCCCCTTCTCCCTGCTCCCTAGGTTAGTTGGTTCTGGGCAGGAATTGCTGAAAGGAATAGTCTGGTCTGTGTTGTGCAGTGCATCAGACTTGAGGAGTGTGGTTTGACTTCCTCTGAGAGTGATTCCTTTTTTGTCTCTTTCTAGATACATGATGTTATTTCCAAGAGCCAGATTGCATTCTTTCCTGAGTTCCAGATTACCTCTTTTCCGAGGCTTTTTTCATTAAAGAGAACTATTTTGGTCAGAATATTAACTTAAGGAAGAGGGGGCAGGAATACAAGGCAGAGAAATAACCAGTCAACCAATATGTCAGGAAGAAACATCTATTTTATATATGTGTTGATGGTATCTCTACCAGGATTCTGCCTCAAAGCATTTTCAAATACTATCTGTGTTCCCTCCTTCTTCCAGCAGAAAGCACCCCAAAACCTTGTTAGCTTTTTCATCATCAGCAGCAGCACATAGCCCCTATGTCATGTCTCAAGAGGTCCCACTGCCGTTGCACTCCCGGAAAGAAGAGGAGGAAGAGCTCCTGCCTCACCTGCTGCTCCCTGATAGCTTTGACATCCTGGAGAAGGTAGATAGGAAGTACAAAAAGAAGAAGAAGAAGCAGCAGAAGAAACAAAGACTTCGACAATTTAACGACCTCTGGGTTCGCCTTGAAGAAAGGTAGTTAATGGCTGGGGAGGGAGGCGGGTTTGTCATGCAAACTGGACTTTAACTTTGATTAATTCAGTATGCCAAACTTCTGCAGAGGCTAGACACATGCTTAGGGAAGGATCTGACCTTCTCCCTCACCATAATTCCTGCTGAAGCATTTACTCAAGGCTGCTTGTGCTTTTAGTGACAAAATAGTTTCTTCCACGTGGTTAGGTTTGTGGAAAATTAGGCATAATACAAGTGGAAGCCTTGTCTAGACCATTTTGCATTCGGGCTTGAGGGATTGTGAACACATGGTAGTCCTCTTTATCTCAGAAGGATGGGTGGTATATGGTATGGATCAAAGCCTTGGAGCCAAGAGCTGCTGCGTATTGGGAAACTGTCATATCTGGCATATGTGCTCCTTGCGTTGGGACAATATTTATGCAGTATTTCCAGTCTCCATATTCTTCGCAGTCTTAAAAAGCATGTGAGCCCCATGGCATTACTGGAGATCTGGAAAGGGGGATGACAACCTAATGGATGATAGAGTTAATACAGAAAATGGAGTGTGTTATGGGGCAAAGGTTCACACATACTTCCTAGTTTTCATCCAGAAGAGCTTACTTATCTACAAGAACTACAGCAGCCTGCAAAAAAAGCCAACTTCTCTCTCACTGGCTGTGTACTTAGGCCTGTGCCTGAATATGTAGCTTAATGTTTCCCCCCTGTCAGATAACACGCAGACCCAAATCTGCTCTCTTTTGTACTTTCTGTCTCTGTATCTCTGACATACTCAGGTTGAAAGCATTTATTTTTGTGGTAGTGTAAATAACCAAACAGGTCAAGATGATGGAGAAAAGCCTGCAGTTCTTGAAATGAAGCCTCTACGTTCACCTTTTCTTTCCTCTGAAAAATATTTCTTCCTGCTCTTCAAGGTATCAGGGTTCTCCTGTGCCTCTCCTGTCACATCCCTGGGTCCCAGCTGTACCAGTGCTTTGAGTAATGCATTGCTCAGGCTGGCTGCAAGTGGGTGCCGCAGCTGTTGTTCTGTCTCAAGCATTCAGGGTTTGTCAGACTTTTTAGATCAGGCTCCTTTTTCTCTTTTCTAGAGTAGTTCTGTGTCCTCTCTCTGCCCCTCCTTCTAACCTAAGTGTGAGTAGTTCAGAGAGAAAGGGCAACAAATGCACATGGAGGTTTGCATCCCCACTGACATGACAGACCTACACACAGTCCAAAATTCACCAGTAAAACAAATCCTTGTATTGATCACATTTGATTTTGTCTTTTAGTGTATCACTTTCTATTAATGTTAATTCATACCAGCTGCTCATGAATGGAGCTTCTGTTGACAGTCTGTTTAGTTGAAACGCTAAGGAATGATTTGGAGTCTTTATGATCTCAAGCTTCCTCCCTGTCTGCTCACTGACATGTTCAGTTCTTCACATGCAGTTGTCCCCCTGAAGCTCAGGGAAGCCAGTGGCTGCCCTGATGCAAGATACGCATGACCTTGCAGCATCAGTGCCTTCAGAAGAAAAGGGAAGATGGGAGGATGTGCCACTGTGACATTAGAGGTACATTAGGGCTACATAATTAGATTGCAAGTACTGCAACACAATAGTGAGGTAAAAGCAAAGCTAACGATTACGGTTAGGAAACTACAACATAAATATGGAAACAGCAAATGCCTCCTTTCCTTTTCTTCTTTTTTAATTTTTCCATTCTTCCCCTACTAATTAAGTTACCCTTTGAGCTAGAAATTTACCCAGATGCTAGGTGATAAATTCTTTTTAGGGATGAGTTATTAGTAGCAGAGAACATCTGGAGATGGAGCTGTCGCGTGACAGTATTTGGAAAGACAAGTGTTGCTTATTGCTGCCTGGGAGATTGCTACACCCTTACTGCATAGGGAAAGCCTTGAGTGTCAGAGTGGCAGCTGCCCCTCACTCACGGCCCCGACCTGTACTCTGGGTTTAGTCTGTGTAGGGCAGGGGGAGTCGCCATCCTCCCTGCCCCGACAGGCGTATGCGGGCTGTCGGTGCCGCTGCGGGCTGCCCGGGCAGGCGCAGCTTGAGCTGACAGCCCCACCTGGTGGCACAGCCGCCATATGTCTCCACGGAGATTCGGTCCCTCTGGGCCCGAGCTCACCGGTGTGCAGGGCACGTCTCGCTGGCAGTCTCAGCCCTTGGTATAAGCATTCCACGGGGTGCCCAGGCACAGGTAAAGCTCTCAGGTTTCTTATGCGTGGGTCATTTACAGCTTTCCTCCTGTGAGACTGGAAATGTGAAAGGCGCAGCTCCAGTGAAATAATACAGTTTTGTATTATTATTGGCAGAATTCATTTGGTTCTTGCTCCTGTATGCATTGGCTGTCAGCTATATTTCTTTGATGTGCTGCCAGCTGACTTCTCTCCGTTACAGTTCAAGCCTTCTGTGGGGGCTTTTGAGTATGGAAGGGTAGGTGTTTTTAAAAATTATTTTTAAAAATACTGATCGTCTTCATTTTCCCAAAGCGTTTTTGCTTAATGCAGCTGGCCAAAATAAGCCGAGAGCGGTGCACAGCAGCTGGGGAGTGGGTGCAGGAGAAATTACTCTGCTTTCGTATTTGGCAGGTAGACTTGCTTTTAATTTTGTCCAGTTTGTCTTCTGATTCCACACAGCACCATGAGGTCTTGGAGTGTATGTCAGCCTTACAGCTGTAGGGTCAGGCATGGCTTTCAGTCTATTGCGAAAGAGAACAACACCTGTGTAGTATCTGACCTTTCTGACTCTTGACCTGCAGCGGTGTGGGAGCTCCTCCAATTCAGGACAGTTGGTGTTAGCAGCCTGGAGTGCACAAATTTCTCTCCTCCATCACGTGTTGTTGTAAACAACATGGGAGTTCAGAATCATGTAGGTTCTGACTCAGTTCTTGTTCATCACCACCTGAGTCCTCATTGCCACTGGGAGATACTCTGAGATGTGGTGATCTTTCATCAGTGACTTTAGGATGTATTTCTGGAAGTGGTTCTTCTCCTTAAGGCATGTCATGTAAACCCTTTGTAATTCCTGGAAGGGAAGATGCAGTATAGGAACAAGTTTGGTCCATGCTAAGATGCATTTACAGAACGAAGCATTGCTGGGGAAGATGGATTCAGCTGAAAGCTGGTGCCTCACTCCTGCGTGCTCAGCAAGTGTTGCTACAGTGACACTCCTCTGCAATGAAGCTTATTTTGTTCTTATTATGTATTTTCTGCTTAGCTGAAAGGTTCTAGGAACATGATTGTCTTACTCATCTGACTGACTGCATCGGAGCAATGGGCAGGCTGGCTGGGTAGACCTTAGTATAGGGCAGGGGTTTTGGTGCTGGCTCCACCCTCCTCAGTCTCTTCGCAGTTACTCCTAAAGACTGGGCAGTTCAGCTGGGCAGTGCCCATGTCCACGTGGGCTGGCATGGGAGCTGCCCACACATGTAAGGAAGGCACAAGGCAGTGATCTGCCATTAGAAGACACAGTCCTTTGATGAGCTTGGGACTCAGTACGAGAGAGCATTCCCAGAAGCCAGAAGACTGAAAGCGGGGCACAGAGGCTGACTATCTTCTGCTCTGTAGGCATCGGGCAGTTCTGGGCTGGGTCTGGACTGATGTTCTTCTCTTGTCTTGTAGTGCTACCAACCCTCCTCCCCGGATCCGCATCATTAATGGCTACCTCACGGTCGAACCCCAGCCCTGGAGCCCCGGACGGTGTAGTCACGCTCATGCAGACACTGGCAGAGCTCACCAGCTTTCCCGTTCTCTCTTCCTTCTGGTACTGGCTTTGACTTTGCATACAACAAGGCTGCATTGAAACACAGGGGGAGCCAAGGTGCAGGGCTCTCGCCTTAAAAAGCAAAAAAGAAACTTACGTAAAAAAAAAAACAAAAATAGAAGACACTGAATGGCACACCTGTTCTTTGGGGTGTTCTTAAACTGCCTCCTTTTCCTGAATCTGGATCATTAACACTATTAACTAGTTTGACCTGCCCAATACAGGAGAAGATATTTTAATGAAAGTGTTACTTATCCTTCTCTTGCAGAAGAATGATTTCATGTTATCCCATAATGCTTTGGGGAGATTATAATGTTGCTATAACATAGCTGTTGTTTAGCTTTATGAGCCCAACTAAATTACATTTTTTTCACCTTCAGTGCCTTGTCTGAAGATCTACACACCACTAACTTGTTTATTAGAACAGAATATTTTGGTCATATGAGTACAGCTGGGAAAGAGAGGTAGGTATTTTATGTCTCTACTGGTAATGCTTTTAATTCTTGCTTGTTAGGGCTCCAGATTACATGTAAAGGTTCATGAAAACACCTTCTACAATAGAATAAAACAGTGAAGACTTGTGAACAGAATGTTTCTGATGTCTTTTTGGTGCTATTGTAAGAAGGGTACACCTGAACCTCCAATGGCCAGACAAGTCTTGTAAGCACAAATTAATGTACATTTAAGAAAAAAAGAATGCCTGGGGGATCTTCACAAACATACTGTTGGATGCTTCCAAAAGAGGACGTTCTCAAGAGGTAATATGAGAAGCCCAGATGCAGGTTTTCCCTCTCTTTCTAAATCACGAATATATTATTTTATAGCTGGATTCACTTTTGGGGAGGAAAGGTTTTCTTTTCCTTTTCTGCACAGTTAAACTTCATTCTAGGAAATCCTTGCAAGTTTTCTACCGATTTCAATGGAAATTCTCAGACTTTCCAAATTGTTTGAAGTCCTTCCCTCTCTACTTAAAATGAACATGCTGTTGACTGTGGGATGTAGGAATCTTGGAAGTGGTGATGAAGGGGTTTCTGTTTTTAAACAGGACATACTGTTGTGATCACACTAACTCATTTTATCAGCAACATACTCCTCCCCCCTCATAAGGAGGGTTTTATTGCCTGGGAAGGTCTCATAAGATTCATTGATGGGAGGCCTTGGACCCAGTGTGCTGAGCCTGGTACCCTGGAAACACAGCAGACACCTGTGCTATCGCACTCAGAGAGACGACAAGCCCTCAGGTTTCCCTTCCTATGCATGTACACATGCTTCGCTGCTTTTTTCATTGCTGATAAAAATTACTTCTTTTTCTCATCCTCCTACTGCATATTACAAAAGGAGAAGCAAACAGCTCCAGCTTTCCTAAAAGGCTTTTCATGTCTTGATCTCAAATTTTAGTCCCCTTTCAGAAGGACTGACCCTGAACAAAGCTTCAGTTTGCTGAGGAAAACAGAGGAGAGGCTAAATATTGCAGTTCACAGGAGGACTGTAGGGAACAAAATATATCTGGCCTGGGGTACCATGGGGTACCCAAAATGTATCTGGCCTGACAGTACAATCTCATTGTATATTCCTTCTCACAGGGAATTCTAAAAGACAGCTGGGCCTCAAATGCATTCTGGTTTCCTTGGCTTTACACAGTAGCCAGCCTGCTCTTCCCTAACTCTCTGTCTGGTTGATCTTTCCTTGGTGTAAACTGGTCATAGACCGGTGGGTCCAGGGTGATTTTCCTTGTCCTGAATGTGACCTGAGGGGAGCAGATCAGATGGGGAATAGCTTAGTTACAAAGAGGCACTGCAGGCCTGACAAACTGAGCACATACTTGTGTATTTACCAGTGCATCTGAGGGGGCCACCAAAAACATTACGTCAGAGTGCATTCTGCCACTGACTAGCCTATGCATTGGTATTGCTTGTCCTCCCTCTGTTCTCTGTCCTTCAGAAGTACATGAGGAGGTGTGGCACAGGTCCAAAAGACTCTGGAAGCAGTGGGAGAAGGGACTGAGGCAGAGCTTCCACTTCTTTTCTCCATTACAAGACAAAGGCTGCTGTGTAAAATAGCTCAAGGCTGACTTTTTGCTTTGTGCCCTCCTCCATGGTTGCTCATGAGCTTAGCCTCTGTGAGGGGAGCAGAGTCAGTGGAGCAGCCACCGACATTTTTTTTAGGTTGGCATTAGGGAAGAGTAATTATAAAACACTCAGGAGTAACAGTGGAGTAGCACTATGGATAATTCAGTTCTGGTTGTGTAACTCATTTTGTAGCCTGTTTCCAAATGTGTGGCTTTGTCAGGGAAATAGAGATGTCCTGAAACTGGATTGTGTGGTATTTCTGAGGGTCTAGTGGCTTGATACGTGTGAACTAAACTAGTGGTTCCTATCCCTCACTTTTTCTTTCAGACCAGTCATTACTGACTGGCCATGGGATACCAGAGTCTTGAAACTCTGACTGGTATGAAGAGCGGAGCCTTACTCCAACTGTATAGCCTACTCAGGTGTTTATAGTGACCACTGGGGAGTGCTAGGTTTGAGTCCAGTTGTTTCTCCCTAGTTTCAGAAGAAGAAAATTTTGCCAGACTTGGAACAGCCCAAGGAGCCATCTTAATGGCCAGAGTCTGCTCAGGGCCCCCTCTGGGCCACAGAGCACCAGGAAAGCAAGCATTCATATCATCTGCCTGGAAGACTTCACTCATTGTCCCTCCCAAGCAGCTGAGGTAGCTTTTGTTGACTTGCAATTGAGATTGTCAGGCTTGTGATAAGTAGCAGACTGGACTCAGAAATCACGGTGAAGGAGCACTTCTTTCGTCAGTGCAGGGGCTGAAATCTCCTGTTGTCTCCTGAGCTAGGTGCTTCCATGTCCTCTAAGTGCTGGATAACAATCCTGCGTCAGAAAAGGGTTTGCTTCTGGTTCCTGAGATAGTCAGCACTTGCACTTTATTTCTACTTGCTGATGAAATGGACCGGGTGTTAAGACACTGTTTATTTTTAACTTCATTGACCTTTCAACAGCTACCTCGTGCAATTTCACAGCTTTTCCTTTATGCTGCTGGTCACTTTTAACACATTGAAGCTTTATTTTCTGATATGATATTTGGTTAGCAACTGGGATTTCTTGTGAAGCGTTGCAGGAGGCATGACTTCACTCAATGTGCTTTCAAACTCAGTAATGTGCTCTTACCTGACACAGCTTTTCTGTGAACTGTGAACGCCAGTTAGTGAGCTGGCGATCCAGTGCTGGTTTACTTTCAAGCCCTTTCAGATTAGGATGTGAAAAATAAAATTACTGAAAGAAAAAAAAAATAGGGTCTAGAAACGTGCACGTCCCTCCTAAGTGATAATTATAACAATGTGAGGGGGATCCATAAACCGTGCAGATAACCTCACTGTAACCTCTGACATGATGGTCCTTAAGGACCTTGCATGCTGTCACGGTTTAGCCTCAGATGGCAACAAAGAACCAGGTGGCCACTCTCATGCTTCCCCAGAGCGTAAGGGAGAAAAAGGCAAAACTCGTGGGTTGAGACAAAGGCAGTTTAACAGAACAGCAAAGGGAACAAGAAAACAACAGCAATAACACTGAGAGAGGAATGTACAAAGAGGATTCCGGTACCACCACTCACCCAATGGACCGGGGGAGCCCGATCCCAGTGGGAATTCCTGCCACCTCCCCCGGCCTGCGAGGCTATAGGCTGGGCGTGGTTCACGTGGTATGGAATACCTGTGTCCCTGCCAGAGCCTGGGCAGAATTAACCCTTTCCTCCCTGGGACCAGGACACATGGTATTGTTATTTTAAAGGTGCAGTAGCATAAAAGAATACGCAGAAATGAAAAAAAAAAAAAAGATTAAAATATTGGGTAAGACTTATTTTCGGCTTGCTCTACACTGGAGGGGATTTGAAACCAGAGCTGCTTGCGGTGCAGGCAAGCAGCCACTGAGGAGGTAACTGGGGAAAGATAGTTCCTCTCTGTCTAGGGTGCATGGAATATGCAAATGATTCTTAAGCAATGGGTGAATTTCTTAAGAAATGGGTGTCTTAAGCAATCAGCTCTTAAGAGCTGATTACCAGCATCTGCCAGGGATAGCTGTGGTCAGCCACTAGAAGGCCGCCTTCCTGCAAGCCATTTCTGTACTGTGTATTTGATAGTCATTGAATTCAACATGTAAACATGTTCAACATGCTGGGATGTGTTTGAGGTTATCAAGTGGTGGCAGAGTATCTCAGAAGATGCATTCCACACTGATGATCAACCCTCTGAATGATTCAAACCTTGCATACTTGTAGCACTTCTCATTCAGGGTTACTGCACATGACACAATATACACTGGGAATACCAATCCTGTCCAAGAAGGTTTTGACTACTGTACATCTTCTCAGTACGGCATAGTCAGCCAGGGTGAGGCTGATCTGGTTAGCTGCCAGTGGAACCAGAGTCCTTGAAGACTGAGAGCTGGTGCTCCCTTTGTGGAGTTGCACTAGATTGCATAGTGCATCTTTGTCTCGGAGGACAAAGCAACTCTGTCGCTGTGATTAATAGGGAAATAGAGCTCTTAAGAAAGCTGCACTGAACACTTTAGATAAAAAAAAAACATAGAAGAAAACCACCCATGTTCATCTCCTTCTTTGCCCAAGCTTTTGAATTTTTTAAACCCCCTCCTAACTAATTGAGTATTCACTACAATCTTGCAAACATTTGTGTAGAGTTCACTGGAAGGATGTGGCCTCTTCTAAAGAAATGGTAGAAATCAGATGTTCTGATTATGTTCAAATTAGCAATAGAATTAAGTAAGCCCCTTCTCAGGTTGCATTGCAATAGATGTGCTGCTGCACAGTCACACCTGTCCTGGTTCCTGTGGGGTCAGGGTTAATTTTCACAAGGATCTGGGATGGGTATTCGATACCACAGCCCTGAGCGTGTTTAAACAAATTTGTTACATGCATTTATTATAATAGTTGAATAGTCACTGATCACCATGTTGCGTTATTTGTTCTTTGGCTGTGTTATGTAAATTCTTATATGTTTTATATACTCCCCAGGATGCAGTTTATCACCTCTGGGAGAAGCATCAGGATTATCATTTTGCTGTTGGGTGTAATACCAGTTCATGATATGATAACATCATTGTTCACATGGTTACGTAGGTACCCTTATGCAGCATTGCTGTCCTGCCCATACCTTGGGCACCATCTCTCGGAAATTATTAATAATCATACCCAATTTGTCGGGGAGACAAGAGGGGATACTTTTCCCAGCTCTTTCACCTCTCTTTTCTCCTTTGGGCCACATAAAACAGTTTTTGAGAATTCTGAATATTCTTAGGATGTTCAAACCAGCATGTTCCTATTGTTACATCTCCTGAATGTGTTTCTTGTTTAGGGTTAAGCAACTATGTAAGAGTACCACCCAGAGATCTGTCCTGAGTCTGGATAAGTCATGGGTGTCATGGCATGTGGGAGAATGCGTTCAAGTATCTAGAGAACTTCTCACCTCCAATGGTTTGGGACTTCCCCCCCTAACAAGTACAGGACCTTGATGAAGTGATAGAATATTTGAAAGGAAAATGCTGTGGCTCTTCCAGAGAGGCATAACTCATCATACTGTGCTGGGCACAGCGAGGAAAACCAAATAGGCACTGCAGCTACTCCAATACCTGCGACAGGCAGTATGGCTACTCCAACCCCAGTGACAGGCACTGCAGCTGAACCAGAAAACCAGCCCATGCCAGTATCAGTTGCCCCTATACAGAAGAAGAAATACAGGAAGAAATCAGTTCGCTTAGTAAAGGATGACAACAAACCAGGGCCATCATGAGAACAGGAGAAGAGGCAGAACCAGAGATAATCACTTGATCCCTATCCCTGAACAAGCTGCGAGACATGAAAAATTTCAGCCACAATCCAGGAAAGCACGTTGTCACCTGGCTGCTCTGATGCTGGGTTAACAGGGGCAGTAGCTTGGGGTGAGAGGGTAGGGAAGCTTGGCAGCTGGGATCCCTGTCTAGGGAAGGGTGTGATGACAAGCCAATTGGGAAAAAGACACAAGCCCTCAGCATCTGGAGGTGGCTCCTGTCAAGCGTGAGGGAAAGGTGCCCCTTCAGTGAAGATGTTATATGGCATCCGAGCAAGTGGACCACCATGGAGAGAGGTATCCGGTACCTGAGAGAATTAGCCATGCAGGCCTCTGATCCCACTCTGTGTGTTCTGAAGCTAGAACTGGAATCCAATTCCCATCTGCACTGAGTCTACCGTGGAACTTTCCCAGTGCCTGCCAGTGACATCTCCCTGGGAGCTTGATACACACAGCAGAAGAAGCTTTTGAGAAAGGGAATAAAATAGTTTGAATCCTTCTGGAAGCCAGTTTTGCCATAAAATAAAGTAAGGTCAAGGGACCTGCACAGGAGATACAGTTTTTAGCAATAAAATGGCAAGATGGATGTCGTCAGATCCCAATGGATGTGATCAAAAAAATAGCAGCAATGTCTGCACTGACTAGTAAAAAGGAAACACAAGCTTTCATAGGCTTGTGGGTTTTTGCAGGATGTATATCCCAGATTACAGTCTGATGGTAAACTCTCTATCAGGTGACCCAGAAGAATAATTTTAAATGGGGCTCTGAGCAATGACAAGGCTTTGAAAAAAATTAAGCAGGAAATAGTTCATGCAAGTAGCCCTGGGGCCAGTCCAGGCAAGACAAGATGTTAAAAATGTACTCTACACCACAGCTGGGGAGAATGACCCCACCTGGAGCCTCTGGCAGAAAGGACCAGGGAGACCTGAGGTCAACCGCAGGGTTTTGGAGTTGGGGATACAGAGGATCTGAAGCTTGCTATACTCCAGCAGAAAAGGAGATGCTGGCAGCATATGAAGGGGTTTGAGCTGCTTTGGAGTCGTTGGTACAGAAATACAGCTCCTCTTAGCACCTTGACTGCTGGTGCTTGGCTGGATGTTCAAAGAAAGGGTGCCCGCTGACTGCATCATCATGCATCACTGCAGCATCATGCATGACTGCCCATCATGCAACTGATGCTTCATGGAGTAAGTGGATCACACTGATTACACAGAGAACTTGAATGGGAAACCACAGGTTTTGCCCAGGAATTGTGGAAGCGATCATGAACTGGCCATGTTACGGTTTGGGCCAGATTGGGCAATGACAAGACAACAGATGCTCTCCCCCACAGAGATCTATGAGTTTAGGAAAAACTAAACTACTTTAATGAAATATTAATAATAAAATAAAAATGAAATAATTAAATAGATACAATATATACAAATATATACAAAATCATATCAAGATCCCAGGGAGATGTCACTGGCAGGCACTGGGAAAGTTCCAGGCTAGACTCAGCAACAGATGGGAACTGGATTCCTGTTCTAGCTTCAGGAATGCACAAAGCGGGATCAGAGGCAGCCAAACTGACAGGGTCCTCCTTAGATGTCAGTCATTGAAGAAAGAGAGCCATTGAAGAACAGCTGTTGAGAAAGAGCTCACCTGATCTCTTTGATCCCTCAGCTTTTATACTAAGCATGGCAGATGGGATGGAATACCATATTGGTGAGTTTTGCATCACCCATCCTGCGACCCCTCCATGGAGTAAACAGCCGAGACAGCTGACCCTGGTTGCCCCAGCAACAAGTGTAAGCAAGAGCCTCTCTCACTGAACTTGTTGGCTCTGCTGCACACCATGAAAGTGAAATGTGCTGCAGTCAAGCAAGCCAAGGAGTTAAAGCCTCTTGGGCGTGGAGGACAATGGCTGAAATATAAATATGGGGAGGGTTAGCAGAGTGATTATATCACACTCACAGAAACCCACCAAGGAAAACACAATGTGCTCACAATAGTGGAAGCAACCACTGTATGGCTGGAAACATACCCCATGCCTCATGCTACTGCCCAGAACAGTAGCCTATATCTGGGCCTATCCTGGGCCTTGAAAAGCAAGTTCTGTGGTGACGTGGCACCCCAGAGAGAACTCAGTTGGACAACAGGACTCATTTCTAAAACAACTTCATACACACCTGGGCCAAATAGCATGGCATGGAGTGGGTCTGTCACATCCCCTATCATACACCAGCCTCTGGGAGAGCGGAAAGATACAATGGACTGTTATAAACTACACTAAGAGAAGAGGTGGGACTTTAAAACACTGGGATACACATTTAGCTAAGGCTACCTGGCTAGTTAACTCCAGGGGATCTACCAATTGAGCTGGCCCTGCCCAATCAAAACTTCCACATACTGTAGAAGAGGATAAAGTCCCTGTAGTGCACATGAAGATGTTAGAGAAGACCGTCTGGGTTAGTCCCACCTCAGGCAAAGGCAAACCCATCCACAGTACTGCTTTCAATCAAGCTCTGGTGATGTGAAAGGATGGGGTGGTCCAATGTGTACCTCATGGGGATCTGATTTTGGGTAAGAATAGCCCATGAATCAAATTGTATGATGTTAATTGCTAAGTACCCCTGACACTGTATGTCATCATTACTATAATTGCTATATGCCATATTGATGGTATTACAAGAAAGAATCATCCAAACAAAGGACAGATGGACTTTGATGAAAACAAGTGCAGCAGTGATGGGATCAGAACTGACTTCAGCAACTGGCGCCCAGCAGCTTCCTCAAGATCAACATCTTCAACCTGTGGACTGTGAGCATAAGCCGCACCGGATACACCAGCCGCAAAGCTCCGAATACAGCATGCAACATTCCAGCACCACACATCATCTTGCCTGCCCTGAGAGACTGTTCTAGCAGATGGAGCCCAAAGTCATGGATTAAATGAACTCAATGGGCATTTTAGAGGGATGGCCCATAGACCAAGGGAATGATGTCTATATGTATATATGTGTGTATATATATATATACTTCAAGGAGCTGAGATAGGACACAGCCAGGTCAGCTGGCTCAAACTAGCCAAACGGGTATTGGATACCATGCAATGCCATGCCCACAATATAGCCAGGGGAGCTGGCAGGGGGAGAGGGCAAGAAGCGCTGCTCAGAGGGGGCTGAGTGCCTCCCGGGTTTGGTCAGTGAGCAAGGGTACATTAGCCATGTTTTGTATGTTCCTTTATCTGTATTATTGTTGCTGTTTTCCTCTTTTCTTCGTTGTTCTGTTAAACTGCCTTTATCTCACCGCATGAGTTTTTCCTTTTGCTGCTGATTCTTCCCCTGTGCCATGACAGAGATGGGGCGGGTGGAGGTGGTGGTGAGCAAACAAGTGGCCACGTGGGGGTTTTTTGCCAGCTGGGGCTAAACTACAACACTCCTTATGTTATTATTATTGTCTGTCTGGTACATGGCTTTTGAAAACATCCCAGGAAATGCATTTCGTCTGTCTGATTTGAACATAGTGGAATGTTATAAATAAGTATGAACTCACTGGCCTGCCCCAGAGTTTGTTAGCAGGCAAGGCAATTTTCTGAGACCTTCTGATGGTGGGTGCCAAGCCTCAGTTCCATGTGGAAGGCACATGGACTTTTGTGCTGGACTTTTGTAACATACTGGGTCATTACAAATCAGTTGTATGGAGAATTCTGGTAATGTCAGTTGTGGTTTGCCCAAGAACTCAATAGCTAGAAAAGAAATTAGGCAAATAAAGCAGTTTACAGAAGAGCTGACAATTTCTGTCTCAACAGTTCAGCACCTAGACAGTAGAAAAGGAAACTGATAATCCAGGAAACATTTAGGTGTACCACCATGAACAAACAATAATTTGCCAAGGAAGCCAGATGTCAATGATGAACTACAGTATAGAGATTGGTTTACAGCCCAAAAAAAGTTACAAAAATATCCTTTCCAAAATTTCAGTGGTGACTGCTAATAACCAGCTGAATATTCTTCAAATACCCAGTTCTTCACTGAATTTGTTACCTGTTTAGTCTTGGTGACTTCCTCTGGTAAAATGTTCAAGATCTGACTTGGAATTTCCTACACCTTTATTTCATTAAAACTATTTTCTTTGGAAATTCCTTCATGTGTGCAAATTGAGGACTGCAATTCTTGATGCATTAGTTCTAGTTTGTGGGGTTTTTTTAAGTTCAGTGTGCTGCAGAATCAGAGGTGTCTAAAGCCAGTCTGTTCTTTATGTGGAAAAACCTAATGCATTAGAGTGCATCTCTGTCTTGCTGCACATATGCTGCCAAACCTCTCTGGAGAATCTGTTACTCCGTGACCCCTCATATCCAAAAGAATGGGGGTTCAATCCAGACTGACTGGTGGGCCAGAAAATTAAGGATGAAGGACGTTTCGGTGAATTTTACATCCTCTGATATGATGAGCCCAGCCTTCAAACTGGGAGATCAAGAGGTGAGTTAGAATTTAGGCTTGAAATGCACAGACACAGTACTATAAGTGACCACCACCTTTTAGCAGCTTCAGATCCTGGGGATTCCTCCTGCCTGGTAGCTCTGTCTGTCCCAGAGTGATGGAAGAGGCTGCTGCTTTCCTATTTGCAGGTTCAACCAGTACCAAAGCTAAGCACGTATCTCAGAGACAGAGACACAGGCACACACATAGAGAGGAAAGCGACACAGCTGATGACACGTACTCCCACAGATGAGGCACTGCCTTCAACACCACTCACATACAGGACTCACGTAAAACATAAGCACAGACAGCCCAGTCCCCTGCTCCCCTTCAGTTGGTAAAGATGGAAGTTCACTACTGAAAGCGCGTGCACTCCGCACCTCAATTCATAAGCACACACCCAGTTGTGGCTTGTGCTGGCATGGCCTACCCCTCTGTCCATCCACCACCCCCACCCAGATCCTGAATTCTTTTAGGCACTTCATGGGTCTCCTGCTCCCGATCTGGTTCAGCTAACAGATACAGAACTCGCACACCCATCTCACTGGTCCCCTCAGTAACCAGCACAGACCCTCTGTCTACTTGGTACCTCTGTCCAGATCCAGCACTTCCTTCTTGCCAGCTGGTGCAGCTTGATGTTTGCCAGTGAAGCACACCCGACCCTTGCAGACAGCATGTTTGCAGAAGATACTGAGCCAGCAACTGGTGCCAGGCACATGTCTCTGTGACTTGAGGTCCCACTCCAGTGGCTGGAGCTGAGCACCTCACCTGCTTCATTCTCTGCAGCTCCTCACAGTTAATGGGTTTTGGGACACATACTGTTCCTGTCCCACTGGCTGGTGGCCAAGACCCCCACCTGCTGTAGTTAAGATTTTGTAAGAAGTTAGGACCAACTTCAGTAGTCAGGCACAGGGTGTGGTCAGAGAAGCGTACTGACGAGCAATGTTTTACATGTAACCAGCCCTTTTGTACCACTTTCTGGCTGTTCCTCTTCCTTGTTCCTCCCCAGTCCCCTTCCACTAAACATTCCATTTTAAGTTTTGCATAGTTCTTCAGACTACCCTCAAATATCTCAAATCCTCACATTCCTCTTTTTTCCTCTTTTCTTAGCAGTTACAAAGTCCAGGTGGCCATCTCCAAAGCTGTGCCTGGGAGTTTCTTTCAATCATCTGTCAATTAATAACTAGAGACTTTCAATACTTATTTCTTTCTTCTGTTGTCTACCAGGTTTGTGTCTTTATATGTTCATGCTTATCACTTCCCCTTTTATTTATTATTCCCTTTGCACTGAAAAGTTCCTTGATCAGGAAACCTTAATGAGGTGGACACTCTTACCTTCAACATATCCTTATCATACCTACTGTATAGGACATTGTCTAAGCAGAATGACAGAAAGATAAGTGATTGGTTTTTTGTTGGCAACTTGGATTTATGTCACAGCAAGAACACAGTTCAGGGCACAAAATATATCAAAGTCACACCTTAAAACTTCCTTTGCTGAAAGTGAGTCCATGGTACTAAAACTAAGAAACCTGTCTTTGGAAATCCAGCATGGAAGGACAAACTGCAGGAGATGCTGTAAAGATGGCTAGCATGACAATTGAAGCTATTAGCTTGCCTGACCTCCTGATGCAGCTGTAGCCACCAGCACCTTGCAGTGAGCCAAATGGGCTGCATCAAGGTAGCGTGAAACAGGAAGCTGACGACAGAATCTCAGGATCTCTATTTGTAGCTTACTCATAGCTTGCGAATCATCTATGGCTTCACTGAATTCACTGAATTCACTGAATTTTTAGAGTTGGAAGGGACCATAGAGATCATCTAGTCCAACTCCCCTGCTGAAGCAGGATTGCCTAG
>JAOXNO010000020.1:52110407-52123525 GCA_028565335.1 Limnodromus scolopaceus | reverse complement strand
AGTAGGGTAGATGGTTGGACTCGATGATCCCAAGGGTCTTTTCCAACCTAGATGATTCTATGATTCTATGATTCTATGATTTTAGCAACTTCAAATAAAAAATTATTTTTGTGAAAAATAAGTACTTTTAGGAAGGTTGGATATTTTTCCATATTTTTTCAGCACCAAGTTTATTACTTTGGATCAGAATTTTGGAATTCAGCAAGAGGTCTTTGTCAGGGAAGTGTCATTTTGCTGCCTATTAAAAGAAATATGCTTCAAATTGTTCATATTGCAATTTGCTAAAAATTGCTTAGGTATATGTGTCAGCTCCCACTCCTTTCTTTTGAAAATAATATCTTTTTATTTAGAAGAAAGTGCAGTAGGGAGCAAGATGACATTTTATCCTTTCTATTGATTGGATGTTAATAATTACATGCCATTCACAGCTCTTATTGTCACTGTTTGTGTCATCTCTGTGTTATTAAGGGAAGAAACACCTGTCCTTCTCCCTCTCCCAGCCTCATTCAGGAACTGATAGAGGGCCAGGGTCTTTTCTAGCATGGTAGGAAGGAGATTTCTCTTGATGTATATCTGCTTTGAGTCTCAGCATCATAATGAATTGACTGCATCTGTCTGTGCTTGACAGAGTTGTCCACAAAGTTGAACTCATATGTCAGCAATTTGGACCTTCATAGTCATACACATGTTGCCTGTCCCACAAAACTAAGCATTTTACTGTTGTCTGCAACTCATTAGCGTGTTGTTTGAAGTGACAGAAATTTCACAATTGTACTTGGTTTTTTTCCACTTCATTTTAAAAACACACACACAAAACCCCTCCTCTTATCAATCAAATGCAATTGAGAGACTGTGAAAAGAAAACAATGACTGAATGACTTTATTTTGACCACACTTGCTTGTGCATTTCATCAATTTTGCACAGAATCACAATTATGCACTACTTCACAAAATCCTTCATTGACTTAATCTGCTTCAAGGTCTGCAACGTTTATAAAAGCACCAGGTTTACTTTTTAAGCAAAACAATTGCTTGGAAGGATTATACCTAATTCAGTTTAGTACTTGAAAGCCATGTAGGTATAAAAAACAGTGATGCAGAAACATGATTAAACCTCTTGTCTGTGCCTGTGGAGATTCAGATTGTGTTGCTAGCTTGCCAATTTCCTTCCTAAAACTGGTGGCCAAATGACATTTAACAGAAATACCAGTAATTTCTCATTTTCTGAGCAACTAACTTTATATATTGTGAACTTAGTTTCAGACACATCAAAAATTTCGAAAAACTTCCACATGGAGAGGTATTAGTTTTGTCTTCTTAAGTCAGATCTGATTTCATATTTTGCTCTCACCAGGCCTCCCTTCACAGTGAGTGCTCTCAGGGTTGGAAACAACTGACTTGAATAGCACCTTCAACTCTTCTAGTGCCAGGATAAATTAGTCAAAGGTGCTTGAAACTTTAATTCTTCAACCTCTCTAAATATTCTTGCAAGAAAATTGTTACACAGGACACCTGGTGGTGGTTTCCTCGTGTCCTTTAATGTCAGCGGAGGCAAAACCATCTTAGCATGTTGGGGAGAAGGACCCAACAGAACCTTCCACTTCTTTGAAATCTACAGCGGAAAAGCTGTTTCCTTTGCCTGCTGTGTTTATGTTTTCTTTTCAGGGAAACCCTTCCCTTTTGATTTTACCATTTGAGAGTAGGCTATAACTCCAATTACTGTCGTTCAGTCGTAAGAAGGAGGATTATAACATAAGTAAGGGCATTCGTCAGTTTCAAACTGTTGATTTGTGTAGGTATTAAAACATCACTCCAGGCGATTTCTTGGTTCTGTGTAATCCCCTCCAAGGCATCAGGGAAACCAAAACTTGCAGAGCAAATCTGAATGCCAACTTGTGCGATTTTACTGAAAATATTCAGGGGAACTCTTAAGTGGTTTATTTTTTTCTTTTACTTTCATTAGCTCTGGGCTTTGATGATTTACTTAAAGTGCTTGACTTGTAGTTAATAGGAAGTAGTTCACCTCAATCATGACAGCTGGATCTTTTTCAAATGGTACTTTGCAGAAAAATACTATACAAAATACTTTTTAACCAGTATTTATTCCTCCCTGGGACACTCAAAATTACATACCATTATCTGCCTGACTTTTTCTTTCTGCTTTTCATGATCAGTGAGTGGAAATTAAACTAAATGCTACTGGGATGATTTTGATTTATATGTGAGACAACTGTTTGAGGAAACCCCTGATGCAAAAGTAAAGGAACCCAGTGACTCAGTGGAGCAGAACTCTGGGAGGTCAAGTAATAATTCTGAACACAGAAATAACAAGAAGAACGTTATTTTCTTACTGAAATACCATGTCTTGCATACCTATAATCACTAGAAGTCCTATGTCAGTTTTTAAGCCTGGCTCTTTATTGGCTGTAAGTTTTGTATTCACTTTCACCTATACAGCTATCATTTTCTAAAGGCACAGTTTATCTTGACAATTTTAACTTCACATTTCATGTGTTGAGTGATTAATCCAAATACAGAGCAGCAGCGTATCAGGATACTGCTGTGCTTATCATGTGTTTTTTTTTTTTTCTTTAATGAGAACATTCACCTGCTGTGCAACCGCTTTGTAATTATTCTTAATTCATTCTATACTTGCATATCCTTTTGTTTCTAGACAGCTGCAATAATGTGAAAATGGTGGTTCTACCCATCAGTAAAAATACATTATATTTTTCCTGATCCTTATGCCCCCCTGCAATATATCTCTTTCCCAGGACATACTACTTTCTTTTGTTTCAAAGCCCTGCTCACAGTATCTCATAGTTGTAGGAAGGTATGCTAATGTGTGTTGGTATCTTTGAGCACTGAAACAGCTGCTGCATAACAGTGCAGAATTGTTCATCTTCTGTTCCACACTTGCATTCAGGAGTCCCAGCTTGGTCTTCACCCCACCTATCTTAGTGGTAGAGCCTGACAGTACTGGTCTTAGCAATGACGATAATAGGGAAATGAATAAACAAGTCACGGTGGCACTGCAGGTTTGGAGGACACCTTTAAGAGCCACCAGTGAATCCTGCACAGAAATCTTTATTCTGATGAAGGGAAGTGACTTTACACTCAGGGGAGTCGGGTGCCAGCTGTGCATTCCTTATGCATGTACAACAGTAAGCCTTCACTCCCTGTAGTCCGGCGGGCTGGTTTCTAGTAGCCAGATTTCTGCTTGGCACAGTGAGTTCCATCTGATGTTCGTTCCAGGGCTGTTTATATGTTAAGTGGTATATGAATACATCAGCATCTGGTGGGAACTGGCTGTGAGACTAAAAAGCATAACAAAGAGCACAAGAGTGCTATTTAGCAGCAGAGCTCTAAATTATTATCAAAATTATCTGGCATTGATCCTTAAAACATTACTTAGTGATCTTAAAAGCTGAAGAGAAGATAGTTGTCTGGATTTCTGGATAGTAGAATCAGGGAGAACAGAATAAGAAAAGTATGTCAAATAGTAGTAATTGGGAGTTTACAACTGTTTACAAGACCCAGAAAAGTGCAACGTGGTGACAGAGGAAATCCAATGTTGGCACATGCAAACCAGTGTTCTGTTCATGCATCTTACTGTACATTAATCTGACTGTCTGTTCAAGATACAGGCCTGCACATCATGTGGCCAGACGTGATTTTAGGATATGTCAAGAAGAAAATGTGGTAAAGCAGAAATAACAACCAAACTCAATTTAATTTTAAGGAGAAAATACACCTGGAGCAAATTATTCTATAGATCTTTCTCTGCTTTATTTCCTCTGGAATATGTGGTTTTGGTAGAAAAAGGTTGCTGAGTTTATATGGTAATTCATTGTTCCTAAGCAACAGGCATTGCAAGTGCAAAGTTAAATATCCTGGGTACATTGGTTCATGGTGCTGTATCTTTCTGGAAGTGGAAAGGAGTAGCAGAACAGCTTATTGCAAGGTGAACTGGAAAGTAGCAGCAAGGGTTGGCATCTGTTTCACTTCTGTTCCTTTGAAGTATTTCATTGAACTGTTTACACTATTACATAATGAAGCATAAAGTAGATGCATGTAACTATACACAGCTAGAAATATGCTATAGTTGTTACTAATACTTTTGTAGTTCTTCCTCATGCCTGTAGTTCCAAAGGGGCTCTAAAACAACAAGCTATGTGCAAATTTATCTAAATTTCACTGTGCAGACATTGTTAAGAACACAAGAGGTCATTGAATCCAAACTCAAAAATAAAAAAAAATATTTCAGGTAATTTTTTCCTAATTATTTCTTTGTTTGTATGGCAACATTTTGAATTATTTTCTGCCGCAGATTTTCACATACTAGAGTTAGATCCAGTGGAAGGCTACCAAGATAGTCAGGGGGCTGAAACACTTGGCATATTAACAGAGGCTGAGAGAACAGGATTTCTTTAACCTGAGAAAGTGAAGACTCAGGGAATATAGTGTTTATTTTATTTTTTTTTACCATGTGAGTGAGGAAGAACTGGTACAGTTTGCTCACAGAGACTGTTGAGTCTCCATCCTTGGAGGTGATTGACTCTCTACTGGACAAGAAACCTAATTTGATTAGTCCTGCTTTGAGCAGGAAGTTGAAATACAAGATCTCTGGGGGTCCCTTCTGGCCTAAATTATTTTATGATTCCATGGTTCTGTGATTCTAATAACATATTATGGAGCATGGTGACTTTGAAAGTTAGCTTCAAGGTCAAATTACTATTAAACTGTAACATAGCAAATGAAACTCAGCCCTGTAATTAAGTAGATGTAGTACTCTTAGTCTTCTAGCTGAGCACAAAATTGAGATATCTCATACTTAAATTTATTTTAACACAGAACTTGTTATGTCAAAAAGTTAGAAAAACTGTTACCAGGATGATTTGTAAGGCAGTGTTCAATTATGTCTGTATAGTCTGACATTAAAAGCTTATTTCAGGATTATGCTTGCAGTATATTGCCTGTCAGCCAACTTACTAAGAGTGATAGAAACAAACACTATCAATGTTTCATTCACATCTAGGCTTAGTCTCTACCAACGCAACTGAACATCTACAGACTCTCCTACTGAGCTGTAAACTGGCTTTTAATATAAATGTTTTTGTCTGCAATGCAAACATTCCTTTCTTCACAAAATATGCTCACTCCATCATCCAAACAGGGAATATATACCCATAAAAAATATGTTGGTATAAAATAAACAGTAGATTGTGGAGAATTCAAGGAGCACAGCTAAAGGAATTAGAAGCATACAGCAGTTTCTTCCTTTATGGAATTACTCAAAATCTTTCACTGGTCAGCTCTGCTCTCCAAAATTTGTCAAATCCTCTTGCCCCATGTATTCTTCCTCCTCTGCCAAACAAAATTTTGAACCACAACAATGAAGAAACACTACATATTTATTTGAATGATTTTAATATTTCCTTCCAGAAATTAGCCATTGTGGACTTTTCTGAAAGCTGAAGCTCTTTTTGAAGTGTGGTTTGTTTGGCATTGGTACATTATAGAAAACAGTTAAGATGTCTGGGATAGCGAAATGTTTTGCCATTATTTACTAGGACTTTAAACTAGAGAATGTAAAAAATACTGAGAAAATTTGTGTCCATCTTGAGTTTAGCTACAATTAAGAGTGACGGATCTAAATTACTTGCTCAATTTAAGTACTTACCAGCACTTTCAACTTTTAGATGACTTTCCATGAAAACCTGACTTTTTTCTTCTATCTGTCCTTAATTTACCCTTTCTTTCAGAAACACCCAGCTTTCATGCCAGTTTTTCCTGATTTCTTTTTCTCTTGACCTGGTAGGTTTTGCTCTTGAGATTCATAGCTTGAGAGTGTGAATAAAACTGCTACCTGGACGTCCACATCATGACAGGATCTGTAGGTTGGTATTCCTTGATCTAAAACTGCACTCTGTTGAATAGTGGAAACTTTAGAAGTCCCACAAAGATAAACAACGACAATAATAAAGCTTTTGGTTTTTGTTAGAAATAAACAGTTTTCAGACAAAAAAATTTAAAGTGTTACTCCAAATCTGTAATTTCAGTTTCATAAATGGAAACTATAAGCAATTATATATCTCTCTATTAATTAATTCATTTTTTCTTTATTTCCTAGGTGCAACAGGAAACAAAAGAGTTGCTATTTCTGTGGATGATTTAAACATGCATAAATTATTATTATCTGCCTTGACAGATTTTGGAAGTATCTATCACAGGGATAAAATTTTTTTGAAAGAAATAAAGATAAACACAGTTCCTAAATTATGCATGTGGTCAATCTGGTAAGGTTGTTTGGATTCCACTCTTCCATGTAGTTCTGTGGTTATTTTTTTTTACTCTTTCTAAATATAACATCAATTTTGTTTTTTCTTTGCATTTATTCTCCAAAATTCAGAGGTTTCCTTCTTTGTCTGAGCATATGTAAGGATGTCATCTCAGGTACTCTGTGACTTGCGCTTTTTATAATGGCATTAAATATCACTTCTGTTTGAGGAAGACCAGCTATCTCTGGTCCCTGAACTGCTCTCATTGGAACAGTGTGAAGTACGAATGTTAACCTCCTGATCTCTGCCAGCCCAGGGACATAAGCAGCAGCATTATTTAATGGTATACATTGAAATGTTTCTAAATTTAATGACAGTTTCTAAATTTAGCCTTCCCCTTCAAATGGTCATGTTAATATTTTTATCCAGCAATAATTTATTTTTCCTAGCTTCTTACTTGCTGCCTCTTTCTCTGCCTGTGCCACAAACCAATTTTATGAATTAAAGTTACAGTCCTTTTTTTTTTTGCCATCTGTTGTATACTGAAGATGGCAGGAATGATTGCTGAGGGGGCAAAGCCACTTAAGAATTTGCAATTGTTTGATTACAGAGAAGAAGAGGGCAGAGGGTGGTGTGTTTTAGAAATGCCACTTTCCTGCAATTGACTGAAGAAGTCTCCAATGGGCAGTCTATAATTTATCTCCTTGGGGTGAATCTCACCCATCCAGAATCTCCCTGAAGCATGGTAAATTCTCCCCTTCCCTGGATGTATACTATGCCTGTGAAGGCTGATAAAATAATGTTGTATCCATTTCAAGATAGATGGAGCTGTGCAGATTGTGAATAAAACACTGGTGGTAAGGCTGAAGCTAAATAATAGGAACCCTCCTTTTCAGAATTTTCCTCTAGAAAGAGAGCTTCAATTCGTTATGATGTGGAGGAAAGCTTGACATTCATTTTTAAGATAGGGTAATCTTGTTGTTTCCAAACTGAGAGCTGAAGTGGAGTAAAACAAGGGGTTTTGCCTCTCTTTTCTGTCTTGTTCTTCATGCAAATTAGTGGACAGTTGCCTTTTTGCTTGTGCAACCATTCGTTGTGGGCATTAATTCAGGAAGTTATGATTTTAGCATGTTGTACAAACATTGAGAGCGAACAGTAGATTGTTCTGAAAAATTTGGAGAGTCCTTATACAATTTTAACTTTGAATAAAAGCATGCAAGTACACTCAACCACACTGGCTTTTTATTAAGTTACCTGTGATACATGAGTCCTTCCAGCCTTCACTTGAATCATTCTTAGGATTCAGGATACTGAAAAGCCACAATAAGGTCTTTCCAGAGCCTTCCCTTCTCCTGGCTCCCAATCCCAACCCTCTCAGCTTTTCTTTATAGGAGAAGTCTTCCAGCCCTCTGACAATTTTTGTGGCCCTCCTCTGCACCTGCTCAAACAAGTTCCTGTCTTTCTTATGCTAGGGGTCCAAGAGATGGATGCAAAACTGCAGGTGGGGTCTCATGAGAGTGGAGTAGAGGAGGACAATCAGTTCCCTAGGACTGTTGGCCATGCTTCATTTTAGGCAGCCCATTATATGATTGGCTTTCTGGGCTGCAGGTGTACATTGCTGGCTCATGTACAGTTTTTCATTCACCAGTACCCCCAAGTCCTTGTCCGCAGGACAATCATCCATTCATTTCCCACTCGCTATTGATAGTGGGGAGTTCCCTGACACAGGTACAGGACCTTGCACTTGGCCTTGTTCAGCTTCATGATGTTCACATGGGCCTACTCCTCAAGCCTGTCAAGGTCCCTCTGGATAACACCCCTTCCGTCAAGCCTATCAACTGCACCACTTATCTTGGTGTCATCCCCAAACTTGCTGAGGGTGCACTTAATCTCACTGTCCATGTCACTGATGAAGAAATGAAATAGTGTTCGTCCTGTTATGGACCCTTAGGGGACACCACTTGATAATGTTTTCCACGTGGACATTGAACCACTGACTGTAACTCTTTCGATGTGACAATCGAGCCAATTCCATCTAACCGTCCATACATCAAACCCATATCTTGCCAATTCAACAGCAAGAATGTTGTGTGGAACCATGTCAAAGAACATTCTACAGAATTCTACAGAAGTCCAGGTAGATGTAATTTGTAGCTCTTCCCTTGTCCACTGATGCAGTCACTCCAACAAAGAAGGCCGCTACATTTGTAAGGTATAATTTGCTCCTTGGGGAAGCCACACGGGCCATATGTTTTGACATGATCCTGTAACTCCATGTTTTATTACAATGGTTTTTTTATGCTGTGCCTTCTAACACCTTCAGAGCATGACTTGAACCAATTTTTTCAGGTCAGTAACAACTTACATTTTATAATGGAGGCGACAAAGTAATCTTGAAAGTACTATGTCGTATTACATATTTTTTTTTCAACCCTTCTTTCCACTTTTGATTTTTTCTTCCTGATTTTTTTCATCTTTCAGCCAAGGAGATTCTGTTCTAGGAAACAATGTGAAAGAGTTTTGGACATAAGGAGGAAGGCTAAAGAATTGACCTGTATCTCTCCATTGGGTCAGTGCAGACCTCGTCGTGTATTTGCCTTGTCCTGTGGCTGCTCTTACATCTACCTGCTTTGCCTAGATTATTGGGAGACAGAAAACTTTTAATCCCCGAAAAGACGGAGTGAAAAGTACTCAAAAGCCCTTTCCTATGGCTCTTTCCCTCTTAACACTGACATTAATTTGTTGCCTGCAAGCTAGTCTCTTTCATATGTAGATATCTGGCTATGAATTAGAAGACTTAATGCAGGCATCTTCCAGTTAAGTTCCTGAATTCAACTAATATAATTCTTAAATTAGCACTTACATCTATTTACTACAGTCTTGTGTTTAATCTGTGTGTTTTCTGTTATGTTAAACTTTTCAGCTGAAATTCCTTTAAATGATGACAGAATGGGACTGCAGGTATTTGATAATCAAAGTAAAAGTAAATTTCCTGCATATTGCTTTCTAAGTGTGTTTTATTCTTCTTCTTCTGCGTTGCACATAGGATATCCTGAAGATTTTCTTGGCAGAATTTGCTCAAGCAGCAAAGCACCAAACTGTGGATGCTGCTGGACAGATAAGTTTTATCGCTTTAAGTAACATGGATAGTTCATGGCAATGGTCATGGCAGACTGTGCAGCATCAGAGATGAAGATAAGAAGTTGGTTGAGAAGGTCTTCTCCAAGACCCTGCAGCTTCAAGATCCTGAACCTAAACGCATACTAAATGTATGGTAGAGCCTGTACTTACTTGTTTGGAAAACAGACACTCTCACTGTGGCAAGGGGTGAAAGTTTATGAGTTCTGGCATCAGGAGGATGGCTTCTGCCTCATCTGCAGATTTGCTAATATGGCATAACTTTTGCAGCTGTAAAGGGATGACAGCTCTATCAAATTGGGCTGAGTTTGGGGCTCTGCAACAGCACCAGAACAAAGTAGCAAGCAATGATGGTGAGAGACTTCCTGCTGTGGCCCTTTCGTAAGACTTAAAAGATCCATGAACAGGAAAGAATCTGATTTAGTTTTTGTAGGAAAGTGAAAATTGTTGGAGCCCTGAACTGGAGAAAAGGAAAGAAATGATTAAAAGTGAAAGAGCAACCAAAAGAAATTCAAATCTTCCCTAGTGATGTTGTGCATCTATAGGAACCAGAAGGAGCTTGAAGATCAAAGAACTTAAACCATTGCGTACACCAATGCTGACACAAAATACAAAATATCAAGGCCATTGAAGATAAAATTTTTTGAAAGTTTTCTGTTTCTCAGGGAAACACCCTGGACAATGAAGAAAACATCAACCCACTGCAGGAATTAATGCAGGAGACCTGCTTGCAGCTCCTGGTCAGAAATAAGAACATATGATTGATGTGATGATTTTTGGTTTCATGTTTCTCATGGGTAGAATTATTTCTACAGAGGAAGTATCATCCCGCTTTTGAAAATGTTACCTGTTAACAGCACTAATTGGAATAAAACTCTTCATGAAATTTGACATGAATTGCACACAGTGCTTCCTTACAGGGTATTTTATTAATATTTTCAAATCTTCACTTTAAGATTTTAAACATTATGCTGATAAAGTTGTTATTAAAAGCTAGTATTTGTCAGTGGCTACAATAGCTTATGATATACAGCAACACAGCTCCTTCTCAGAACAGAGAAAAGCTGTCAAATTTCTTAAGCCTGTTCAAAAAAAGAAAACTTGCCATGTAGCCAGTTTGAGTATACCTGAATTGCAGTTTCATGTTATTTTTTTATTTGTATTAATGGCAATGTGGCTTTATTAGGCTCAGTAAGTTCTGTTCTTGCCATGTTTGTTCATTGTTAGCTTTATCTTATTGGTCAAATGGGTCTTTTGGCAAAATAAGAGCAAACATGACATTTTTGTGTAATTATGATATACAGCTTCCTGTTTGCTATAGAACTCTTATGCTGCCCTCCCAATAGACTTGGGTCTGCACTATTTCAACCAAGAAAGATAGACAGCTTGTGCGTCGCCTTCACATGACTAAG
This sequence comes from Limnodromus scolopaceus, assembly GCA_028565335.1. Classification (NCBI taxonomy): domain Eukaryota; kingdom Metazoa; phylum Chordata; class Aves; order Charadriiformes; family Scolopacidae; genus Limnodromus; species Limnodromus scolopaceus. The sequence goes on along the minus strand of JAOXNO010000020.1, from coordinate 52,112,694 downwards.
GGAACCCTAAGGAGTTAAGTACCTTCCCCTTTCTCAGAAACTCACTCATATATGCAGACAGCTTTGCATGGATTTCTCCACAGAAGGCATTCCTCAACTGGTATAATTTGGCATAATTTAATCGCCATTTTGAGAATTTATGCTGCCCCTCTGCAGTTAAAAAGAACTTTGAGATCTTCACACCACTCAGAAAACAGAATTGCAAAGTTCCTTTGCTTGAGTAGCAGTCATCAACTAATTACTTTTAAAAAATTCTGAACAGATTATATACTTTCTTGTCACAATTTTGGATCAGAAAGTCAGACTTATTTTTCATGATCTGCTGGGATACTATCTGTAGAATAAATACTAACTGCTCCCTTTTCTTGGGATTAACTTGTACAGCTTTGAAGCCACAAAATGCTACAAAGTCCTCTTGTTTTTCAGTTTATATTGTTATTCTGTAAAAAAACTTGCACAGTATCCAAGACTGAAATATGCATTGGTGTTGAGCTTCTGCCTGTGGTGAAGAGAAGAGCAAGACAGCATTTGACGTGGAGTCAGATCTCCTTCAACGTGAGATAACATTTACATACTAACAGAGAGTTACCTCCAGAGGAGCTGTCCCTGAAACCACTGGAGCCTTGAGAGGAGAGTTTTCTCAGTTGTTCTCAGTATTCACTTCCTAGTTACAGAAACACCTCAAAAATGCTGTGAAAAATGTACTTCTTCTTGGTTACATCAGGTTGCAAGAGGCAGAAGCAATGTAACAGAAAATAAGTGCTGCTCATGAGAAATGTGCTGTCACCACTCAAGGGTCTGTCATGTACTCGGTAATTGCAAGTCTGCCAGAGCCAATCCCACTTATCAGTTTTCTTTGAAGTATTTTAAGCAAGTTAGTTTAAAAGATCTTTTAACAAAATAGCATTTTACATTACCCATACTTAAAATGCCCTAAAATAGTATCCTATTAAATTGCAATAAAAATTCCACACTTACAAAGCAGAATATTTTAGAAAAAAGGTAAAAATCTTTCTCAAAAGCTGGGATTAGTATGGATCTTTTTAATATACGTTGAAATTTAGATCAAACTTCTCGTGAGAGCATTCATTCTACTCATAAATATATCATTATAAATTAATAAAAATCATTAAAATTGTAAAAGTGTTCATGCTTTACTCCAAGTGCAAATTCTTCATTGAGCCTTACTTTAGGTGACAGATAAAAATGCCCTCATTTCCAAAGCACACATATATAGATGTAACTTACTTTTTAAGGTCAAGATACTTAAATTCTAGAGAATGATCTTGGACCTTGAGTGCACATCTGTTCCAAAGTAAGGCTGGAGATGCCTAGATATCTCACTATAGCCATTTGCTGATATTAGCAATCTTTTCCAACAGAAATTCTGCAAGTTCCCCACACTATCTATAGCCATGCCTGATTGATATTCATCCCCCTTTAAAATCAGGTAATTTTTACTGTGATGTGGATGAATTTAAGCCAATATAAATCAACATTTGTCAAAATTAACTTCCCAAGGTCATACAAGAAGTCTGTACAAGAGACCAGGTTCTTCTGCTCCTGTTTTCCCCAATACTTCTCTTTTTTTCTCTCTGGTGGGGTAGTGATTTATTGCCATCAAAATAAAAATAAGCGTATGTAAACTTGGAGCTGTCTCCATATTAAAACATGTTAATTATATTGTCATCTTGCCTCCCTAGTGATCATATTACATGAATTTGGCATCTAACATACTGCTCTTCTAGACAAAAAGTGAGTCACTAGTGTGAAGTTGTGAGGATCTGTGAGATGTTTAGTTTAAACCATAACCTGACATATGAAATCAAGTAAGAATAATGGTTCCAGACAGTATAGTTAATGATGCCAGAATTCTACTATAATTAATATTAATTTAATGGGCTCATCTAAAACTAATCTGTTCTTCTTTCAGCTATTTAGTAAAACTATTAAGACTTGAAAAGAATGTTAATGTGGAACAGCATTTGGTAGTACTTCTCAGTCACACTCTCTATGCAACATACACCGATGTTTATGGAGGTCTTTCTGAGTAAAATAAACTCCTGTCTAGCTTAACACTGTGCCTTGAAACACTGCCACAGAGAGAAGCTGGAAATGTGTAGCAGAGTTCTGCCTCCAGGGGTCTACTGGCTTGGGTTAAGGTACTGAGCAATAGGCTCAGATCAAAGACAATTGCCAGAGAATTGATATTTGAGGTTCACAGTGGTATTTTTAAATAGGGGAGAAAGATAGTTTTCTAGAATTTAGAGTTAAAATATTGGTATGT
>JAOXNO010000020.1:52062539-52094632 GCA_028565335.1 Limnodromus scolopaceus | reverse complement strand
TGCTCTAGGCAATCCTGCTTTGGCAGGGGAGTTGGACTAGATGATCTCTAGAGGTCCCTTCCAACTCTGTCTAATCCATGAATCTGTATCATCATATATGGGTTTGTCTGAAGGAAATACAGCTGTGGCCAGAAGTCAACAGCCTGATCCTGCTATGACACTCTCTACTAAGGTCCTGCTCTAGCCATAATGCAGCTGTACTGCTAGCTTCCAGCACAGTCATCTGCATGGCCTGGTCCAGAGGGAACAGCCTCCAATTACAGCTCTCTGGATAAAGAGCATCACACCTGAGCAAAACTGCATGTCCAAGTTTAAAGCATAAAAAAAGCCTGAAACCTAACAAACTTGATTTAGGCACAGCAAAGAATTGTAGTGCTCTTGCCTTTTGCCACAAACTTCTTTCTTCTCTCTGTGATTGCTCTCTCCATACCTCTTGCCTATGCAACCTTCTTGGCCATCAGCAGAAGCAGATCGATGGAGCTGTACACCATGCCCGATGTTATCCTCTGCCAAACTGCTCCTTAGCTGCGTCTTCTTCAGTGCTCTTTTCCATGCTAGCACAGCAGACGTTATCAAGTGTCAAGTAGCCAACAGCTCTACTGCTCAACTGAGTAGCCAACAAATGCCCTGACTAAACACCTCAGATTCAAATGCCTCTCTTGGAAATAGTTGGCTTTGGTAAGTTCGTCAAGGACTTAATAGAAAGACACTCCTTACAGTGGAGTAAGGGAAGAAGTGAGCACCTACAGTGAGGTTAAATATTAGCACGCACATCAACCTGCCTCTTCTTGTCCAAAGACCAAGCAGAGTGACCTTGAGAGACGGGCAGTGAGGAGAGGCTGCTCAACTGTAAATAGTCTATAAAGTGGGTGTTCAGGCAATGAGGTCAGTTAAATCTTGTAGGTCTGGAGCTGCTCCCACACAAGCCCAATGTCTTCTCCTGCAACTTATTCAAGCAGCTAATTCCATTTAAGCAGGAGGTGACAACATTCCTGTAACAATATCCAATTAATAAGGGTCAGAGCTTTGCAAGAAACTAACGACTGGCTCTGTCAGGATGAGGAGAGTGGAGGGAGTAAGTGAATGGTGAGGGTATCTGCTGGGACTGGAATTGCAGAGAACAAATTTCAGGTAAGCAATTTCCTTCTTTCTGCAGATGGCTATCTTAGCTTCCTGGGTCTAACTAAGCAAAAATCTGTCAGGGTGTCTCTGTAAGAAACAGCAGACATAGGTAGACATGCCATGAATCCCAATTACCGAGCCTTGCTCCTGCATTGCAGAGGACTATTGACCACTTTCATGGGATCAGCCTCTTCTCTATGCACTTGGCATTTGCCCTTTTTCTCTTGAAATCTCTCGGTCCTGTCAGCTTGCCTGATCTACAGCTTTCACAGTTTATCATTTGTGCTTCTGAGTAATGTTTTTCACAGTCTTTGCTTCCTGATGGCATTTTTTTAATGACTGAACAAGGACACTCAAGAGTGAGAATTTATTGCATGCTGTGTTTCCAGCCAAGACAGCAAGAGCTAACTTAGCAATTAAAAAAAAAGAGGTCCACATGCACTAAGAATTCATCAGACGGCAGCAGACAAAATTGTTTTTCCACACAGGCAAGTGGCTGTGCCTTCAGCAGAAGGCATATTTCAAAGCTGGGGAAGTCCAGGGTCTTCTCAGTACAGTCAGATTGAACTCAACAGCTTTGCCTTTCTGCTACTTCTGGAGGTGCAGAAGCAGGGATGTGAGAACCATAGCTAGGGGGTTCCTGATCTTCCTGCAATTCAGGGACCCAGCTAGTAATTGGAACAGCTGCAAGACAGGAGTAAATTGCCTTCACCTCCTGTCTTTGTTTTGGGAGATTACAGCTCTGTCATGAAATGCAGTGAGAACTCCTGTAAGGCAACAAAGCAGAGAAAATGCCCAGCAGAGACCAGTGTTTGTTTAGTGTTTTGAAATGTCACGTGTTATCGGTACTGGTGTATGCTGGATAAGAAATCAAAGGTGTTTCCTGCATGGTTCGTACTTGCAAAGCAGGTGCTGAGCAAGATTACTCTGCCATGAGTCAACCACCCCATTGTAGGCTTAAATACAAAATCCAGTAACAGACACTGTTTATAATGGAAAACTAAATTTAGTACGTTTGTTCTTTTCCTCCAACAGCAATCATGAGTGTCAAACTGACTTTTCTGTATCTGACTCTTCAGACTAATGAACACTTTCTGCCCCTCACGTATAACTACTTTGCCATAGTTTCTAGACTACTTTATTCTTTCAGCAGGCTTCTGAATATTTACCAGAAAAACTGCTTACCCATTTGGGCATCTTTCCTGCTTGCGGGTCATGATGGTGAAACTGCAGAACCAGAACTGTTACCACCACAGACAGACCAACGATGACCATGATGCTAGCAAAGTATTGAGCTGCAGGTAGAAACAGGACTTAGTTAGGAAGGGAAAAAGACAAAGAAAATGCGAATAACATTCCTTGGCGATGCCTCAACATCTACATTGAAGAAGTGCTGCTTTACACCCAAACATCCTCTTCTCTGTTCTTCCACACTAGAAGCATTTCGGGTCTTTGAGGTTTTCAGGGTATCTGCTCAGCTACCTCTCTCCAGTGAAACGCGTAAACTGCTTGGTTTTTATTCCCAGAGAGGAATGTAGGGCTCCCTACTAAGGACCTGCTCCCTGCCTGTTGTCAGGACAGTAAGAAGCTTAGCTGACCAGACCCACTAAACACCAGCATTCCCAGTCCTAGGCTGCCCCACAGTACCAGTGGAGGTGCTGGAAGGAAATGGTGTCACTCACCTCATGGTGTCACTGTACACCCCTCCCCCTGAAAGCATCACCAGACCCCCTCCCTCGCCCCACCTCTGCTTGCAAGGGGTTAGACAAATTTTTCAGAACTTTCCTCAGCCCTCAAGACCACTTCTTTTGTTTCCTATGAAAGTATGCTACAGCTTTGCTAAGTGATAATTTTAGGCCTGCCATTCAGGAAAGAAAAAAAGATCTTGAAAGTCAGAACTGAGACTTGAAACCATATCTCCTAAGTGGCAGTACAGCTTCCTTATGCCAGGAGTGAGTTTGATGCACTGAATTGTAAAGTGGAATTACCCACAGGGCTAATATATTTGAAGGCTGCTGTGGCAAAATACCAGGAAGAATTACCGTTGGCTGGTGTGATGTGGGAGAGCACGTGCCCCAGACTACAGCAGTTCTCCAGCTCTCACTCCTGCAGCTTGTTAGAAAAATGAAAAATTTGATACAAGATCCAAGGCAAGTTCTGTTCCGGCTCTGTTTCTTAATACCGATTCCCACTGCCTCAGCAGCAAAAAGCTTCTTCATAATAATGAAGTTCTCGGGCCTTCCTGAAATCAATGCTGCAAGTGCTTCAAGAGCTAGGCATAACTTCCTGTACTAAAATGAACTACGCAGCTGGATTAGAAGAATAGACCCAAGAGTAAGGTGAATTCATAGGACTCTGTGGCACTTTCTCATGAGAGAACAGAGCCAACAACCAGGCAGAAGCAGAGCAAACCAGGAACTTGGTTTTTAGGGAATCTGGATGATCTGAAGGGCAACAAAGGGAAGGTGGATGAGCTGAATTGCAACAAAGTTGTTGACAGGTCTGGAGAACAAGTCTTATGAGGAGAGGCTGAGGGAGCTGTGGTTGTTCAGCCTAGAGAAAAGGAGGCTGAGGAGAGACCTTATTGCTCTGTACAGCTATATGAAAGGAGGTTGTAGAAAGGCGGGAGTCAGTCTCTTCTCCTACATCACATGCAATAGGACAAGAGGAAATGGCCTCAAGTTGCGCCAGGGGAGGTTCAGACTGGATATTAGAAAAAATTTTTACACTGAAAGAGTTATTAAGCATTGGAATGGGCTGCCCAGGGAAGTGGTTGAGGCACCATCCCCAGAGGTATTCAAAAAATGGGTTGACGTAGTGCTTAGTGACATGGTTTAGTGATGGTGGTTTTTATCAGAGTTACGTTGATGGTTGGACTAGATGATCTTAAAGGTCCCTTCCAACCTAGACAATTCTATGATTCTATCTGATTCCAGTATGCTCCATGTAATAGAAATACAGCAGTGTTGATATAATTGGTTTAAGTGCTACCATAAGTCTCTAAATAACCCATAATTTCTACACATTATGATGACACCGGGCTTCAAAGTCCTGAAGTGGTCCATTTAAAATGTCTTTGTCTAGGATTTTCAGAAATCCTTGGAAAATTAGTCCCCCAACTGAATCTGGAAACAAATTGGTATTATCTGACTCAACATCCCACGCAATGATTAGCAGAGGAATTAATACCGTCAATTTTTTGTGCTTTAAGGGCAGTAACAGTGCCCAGGAAACTGCTACGGCTACCTCCAAGTAAACTGGGAAAACAGTTCTCTCAGGAACAGATTGGGAACTATAGGGGACCTATGGATGCATAAAGAAAGATGTTTTATGTTTTAGCCTGGTGATAGGCAAGGAAGATGGCTGGGTGTCCATCACCTGCATTTTGGGGGCAGGGCTTCAAAGTACAGTGTAGTTTTTAGTTGGTAAATAAGAACCGAGGGAATGGAGCATGGTATGTCAGCCCTATTATCAGAGTTAGGAAAGCAGGTGCCACAAGGTATCTGTGAAATGAGAACTGGCAGGTAGACTTATGCAGCCAAAAAAACCACAAAAGCCCCAGGGCCCTGCAGCAGCCTAGACCTACTCTAGACCTGGAGTTTTGTAAGCCCACAGGAACCAGCAGTGAGAGGGGAGCAAGGAAGTAGCAACCACTCGCAACCCTGTCACTTTAACCTTTCACAGCTCTAGTTGGAGACATGATGAAGGCGATTGCCTCCTTTCTTACGGCAAGTGAAGGTCGATCTAATAGCCATTGTTCACAAAGGAATTGCTAGATCTTCTGCCCATGGAACTCTTTGATTGAAAACTTGACTCTGTGCTTATAATTCAGACCCTGAATTGAGTTGTAGTCACATCTAGGGATGGCCAAGAACTGTCTGAGCCTGGGTCCAGTGACGATTCACCTGTAAGGCAAGGAAAAGCCCAAGAACAGAATGGGTATGTGCATGAGGCAAAATGGTGCTGACTCAGCATTTTCTGAGCTTTCCTTCAAGGGTTTAATCCTACATACTCTCTTTCACAGAAGCAGAACTCCTGAAGGAGTCAGGAGAATTGGTGCGGAAGACTCCTGTGCTGTGCCTCATGCACCTCCCTAAAAGCATGGCTTCCTCCAGTCTGCTGACTTGGCACCTTTGTTCCTCGCAGTCTTTATCCCTCCCACCAGCGAGACCAAGCACTTTACTTGGTGCAAGCTATGAGGGCTGCTGTCACTTTTCACCTCTAGCGTCCCTCTGACATAACAATGATTTCAACTTCTCCAGAAGTCCCCTGAGCAGAGGGGCCTAGCTGCTAAAAGGATCAAGCTACAATACAAATAGATAACACTTTCCTTGGAGTCACGGGACTGCAGTCTTCACCCACCGTACCCTAGCCCCACATCATAACCCTGAATTAGCAAACTCCATTCCCGGGCCTCCACTGATGTTGCTGAGCACAGAAACAGGATGCTGTGCTGTGAGACTTGGCAGAGCAGACAAGCAGTGAAGTAAGAACAGAGCTTTGGTCTCCCATGCAACAGGCAGAGCCCAGTCGACAGATTTTTTTGTCAGTATTTTAGGGTCCAGCCTAAAGCCTAACAGCACTTATGCAGTTAGGGTTTTGAAGATGCCAGTCCCATAAAGGCCTAGCCCACATGTGTCAGTTGGCAGGGGCAAATGCAAATCTGATTTTACAAAGAAGCTCAGCCCTTTTCATTTAAACTGCAAAAGGGAATTGTTAAGCAACTCTCACTCTGTATACTACTTAAGATCTCCTGGTTATTTGATCATCCCTGTTACGCATGTGTCAGCATGGAGGCTTTACCAAGTTACTTCACCATGGCCAGAGCCAGGAATAGCAATCCCAGACTGGAGTGACTTTGAAAGAGCAGGGGACTCATTGCTGTATGTCTGCTGCGCTGAGGCACAGCTGGGAAGCAACTGACCCCTTCTGGAGGGGAACTGGCTCGTTCACAGTCTCTGCCCTGAACAGTTGCCACAGGACAGGAAAAGGGACCAGAACAACTGTGTTTGGAGCCCCTCAATATCCCTGACTTACACAGCAACATTCCCCAGGGATACTGATGCCTGCAGTGTTCACAGCTCTTCATTGGTTTTCAAACCTGTACGTTCCTTTCTTCAGCAGCTGTGTGTGAATTGAAAAGCTGTTTGGATGCTCAGTTGATCTGTTTCAAGTAGTCTGAAGTATTTGCACTTCTGCAATCGATTCTCCACCTTTTCTTTATTAAAGGAGGCATGACGTAACACATTACCTGTACAGCTATTCTAACATCTCAGAGTTGTCAGCCTCTGTTTCAGCACTGTCAGAAGATTATCAGATGCTATTGTCATGTCAAATATGGATCTAATACAACCACAGATAGCCAGAACATCTTTTTAAAAACAATCAGTGGTAACAACTATTTGTTCTTGCAGGTATCATCTGATATCGCATATACAAAAAGGATGGCAACAACTTGCAATTCATAACTCGAAGGGCTTCCAGCAGTATTTTTGGAAATTCTGTGCCTTTTTCTGTTGTTAGAGAACTACCTTAGGGTTATTTTCAGGTTTTGGAAGATCTGCTGCTTCAGAAATCCAGAAATGGACCAACTTTAAAGACTTAGTAGAAGCAGGGTAAATAAAAGTAGAACCTTAAAGGAAGAAAAATTATTCCAGATGGATACTTTGCATTGTCTATTTTTATCACTGAGCACTGACTGAGAAAGCAGTATATTATCCAAATTTGTTAACATAGTTAATCATAGATAAGGCAGAGCTTCTCCATTGTAACATGTTACAGGCTTGCTGTTCCCATGAAATAGTCAGGAAGGAGGAGAGTGTTGCATTTAGGTATTCACACTGATCAAGTTGGATAGCTCCCACTGGTGTTCCTGGTTGTATTCCTTAATTGCAGGAAACTTTTGCATGTGAAATGATGCATGTGAATTTCAGTAATTCAGTGCCAAGTGCTTCCTGCTTCTAGTAAACTCTCATCAAATGGGAGAACTGTACTAGAGAATGCACAGAATGAGATACTGCTCCTCCTTCTGGAAACGGTCCAGGTTAATTAACAGAAGCCTGTGGAGGATGCAGAAATCTCAGACACCAACAGAGGTGTCTGAGACCATGAGAGAGTACTCCACAAAACCAAAATGAGACAAAGTGAAATGGCAGCTGAGAACATACAGGCAGATGACATAAATGTAACAGGAGACTAATCTTATTTTCTCTCACTAGTCTAAACCACTAATGCCTTATGCTCATAACTTAAAACAGTCTGTAACTTCTTGAGGTGACAAAGCACCACATTACTACGACTCCTTGTCATAGTAATTTACAGCCTCGTTTGCTGTATGACAAACTGCAAGAAATCACCACAAACATCTGCTGCAAACGTAGCTATCCACAGAACAAAATGTTCACTTTTTCTGAAATAATAGCATGATAAAGAATGGCAAGGAGCAGACACAACAGAAAAGATGTAATAGTAGAGCCTTAAGCAGCAACAGAGTGTAGCTGTTTTTAAAGAAGCAAGCAGAGGAGTTCAGTAAAAGAAGGCAGAGAGAAATGTACTTTTTTTATATGGAGGTGAAGGTAACTTAATTTTTGTTGTGCACTATTTGGTATGTCCATCCAAGGTGTGAAGTATCACATGGATGTTAATCTTAGGAAGTGAAAGGTCCTCATATTCATGGGCCCTGTGTTCTGTTTCAAACGCTTTCTACATGGGCAAGATTTCCAGTGGTCCTACTTTCTGCCATGATATGCCTTTTAGAGCAAAAATACAGACACTTGATCCATACCCAATGGCGTTATTTTGGAGAGAGCTAGAAGGAAATAACGATTTTCAGCACTTTGGAGTTATTTGGACATGAAAAAAAAAAAAAAGGCAAAACCAAAAAACCCAGAAATAATTAACCGCTTCTCCTGGGTGAGGAGATGGCTTGAATTTCTGGGTGTAAAAAGAGTTTACGGAAGAAACAAACTGTCTGACTGGCTTGAGAGTTCTGAACATTTCAATTCAAGACTTGGCTTCTGGGCAGAAGCATGCCTACTTTGGCAAAGTACTTTGAAAGTGCTACTTCCTCAGAGCACTGAACCAGCTCAGAGCTTATTGCAGCTTTGGTCTTCAGCTGAAGGCGTCCTGCTGCTGGTGCTCCTAGCTCTTTTTCTATGTGACTGTATTTTCTGTGCCACCTGGGGCCTGAACTCAATGACTGCAGAGGCTTTGGACAAATAAAACAGTTACGGAAGTGTTTTCAAAGTAAGCATTTTAGGGTCTGTCTCTGTACGCCCTTGCCCTGTTCTCACAGTGGTGTGACTGCAGCACAGAAAACTAGAGGTGAATACAAGGTGGGTGGAGGAGGCATCTAACAGCCTGCAGTCTCACTGCAGCATGGAACGAGAGGTGAACCTGCTGATTACTATGGCTGGAAGATTAATGGCGATTTCTTAAAAACAAAGCATCTGTTGCTGGAAGCAGCCTGAATCACAGAAGGAGGGGAAAAAGTGGGGAAAGCTACAAACTTTTTAGTGCCATGTGGCCCTGAATGTTTTGTCCCTCTGGAGGTGATAATGCATGCAGGGAGAAAGAAGAGTCAGGAAGATGGTTATGTTCATAACTGTGTTGCCCTTAGTTTTCCAGAGAAAAGGCTTTTTGGCAATTTCTGACTTTAACATGGGCTGTGGATTGATCTGTCTTTCTGAAAAACTGGCTGGTTTTGATAGTAACTAAACATTACATTAGGAGCTGAATTTTTTTATGAGTCCAAACTAGCAGCTTATACTGAGACATTGATTTTTGAAGACAGTCCTACAGCAGTGCAAGATGAATGAGATTCTGGTCACTGCAAGATCAACTCTGTAATTTTAAGGAGGTTCTAGTCAAAGGTTAGTCAGGAAGATGAAGAATTACAGTTAGGAATCTCTCTTGACTTAGGGGAACTTATTCCTTTATTGCCTTCTTAATGCATGAGTTTCTAGCCTTAATTAAAAGGTTGCTTTCAATTGAAAACACAGTTTAATGAAAGAGGTCAAGGATACAGAGACTGTAAAAAGGAGGCATAGTGCTCATTAATGAAAAAAATGCATATGTCAGTAAGGAACTCATTAGAGGTGAGATATTTCTGAAGCTTTTTCTATCCATCATGTAAGATCTTTTCGTACATGTAAAACACAGAAATTTACTTCTAACACTGTTGAAATGCAAAACTCTTCCAAGAAAAAGAGTGTCTTTGAACAGCTCTTGGAAAGCATCAGACATTGCACACAGTGCAGAGAAAATCAACTTACCTATAAGTGGGACGGAGTCGGAAGTTGCAGGCATGATCTCAGCCACAAGCAGCATGAATACAGTCAGAGAAAGCAGAACAGTGATACCTGCAGGGAGTGAACAGGAGGGGAAAGATGAGGAACATTAACTCTGCAGCTGCTCCTCTGGTGTCTTTGCTGCTAAATATAACCTTGTCCTGATCTGTGGCTAAAATAAACCCATGACTTCACATCTGTCAGTGCAGATAAGAATATCCAAAAGTGAAAGCATTTCTGGATGCGTCTTTATTTGCTGTCTTTTCTCTTTTCTCTCTTAGACCCAAATCCTTGCTCCTTCTCAAGTAATGGAGAAATCTTCCCTGCTGAATGCAATGAAGCTTGCAGAACTGGTATACTACATAGTGCACAAAAAAGGCCCAGATGGTTATTAAGGGCTAGGACAGACTTGCATAGACATGAGTTTAGGTTTTTTGGCTATTATACATTATGTAACACCCTCCAAAGAACTGCGGCCTGTTTTAAAAGAAGGTTTTTGGGTTTTCTCTCTCTGGAAAGACTGTTACTAAACGTAACTGCCTTGGTATTCAGAAATCCCAATGTCAATGCATGAGTATTATTTTTTTGTTTGTTTGTTTCAATATTGTACCTCAGTTCTAATAACTCTAATAACTAATAGCTTGTCTCTAGCCTTTCTTTCGTTGACAGCAATTGTATCCCCCATAGCCTCTGTTTTACTTCTTGTAAGACAGGCTGCTCAGATCCCTGATTGCTCCACTAAAACTGAGGACACTTCATATGGCTTAAAGGCCTCTGTCCTGGTTGGAATTGGGCACAATTAAATCTTAAGTTCTCAACTGTGCCTATCTTGTATATTTCCAGCTTTCCTCTGTCTTCTCTTGGAAGCATCCCTCCTGGCTTTATCGACACACAAAACAGTAAATCTCATTTAGCCCTTCCTTGGCTGCCACTGCTTTGCATTCAGGATGTACTCATAGGTTGCTGCTTTGGGAGCTGAACATGGAAGATGAAAATCCAGTGCCCAGCTGCTGCTGCTCATAACTCTTCACTCTATTTGTCTTAGTATGTACTATACAAAAAACAGAGTTAATCCAGCTGTGAAAAGCACTGGCAAATACTAAAGAATAGAAAAATAGGGATGACAGTGCTGCCTGTGCCACCAAGTTCTGCCTCATCCCAGGGTAAAATCCAAATGATTCTGAAGTGTTTAGCGGATGACGTGTGAATGGTATGCAGAAAGCTGTAACTCTGGGTTCTGCAACCAAACAAATGCATATATTACTCCTCCAGGGAAATCTTTATTCACCAGGAGGTATTTAATTTCCATTTTATAGGAAGTGCTTATGAAAGGAATTAATTCTTTAGCACATACCTAAAGAAATCTTCTCCCCTGAATCAGCTGGCAAAAGGAAAACAAGCAATGCCAAGCCAGATATGAGAACGCAGGGAATGAGTAGGTTCAAGCCATAGTAGAGGGTGCGTCGACGCATGGTGATCGTGTACGTCACATCTGGATATGGTTCTTTGCAGCATTCATAGTACCTCTCATTTCTCTTTCCTGGGACACCTATAGACAGAGAAATCAGAGCAGTGGGAAGAGGTGCAGAACTCCTGGGAGTCATCTTGCAATGGGCCAGGACCTGACTGTATATAAGCCAATGTGTGATACCTCTGCCCCACATTGTGTGTTGAAGAGTGCTTTGAAGTGTCTTGTGGCAATCGATAAGAGAGAAAAGACACTCCCTAGTCAGTTACCAGGCAAAATTAATTTTGTACCACTTGTGGCCAGTGATGTACACATGGATGAATAGATTGAAGGGGACAAAGGATATTATGTCTCAGTTCAATGTTGTTTGAAAGCTGAAATACATCACTACAGGGTTAAATGAGCCAACGTAACTCAGTGTACCAGTGTCTTCAGCAATATCTGAGGCAATAGCGCAAGATATCTGCTGTTTCTACTCCATCTTGTGTGTTTTCTAGGGTTTATTTTCATGCCTTCTTAGTCATTAGAACCTGACTTAGCCAAGAAAACTAACTTGAGCAAGATCAAAACAGTTCTGAACATCCCAACCTTAACAAGGGAAGATTTGCAAGCAGTAGCCAGTAAAACATGTATTCTCCTTTACTGGATCAAGGAAAGGGTGAAAACCAGCTGATTTCTTGTTCACTAGCCCGTGCAGCACATTTTTGGTGTGACAAGTGCTACCAGTTCTTATTTTTCTGTCTCTTACACGAATTTGCTTTGTTTTGTCAGGAGAAACAAACGGGGTGTGCATTACTTTTCAAAATGGGTGTCAAATTAAGCTTAAAGTCTGTCATAGCGGAAGGTTAAGAGGCATAGTTATCCAATATAGCTTTACTTCAGGTTGTACTTCAGTGACCCAGCAGCAGTAGCCTGAGATGCTGCGTGCTAGGGACTGCAGCAGCACAGGAAAAGTCAGGTGAGATGGAAGAACCCATCACCTTGTACTTTTTATGACACTGTTGCTCACCTCATTTTTTGTTTCTGTGCACATGATAGAAGATGTGACAATGCGTATGCTTTGGTAGGAGCGTGGCGAAGTCGCCATAAAGAATATGGCCATGGCTTGCCTGAGGTGTTAATGATTTTGCTGTGTAGCTAGATAAGGACCTGTTTTGTCCACCCCTGCTCAGGATTGAAGGCAGATAAACCACAGACTGGTCAGCCCCTTAATCAGATATGCAAACTTTTTCAACAGAAATGACTGCTACAAAGGAACACTGGAAAGTCAGGAGTGCTCTGAAATGGATGGATTTTAGAAGGACTTCCCTGCGATGTCTTTCACCTTCTCTTTAAACTGAATATCAATGCTTCTTATTGTATTATTTCTCAGATGCCCTGAATGTAAAACTACTGCATGCAGTTTGTCAGTGACACTTATTTCCTGGTCTACACTTCCAGACTAGAAGATGAACTGTTCCTTCTGCAAGCTCTTTTCAGGATGGTCTAAGCTCTATCAATTTTCATGGCTTTGTTTCTCACTTGCAGCTGAATAAATGAGTTCAAAATAACTCACCAGGAGCTCTTTTAAAAATACAGATATCTTCCACAGCATCAAGAAGAAGAGACATACTGAACTGCAGTCATTTGCAGTTATGATGAACTGGTCAACACTTTGATGGTTTTCTGGGTGAGAGAGCTTCACCTCTTTAAAAGTTCATTCTAGTTTTGCTGAAATAGTGTTTTTTACAACAATCAACTTTTGGCTGACGTGTTAGACTATATGTGGCAGTAGTCTTCCATGCACATACATAAGATACACTTATGTTTAGTACTGACAAATTGCTCAGTAGATTTCATATATGCCCTTAATTGCAGGCAATTGCTTCAGAACACAGTTGTTTCAGATACAGTTCAATGAATGCAGCTGTAAAGTTATCTCTGATCTGTGTTTTTTGGGTTGTTTTGGTTTTAGATATTTTTGTTGTTCTTGTTGTTGGGTTGCTTTTGGTTTGGGGTTTATTTTGCTGCCTTTTACATAAAAACTTTTGATATCTGTATTTCATGTCTCAGCAGGATTGATTTTTTCTATATATTTGGAGTTTGCCTTTGAAAATTAGACAACTGAAAATTCTTAGGGCAGCCTATTTACCCACTAAATCCCATTCTCCATTTGAGATGTAGTTGGAAATATCAGCTTCTAGCATCTGCAGGTCAATCAACCAGCCACTATGAGTCCAGGAGCCAAACTTTAAATCACACTTCTGCACATCAAAGGGGAACCAGCGGACATCAATGTAACATGTGCTCTTCAAAATGCCTGTGAACAGAAATCAGGCACAGTCAAGGATTTGCAGGGTGCAATTCATTTCTGCCCTTATCTGTCTGATTATGAGCAACTTTCTTCTCCAAAAGTCTGTTTGATGTTCTCATGGGTTAACCAAACAACTAGTGTAGGTGGAAGATTCTGCCATCAGTGAAACAAAGTCCCTTCCTGGAGCACCAGTGAAGATCCCTCGTGCTTTCACTGCATCCTTGAGGTAGATTGCCCAGAACACTCTGGCCACCCAGGAACAGCCCAGCCTGCCTCCTGCGGCTGGTTAGTCACAGCAGATCACACACAGGCAGTGCTGCAGGGCCTGACAAGACCATAGAGTATATACGTGTCCACGCAGTGTGACTGGAAGTACTATGACAAGCTCTTTGAAAGGAATTCTTTGTCAGGCCCTGCATTAGGCTCACAGTCCCTTGAAATTACACTGTTACGCTAAACCTTGCTTGGTGCTGGCCTTTAGCTTCTGTGTGTTAACCTGGGACTGGAATTTTACTCTGAATGTGTCTAGTCCACTATCACTAATTCATGTGACATTTTAAGCAGTTTAGGAGATTAGTCCTTGTACATTTTTGCAAACTAATTATTTCCCTTTATTTTTTGTTACTCAGCTAAGACAAGAATTAAAAAAAAAAAGTTTGGGTGCTCCAAACTTTCTTCTGGGGGCCCCAAACTTTCTTCTGGGGGCCAAAGCTGTGGCTGTGGGATGTCCCCAGCCAGCTGACAGCATGGAGGGCTTGGAGTATTGGGAAGATGATCTGTACAGCTTGCATCACTGGCAGTTGGTGGCAAAGCAGAGAGGCCATTCCTGCGAACCCTCACCAATATGGGCCTATGGCTTTTCAGCCTTCACCTTATCTCACCACCTCACTGTGTGCTGGCCAGTTCAGAGGCACTGTGGGAAGGAAAGACAGACAGCTTCAGCTTCTTTTGAAAATTATCTCCAATGCTGCACTTACCCTGTCTGTTTACAACAGTTGTTTCTGTGTGCTCCCTGAAACATCATGTAATGTCACAGCTCTGAGTCACCTAACTGAGCAGTTTTGTGTTTTGCAGTAAATTCTTTTGTGCCTTTTGAAGATAAAATCCCCCAAACAGAGATCCTTGAATACTGTCTTTGCCTGCTGCTGCAAAGGCTGAGGGGACTGTGCCATAGTCATGTGTGCAAGACCACGTCCCTGCACAATCAGTGCTGCTCTGTGGTGGCTCGGTTCACTTCATTCATCCTTTTACATTGTGGGAGGTCTGACTCCCAACTTCATAGCCATTTTTGGACGGACTACATACATGTTTCTCCTGAATCTTGGTTTGGTTTCTTTCCTTAGTAACAGACAGCTGTCCCCTTTTTGTCTTCCACGTATCTTTTTTCTCTAATGGAGAGCAGCAGTGAGTACAGCAGGCTCTCGGAGTCATGGGAAATAAAATTTTCATGAAGCTTTGGAAACATCATCTTTTCCACTCTTCCATGTCTCCCAGTGTCTTAATTAATTTAGTGGCTTCTGTGAGCCCTTGTTGCCAGCCAGTAGGCAGATTGTCAATTTTCCTTCTAAAATTTTGCAAAGGAGTTTGCCAGCACTTAAATTTCTGTTACAGAGGATTTCCTTTTCTTTACACAACAGATTTACATTATTACTTTTTCTCTCTTTACTTTTTCCTTGGGTAACCAATTCTTCACCACTGGACTCAGCTCACCAGGAGATCTGCCAGATCACACCAGATCTGCCTATATAGGCACCCTCTGTATCACCTCTCTATTTGGAAGGATGGAGAAGGCTCTGCTCTGGTACATGCCAGTTTTATTCCTGTATATTCTTGCGCCTGGAGAGCAACCTTACACATGGATCTGTCCCAGTGAAACCACAGGGATTCTTTAAGAAGAAGGGTTAGGTATCAACAGAGGACTCAGACATCAGTGAAGACCCACTTGTTCCACAGTGGTCCCGTGGACATGCTTGGCATCAGTCTACCAGAAGCTATGACACAAAAAGTTTGGCTATTTCTTGTCCACCACAGTGAGCCCTGTGGGGATAGCCTGTGTATTTGCTGGTAGGTCCTGGCTGCTGGGCAATAACAATGGAAAGCAGGCTGAGACTCGGATCTGGCTGGCTGAGGCCAGTCTCAGTTTGCCTTTTCACCTGGTGTTTTAGCCTCAGTCTGGCAGGGGTGATTTCACTGCAGAGGGATTGCAGCTCTTGAGGTCTCCTGCGGTCACTTGTGTCTCCAGTCTCAAGAAAGATGTAATTAGATTGGACATGAAATGGGATGTGAGGGTGTACACCAACTTGCTTTAGACAACACCTCATTTGGGCCTCTGACTGTTCTAAGCAAACTGCTCAGGAAAGTGATTTATTGATTTGTGAAGTGGAAATACACCACTAATAATGGAGCTAAATGATTTCAGTACATCTGTCCCCTAATTACACAGCTTACGAAATTTCCACAGACTGCTTCTAAACACCTCGGTTTAATTCATGAAAGAAAACAGCTTGTACTTATTGAAAGCTACACATTGAGTTAAAACAAAGAAACGCTCTCTGTGCCCTACCTGGAGGAATATATTGGCAGGATCCAGAGTAATTCACCAGCACATTTGTGTGAAATGTCGCGTCAAATCTCTCATCTGCACTATAACAGAATATAAACAAAACAAAGAAAAAGCAAACTGATGTTTGAGTTAAGGTGTAGTAACTGCCAATATAAAAATAATCTTTTGCCTGAATTCAATGCACAGAATGTCTTTATTAAGGTCCTACCCTGGGGTAAAGAGTCCACCCCCAATCAGAATCTCAGCTTCTCATAGACACTGTTGGTCTGCACTGAGGCATGCGGCAATTCCTCAAGGAAGTGAGAGACAGAGCTGTTGGATGTCTCAGAACAAAGGCAGAAGTGAAAGGAGCAAAAGTGTTACACTGGCTGTATCCAAAGACTGGACAGTAAGAATGCTGAGGTTTATCCGATACTGCTGTCAGAATCAGACAGCTCACAGTGTAAATCAAGTTGTCTGTAACCGAGGTTTCTGTTTTAAGAGTAATGGTAGCCTGGGGCGACAATTCTCTCCGTAGTCTCTTAGGTTGCAAAGGGGCCAAGGCTTTGCTTCAAGCAGTGGAGGAAGGCACTGGGGAGTTATTTTAAATTTGGGGCTTGTAGGAAAAAAAATAATTGATTCTCTAAGAGCAGAAACCAAAAAATAGTATCTCTTTAGGATTCCAGAAATTCTGAGAAAAATAAGGGAGCAATGAGCTGGCCAAGGACAAGAATTGAGCAGGCCTGGGGACTCAGTCCAGAAGGTCTCTTAGGGAAGAGATTAACTACAGAGAGTTGCCCTGGATGACAAACTACGGCCGTGCCTGTCATGGCTATGTGCACGTCTATGTGGCAAAGTATAAAGGTGGAAAATGTAAGTGCACAATGAGCGATAACTTGGTGCCTTAATAGGCACCAAGGTCTTTGTAAATGTAAGGAAAAAAAGACCAAGGACCAGGGAGATTCTTTACTTGCTGTGGAAAGAAAGGAAACAACAGGATGTAGACAGCTGCACCATCTCTGTTTCACTCTTCTCATCACAATTAATTTTCACACAGTGACAGGGCACCAGGGCAGTATAGGGGAGGAACAGGTTAAAGAAATGTAGATAAGACAGTTTCCAGTTGGCAGGACTGAAGAAATTTACTCCTGAGAACTGAAGGGACTGGCCGAAATACCCTCTGAAGCATTAACAATTATCCGTGAGAGCTTGTGGATAACAGGGAAGGGCTCAGTGAATTAGATAAGATCAAAAAGAACTCTGATTATTTTTTTTTAAAGGTGAAATTACAGACACATCAGCCTAACTACAAATAAAATGGAATGAAAACAGCTAGCATAGATTTGTCAAGGATCAACTGCATCAAATCAACCTAATTTTCTTACTGACTGAGTAAGAGGAGGCAGGTGATATATCTGAACTTCAGAAAGCCTTTGACACATCATGTTATTATAATCAATAGACCAGGCTATATGCCTACTTTTTAGAGACTGGAAAGGAATAGACACTTTGAAGAGTAAAAGCTGAAGTCAAGAGCACTAAAACAATTCAAGTCTCTCCAAGCCTTCTTCAGATATCTTGTAGTGAAGTCTTAGCAGGGAAAATGGATCTTCGTGAACAAGGGAAACCAACAGAATGAAATTCAGTCTGGATGATTAGAAGGTATTATCCTTAAAACTCAGAGAAAGACAGATCAGTGAAAATCCAGTGAGACAGCAGTGCTGAAGTAGAACATCTGAGGCTTGTGATATATCAAAAATTAAGATAGTCAGAAAAAAACCAAAATCCTGTAGTCCTGGAAAACATCTTTCTAGCGAGATCCACTCCAACAATGCAGAGGTGCTCGCTAGAGAGCTGGACTCAGCTCTGGAGGAGGAAAAACAGATAAGAGAGTGTTCATAGGGGAAGACAAATGATGGAGAGAACTATAAAATATGAGTAATGAGGAAAGTGAGAAGAAAATCTGTGTGTTTACTCCGGGCAGGAACACTACGGCAGAGACATGATAATAATTTTCCAGGAGAGCCATGGTAATTATAAGGACAATATGGACAGTTTCCTCTGCTTTCACTAGTAAAAGGTAAAGACAACATCTGCAGAATTAGAGCAAGAAAGACTTAGCTTGGCTATTAGAAAAATCTCTTAGCTGGCACTTAGTTGCTTTTTTTTGACTGTTTCAAGATTAAGACCCAAATCCCCAGATGGAAAAAGCCCCAGAACATCAGTGAAGCATGGCTGATTTCCAGTATTTAATGCTCTAGTTCTAGGCTCCCACCATCTGCTGCGCATCTCACTTACCTGTTATACAGAAGAATGTCTGGTACCCAGATCTGGTTGGCTGGAAATCGCAAGTTCAGCACTCCTGGGTATTCATACTGATCCCAAGACAAGTAAACATCAACCCAGGACTGTTGAAAAATACATACATCAGATTATATGAGCTGGTAAATTCTTCTAATTTGTCTGGAATATTATGGGAAAAAAAAGGATTTTGCTAGTAGCAATAGCATTAGTATGGTAATAGGATAACCGTCAGCTTTAATTCTTAAGAAATGTTGGCATATATACAAAGGAGTACACAGAATGATGACAGAATGCTGTAAAATGTGTTTTAATTTAATGTCTGAACTCTACGCCTGAAGCCAAGCATCCCAAACCTTTTCTGGCGGGCTGGCAGAAACACTGGCTGTAGGCACCTCCATGAGGCATGGTGATTCTGAGCTGAGGTGGTTTGAATGACTTGGATATCACCAGTGGTACATGGATCAGAGTCTGAGAGTCCCTTTTTCGTGGAAATAATTTAATCTGTTACAATTGTTGGATGGTTATTTTAATATCTACCTTGCTCTGAGAGGTATGCAAATGCACTTTGCATCCCAAGAGGTTATCTCTGATGCTCTCTCCTCCACCCTAACAAAAACAGTTAATTCAAGGAAGGTACAGGCACAGCTTTGGTGCTGAACCTTGTGACTTCCTCCATGGGAGAGCAGAAAGGGAAACAGTTATTGATGCTATTACTGAAAAACACATCTGTAGGAGACACTCACAGGCTGCCTCCTAACAATCCCCTAGTTCTATAGGTTGGTATGGGTTAGTTTTTGCAATAGTAAACAACTAATTTCTACTGCAAATCCCAGCAGGTAGCTGAGGAAGGAGCAGCCTGTTCACTTGACATCATTAACATGAGACAGTGTTTGGCTGCCAAAAGTCAAAGCAGATTCAGTTCAATCATTCAAGTTTCCCAGAGGCTTTTCCCTCCAGAGCTGCATCTTGACTGAGCACAAGCCATTAGGGAGCTTAGTTTACATGTCATAAGGAAAGAACATATCTCTCAGTAGACCTGACAGGAAATTCCTTCCCCAAAAGCCCTCAGGGAAGGTAAGTTTTACTTATCCTGCAGGACTAGCACAGGTCACTCCCCAGCTGGACGAGGTTGCAGAAAAGAGAGGAGGTATGTTTATGGATGATGTTTGTAAAGCATGAGGAAAGGCAGTGTTCCCACTGACATGCCTGGGCAGTGACAATAGCAATACAACATGGGACTGCTTGCTGTCCCTGGTCATCCCACAACCCAGCCCGAGCAGTGCCCAAGTGGTCCGGTGTGGCTGCATCACTTCTGTGCTCAGAGGCGTGTGCCAGGGAGTTTTGAGAGTTTTGTGCCCTGCCTTCCACATTGTCACCCCTGGTTCCCCTATGCAGACAGAGGTGGGGATTTTCCAGAAGCCATGAGTGTAGGCTGCCCGGTCTTACTCGGTGTCTAGTTCCTTCACAACAAGTCCCCATCACTTGCCTTGGAGAGGACCTCAGCCCCTTGAAGAATGTCTCCTTCAGCTATGGGGGACCCTAAATTTGGACTCTTTGTTATTAAATCCGTACATCCACTGGCCTAACAATGCATTTGTCTTCACCCTCCAAATGTCAACAGGTCTGCCAATGGATTAATGTAGTCTTCTGCATTTTATTTTTAACGCTAAAAGGAGCACTGGAGATATTTCAAAGGACTCAAAATGCCTGCTTGTTTCACATTATAGACAAGTTAAAATACAGTAATTGTGCTTTTCAGCTAAGAAACGACATTCAGTAGCTTGCAATTAGAAAGGGTTTTTTTTCCTTTATTGACCCATGTTACTCACCATCTGCAGCCAAGCATTTGTGATCAACACCTGATTCTTCTCATCCTTTGAACAAAAGGGGGAAAGAAAAGGAATAGAAGAGAAAAAGAGGTGAGGGTCAAAGTACGGTTTGATGACAGATGGAAGAGTTTCTTTTGGAGAACTGAGACTCCAGATCAATAAACACATACTTTTTGGAATAGATTGTAAGCTCAGTACAAAACCACTGAACTGCATTGCACGGCCCAGACAATAATGGATCTTTTCTACATTTTGACCTAGAGATGTCCTGCATTTATTATAACTGATCGACAACAGAAGCCAAAAATAATAGAAAATTGCTCTTATTTTGCTGGGAACAATCTGACTGCTTGCCAAAAGCATGGGATTTTCCCTTCTAGCTAGTTGGTTAAAACAATACGATTTTCAGTACATACTACTTCAGTAGTCAGACAGATTTCATATTCCATTTGCTGCCACTGAAAAAAAATGGTGAAACCATGCTGAAATGCTGTTCTTTGGAAAACCAGCATTGTGTAGCTTAGCTCAGGCTGAAAGGGAAGGGCTAGCTTGGGCAAAAGCTAGCATACAGCTAAAGGACCTAAATACTGTCTGAGAGGAGCTCACGGTACACAGTAGAAGGAAGTTCAGACACTCGCATGGACAAACCATAAGAAACAGCTCTTGAGTTCACAACTGAAACAAAGAACCTCACCCAGCTGGTCTCCAAGTGCTTTTGGGAGCCACAGAGTGCCCAGTTTGTTGCAGTTAGCCTGTAGGTACAGGACCATGTGGTGCTGCTGCCACAGAGGGATGGAGAAGCAGGGCTACAGAGTTATGTAGTGCAGATACCCAGATCCGCACGCATGCCTGGCACATCTCCAGGTGCCACCACAGGCATGCCCTACACTTCCCAAGATCAGAGGCTAGAGCATTCAGTGGGGCTGGCTCCCTCTATGCCCACCTTCTCTACAGTATGGGGAGGTATTTCTTGCCCTTCAGAGCATAACCTGTGTCCAACCCTTACCTATACAAACAGCACTCCAGCTTGACTGCTGTGTGTCCTGGAGCTTGTTTATGATCCTGTAGCTGGAGACAGTACTGACCAACGCAGCCGCTAATGTAGCGGCAAATATGTGCACAAACTACAACCCACCTTCAGAGGGAGTCTCCAAAAGGACAACTCACTTTGCCCCAGTAGATGCTATTGCTGAAGCAATTGTAAAAAAGGCCACAGAAAAATAATAAAAGAAAAATCACACACAGGCCAATTCTTGTTGAGACACGTTTTTTAGATGCTGAAGGATTCAACGTGATAAACACCAGCCTGCAAAGACATAAAATTGTAAAGTGAAAAAAACCCCAGAGCTGGTAATTGATGGAGTCATTCGAGTTATCTATGTGAACTGACCTAGGAAATGAAACCAAGCCAGCAACACAGAGGTTGTGTCCCAGGTATCCTCAGAGACCAGCCCTTCCCCATCTGACTGATGTCTTCCTGGCCATCAGTGACTCCTCTGGTGTCTCCTCAGGATGGTAAGCACAATGCTCATCTGAGTTGCTCATTAAATCCTAGTGATATTTTGTGTTGCTAGTCCATCAATAATTGTTTTATTGTTTTATGCTTGTTAGCTTACAATGTCATCCTTGCAAAGTCTTTCAGTGTACTGCTAAATAAGCCTGAACACCATGACCAGAATGGTAAGGTTACAGGGCTACAACAGTTAGGCAATTCCTTTCTGTGGAAAATGAGGGATTTTCCCCATCTGCATTACCACACTATAGGGAAGGGGAGGAGGAGACCTGACTCTTCTTGTTGGCTACCTGAGAGCCACATGAGGATGCACTAAAGTTCAATGTAGATCTGGAAGGTCTGTGGGTTTCCCGAATATGCAGATGTGTCCTTTCAGCAGCCTTTGATGTTTGACCCTGGATTTACAAGGAAACTCCCTGTTAACTGACATAGTAAGCTTATACTTGACAGACTGCAAAGGACAACAGTTAGGGCTGATTTCTGCACTTCACAAAACAGTCCGTTGCTCTTACCTGCCCCCCTGTCACATCTCTGTGATCTCCTTGTTCAAAGTCAGATACTAATGACCTTTTTAACCAGCTTTGAATTATCAGCTATGTATTTCAAGTAGCATCAAACATACTATCTTGGGTATGCTTTGCCTCCTTTCCGTAGGGCTATTGTTCTCACTGTGTTTGTCTTGATTCTCAGATTTGTTTTGCAGTCAAGGGAAAGCTTGTGCATTAAAGTTCTCACAGTTTTATCTATAGCACAATCATGCCCTGAATGGTCGTCCTTATCTTGCCTTTTGATAGGAATCAGGAAAATACAAAGTCTAACCAGTCCTTTGGGCTGCTATGTCTCACCTTGAGGAGAGAGGGGAGGGAATGTCACTTCAGGATGTTTTCATGGCCATTCAGTCTATTCTTTTGTTTGCCTTCAGGCTGCTGAGCTTTCAAAGGGTGTTTGGCATTATGGACAGCAAAACACAGAAATTGTTATTTTCATTGCACTGATCAACATGTGGCACCTTCTTATCACAGGAAGGAAGAGAAAGTTCTCCAAACAAGGATGTGAGTTCACCAGAAGTGCCTGGTTTGCAGGAACAGCAAAGCTTACTTTATACTGGGAAGGTGTTTGTACAGGTGTATCTCTCTTTCTAACTACACTTTAGACAAGGACTCAGAGGGGCCTGGCCAGAAGAAGAGTGCTTGCTGGGGCTGCCCAACAGGTGAGGGCTGTGGGAGTCTAGAGTCTGAATCCATTGCCTGTTAGAGCAAAAGGCTTTTAAGTACAGAGGTGTTTATGATGCTTTCCATCATTGCAGGTGTAGTGGTTTACTGACCCACATAGCTTTGTATCCTTTAAGGAAATAGTTTTGCCTTGCCTTTCCAGAGTTATGAAGGAATCATAGGTCATGCTGTCTTCATCATGACCTGTAAACTGTGTGCACATTTGAGATACCTGGGCACAAGAAGGACCATATTTATCTGTTACAAAGATAACTTACAGAAAACCATGACAGCATGTACCTTACTCTGTGCCAAGAGGTCACCAGTACTGCTTTGCCTAAGTAGTAGCTAATGAGCTTTGGAAGTGCTGGCATTGGTTCCCTAACTGTATGTCATTGGTTTGTGCAGAGGGATTTAAACTTAGTTGTGAGGATGTCTTTCCTGCCATGAGAAAAATTGAATAATCCATCACACTGTTTTTCCTGTGCAAGGTTTCTGTTGCACTTGACATTGTCAGTCTCATGCATGTCTTCCCCTCTATGTTTCATGGCCTCTCAGCTCCCGGCTCTCACCGCAGCAAAGCAACCCTGCTAAGATCCCAGGTAAGGCTGGAGATGACTAGCCCCCAGAGTGGTTTTTCCAGCATTCCCATGGCAATTGCCCTGGGCTGCAAATGATCAGCTCAGACAAATCAGTTTGCTTCTGGTATTCAAAAATGATGGAAAAGCTAATGCTTTAGTCACTAGCTAGTGCAACAGTTGTCCTCTAAATCCTTCCTGTCTTTCTCTGGGTCACTTTCTCCTGTTTCTATCTCCAGCCTGACCCCAGTTAATCCTCTGTCCTCTGGATATCTGCTTATTCCTAGAGTCACCTTCGACCCACAGAGAGTAACAGTGTTAGTTTGGTTTGTTCACATGGTGTGACATGTGAATGTTTTAGTTTGGTTTTCTTTTCCCTGGTCTCAATCCAAAGCTTATAATTTATGCAGGTCTGTCTGCCTTTTGCATCACTGACTGTTGGTAGATTCCCCCTTGCCAGGCCAGTAACTAGGTAAAATGTAACTGCTTTTAGCACGTAATTACCTGGGTCATAGGACATGGTAAAAAACGAAAGCCCTTCATTTGGTAACTTAATTTCTGTAGCAAGGCACTTGTTAACAAGTGAGTGAAAATTATCATTAATTCTCTTGCCCTCTCACAGAGCCACAGAACTGGGAGTTGAATCAGCCATTGATTTCCTGCAAGACACTGACCAGAAAAATCCCAAATTGAACAGATAACTCTCAGAGGTCACCAAATGCCGTAAGTAGCTACCTTGGTAGTCTGTCTTTTCTTTTTTGTTTTTGTACACAGTTTATGTGCCTGAATAAGAGGATGGATATGTTCAAGAGACATACTTGGGAAGCTTCGTTAGCAGAGGCATTGGTCACCACATGGGATTTCGATCAAGAGTTTCAAAGGGAATTGATGAGACTTCCAAATGCTTCTACAACTGCAGCAGGCAGTCTTTATATTTCAGTGGTCTCATTAAAATGTGGGAATAAATATTGAAATAGGAATATTAACTTTGAAGAGTTACTTGATGTTTATGTACTTAATCTCAATGCCTTTAACAAAGCACCCTCAGGATAAAGACAGGAATCAGTGGGGATGGCCCAGAGCCAAGAGGAAATGTTGGGGAGAGATACAAAAATACGCTGGAATAACAGAGAATGAACAAACATCCACCAACATCTGCTGAACCTTTCTTTCCCCATCAGGGTGGTGATGTGGCCAGACCAGTATTGTCAATCCAAGGAAGTTATAGTTAAATGGTTGTAGCTGAACACCCATCCACTCCTGCTCTTCTCACTTGATTGCTCAGGCCTTTTCTCCTGTGAATGGTTAGAGATGTCTTGTAAATGTTTTTCACCTAAGGTTGAGCCACATTCCCATCTGTTGCCACTGACTTCTCCTTGAGGTCATGCCTTTCGTGGTCCGTCTCCTACCTTGGAGAGGCATGTGCCCTTCCACTGTGGACAAGCAGAGCAATCTGTACTGGTTAGCAGCATGAGGTTGTTTAGTCCCACTGCCTCTAACCACCTACATTGTTCTCCTCCCCAGAAGAGTACTCTTGAGGGAGCATCACTATACCCCTCTCTACGGCTTACAGAAGCCCTGTGCACACTTGCTTTCTTAGTAGTTTCTTCACATTGGAGGGTCTGGCAGCCGTCAGGTCCCACTCCTCCCCTTGCAAACCCACAGATCCAGGAGCAAACACTTGTGGTGAGAGCAGAGAGTTTAACCTTGTACTGGAAGGGGCACAGTGTTCAAAGAGGGGCTGTGTGAGAACAGCCTGCAAATATCAGGATGTCAGTTGTGCTCCTCAGGCCTCAAGCCTCATGGCCACCAGAGTCAGTGAAAGGTATTCCTTATGAAGGCCTTGGCTCCTGTATGCCAGAGACCAACCATTGGCTTGGTATGGATGTTAAATGCAAACGCCTGGATGCAAAACCTGCTGCAGGAAGTACTGAACATGTGCATTCCCCAACAGTGAGAGCAGGAGGAAGGAACAAGGGAAAAAATACCAGTTTCTGCTGCCAGCTAGAGCATTAAAGTAGTCAGCTGTCCCAGTCATTCAGACAACTGGTAACTAATCTGTAGGCTGTCATGCCTACAGATTTGTGTCTTTCCTGCCTTTTTGCCCACATTTTCCAATTTGCACTGCTACTGTGGTTAAAAAAGGCAGACTTGTTCTTGACCTGCACATGTGACATAACCTTTAACTAAAGCCTGGAGCTGTGGGTGTGTGCCTTAGGATGCTAATTTCATTTTTCTAAGATGTACCTTCTCAGCAGTGCCTGAAGATCAGGACTGCTGTGAATTGTGTCACACTTACAGACTGGTTTTGAGACTGTTTAACCTCAAGTCCTTCAACAAAGGTCTAAACATTCCAGGGGCTCCCTGTCCCCACACTGCTATGGGCTTCTGGGGAAATCTAAGACACCAGTTTTGTCCCACTGTTTCATAGATGTTTCTCATGGAAATCCCAGGAGCTGTGTCAGAGGCCTCACGTGGCTTTCCAGCACAGCACTGCTCTCTGACTGCTTGGATGAACTGATGTACCTGCTTGATTCCTGGGGGAGAGAATGTTACGTCACCATCCAAAAGCAGTCAGTCCTCCGTTAAAATCCCAAGTCATCCACACATAAGATGTAGGTGGTTTCTATATTCTCCAGGATGGATACCTCATCCTGAAATAGCCCTGTGTGTGTTTTGTGCACAGTTGTCAGGTGTTTCAATAAACAGGACTAGACATGAATCATTATTCAAAGTTACTTATTAGTCACTGCCTTTTTTGGTATTTGAAATCACAGGCAAAGCAGTGGGAAGAGTACCTATCAGAGATTTGCACTCAGGCTATCTGCAAGGCTGCCTTTCCTTTTTCTTCTTATATTCACACACTGCTGTTACAGCAGAGCAAAGTAAGGAGACACAGGCCTATTTGAAAACTTAAGTGAGCTCTTAAAACCTGTAATCATGAATCAAAATTAGAGGTTTTTTGCTGAGGAGCTGATGTCACTATCTCTCAGGAGTTACACTCAGAGAACACAGTGTTAAAATACTACCCTTCCAAACACTGAGAAACTAAGAAATACTGTGTTCAAGGTCATAGAATCATGTAATGATCAACCTAACAGCTTTGGTTTAACTACTTCATTGCAACTGGTGGCTTTAGAAACACAAACATTTACAGTGTACCTGCCCCATGCTAGCTTCCACAGCCCCCTGGCAACAATAAGGCATGACCAGGAGAAGTCTCTCATTTCTGGGGACCCTGATGCTTTTCCTGGAAGGACGTGTGGAAAATGCTTTCCATTTCAAGCAGCTGCACGATTTTCCGAAGGATGATTTTCTTTCCCTGCCACTGCTACTAATTTCCTCAGTGATTAACAGGAAAATCTCACTTTAATTTTCCTCATGTGCACCTTGGAGACCTGATGTAAAAGTACTAAAGTCTCTTACAAATCCTTGATGGTTAAAGTCAGTCTAAGGTTAAGGACTACCCATGGGTTCAAGACCTAAATTCCCACATCTTCAAACAGTATAGTACAGCCTTTTCACCAGGCAGGCAAAAAAAATTTGTTGCAAAATGCCCAAGCTGGATGACAACCACTCAAAACCTCAGAAGGAAATCAGTGCCTAACTTCATTGTGCTAGGAAACTCACGTGTTGTATGATTAATGGCATTAGTGAGACTGACACATTTGATAATGCTTGGCATTTAGAAAACAACCAAAAAAAATTTCATGGCTCAGTTAGCCCTGGCTTTCCCACTTTTCAACTTCCATGTTAATGAACAGGACAATTCAGTATGTTTTTCTTACCAGAGTTCAAAATTGTTCACACTAAGTGAGCTTTATGACCTGAAGAGAGAGTTTGGGATTCAACTTTAATGAATCTATTGGTCTGCCTGGAATTTTAATTACTACGATTCATGATCACTAATTACTGAATTTTCAGCTTTTATAATGATATCTATTCTTTTTTCCTTCTCAGTTTCACCATTTTGCATCACTCTCACTGTTCTGGTCTCACTGAATTTGCTCTTGCAAGATGAGACTGAAATTTCTATTGGAGAAAAAACTTCATGGAAAGATACATGCTTTGGTAGCGCAGGTCTATACAAGGAGAAACACTAAACATAGCTTGCAAAGGCTATGCAGGAAGCTCACAAATAATTCAAAGGCACTATTAAGAGAGGAAAGATGCTTTAATCTAGGAGGGTTGAAAGAGTCAGTTTCTCTAACATTTATCAGTGTTTTGTAATAAAATAAAATTCAGAATACTTGCTTCATAATCCTTTCCTTATTACTTCTCTCATATACTCTGTGTTTCAGTCCTGTGTGGTCAAGCTTATGTAGTTAAAGTTATCAATCCATAAAAGACTTGTACAGGATGTACTATCAGGATTATGGTTTAATCTAGGTAATACTAAGACTATATCGGGAGTAGTATGTGAACAGGCGCTTATATGTAGTGGCATATTTATATTTGTTTCCTTGAATCACTTGTCTGTTGATTGGGGCTTGCTACAGAATACTCTTCACAGAGATTTGGACATGTGATTGTTCTGGGATGAAGGGAGGGAAGGGATGACCTGTCTGCTGTAAAATCAGTTTAGGAAGGGAGAGGTGAATTAAAGTTAGAAATTCAACCCTTGAACTGTCTGGCCATTCAATTCACCTGCAGAACCAGCCTTAGAAAGCCTCTGACCTAGAGGATAGGATGGTTAGGAAGCTGAAGGCCTGGCTTGCCCCTGGGGCAGCATCCAGTGCCAGCACGGCTGGCTGCCACCCTCCTCTGCCCTGCTGGCACGACCACTGACAGGCTATCAGCCTCATAGCCCTGTGGCAACTCTTGCCTCCAGCCACAGCTTGCAAAGGGGGAAACAGAGCCTGTGCTACATTAATACTTGCCAGAATGAATGAACACATCTTCAGATAAGAAAGTAGAGTTGTTTTCAGAAATTTTTGGCATTTAACATGGCCCTTCTCTATCTTGCAGCTTATTAAACAAAAGCACTTAAAAGCATGAAAAACAACCGTTAAGGTATTCAAATCTGACAGAGCTTATATAAAGAAACTGGCACTACGAGGGCTGTGTCAGATTGAAGGTACCACAGGGCTGGTCATTGCCTTACTCCTGCCTTCTTATGGCACACAGTCTACTGACAGGCAGCCTCTAGCTTTGGCAATTCTCACTCAATTTGAGAATTCTCCAGCAAAATGCTCATTGCCCACCAGCTCTTGGGTACTGTCTTTTGAATGTCCTGCTAATTGAGGAGCAGATCACCCAGAAACTGCGCAGGCTGATGAGGGCATCTCTGATCTGAAGAGATGCCTGAATGTAAAAGTTGTTCTCTTACCAAACATTTCCACAAAAAATTCCTTAACCAACCCATAATAAAAGAAATTCATCACCTTCAGGGCCACAATCCCTAATTTAGGGAAAAACTAGCGCAAGCTAAAGCTTGACCCCAAAAGTTTGATAACTTACTGCTAGAGAAGATACAAACTGCAGTGCTGCTAAGCTAGTATTCTTCTTATAGTGGTAATGAATGCATCTGAGAGCTCTGGGAAAGTATGTGTAGATCTTTTCCCTTGGTTTCACGGCAGAGCAAGGCACAGACCATGTTTCAGGAGAAAACATAAATGTTTGTTATTTGTTGCCCCACTAAACTCTTCTGTTACCTTTTCTTGCTGCTTTCCAAACACGTCAAGAGCTCTGACACACTGCAGCAAAAAAAAAATTCTGCAGTTTAAGTCAGATTGTTTGCAAGCATGTGATCAGTTTTGTGATGATCCTGCTGGCCCTAAGATGTACAATCATTTTACACATAAATCAAAATAGTACATATTAAATTTTCTAGAAGTAGCATTTTTGAGGGTGTTGCAGGCAAAAAAAACCCACCAACAGTAAAATGATGTATTTTTTGGCTTCGAGAAGTGCAAAAGCTGTCAGGTGACAGCACTGGAACAGGTTGCCTAGAGAGGTTGTGGAGTCTCCTTCTTTGGAGACATTCAAAGCCCACCTGGACGCAATCCTGTGCAACCTGCTCTAGGTGAACCTATTTTGGCAGAGGGGTTGGATTAGGTGATCTTTACAGATCCTACCAACCCCTACCATTCTGTGATTATGTGTGATGCCGTGAAAATGACTCATGGGTGGTGCGGGTTTTGGTTTGGGGCTTTTTCTAGTATTTTTATAGCTTCACACTGGGCATTCGCAGTCCCCTTTTCTAATCGTTATGCCCTCTGAAAAAGAAGGAAATTTCCACATGAGCATCTGAACAGCCATGTGGTGTACATTGTCAGCTGCTGGGGTGGTTTCTGGGTCAGTGGCAGCTGGCAGGGTGAACGCAGTATGGGACTTTGCCACATACAGCGAGGCTAACAGACTTTTGGGGTGGCTCTGCAGAAGACAACATTGGTGGGGACAGCGTAGTGGCTAGGCACTCCTTGCGTGAGGCTAATATGTATGCTTAGCAGTGTACACCCTCAAAAGCAATAACACAGTAATTACTGGAAACCTCAGAGGTGTGTTTGCTTTTGCAATGGGATTTTGAGGCATTTATTATTATCTTTGCAGCACTGTGCAGCCTTGTAGCACTCTTCTTAAAATCAAGCTCTTTATTCAGAGGGTTTTTTAATAAACGTGTGATACATTTCTTGTCTAGCCACAGTTTTCTTCTTTATACTCCTGCTACTTGACTGCTTGGTTTCTTTTCCTCTTTGTACATTTAAATTTGCAGTTTGAGAAAACATACAGCCTAGAAAGCAAATAAAATAAGTTTTTCTTGTGAACCACCAAGTGCAGTGAGGTTACTGTTGCAATGGTACTGATGCAGGGACACAAAAATAATGGTAAATATTTTCACTAGCAGAAAGAAAGCTGGAAAATAAAGACTATATTTTTTTAAAATACCTCACCAATGCTTCCACATAAAGGATGCAGACGCCTTCAGATAAGGCCGACGCCTTCAGATAAGACCAACGCCTGCAAATGCCAACAGGAGCAATGAAAACCATCATTCATGATGACAAATTGTTTCTACCTATCTGGCTCCTATTGCATTCAGCCAAAAATGCTTGCATTTCTTCTGCTGTGAAAAATGCCATGCCCCATTTCATATAATTGCTTTAGCCTGACCAACTGGCTGGGCTTAGTCAAACTAAGAAGAGAATTCTTATTCCAGATACTCTTGGATGGGGTCCACAATTGCTTGGGCTGCCAGGGCTTGGCAGAACTCGAGAGTGTTCTGTGGGAGAGATCACCAGCCAAATGCCCTGCAGATGCAGAGGGAGTGACTGGCTGCTGCCAGGGAAGGGTGGCGGCTGGGCCCAAGTAAAAGTGGCACTAAGAAACTGCATACTTTGTGAGACAGCTGGGAATGAAGCTGTCCTTACACATAGAGGACAAGGCAAACTGAACTAAGCCCTGCTGCTAAGCAGAGGTTACAACTGTCTTTCTGCTCATTTGTTTCTTGGATGCAAAAGGCCTGTCTTGGCTGTGGTTCTGAATTACTTTTGGGAAAATGTCCTAACCCTAATGACAAGAAGTCCTTCACTTGCATTTGTCTACCACAGCTGTGACAAAGTACAGAACATGTTCTTCATGGCTTTCAGTATGGTGGCTAGCTTTGAGAGCTAAAAATCACACAGATCCTGTGCAGGCAAATACATGTTGGTAGGAGCAGAAAACCTAAATCCACATTTGTTATGCTTTGAAATGGATGTGAGAAGAGATAGTGAGATTTTAAGTAAAATCACTAGTCTTGTGCTAAGCCACTGGGTCATAGTAGAAGGCGGCTCTGTTCTGAAAGTTATGAGGCACCCATTTGCTGACCTGACATTCTCCAGAAAGGTGTGCTGCTTATCGGGAGGTCATGTCAGAGATGTCACCAATAGCCTACTAAGGCTCATACAGGCCACAGACTATTAGCGGCTGCTGTTTTTTCATGTGAGCACTAGTGGTACCACCAGGAGCAGTCTGAGAAGTATTAAGAACACTTACAGAGCCCTAGGAGCAGTGGTAAAGGACTGTGGAGCACTGGTAGTTTTTTCATCAGCTCTCCCGGTCAAGGGGAAGTGGTTGACAAGGGTCAAATCTGGCGAATCAAGGCATGGCTATAGGACTGGTGACACAGGCAGGGATTCTGCTGCTTAGACCATGGGAGTCGCGTTGAGGAACAAGGTCTACTGTGGCCTGATGGAATCCATCTCTCAGAGAATGAGAAGAGCATTGCACTCCTACCAGTGCTGACAATAGATGCCCAGAGCTTGGAGAAGGATCACAAATCAGCAGGAGAGCACCTGGAGTGCAGCACAAAGGAATTCCAGCCACTCCAGCCTGCTTCAGCAGGGACTCAACTTGCAAAAGCATGTGGCATGGTGAACAAATAAGAGGAGTTAGATGTGTGTGAACGCCTGCAGGGCTACAATCTCACTGGCATCACAGAAACATGGTGGGATGGCTCCCAGGCTCTTAAAGAAGGACAGGCAGGGAAAATAAGGAGGGGGTGTCATCCTCTATGTCAAAGACCAGCTGGAGTGCATGGAGCTCTGCTTGGGGATGGATGAGAAGCTGAACAAGAGCTGATGGGTCAGGATTAAAGGGAGGGCAGGGAGAAGTGAGGTTACAGTTGGGATATTTTACAGACCACCTGACCAGGAAGTGGATGGGGCCCTCTACGACAGATAGGATTAGCCTCACATTCACAGGCCTTGGTCCTCATGGGGGACTTCAACCACCCTGACAGCTGTTGGAGGGATAACACAGCAGGGTATAAGCAACCCAGGAGCTTCCTGGAATACATCGGTGGTAACTCCCTTCTCCAAATGAAAGAGGAGCCAAAAAGTAGAGATGCTATGCTGGACCTTGTTCTCACCAGCAAGGAGGAACTGATGGGACTTGGCTGGCTTTCAGATTTTAATTTTTTGAAGGACTTTGAAATTTTTCCAGCTCGCTCTCTGCTGCTTTTC
>JAOXNO010000020.1:52039986-52062439 GCA_028565335.1 Limnodromus scolopaceus | reverse complement strand
AGGACACATGGAAAGCTCACTACCTTGGACTTCAGGAGAGCAGACTTTAGCCTCTTCATGGATCTGCTTGGCAGAGTACCATGGTATAAAGCCCTAGAGGGAAGAGGGTTTCAAGAAAGCAGGTTAATATTCAAGGATCACCTCCTCCAAGCTCAGGAGTGATGCATCACAAAAAAAAGACTTTGCAGTCAAGCAAAAATGCCAAGAGGTCTGCATGAATGAACAAAGACCTCTTGGACAAACTTGAAGTGAAAATGGTAGCCTGCAGATGGTGGAAGCAAGGACAGGTAGCCTGGGATGAATACAGAGAAATTGTCTGAGCAGCCAGGGACCAGGCTAGGTAAGCTAAAGGTCAGATAGAGTTAAATCTCACCAGGAATTTCAAAGGCAACAGGAAAAGATTCTACAGGTACATCATTGATAAATGGAAGACTAGGGAAAACAGGCCTGGTCACCTGGGATATGGAGAAGGCTGAGGTACTCAGTGACATTTTTGCCTCAGTCTTCATTGGCAAGGGCTCTAACCACACCACCCAAGTCGCAGAAGGCAAAAGCAGGAACTGGGAGAATGAGGTAATGCCCACTGCAGGACAAGATCAGGTTCAAGACCATCTGAGGAACCTGAAGGTGCACAAGTCCATGGGACATGATGAGATGCATTCGCGGGTCCTAAGGAAACTGGCAGGTGAAGTTGTCAAGGAACTATCCATTATATTTGAGAAGTTGTGACAGTTCCGGTAAAGTTCCTGCTAATTGGAAAAGGGGAAATATAATCCTCATTTCTAAAGAGGGGAAAAAAGGAAGAGCTGGGCAACTACAGGCCAGTCTCACCTCTGTGCCTGTCAAGATCATGGACAAGATCCTCCTGGAAACTGTACTAAGGTACTTGGAAAATAAAGAGGTCATTGGTGACAGCCAACATGACTTCACTGAAGGCAAATCATGTCTGACAAATTTGGTGGCCTTCTACTAAGGGGTTACAGCATTGGTAGTTAAAGGAAGAGTAACTGACATGATCTATCTGGACTTGGCCAAAGCATTTGATAGTGTCCCATGTGACATACTTGCCTCTATATTGGAGAGACATGAATTTGACGGATGGACCACTTGGTGGATAAGGAATTGGCTGGATGCCCACACTCACAAAGTTGCAGTCAGTGGCTCCATGTCCAAGTGGTGACCAGTGGTGAGTGGTGTTCCTCAAGGATTGGTGCAACGTCTTTGTCGGTGACATGGACCAGCAGAATTGAATGCACTCTTAGCAAGTTTGCCCACAGACATCAAGCTGTGTGGTATGGTCAACATGCTAGAGGGAAGAAATGCCATCCAGAAGGGCCTGGACAGGCTTGAGAGATGCAAACCTCATGAAGTTCAATACGGCCAACTGCAAGATCTTGCATGTGGGTTGCTGCAATGCCAAGCACAAATACAGGTTGGGCAGAAAATAGACTGAGATCAGCTCTGCAGAGAAGGACTTGGGGGTGTTGCTGGGTTAGAAGCTCAACATAAGCCAGCAATGTGCACTCACAGCCCAGAAAGCCAACTGTATCCTGGGCTGCAATAAAATAAGTGTGGCCAGCAGGTTGTGGGAGCTGATTCTCCCCCTATACTCAGGTCTAGTGAGACCCCATCTGGAGTACTGCATCCAGTTCTGGTGCCCCCAACATAAGAAGAACGTGGACCTGTTGGAGCGAGTCCAGATAAGGGACATGAAGATGATCAGAGGGTTGGAGCACCTATCCTGTGAAGACAGGCTGAGAGAGTGGAGTTTTTCATCCTGGAGAGTAGAAGGCTCCAGGGAGACCTTACATCAGCTTTCCAGTACCTAAAAGAAGGCCTACAAGAAAGATGGAGAGTGACTTTTTACAAGGGCATGTAGTGATAGGATGAGGTGTAATGGCTTCAGACTGAAAGAGGATTAGGTTAGAGGCCTTTAGATTAGGTATGAGGATGAAATTCTTCACTGTGAGGGTGGTGAGACACTGGAACAGATTGCCCAGAGAAGTCGTGGATGCCCCATTCCTGAAAATGTTCAAGACCAGGTTCAATGCAGCTTTGAGTAACCTGGTCTAATGGAAGGGTCCCTGCCCATGGCAGGGGGGCTGGAACTCAATGATTTTTAAGGTTCATTTCCACCCAGACCATTCTATGATTCTATAATTCCAATTGTGGACAATCGAAAGGGGATACTGGAATTAAATGTGTTGTAATGGACATTGACATAATATAGATAAAATGTTTGAAGAAATACTGATCTTCTGAAATGGTTGGTTTCATACATGAGCGTGAAACCCAACTGAAAAAAAGGTTTTATGTAACTCATCATGACTAACAGACTTTGAAAATGTACAGCCACAGCCCTAATGTTAAAAAGTCCCCTTCACAACACACAGCCTTCAAATTACTGCAAGAAAATACCATTTCAAAAAGAAGGGCTGGAGCAGACTGCTGCCTGCCTCCAGGTGCACCACAACTGGCTGGACCTGCCACTTGTACTGAGGCGGGGCAGAGCTAGACTTTCAGGGTCCTGCTTACCCCTCAAGGGAGAGCACCTGGTGCACTACGCATTTTCAGAAAGATTGTGAGAGCTTTAAAAAGTTTAAATATTTGAGACCTCTGTCTAATTGGTTTGCAACTGCACAAATATTTGCACCTCTCTCTCTCTCTCTAGTTCTTGTTTCTGCCACATTGATAAGGTATTGGAAACCAGCCCATAATATTGACTATGGTAAGGGTAGGACGAGGAAAGGAGTGCTAATGTGTTTGGCTGTTTGCTGTGTTAACAGTGTGAAGGTAGTGAAAATTGTTCTGGCTTGTTTATGCCATGTAGATGAAAGAAATTCCCTATGTATATCATGGTTTATCACACAGAATCCTCTTCATGATGAAAAAAGGGATTTGGATTAGTATGTTAAGATTTCCCATGGGTCAAATCTCCAATTCCAAAAAAGCATGTTGCACTCAAGACAATTAGAGGGCTGTGCCTCCAGGTTTTGCTTTTACATATTTCTAACTTCATTTCAGGGCAAGGTCCTTCAACTGCAGTGCATGGTAAAGGCATGATGGGAGACAAGGCCAATGCCATTATAATATCTAATGGAAAAGTATAAGTGCAGTGATGGTCGCTTTGAACACTGCACATGGTCTTCAGTTATTGCATCCCGCTCTAAGCAGAACATATCATTAATAATTTGTAGTAACACATGGCTTCTATAAATTAGAAGTACATAATTAATGTCCTTGCAGCTCATGTTCTATCAGAGATGGATGTGCTTTTAGGAGGATATTCGCTCCTCCAAAGTGTCAAAGCATGTACTCCAGCATTTAGGGAGGATGCTTAGCCAAAGACAGTCTGCTTTCATCTCTAATAGCCTGATTAAGAGGAAGAGTATGGTCCCTACACAGGACATCATATTTGTTATGCTGAATGGGTGCCGTAGAGAACAGAATAGCAAGTAACTTACCACATCAATTATCTGCAGCAAAGAAAGCTGGAGCTCGACTACAAGGGGTTGGGAGTCATTCACTACTGGTCGCTCAAGACGATTGTAGTTTCTCAGAAGTTCTCTGTACAAGCGTCTCTGGCTTTCACCCTGCTGAGAGACTGGGGGAAAAGAAACAAGGCATCTGTTATTTGGACTGGTCACACTGTCCCCACTGTTTGTCTGTTTTGTTGAAAACCCCTCTTAATTAGCTTTGGAATTTGAAAGCAGTTCCCAAAATAATCCCCAAAATTCTGCACATGGGAGTGACATACACATATATGCATACATGATTGATGACCTCTTAAAAAAAATTAACTACTAACACTCTAACTCATTACTAATGCTCAGAAACTGCTGAACAGCCTTTGGGACTCTGAGTAAATATCCCCCTGCCTTGATGTCCCTCCTGTTGATGGTTGGTGGAGATTTAGTTGCAAAACCACTAGACAAATTCCTGGAATGCGTTCAGAGTGCTTTTATTTGCTTGTTCTTATTTCCTACAGACTGGCTGCTGTAGCCAGCACCAGCATTACTTCAATATAGTGTGTGTTTACCCAGTGTAATTAACAGATATTCTTATTTCTTGGAGCTGATGAATCAGGTCCTTTTCTGTGCTCAGGGGAAACAGTAACAAGCCTTCTTCATAGCCTTTTCAGTTTTGTGTGGCAGTCTTTCTGAGTTTCAGGTTATTTCCCTTGCCTTTTTTCCTTTCAATGGCAGCACACTTTGTTAACACCTAATGAGGTGCTGGTAAGAAGGCTAGAGTATTTGATAGGTATGTAAAATGATACTGAATTTTTGGTATTATAAGCTTAACTCAGATTCCACTGGGAACAGCCTCAACACGGAAGCTGTCATGCAAACACATAAGCATGTTAAAGACTACTAGAATTTCAGTCTGTGCTTAAATTGAAAGATTCCTCAGTTCCCCAGCTTTGGGCAGGGTGCGTAGAGCCTTCATCTAACTTGCATGACCAGGTTTCCTTGCCACAACAACCACGGATGGGGCACAGTGGCAACAATGGCTTGGGTTTCTTCCCACGGGAAGGTGAGCACTTTGATGGAATGCCCTGCCCAGGTACTTGGGTCTCCCAAAACAATGTTAGTATCCTGGTCAGTGGCAGCCTGAGCTCTCCCTAAGAGCTGCATCTAACAGAGGGTCATGGGCTGCAGGTTTCCTGAGGTTACCAGTCCCATCAGCATGAGTGTGTATTCCCTGAACTGTAGAAATCCAGTCCCTGGTAGGGAATCTGCACTCTAAATTATTATTACTTCGGACTGAAGTATTTTTTATCCACTGCAGCTCTCTGTTTCTATGTGTTAAGGTTTTTTTAACTCTTGAGCAGAGCTCTGCACATGAAGATCAGGAGTTCTCTCATAGTGGTTATGATTAATGTCTTTTTGACAGTGCACAAAACCCCCGTAAAAACCAGTTCTGCATTCCCCAGACTCTTACTGTGCTCAGCCAATCTTGAAATCCTGGAATGAGCTGCTCTCCAGCACCACAGCCATGCCTTTTAAAGCTAATAATAAACTTAGTTTATAAGCAGTTTATAAGACTATTTAATTAGCGTTGCCTTCAGTTTTCCTGATACTGAAGGGAGCTTTGCAGCTTTCCAGTATGGCAGTGCCTAGTAAACAAGGAGGAAGAGTATTTTTGTTTATTTTGGTAAGTTACACCAACAATTAATCTTCATGGGCCCTTCCTTCTCTTGTGTAATACATTACATGATCATGGAGATCCAGAGGAGCAGATGCTATAAGCGCTGCTCCAATAGCCCTTGCTGACATGTCAATATTGGATGCTATGTTTTCATTATCAGCAAAGGCAAGCTCTGGCCACAGTTACTCTCCTTCAGCTGCTTATATAAACTTCCCTGCAAGGTAGTGACTTAGATTGTCTGTTACGGCCTTAGTCCTTGCTTTCCAGTGCCTCTGCAGACCCTGACTCCCTTGTAAGATCCTTCTGTGGAAAGGAAATCACTGAAAAAACCACTATACATTGTTCTATGGAAAGACACTATGTGTTTTGAGCAAATTTGCTGTCCTTTCATTCACCTCCCCCCACGCCCCATTATGCTCCTGTGCTTTAGGGAAGAAATGAGTAATTATGTAATATTTGCCTTTAACCTTCCTTTTAAACTGTCTGCCTCAGCTTTTACAAAGGAAAAGTGCCCTTCATCAGTCTCTGGAAGTTGGCTGGGCTGCTACAGTGCCCTGGTACCCCTGCTGTCGTGGTGCATTAAAGCAGCTTCCCCCCTCCCCACCCCAAGGGAGGTCTGACTTGGTGAGATCTGAGCATAACCCTTTGCTGTGTGCTTCAGGAAGCTGTCTTCACAGTATATGCTCCAACCATTCTGAAGCCAGGCTCCTTTTCCTGTTAAACTTCATGAGCTGAAGTAGCCCAGTACTGCAATTTTGTACCCAGCTTTCCATCCTTTGTTCAACTCTCCCCTCTGTAATGTGATCCTATTGGTTTGGGGCCTCTTGTCTCTGAAATTAACATAGCCTTAGCTGATCTATTCTTACCCTTGTGAGTTGGCATTGGTGACAACATATTTGGTGCTGCATGGT
Source organism: Limnodromus scolopaceus (assembly GCA_028565335.1). Lineage (NCBI taxonomy): Eukaryota > Metazoa > Chordata > Aves > Charadriiformes > Scolopacidae > Limnodromus > Limnodromus scolopaceus. Next base: position 52,056,380 of record JAOXNO010000020.1, on the reverse strand, counting down.
TTTGCTTACAAAATTACATAGGTTCAGAAGCAGTGGAGTCTTTGGGGTCTCCTGACAAATGGCCATGGCAGCTGTTGTTACCACAAAGCCCTGGGCAGTCTAATCACACTGACATCTCCCTGCTACCACTACTTTGGAGAAGGAACTGAGGTGGGTGACAAGTCAAACTTGTACTTTCATAGACTTTCACTTTAAATCATTATCTTCAAATACTTAATGTTTCGTGCTCAAGAGAGATTTGTGCTTTTTTCCTCTCTAATGCTTTGCTAATGCATTGTGACACTACATCTCTGTGTGCTAAATGGAGTGTTTGCTGGTGATGGGGAAGTCTGCATCTCTCAGGAGCAGTGGTAGACTTACCACTGCCTACCACTCAGTCACAGAAACATAATCAAAAGCAGTGGCACTACTTCATCTTTTAAACTAGGCTGGAAACTGCATGTCAATATTTAAGGTTGTCGGTCTCCCAAAAGCAATGCCAGACTTACTTGCCTATGTATGTTACTCTGGTAAAGGTCATGAAGCTTTCTAGATAAAGGATTTTGACAGAGAGCCTTTTATATCCCACTGCCTCAGACAGTGTCCCCTTAATTTCTGAATTATATTTGAAGCAGTAGGAAATCATACAATCTCATTAAAATTTGAGGGAAGACACATGTATGATGTTTAGCTCAAGTTCAGAAATGCTTTTGACATCATCTCCAAGAACATCCTTGTAGACATTTGTCTGTTCCTTACAGGTTAGAAAAGCGAACAGTGAGGTGGATTATAGAGTGGCTGAACTGTGAGGCTCAGAGGTTTGTAGTCAGTAGCACAAAGTCCAGCTGAAGCAGTCAGTGGTGGAGTACTCCAGGTGTGGATACTGGTGCCAATGCTTTTAACATCGTAATGAATGATGGGACAGAGTGCACCCTCAGCAAGTTTTCAGATGGTTTTCAGTGACTGATACAGCACATGACTTTGCTGCCATTCAGAAGGATCACGGAAAACTGAAGAAATGGCTAATAGGAACCTCATGAAGTTCAATGAAAGGAAGTGCAAAGTCCTGCACCTGAGGAGGAGTAACCCCAGGCACCAGGGTATGCTGGGAGCCTACTGGCTGGAGAGCAGGTTGGCAGAAAAGCCCCTGGGTCCTTATAGATACCAAGTTAACCATAAGCCAGCAACGCAGCCTTGCAGCAAAGGCCACCAAAATCTTGAGCTGCATCAGGTGGAGCCTCACCACTGAGTCAAGAAAGGTGATCCTTGTGCTCTACTCTGCACTAATGAGGCACATCCGGACTGCTGGGTCCAGTTCTGGGCTCCTCAGTACAAAGGAGACATGTAGTTACTAGGCAAAGGACTAGATCTGCCCTCAAGCATCACTCTCTGAACAATCTGAAATGGTTCCCTAAATTGATCCTGAAGTTTGCAGGCAATTGGGAAGTACTGGGCAACCAGTCCTCTGGTGGTTTTGTGAAGAGCTCTGTGGACTCTTCATCATATTCATGGACTACAGTCAACTCTTAAATACCTCTCTGAAACTTCTCCCATGCTTCTGCATGTGCGAAGAAGTCTGCAAGAAGTCCACCAATTGATCAACATGAGCCATAAACTGTTACCAATCTCTTAGGAATACATGCTATATTTGAATTCTGCCTTTCTTTCTAGGATGGAATTGCTGAGAATTCACACCAAGGTAACCCACCTAGGAGCTATTTCTCTATTGCAGAATGCTACCACTTCCTCTAACAAGAGATATAAGAAAATGTGGGTTCCTCCAAATGCATTACTGTGCAACCAGGGAAATCCCCAGGTAGGGTGGTGCAGTGTGGTATCCTCTGTCCCGGATCAGGGAGTCCTGTCATGTGAAGGAAGAACTTGTAGCAAGAAAACAGAACATGGCAGCTTCCTTATGGGCTTATTTCTGAAATGTATCTAAAACTCTGTCCTTTACCTCCTTTGTTCCACTACAACACGCTTGTCTTCAATTATTTCAACAGGAAATAAAGAAAGTCATCTTGCCGTTAGCTTACAGTCTGAGCCTCTGGAGTCTTTCCTTCCACAAACACAGTCTGCATGTGAGATATCATCCTCTTTATTAAATACAGACATCTTGTGATGTTCCAGACAGGTTAGGACTTAAACATGGGACAATTGTATAGTAAAAAAATTTGCAGAGAACTCCTCAGAGCAAGCCTAGAAACAAGTCAATAACTTGGACAAAGTGTGGATTCATAGCCGGAGGGAGAGAGGCACCTCTAATGAGGCTTGCCCAGATGGTGTCTCATGCTGACTGTGAGCCTTCATGGTATCTATAAAGGGGTTTGAATTCTCTGAGACACTGCAATTAAATTAGATTAAACTGCTACTAGCTGATGTCATCTCCAGTTCAGTAGCTCTGCATACCTAAGTTCAAGTTCAGTGTGAACTCCTCATGTCCTATTGTCAGTGATGCAAGGAGAGCTGCCTCAATTGGCCTGCATGTTTTTATGGTGATATGCTGATCTTGGTGTAATTCAGATATATGCTCTGGCTGGAAAGCTAAAAATAAAACAAATACCCCAATTCTCTGGGTAGGAACAGAAAAAGGAAAGCGAAAAATAAAGAAATAAATAACAGAAAGAATGAAAAGAAAGAGAAAAAGAAAGAGAAAAAGAAAAAAGAAAAAAAGAAAAAAGAAAAAAGAGGGAAAAATGAAAAAAACAAAGCTGTATATGGTTTCACTGGTTGCAATGATTTATTCCTTTACAATTTTACTTGTCCTCTTGAGGAGACATAGGGCTCTAGGCATACAGTCGCAGGCTGACAACAAACCTTTTCCACCTTCTCTGTTCAGGTGGGATCCTATGGGCATAGATTGCCTCTTCCATGCCTAAGAGTTATCCCATCATCCCCACTGTGCCACTGTAATGCTTCTTGTTTCTTCTGTAGGTTTGGGTTCAGATCTGGGGAAGTGTTTGTTGCAGCTGGAAGGTGTTCAAAGTTGTCTGGTAGGAATGGCTGTCAAAATTGCAGCCATGCAAGCATAGCTCTGGCCAGACTACCAGACTACTCACATGCTATTCCCAGCAAGACCAGATGCTCCCTCCTTTCCTAGGAGCTGCGCTGTCATGTCTGGTTTTGACTGGTCAATCCTACTGCTCTGCTTTTTGATCCCTGACCTACAAGGCTTCTTTGACACAAAGAATTGGAATGGCAACAGCACTTACAAAAATGTGGCATGTTCTACTGCTTTGGTATCTTTAAAAAAATATTCCCCTTATTTTGTATATTATGCAGATTTCTAAGAATGTATAGTATGTCACTGCCATGTGTCACTTAATCCTCAGGTACACAGATGTGTCCCATCTGCTTTTGTTCTTATGTGCAGCATTGTTGCTTTTATCTGTGGCTGCAAATGCATTATTTCTTTCAATGTCTTTTGATTTAAAATGCATGCCATCACACCTCCAGGGAAGAGTACTCGCATAATAAACAATGGAATCACGTCAGCCACCTCATCCCTGTGTGTCTCTCTGTGTGTGATTGCATGTTGTGTATTTGAATACCTCTCTCATCTAAAACCTCTTTTTAATCTACTTCCCTTCTGGGTAATCTTTGACTCTAATCTTTGCCTCTCGCTATGTGGATTGCTTCTGCATCTTAAACACAAAACTCATCAGATACCCACAGGGATGCGATAAATGACATGTTTTCCTCTGTGTAAAGGGCCTAATCTTCCTGATATTGGTCACTTCTGTTTTTTCATAGCAGATAAAGAGCTCCCAGCAGAGATGGGTATTAAAGGAAACATTTCATCTCAAAGACTTAAGGGACATGTCAACATGCTAAAAAGAGAATATAGGCCATTATATAACGAAAGGATGGGATTATATTTTTGTTCCTGCTAGCTTGGTGTAGATGTTTCAAGGGCTGAAATATGCGTGTAAGGTGAAGACACACATTAAGATATTAACAGCAGGATACCTCTCAAATGTACTATAGTTATCTAAACTGCTTCATTGCCTCAGGTCAGAAACATAACTGGCTACAGGCAGAAAGGGAAAAAACCTGTATTTCTAGTGTAACGCTAGTTTACATTAGCTCCATGCGATATAACTCTAATTACTACAATTCTAGATGTGAAGGGAGCACAGGAGGAGAGAGTTGGAGCACTGGTGAAGAGTGGGACTCCCCTTTCTAGATGTTAGGGAGCTGGGGCTGTCTGAAGGTGACTCCTGCCAGCAGTCCTGGGATTTGTGGGGACAAGCACTAATGGAAAGAAAAAAAATTATATGACAACAGTGAGATACCAGTGATATGGTCATCAGTGTACTGGAGTCAGCTCCCGGACTCCCTTCTCCCACTGGCTTGCAGAGCAGCTTGTCACATTCTTTCCCCTCTACATGTTTCAGCATCAGAAACAGTAAACCAAGGGAAAGCCCTTCCTGGGGAAAGCACTATGAACTTCACTAACCAAAAACTGTCAATGAAGTAGCCATGGCAATCTGCACAGCATTCACAGATGGCTCTGAAAAGGGTCACAGGGAATCTGCACCTCCCCATTGAAAAGCCCACTCAACACCGAGCCAGGCAAATGGTGCCAGAGCTCAGACCTGGGAAAGGCATACGTGAATGGACAGCTGTAATAATTATTTCAGTGGAAACAGATAGGTATGTCTGGTTAGTGCTGAGAAGGAGAGGCAGGAAGAGTTTTATTTTCTTAAACCCAATGCAGATAACACCAGTGATAGAGGCTGCAAGCTAATCTTCAGTTTACTGTGCAACACAGTTCTTCTGGCTCTGCTTCCCACCCTGAAAACATCACAAACTAATTACAAAGAATCCCACATCAGGGTCAGCAGGACCCTGGAAGAGGAGGAAGATAACCTCCCAGGAAGAGAAAGATAAATCATTTGTCCCCAAGACATGAAGAGAGCAAAGGTTAAAAAACGAAACTTAGTTCTCCCAAGTGTTATTGATTAGTCACAGACATACCTTTACTAGGCAGAGAAAACTTGTTCCGTTTTTCATAGTCTGGAGGAGAGGGAAGGATCTTGCCTCAAAACCATTGCCTCAGTGTGTTGTTACTGAAGCAGCAGTGATATTGCTTAAATTCTCTGAGGAATGCAGAGGCTAGATTGGAATAGAAATGTTACAGATAGAAATATTGTGGAAACAAACCACCCAGGGTGGCCAAAGATATTGCAGTGATTCTTTTTCCTCCTTCTGTAGTGCTGGTCAGTGGCAATGGTTATGATCCCAGAGATGGCTAGCTTCCTCAATAATGAACTTTTGCCTTGCCAGCTGTACTTGCGTAGCAATGGTAGGCTGCAAAGGTACCAAGGATGCAATAGGTAAGGCTAGTAATGGCTCCTCCTGCCAAAACAAGATTGGTGTCCAATATGTCCAGGTGGAGTATGATCATCACCTTGCATTATAGTAGCAATGCTTGCTGATGCAGGATGCTTGGTCTCTGAGAGTGACCAAAACTAGCCTGAAAAGCAGAAAGTGACCCTATGTTGTCTGGCCTGCCCTCTCCTATTCCACAGCATACAGACTTCCTGAGTCTGCTAGAGCAGTTTGACCCAAAGGGGAAATTATTTGCCCAGTAGGGAAGAGGCCTCCTCTGGAGAAAAATGTCTCCTCTCCTTACCTATAGACCTTTTCCCATTCAGTCTATCCTTTCTCTATCATTCTGCCCTCTCTTTGTCAATGTCAGGCAACATGTAACTAGATCTGATGATGGCAGCAGTGCTGATGGGCTTGGGCTGAGATACCAATCCAACAAATTTGAATTATAAAGTAAATGGAAATGAGGGATGCTAACATCTTTGGAGACTACATTAGAAGGCTTGACCCTGAATGATACACTGCTGCAGAGAGTATGCAACAGGATAGCTGTTTAGCTCTATTAAAAAGGCATATTTTTTTACTTTAGAGCTCTTGATTGCCTGTCCAATTATCTTTTATGAACTGTGTGTGAAGCCCAAACAATTCAAAGCTGCTGCCCACTTGAAACAGTGACAACTACAAACCATCTAACAACTATTTATTTCATTTTTTATCTCCTCTTCCTGTTGTTACAAGCTCAAGCTAGATACCAGTTTGCTGATGGCTTTTGTAAAACAACACAATACACAAGGGAACGTACTCTGTCATGATCTGCTCTGCCACTTTGCAGACACAAGTTGAGGAAATTCTTCAAAAGGAGCACAAGGCGGCTAAGAACTACTGAATGCATTTTCCGCATCATTATATGATGTCCTACTTCTGGTTTTTTCCCCAAACCTACTGACTTAGAGGTGATGAAAACAGTAAGCAGCATTGTCCTCTACAGCCAGCCTACATTCAACATCACTTAGACCCATTGCATGGCACACAGTTAGCTCTGTGCTAATAAAGCCTCCCCAGGGCAGCACAAGACATATACCGACTCTTTGGAGTAGAGTGGAGGCCGCTGAGACAATGAGCTGCTGGAGCACAGCATGTCTGATGATGATGGTTCCTTTGATCAGCTTGGGGATGAGAAAGCAAGGGGGAGCTCTTTTGGCTGCTTTCAGCTGCCATGAAGAAGGACTCTATGATGGAGACAGAGTCTTCTGGGACGTGCACAGGGACAGCACTAACCGGATAGACGTTGCATCATGGAACATTGCCAGAGTATCATGGAAGCGTTTTTTTCTCTGAAGGGTACTCATCATAGGGGAGACCACTGTCCTGGGGGATTTCTCCAGCTTGACTGCACAAGAAGCAACTTCATAGAGCTGTCCCTGCTCTGAGGAGTTGGACTGAGCAACCTCTGGAAGTCCTTTCCAGCCAAGGTATTCTATCAGTCTATGAATCTGTATAGATCAGATCCTCTCTCACCTCAGCTGCCACAGACATGTTTTCTTACTTGTAACTTAAATTTCTCTCTTGGCATGGTGAAGATCTAAGTGACCAGAGACTTTTTTTTCCATAAAGCCACTGCTGAGCTTCAGGGAATGCAGTGTACAGTCTTGTCAGCCCAATCTGCAAACTGGCTTTGGGCTGTTTGAGTCCCCAGTGCAAAATGAGATCTCTTCAAGCCTATCCCTTCCCTGTAAATCCTTTTTCTGTCCAAATCTATATTGCAGTAAGGACAGAAATGAGGACTGTGACTTTCTCTGCAGTGTTCTGGAAGGCAGTAAGTACTGAAGGCATCAGTTTCTGGAAGGTCGTAAGAATGTCAGACATCCATATCAGCACTCTGTTAACCACAGCTTCTCCAACTGAGCAAAGCCAATTGGTAGCAAGGCAGAACATAGTCACCGGCACTTCTCTGTTGACATGCATTAGTACTCATACCAACTACAAGTTCTCTTCCCATTGCAATTTACTGCCTTAATTGCAAGCCCCATGTGGGAAAACTATTATTTCCGAACACATCATCTAGTTTTGGTCTCAGCCTTCTTATCAGCTGCTTTGCTCAATGCAGAAAGTACTTGACCAGCAAAACTCTTTCTTCAAGCCATATTTGCTCAGGAACATGTCCCAAAACAGCAATAAAATCCTGTCTTTTTCACTCCCATGGATGCTACCGATTTGAGAGAGCTAGCCCTACCTCTCTCAGGCAGATTTGGTCTCTTCCTTAATTTGATTATGCAGGATCTCTAGGCAGTAGGTGTTCTTGAACAACCATGTCAGGAATTATACAAATGGGTTTGATCTACTTTAATCACAGCAAAACTGGAGAGACTTTATATCTCCCTCCTTGATTGTGACATATAAATAAAATTCTCCACTGTTTGTTCAGGTTGTACAGTGAAATTGAATGGTATTTGGGTATACATACATTCATTTTAAAATCACAGCATTGTGTCCAGATGGAAATATTTCCTGTTTTGTGACTGATGTAACCCATTGTTAGACTCTGAGTTACTTCATCATACAGGTGTGAGAAGGGATGCTGCCATTCACTATTCTCACTGTTCTCCTCCACATGTTGTAGGAGAATAAACCAGAGGGGAAGAAAAAAAAATCTGGAGCTGTCTTTAGGACATGAATCCTGTGCCTGGAACGGGAACTTCTGCTGTTATACCAGCAGAAATCCCCCTGCGCCAGAGCAAGGCTGAAGGCTCCCAAGGCACCATCTAGCATCATCCCAAACACCAGATGGATGCTACTTTCTTGTGCACTGTGTCTGGTTCTGGATACCTCCCTACATGCAGAGCGCTATCCCAATAGGTGCATATAACAATAGGTGCTAATGATGTCAGGACCAGGGGCTTTTTTTGGACCTTCCCGCTTTTTCTAGTGAGATTTGAGAAGAGCTAACATAGGAGGATTTAGCTGAGATCACTATCAGCAAATGTGCATGGAAAAACCTCCAGCTTTCCTGTAGTCTGGCATCTCACAAGTTTGGGCCAGCTCCACAGTGACAGCTGCGCCTACGATAATACAGAGCAGCCTGAGTGCTGTGCCAGTGAAAGCACATAGAAGGTTAGTGACGCACATGAACTTCATTGAACTAAAAAGTCAGTCTCAAGAGGCAAGCATGTTACTGTAGCACACAGTAACTCACAGGAAATAATCTCTGAGATTTGCCTAGGACTTTGCCTGCCTGTCTTAAATGTGTTGACACATGCTTCTGCACTAGTGTTCTTGATCACAGAGCAGAGTGACATGTATAAACAGACATGTGCTGTGACAAGTACCTTCAATATTGTCTGATTCCATGCATGTGTGATGCCTTAGCATGCACTCAACACCTACAGTGACGAGACTCTGTGCTACCAGATACTACAGTAATGGTACGGATTTGGCAGTAATTTCCCATCTCTGCAAGATGCACATGCAGCATCTTTTCAGCCAATATGGAAGAAAAGACTTAGAAGCAAAGGTCTTCCTTGCATCTTTTCTATTTTAAACTTGCATCAGCTGCACTGTTATCTCTGAAATTGTGTATCACTCAGTGGGGTGTTACAATACAGGGCATCAACACAGAGAATGCGGGGACCTGAGTTGAACGCGATTTTCAGGCCTCAAATTAAGAGTATGAAAAATTCTAAACTATCTGACTTCAACGCCTGGTTCTAGTCTAGTAACATTTATGAGATCTAAAGGTGGAGCTCCTTCACCAACCACCTAAATTATCAGTTACATTACATTGTACCCTATTAAGGCACAGGACTTGTCACATCTATTCAACAGTGTCTCTTTGGAGTACACCAGTTTGATTAACACAGCTCGCTGCAGTTCCATCAGTCCTACTCGGCTGACACCTGAAGTGTAGACTCCATATGTAGGTATTTAAGTACCAGCCCTGGTTCTTTCTGTGACAAGGTTCTCTAAACTCATGTCACCTCAGTCTAACTAGCTCACATGAGAGCAATTGTAGCTTGGCAGCAGAATCTGGCCTTTTGAGACTGTTTTGCCTACTGCTGCTGCAAAAACAGCACCTGCTTGCATGGAAGTGACCCAAGACCAGTATCTCTGTGAGGATTTTCTCCTAGAGATCACCAGTTGTGTTCTGATGTGATCACTCTAAATCAGCAAAACTGTGAGAAGCATGAAATGAGTGTAGTGTGGGATTAAACTCTGTATTGTGAATCAGCCAAAGAAAACCTGCAAAGGCTGAGTTACAGCTTCATAATTTACATCTTTTAGCTGGTTAGCTCACTTGCAGCATCCCCTGCCATAGAATTTGTCCCATGCTGCTGAGCACTTAGCATTCCCACCAGAGCGCAGAGGAGGGACTCTGTCCTCAGCTTGCTTTTGCCTTTGTGGGGCTTTTCAAAGCCACATGGCCAGAGTATGTGATGCCAGGCTGCACAGAGAAAAGAAACTAAGAGGCCTGACTCTGCTCTGTGCGGCATGTGTAGCAGTTTAATGACCTCACTTTAAAAAAAAATTACATAAACCCACAATAATTAGAACACACAGGTTGGCTAACAAAGTGCATGTTTAACTTCCATTGGATGTTCAAGCAGGTGCTTGTGCACTGAGCTGATGGTAACACTCCTCAGAGAGGCTAGGTTACTCAGGAGGAGAACTGCCTTGCAGGGTCACCTGTAGCCTGGCTCTCAGAGTCTGTCGTGTTCAGAGAAAGGAGTTGGAGCATGTCTGATCCCTCCCTTCCTACCCTGGAGCAGGGTTTTCGAGTCGCGCCACCTGAGGTTGTTATGTAGCTGCTGGGATTCACAAGGTCCTTCCAGCCACTGAGTGCTCCTCCAAGGATTGCACCTGGCCTGGAAGGGATGTCTGACTCTGAGAGATTTCATCTGGGATCCAGGGAGGCTGAGAACCAGTTTCCTGATTCTCCCTAAGGCCCATGTCCCAAGAATACATCACTAGCTCCAGGCTCCTAAGGAAGGAGGCTGCAATGACCTAACATGAATGACATGTCTATCAGGGCTCCTAGCAGTAGTGCAAGTAGAGTTAAGTTGAAGCAAAAAGTTGTGGAAAGGAGTGGAAAAAATGAACAAATTCTTCATGTTTTGTTTTGGTTTTTACTTAGTCCTTGTCACAACTTTCCTGTCAAACAGCCCTGCAGGAGTTTTTCAGTTGTTGAGAAATTGTTATGAAACAACTCAGCACTCTGCGAGAGTAACGGTAGCTATGATGGACTTGCGGTGACTTCCATGTGGGTGCACTGAGGAATCTTCGGAGAGTTCATTTGGAGCTTACTGTTGAACCACTCTGCTACTAATAATATGCTAAGATCATCTTGACTTCTTTTCTTTTCTGCCGTAACTGCATAATTTCTGGGGCTCTTATTTTCTTTTTTTTTCGCCCTAATTTTCTTTAAAAAGAAAAAAAAATATCGAAAAAGCAGAGGTGAAATACAGACCACCTTAATCAGAGGTTAATTTTATTCTGCTTTAGCAGTTGTCTGTAAAAGTAAACTGCTGTAAAAGTAAACTTGTAAACTGCTGGTAAAAGCACCTACCAAAAAATCCTCCAAATTACTTATGAAAGCAGTTTGTGTCTTCATATGCTAGTCAGAGAAACTAAGCATCCCCCTTGATGAATCAGTGATTACTCAGTATTTAAAAGGCAGTATTTACGTGATACACAACTGCTCAAAATGGGACGCACACAAAGTGAGTTATATCATAACTAGCCGACATCACCTGCCTGTTCAGCTCCTGAAGTAGCACAGAAATGTCTTACAAAGATAGCAAGGCTCTTAATTTAGCTAGGTGAGGAAACCCAATACTCAACTGCAATACCATTGCTACATTAGGCAGCTGAAATGTGGAGCTGTAGTAATGAAATTTATGGATATTTCGCAGATTCTTATAAACTAACGAGGAATTATCTATGTAGCATGAACAGTCCAGTGCAATGCTGCATATACATAAGTTTCCCATGCCCCTGCGCTTCTGAAATATGCAGAACACTTTCTTGGCTCTAAAAAGACAATCCTCTTTTTCTCTATGCTTAAATCATGAGTAACATGACATGATCCCTCACACCTGGAATACTCAGTTTTAGAACTTACACTTGCTGCAGGAATGTGTGTTTCAGCTGTAAGGGAGAAATAAAAGCACATTTTGTGTAGAATCCTGAACATCTTCCAGGACTGTGGCTATTCCAACCTCCCTTCTCATTTAGATGCAATCCTCCATGTTTTAGAAGAATCACTCAGTTCCTGTTTTTATTCATAACATGCTGAAACTTCAGCATGGTCAGAAACTTGGTCAGAGGTGACACTCTAGACTACAGAAGCCCATCATTATTTTTATTAATGTTTCCAACTTATACCCATCATGGCCGGGAAGGCTCTTTATTAAACATACTAAAAGTTAGATGAGGAAAACAAACCAGAAATAGTAAATTTATGCATTTATGCACCTATAAATATATATATATGATGCATAAGAAGTAAACAGTTAAGACTTTTTTTCTGTAGAACACCACCATTTCACCCTCACACCTACAGGGTTCTCACAGCCATCCTGTCCAGCCTAGAGTTATAATTTCCAATTTTCCAAAAAACCATGGATAGGTTAAATTTTTAAAGGAGAGCAGGAACATATTCCTTTTTTAAATACAAATTTTTTAATTCATTTCTGAAAGTGAAAATCACTCGTAAAAAAAAAAAAACACACACACACACCTTTTCCTTTTTTTAAAAGAAGGCATCCAGCACTGTAAAATCCATAAACTTAGTCAAACTGATTACAAAACTCATTGGGACCAGCACTGGACTCTAACATAGTTTAAACTACAAGCATACAAGTCCTTCTGAAAATACAGTTGGGGTAGGAAAAAAATAAAAACAAACAAACAAACAGCTGGACAACCACAGATGAGCTTACCGTTAAAGAAAGACAGGAACAAGTATGCCCAGAGACATAGTCCAGAATAAACAAATCCCAAGTACTTTTCTGTGAGCATTGTCAAAATAGGCTGGCTATCTGGCTTCCTGAGCAGAGGGTGAAAGAGGATGAAGTCTTGGAGACAGCCTGCAATGACTGATGGATTTGGCAATTACAGTAATAAGGCATCAAACCAGCTTCCAAACAGGGGATAAGTTCATTTGCTCATGTGCTTCTCTAGTCCCCAGAAGCCAAATCAGCTCAGTGCTGGGTCAGTAAATCCAGACACAAAGGGGCTGGTTACTACTACACTCAGATTCTCAGGCACTCTGAGCTTTTTCTTGGTCAGAAGCAAATGCTAGCAATGCCTGCACCTTGCTGTGTGTGTACAGCAAGAAGGGGGAACATGCTGCCTGGGAGATGCTTTCCACATCCCCACAGATTGTACCTACCTCGAGACAGCACGTCTGCAGCACTTCCAGTGCTTGCACTCGAGTGCCTCTAGAGCTGTTTCCCAGCAAAAGGAGTTTGTGTCCCTCTCTGCCCTCTCGCAGCAGCCAGTGCAACTTGCAACAAGCACCTGTGGCACGGTCCCCCTGCCATACACCTGCCCTTTCTCCCAGCAGTGGTGGCTGGGCCAATTCAATAGTGCAGAAGCCAAGGAAGGTGAAACTAGCTAGTCTCTCCTTTTTGATGCACTCATTCCTGGAATCACTTCCACCAGAGGCAGGGAACTGCCCTGAGTGCTCTCTTCCCCAGCTGCCCACTGCTGCTGGCTCCCCGCTATGGAATTTTACACAGACCCTGGCTCTCCTGGGACAGGTCCTCTACCTCCCCTCTCCATTTTATTCACCAGCCAGGCAAAGGCACGGCAAAGGCTTGAATACTGTTCATTACATTCATTGTTTAGGTCTTTTTTCACTCTTTTGCCTGTTCTGCACACTCAGCCACTTTTCTTTCACTGAAAACAGGTGTGGGACTTTGCACTTTCCCTTGTTGAACTTCTGCGACCTCCTGCCTTGGCAGGCTATGACCCTGGGGTGATGCAGAGAGCATCACCAACTGGTGACTGTGCAGGAGGGATTTGGGTGCTGTGCTAGCGAGGCCACACCAGGCAGTGCAGGTTGGTAGGAGAGCAGAGCCCTGGGACATGGAGACGGAGGGTGTGGGGAGGAGGAGGAGAGGCCCGCAGCGATAAGTGACGGGGCACAGGCTGGCCCTGAAGGGCTCTGGAAACATCTGCCTGAGGACCAGCTGCCGAGATACAGACCTGAAGTTGGGCAGCACTTGCCTTCAGGGGGAACAACAAAATAGTACCTGGTATTTGTAGAAGAACCTGTCGACATCAAAATCCCATCCCTCCTAGCCAGAGGCTGCATTGCCCTCTCCCATCAGGCTGACCCCAGCGGCCCTAGGGCTCAGCAGATATGGGAGGAAATAGTGGTGGTGGCACCAGGAAAAGAGGGGAAAAGCAACACAGGTGGAGATAGCAACGCCACTGTCATTGTTAGTAATACCGAGAATTTTTCTGCAGTTTTCATGCTTTAGTTTTCTTTTATTAAACGTTAAATAGATAGGGAGGAGTGGGGAGGGGGAAGCGGGCAGGACCACAAGGGGCTGGTGTCTGGTCAGCTGGTCAGTGAAGTACCGGGCCAATGTCACTGATGATGAGGTGGCTTCCTGGGGGACTGGGAAGGATCTTTGGACCTGCTAGCCCACCTCTTTGGGGCTTGTCAGGGCCCTCCGGGTGAGTGTTCACTGCCCCAGCTGCCCGTGGAGGGCCTTAGTACAGCATCTTCTGTGTCCTCCTGGGCCATTTCTTGATCCCCACGAGTGGGAATGCGAGAAGAGGAAGGGCTGCCAGAACTCCCACAAAGGGATGGGATGGGGGCAGGAGGCCCGCCTTGGAAGACAGCGGGGCCAGGGGCAGTCACAGAGCTCTCCACCCAGCCCCCGGCAGCATGGGTGTCCCCCAGGCCCACCCAACATCAGGCCGCAGAATGGGATCTGGGGGAGCAGGTCGACAGGAGGCTCATGCCACTCAAAAGAGGTGACTATCCTGCAGTATTGAGCATTGGTGCGGCCTCACCTTGAATACTGTGTGCAGTTCTGGGACACACAATTTAAGAGAAATGTTAAGGCACTTAAATGTGTCCAGAGGAAGGCAACAAAGCTAGTGAAAGGGATGGCATGTCCTGTGAGGAGTGGCTAGACACATTTGCCTTGTCTAGTTTGGAGAGAAGGAGTCCGAGGGTCAACCTCATTGCTCTCTACAGGTTCCTGAGGAGGGGAAGTGGAGAGGAGGCTGCTATCTCTTCTTCCTGGGATCCAGCCACAGGATGGTTCAAAACTGCACCAGGGGAGGTTCAGACTTGACATTAGGAAACACTTCACCGAGAGAGTGGACAAACACTGGAACAGGCTTCCTAGAGATGTGGTCAATGCCCCAAGCCTGTCAGTGTTTAAGAGGCACTTGGACAATGTTGTCAATAACATGCTTTAATATTTGGTCAGCCCTGAAGTGGCCAGGCCACTGAACTAGAACATTGTGAGTCTCTTCCAATTGAACTATTCTATTCTACTCTATTCTGCTCTGCTCATTGGTATGATCTCCCATGGGGGGGTCAAAGACAGCTTTTGGTTTGTTCTTGGGGCTTTCTCCTATCTTTCTCCCCTAGCCAGCGCAGGCAGGGGTGATCCCCTCTGCTTAGCACCCATCAGGCCTCATCTAGGCCCTGTGTGCTCTTTGGAGTCTTGCACAGGAGACACGCCAATAAATCAGAGGAGCTCAGGGGAGACCACTGAGATGGTGGGGATGGAGCACTTGTCCTTTGAGGAGGGGCAAATGCTTCAGCATGGAGCAGAAAAGGCTTCAGGGCACCTAGAGCATGCCCTGGTGTCTGTGGGGAAGAAACCAAGGGGATGGGAACAGAGTCTTCCCAGCAGTGCCTGGCTGAAGGGTAAGAGCCAGTGGCATCAGCTGAACCTAGAGATATTCAGGGTGGAGATAAGGGGCGGGGGAAATTACTGTGAGGACCATTAAGCTGTGCAGTGGGTTGCCCAAAAAGGCAATGAGATCCCCTGAAACCCTGGATGTCCTCAAGACCTGAGTAGGCATAACCCAGACCATTAGTCTCACAGCACTGTGAAGGGGTACCCTGTGGAATTTAGGAAGACAAAGCATTGCCAGTGGGAAATGTAGGAAAAGTTTCCAAATGTGCAAAAGCTTCAAGATACTGCAATTCAGAAAACCACTTTTTTCATTTGGTTCAACAGCTTTCAAGAGAATCCTTCACATTTGGGAGGGAGAGGAGGTGTGGTGTGGTTGAGTATTTGATTGTTCTGTTGTTTTTCCTAAAATTTTGGCAGCCAAAAAATATGTTTGGCCGACCACTTAGATTTGACAGAGGAAAAGTTGTAGAAGTCACAAAAGCAATTCAGGATGAATTCTGTCATCATTTGGTAGTTGACTGGGATTATCTTGAGCTTTGCCAGGAAACCGAGAGGGCAAGGGGGTATGGATACTGAGAAAAACACTCAGGTGGAAATAAAGGGGGAGAAAAATCCTTCTGAAAGAAATCTTTGATTCTATTGTATTCTGTAATAGAATAGAATATTCTAATATTCTATTATATAGAAATAGAATCATAGAATCATAGAATCATTAGAGTTGGAAGGTACCTTAAAGATTATCGAGTTCCAACCCCTCTGCCATGGGCAGGGACACCTCCCACTAGAGCAGGTTGCTCAAAGAGCCATCCAGCCAGGCCTTGAACACTTCCAGGGATGGGGCATCCACGACTTCCCTGGGCAACCTGTTGCAGTGCCTCACCACCCTCACTGTAAAGAATTTCTTTCTAGGATCTAAATAACACGGATCTTTTACTATCCTATGGCCCCTTAGTGTTTCCTGGAGGTTTTTCTATTTGGAGCCATCCTTTGTCTCCAAAGCCCAGAGAGAAGCTGATCTACATATAGTTATGGCTGATACAATGGTCTTTAGAAACTGTTGCTCTATTCCCTTGCAATAGCAACATCGTATCCCTAATGTCATGTATTTGACTGTAAAGTAGAATGGTTTCCTAGCATTCCCTCAAAAGTAATAGAATTTCAACTGTGGTTAGCAGCAATAACCCATTCCAAGTG
>JAOXNO010000020.1:51970495-52039886 GCA_028565335.1 Limnodromus scolopaceus | reverse complement strand
GGACATTGAGCCGTTGACTGCAACCCTTTGAGTGCGGCCATCCAGCCAGTTCCTTATCCACCGAGTGGTCCATCCATTGAATCCATGACTTTCCAATTTTGAGACCAGTATGTCGTGCGGGACAGTGTCAAGTGCTTTGCATAAGTCCAGGTAGATGACGTCAGTTGCTCTGCCCTTGTCTACCAAGTCTGTGGCAGTAGAGAAGGGCAGAATAATAATATTCTAAATATTAAATAATATATAAAATAAAATATAAATATATTAAAAAATATAAAATTATTTTAAAAAATATATAATAATATTCTATTCTATACAGCGGTTCTCCAACACTCGCTTGACATTCAGTGCTAAGCAGGGTGCAGCAATAGTGATTTAGGACAAAATCTGCAAAGAGATTATCGAACAGGCATTTGGCACTGAAGAACTGTAGATACCAGTGTACTATAAGTTGTATTTGCTCTGGGCGCAGCTTTGTACAGCAATAAACACTCAGTGGCACTGGCACAAGCTGAGACTCTCTGCAGCTACATCTCAAGAGCAGCTGTCAGTGCCGATCCTGTGCAGGGCCTTTCTAACTCTTGGTGGAGGACTGACAAGAGAGATGTATTTCCAGGGAATCACATGCTTCCTTACTATTAAACTTTCCTAGAAAAGGAAGACCTTGGCACAAAGACATGGGTAATGTTTATTTCTCAAAATAAATGCAATGTATTAAATTTAATCTAGTTTTATCCAGTAGGTCAATTACAACATCAGCAGTTTGGTAAACCACACAGAAAGTTGCAGTAAAAACACAAACAGAAAGTCAAAAGCAACACCCATTAACATTAAGATCACTGTTGATTCTCTCAGCTTACATTGAAAAGTAAATCCAAAAAGTCACATCACTAAAACTGGGAAGCATTAATTGCTTCCTGCTGGCTTAGTCACGGGCTTTTTTACCTATTGTAGGTTTGGGTTCTACTTCCTTTGCATATTTTTGATGTGAACACAGTGAGGACATTGTTGACTCTAAACCACCTTATGATGAGAAACTTCAGAAACTTGCTTTCTTTTCTTCACTGAGTCTTGTTCAGAGACATCCTGTTATTTCCCTTTTTCTTGGGTTTTTACTCTGCAAAACACTGTAATGTGGCTCACTTCTCAGTTCTAAGCAGTTGTAACAGGATAATCTGTAAATTGCAAGGTGGAAGACAAATAAATAGACCAAATGAAGGGCTGATGGAGCAGCTGGAAGGCTGTTGGTTCTCCATACGAACATTTCCAAAAGTCATAAACAGGAAATTGTACCTTGACTGATTCCTACAGTTTAATTGTCTCCTTTGAAGCTGAGCCACTTGCTTTTACAGCCCCTGTTTAGCTTTAGTCACCACTTCTATGTATATGCAAGCAGCAGCCAAACTCGAAATGCTGATGTAGTGCAAGAGTCATGACAGAGAGGACATATGCTCTGCCTGCAGGCAAATGCACCAGATGGGAAACCCTGCTTGTTTGTAAGACTATTTAAAACGAAGTTACAACATGTAGCAGGCTCTCCAGTTCATAGAATCATAGAATCATACAATGGTTTGGGTTGGAAGGGACCTTTAAAGAGGTCCAGGGATGCAAGGCATCCACAGATTCTCTGGCAACCTGCTTCAGTGTCTCTCCACCCTCATCATAAAAAAATTCTTCCTTCTATCTAAACCTATCCTTTTATAGTTTAAAGCCACTGCCTCTTACATTTCAGGACTGACAGCTCTCTGAAATGCTCCCACCTTTCATCTTAGGTGGCATTGGCACTACCTCCTGAGCTACTACAGCCTGAACACTACAGAGTTTTACATGTTTTAACTCCTCATTCTCCTCCTTCCCCCAGTGTAACAACCTAAGAATGGGCTGTGTAGAGTGCTGCAAGGTGGCATGGCCACACCCATGAACCTCTGTGCAGGACAACTCAGCCACAGTGCAACATGAAGGACACTGTTCTGCTGAAGACCAAGGTTTGGGGAGACGCGTGCAAGTATAAGGTGCTGGAAGGTATGTGTTTGTGACATACCAATGTATCTGTCCATGCAGATAGCCAGCTCTGACTTACACTAACAAGACAGGGACATGAAAAATGGTAGAAATAAGAAACACCAAAAGGGAGAGTATCAGTTTAAAGAAGCTGCTGACCAATGATGGGTGTTATGAAGACAACCACATAGCAAGTATGAAGTAAAGGTACAGCAAACCCAGGACCACCGGGGAATGAGTCAGCATGGTGGACTGCTCATTTGGAAGGGGATGAAGATGTTCAAAAGAAGAACATAACAAGGAGGGGAAAAGGAGGCTATAAGGACAAGCAAATCATGCAGATGAGGCTAATCACAGAAGCTGCTGAGCAGCCCTGAGCCAGATTGGCACAGCAAAACAGGAAAATATGTCTGTTTTGCTCTGACCATCTGTGTGCCTGACTTGCTTCTGTGCTTAGAGGACACCCTGAGGTGCTTTCCTAAAACTGGGGGCACAAAGGGGAGATTTCCTAAAGCTGTGAAGTTCAGCTCATTATGGATAACTGGTGACCTGAAAGCAAACTATGTGTTTCAGTTTCCCCAACTCTGCTAATGGAGCAGGAAGAAAAAAGATTTGTGCTGCTCCAAGAGAGACACCCAGCTCCGTTCATCCAGCCAAGACTCCCGAAGTGCATTTGACTTCTACTACAGCTTTGGACAAGGCCAAAGCTCTTTCTTCCCAACCTCATAAATGACCTTTAAGTTTCTGAATGCTGTGGATGGAGTAAATCTGCAGCACATTCTCTCCCATGGAGGCTGGGGGATGTTTCCTGGTTTCAGCTGAGAAAGAGTTAATTTTCTTTCTACTGATTGCTGTGAAAAGAATATCAATAATGCATACTGTTTTAGATGTTGCTAGGCAATGTTTATACTTCTGAAGGACTCTTTCCAGCTTCCCATAGAACACAGAACAATGGAATGGCCAATGAAATATTCCATACTATAGATGTCATACTCAGTGTATAAATAGGAGTTGGCAGGGAGGGGGTGGGGAGGGTGGAATTGGCTATCACTTCTTGGGAAGGTACCAATTCACTGAGTGGTGAAAGTGACTTGTGTCGTTGTTGTTGTTATTGTTATCATTATTAATATTGTTGTTCTCCTTTTCTGCTATTGTTCTATTAAACTGTCTTTATCTCAGCCCATGAGCTTTTTTTCCTTTCCCTTTCCCCTCCTTTTCTCCCTGCCCTTCTTGGGGAAGGGGGAGAATTGTGGGAGCAGCTGTGTGGCCCTAGCTGTCAGCTGGGGTTAAACCATCACACACACACTTGGGGAGAGGGAAACTTGGGAGCAGTCCAGGTGCCACGTGGTCAGGCTGTGAAGTGATGGCCAGCTCCAGCACAGGGATCCTGTCAGGCCAGGCAGGTGGCGACTGAGGATAAACCATGAGCAAGTTTTCTCCTTTGAAAATCATGAGAAAGCTCTGCTACAAGGCAGAGCATATAATTTACTGCACTCCCAAGCTGGAGCCTGGCGCCTTGTTGAGTTAATTGCTCACGTGGGCTTGGTCATCAGTGCCAGGACCTAGAGGCACAGTTTCCTGCTCATGGGCTGCTGACAAGGAAGGAAACAGCAACAGCAAGCTCATCGTGCAAGTCTGTGTTGCTCCTCCTCTCTCCTGTTCATCTGTTCATTTGCTGTCACTGCAAAGGGCTTTCCAAGAGTCAGCAAGAGCAGGCTCTTCTGGCTGAGATCCTACAGGAAGGATGCATATCTGCCCCTCAGCTCTAGCTGGGTTTATTGTTCGGTCTCCCTCTGCTATAGAAGCAGATGAAATTCATATAGAAACCAAGGGTTTCCAACAAAGAGCTGCGAGGCAAACATTTTCTTTTGCTACTGTTTCCCTCTGTGAAAAACTGTGATAAACCACTACAGACTGGGGCTTGTAGGGAAGGTCCATATCAAAGCTCTACCTACAGGTTCGGACTATGCTCTGACATCCTGAAGTTATGTGTCTTATTCTTCCTCTTCTTGGGGTTGCTTCTCCTGCTGGTCACAGCACTGCATTTCAGCAAACTTCCTCTACAGACAGGTATGGTCTGCTTCTTCCACTACCTTTCTCAAAGCTTGTTGCTGAATCTCCTCAGTCAGCCCTTCCAGCATTGGCTTGACTTCCAAGACGACCCCCAAAACTGGGGGCTGGGAGTCAACACAAGATAAAGGATCGTCAGCCAGTCACTTTTAACAGCTAAGTAACGAGCAAGGACAAAGAAAGCACTTGTACTGAAGGCAGCACTGCAAATTGCAGCTGCTGGCTTTGGCCAGACACTGCAAGTTCCAGGGAAGAGCAGATGCTCAAGTCCCTCTGCTTTAATACCCTGGAAAAGACATGGGAATGTCTTGAATATTCAGGAGAACCTTTGATTTTCATAAAGCTGTTTTTCGCCAGGAGTGGTTTGGGTGTGCTATGAGTGGTTTTAGGAAGTCTGGTGAAGGTGCTGGAGTGGATGTTCTCTGCAGTGCACTGGTCATCAGTAATGTTGCTAGGGCTTTTCCGGGCACGTCAAGCTGCGTAGTCTACTCATTGGGTTCAGCTCCTCTTCAAGGAAGGTGGATGGCAGCGCTGTGCTGAGATCCTTCTGCAGGATGCAAATGTCTGGCTGGTGGAGCTGGGAGTCAGCTGGGCTGATCCCAATGCTGCTGAGTGCTGGGAGAGGGGAGGCTGGGAAAGTGTGTGATGGGGGGCCCCATGCTGGTGCAAAGGGAGGCAGATGGCTGCAGGAGGGTCTGCATGAACTGGGGAACTCATGGCTTCCCATTTCTGCAGGCAGCTGAGGCCCTAGTGGATGGCTGAGGTAGAGATGGAGCTGCTGCCTGAGCTCTGCATGCTCCATGGAGCAGAAATGCACAATAAAAGCAAGGAGTGTCAGGCAGCTGAGCAGTGCCCCCAGGGACTGAGGCTCTGGCAAGTTAACCACACAAGAGGAGAAAGAGGCACAGGGCACCACACCACAGCTCGGCTGGGAGGCTGATGTCCCCTCCTCAGCCCATGTGCAACAGCCGTGGTAGTGACTGGAGCTCACCCCTGCCTCTGGCTCCTCTTCCCACAGCCACAGCCGGTCCCAGCAGTACCAGAGCATGTACCAGAAGCTCTGGAGGCTCAAGGAGCTACTAACACAGCTACAGCTGGAGGTAAGTAATCCCTTTGTGCCCAGGGGTCCTTCTCCCTGTTCCCCAGTGCCTGCAGAAATCCCCTCCTGCGAGAGGGACCCAAGTGTGAGGGCAATGCCTGAAATCTTGCATGAGGGGAAATGCGAGGACTTTCTCCCAGGCAGAGGTCTCACAGGAGGGCCGTCCCCTTCTCTCCCACTTCCCCCATGCCCTGCTTGATGGTCAAGTTGTCTCCTCTCCTGCAGAAGCACTTGCAGGCAGTTAAGGAGGAGAGACTCATCAGCCTGAAACAGCTGTACGAGGTTCAGGCGTGAAGTTGATGCATCCTGGTAGTGCCAGTGATGGGGTGTCAGTGGTGGGGCTGTGGACCCCAGCACCTTCAGCCAGCACAGTGGGCAGAGAAGGCATCAGTCCCAGAGTCCATCACTTTCCTGTGCCTTGTAAGTCACCAACAGGTATCCCAGAGCAGGGGGGTAAGTAGTGACTGGGGGCAGTGCCAGGGTTAGAGAGGGTTGGCTGTCCCCAGGTCCCATCCTAGCCACCCTGGACTATGTGCCCATTGTTTTGCAAGAGAAATAGTGCTCACCCCAGCTGGAGGAGCAGCTATGTGGGCAAGAGGCGCAGAAAATGGCCATGCCAAGGGGCCAAGAGCATGGGGATCTGCACACTGGCACAGAGGCTTTGGAGGAAGTTCCCCTGATGTTGGAGGTACTCATCCAACCACACCCTATGGGCTGCAGCAAGCACCAGAGGGAGTAGGAGGCCAAGGACCTGGGGTCTGAGCCACTGGGGACAGTGAAAGTGCAGGGTGTGAGGGGGCACTGCCAGCCCCTGCCACAGCTGGCAGGAGCTCACTGGGGACACAGGATTGTGCAGTGCCTGGCCAAGATGGCTGCTGTGCTCTTATGCAGCGTAGAGGCAGCAGCCCTGTCCTGGAGTCAACCCTGGCTGTCCCAGCCACGTGGCAGGGCCCAAAACACATCCCTTCTCTCTGTTGACTTGTGCGAGGGTGACACACTGTTTAAAATGCAGCATCACTTTCTGCCACAGCCGTGATGGCCCCAAGCTCCACACCTTGGCTTCACCTGCCAAGGCCAGCTGGGGAAGACAGCTTCCCCCAATGTCTCTGTGGGGTGATGAGGAGGGAAGTGGAGGGGAAATGAGTGGTGAACCTCAGGAGACAGCCGTGAAACACATGCTCCAGAAGGACTCCAGGACTGGGCATCTCCTCTTATCTGTCCTGTTCACCAACTCTACACTTCCTTCCTCATCAGAGTGTTCACCTCCCCTCCCTCCTGCTCTTTATCCCTCTTCTTTGTCTCTGTTCCACTCCCTGGCTTTCTCATTCTGTCCCTCTATTCTGGTTGCATCCCCATCTTTTTTTTCTCTCTCCCTCTGCTAGGCCCTCTGACTTTGTCTATCCTGCTGTTCAGCTCCTCATCCCTACTCTTTTGTCCCTACCGTTCTTTCTCTATCCCTTACTCCATTCCTTGTCCCTATTTCATTCCCTCTGCTCTATTTTTTTGCCTCAGCATCCCTTTTCCTCTCCTGGTTGCTCCCTTCCGCTCTCGGTCCCAGTGTCCTCACTCCTCCCGTATTCCCCACTCCTCTGTTCCTCCCTTGATCCCTCTCTCCCGTGCTCCGCAGCTCTTGCCCTCTCACTCTAGCCTACTCCCAGTCGGGCAGTCCTTGCCCGGGCCAGTGCTCCACCATCGCTCCGTTCCTCCCCGCCCGCCCCGGCCTACCCCCTTTCCCCAGGCTGACGCCACCGCCCGCCCGGCCGCACTCTCCCCGCCTCCGCCGCCGCCTCACGCATGCGCACGGCTGCACAGCCGTCCTCCCGCGCGGCGTTAGGCGCATGCGCACGGTCCCTCCGGCGCTCCGTCCGCGGGCTGCAGTCAGAGCCCTGCGCGTGCCCGCACCCTGCCCTCCGCTCCGTGGGCAAACCCAGACGCATGCGCACTGTCCCCCTTCGAAGTCTGCGCTATTACGGGCGGAATTCTGCGCATGCTCTGGGCTGCGACAGCTGTGCTGCGGCCAGCGCATGCGCACTGCACCTCTCGCCCTCAACGTCCGGTGCGGCGGGAACGCGCAGCCGAGCGGGTGGCTCGGCTGCTGGCCGCCTTCTTCCGGGGTTGCTCGGCAGCGCAGCCTGCCGCCCCTCCCTCGGGATGCCCGCTGCTATCGGGCATTTTGACTGCTTCCCCGTGCCTCGGTTACAAAAGAAGTGGCCGGCCGCCGCCTGGCAGGCAGCACAGCCTTGCTGAGGATCGGTGTCACCGGGGAGTGAGTGTAGCCCGCAGTTGCCCCGCGGCGCCCGCGCACCACGGCTGCCGCTCTGCGGCCACCGGCCTCCCGGGGAGGGGCAGGGCAGCCCCAGTCCTGCCTGACCTCTGGGGCGCCCGGCCGGCGGAAGCGGCGTATGGCGGACGGGGGTGGCCGCGGAACCTCCGGAGCCCTGGCCTGCCGTCGCCAGCCGGTGCCGGGGCAGCGGGGCCGCGCCGGAGCGGGTTGAGGCGCAGGCAGCCGGGCTCTGAGGCTGCTGGGTGCCGGCCAGGCGGGCGCTGGCCGACCTTCGGGTGGCCGCTGGTGTCGGGGTTTCATCTGCCAGGAGCCAGGTGAGCGGCGGAGGCTCCCCCAGAACATGTCCCAGCAGCACTGCGCCAGCCCTTCAGTATGCTGACTCTTAGTTTAAAAAAATTCACAACCTGTATGCCTTCGGGTACTCGGTGGTCTTTGAATACACCCA
This sequence comes from Limnodromus scolopaceus, assembly GCA_028565335.1. Classification (NCBI taxonomy): domain Eukaryota; kingdom Metazoa; phylum Chordata; class Aves; order Charadriiformes; family Scolopacidae; genus Limnodromus; species Limnodromus scolopaceus. The sequence goes on along the minus strand of JAOXNO010000020.1, from coordinate 52,031,990 downwards.
CAAGGGCCCAGTTGCACCCAGAAAAAACCCAAACCATCCCCAGGCCTCCAAAAACCCAAAGCTCTGCTTGAGACTGCCAAAGACTCAGTTTTAGGGTACTGAATCCCGGCCTGACCAGCTGCAAAGACTCCCAAGGTTGCCTCGGAGTCCCAAAACACTCCCAAGTGCTGCTTCAGTCACCCTCTAAACCTACCCCAACAGCTCTTTGCTCCACCTTGCTTCCTCGCACCCTGCCTAAATGACCTCAAATCCCCCATCCCTGTGCCAGCAGCCCATAACACCGTAAGCCCTGCTCCAGGATGCTGCCATTTACCCCTGCTTCCTACCAGAGTATCCCCAGTATTCTTCAATCCTGTAACAGTACTATCCCAAGACTTGTCTCAAGGCCCTTAAATACCACCGAACGTTCCTCAGGGGAGTGCAGGTGTCATGAATACCTGCAAACCCTGCCTAACTACCCCCCAAAGTCCCCCAAAACGTTCCTCACAGCCCCAAAAAACTGTGAACCCTGTTTCTGAGCACTTGAAAGGCCTCCTCCAAAGATCTCCAGACCTTAATTTCCCATGAAGACCCCACAAAACTTTCTTCTAGGCCATTAGACACCTGCAGGTCCTTCCCAAGAGTCACCAAACAACCCCAGACTTGTCCTAGGGCACCCAGACCCTGCCTGCAGGTCACCAAGGACTTCCCCTAAAATGCTCTTCAGGCAGCAAAACATCTCAAACCAAGTCCAAGTGCCCACAAAGACTCACCTAAAATAGCCCAAGTGACCCCAAACAGCCTAAGCCCTGCTTCCAAGCTTCTCAGACCTCTCCCAGGCCATGCCAAAGGGTCCAAACACTGTCATGAAGCTCCCACCAAATCCCAAATATTCCCATATTCTTGCTGGCTTCAAGAGACCCTGTACCCTGCCCAATGTTCCTCAAAGAATTCAAAATTTGCCCCAGGCCCCCAAGGAAACCTTGACCTACTTCGAGACACTCAGAAACCTGCCCAAAACCCTACCACAGGACCCCAAACGCTGCCACAAAATCTAGCAATGCTGAAAGGCCCACACTCTCCCCCGTGATTCTAAAGCCTCCAAACCTGCCTCATGCTCCAAAACCCCCAAAGTGTGTCCCGGGAACCCAAAAATAACCTCAGTTAACTCACCCCCTCCCTGCGAAGACATGACCAGGACTACTTGAAGACCCTCAAACCCTGACCAGTACTTCCTAAAGATCTCCAAATCTGCACTAGGGCTCCCAAACACCCCAAAGGCTGCTTTTGGTCCTCCAGAGATGTTTTTCAGCCCCCAAGTCCTGTGCCAAGTTCCGCCAAAGCCTGCCAAAATGCCCCAAGGACTCTAAAGCCTATCCCAGAGATTGCCCCAGCCCCTTTGGCTGCCCTGGACCTCTTGCCTGTGCCTTCCCCTGAAGTGTCCAAGGTGAGCCCTGGAGTAAGGCAAAGACTGCTGTAGGGCTTCCAGAGCCTCTTGGCTGTAACACTGGCTGTTTGGGCAGGGCATGGCTTCATGAACCGCCCCGAGGGGGACACGCAGCATTGTCAGTCTTCACGCCAGGCTTTGCAGCCTAGAAGGGCAATGTATTTGAGAGCTGGACATTCCTGCCAAACCCCAAAAGAGTTGGCCTTCTTTTCATTTTGGATTAGCTGATTTTAAATAATTGGAGGTTTTGACTTTTGCAGATGAGATCTCAGCCTTCCCTTAGTAGTCTCCGATAGATGGGAATTGCTGAGAGCAGCCTGGCAAAGCTTTGTGTGTACAAGGAGGCAGGTTGCAAGCAGTGATTAAAAGCCACAGTTTCTTGCCGAGCCATGGAAACTGTCCACGACAAAAGAGCTTAGTTCAGTTCCCTGCACTAGAGCAGGCAGTGTAGAGTTCCAGTGTGGGCAGTGAAGGGGCAGTAGGGTAGATGTTCAGTCTTTCATTTAAAGCACAGCAAAGAGCAGTGGAATCTGAAGGAGTGGATTTGTGCCATGTGTAAATTGCCATGCATAACTCAGCTTAGTCTTGAAGTCCCTATATCTTATTGATGATTTCCGCATTTTAATATGGTCCTTCTGCTAAAAGACCTTGTGCAGCAGCTGCCTTCCCTGGACTTCAAGGGAGATGGGCCGGGAGGACTGTTTTCAACACTAAGGTGTTCTGCTTTTACACAAAACAGGGTCACAACGGCCATAAAGTTTCACAGTTACCTGGCAGGTTCTGTGGATCTTTTCCATAAATTTGATATACATGATCACACCTCTCTGCAGGGGACACCACTAGGGCAGAGCTTACTAGACCATAGCAGGGATCCCTGTTTCTGTAGCCAGTTGTGCCAAAACTACCAACAGCTGTACCAAAACTTCTCCTCCTCTTTTCTGCCTTCTCTGCTCCCCTCACATCCCCACAGTAGTACAAAACGGACCGCAATTTTGGCCATGTTTTCTCATTTTAGGTTTGGAGTTTTTAAAATTATCTTTAAAAATGAAGGTGTTCACCAGTGGACACAGCTTCATAGATAATGCAGTTCAAATAGCTTTACTCACCTCCAGCCACTGGAGGTAGCTGTCCTCCTGCTTTCTGGTGGGGGACAGCAAGGTCCTCGACTTAATAACAGCCTTTGGGGAGCTCTCTCTGGCCCACACAACTACCACATGATCTTGAAATTACTGTGGAGTGATGGAGTGATAGATTAGGCAAAAATGCTTATGCTATAACTGTTTGATTTTTGGATGTGTAACTTGCTCAATTTTATTTTAGTCTTCCTCCTCCAAGCAAGATATAATGGCACTCATTTTGGGGGAGGCTGGAGGATGAGTTCCCTCAGCTGCATAGCATCCCCCATTCCTGCCGCATGCTGCCGGAGGATCAATGGGATTCATAGAATCATAGAATGGTTTGGGTTGGAAGGGACTTTAGAGATCATCAAGTTCCAACCCCCCTGCCATGGGCAGGGACACCTCCCACTACAGCAGGTTGCTCAAAGCTTCATCCAGCCTTGAACACCTCCAGGTATGGGGCATCCACGACTTCCCTGGGCAACCTTATTCCAGTGCCTCACCACCCTCACTGTAAAGAATTTCTTTCTAGGATCTAATCTAAATCTCTCTTCTTCGAATTTAAAACCATTGCCCCTTGTCCTTTCACTACACTTCCTGACAAAAGGATTGTGCAGGGGTTGCACAGTCTGTGTTCTTGGTGCAAATGGAAGGCACCAAGTCGGAACAGTTAGGAAGTGCTGCCTGCCCTCACCGCGGGCAGCAAGGGCCATGTGGATGAAAGGGCAGGGCAGGGCAGGGGATGGGAAGAGAAGCAGTGGGCACACAAGGGCTACCCATCCAAACAGAGGGGCTGCTACTTTGGCCACAGGAACTTCCTGCACCCTGACAGCACCAGGGAGCCCAGGAAAGCCTGCAGAATGTCAGCAGAGGAACAGCTTTGATTACCTCCCCAGATCCTTTGCAGGCTTGCTGGTGGGACAGGTCAGGGAGCCAAAGTTGCCAAAGACCTTCAGGACACTGTCCTGTAAGCTCCTGTGCCCCTGCGAGGCCACCACCTCAGGGAGGAAAGTCTGTTTGGGGAGCCAGGCTCCCTTGCTCCCTGCCTCAGGTGAAGACTCTGCCCAGCTGTGGGTGGATAGGCCACCCCTCCCTGGGTGACACTGGGAGGTCAATGCCTGCCTCACTCATGGGGTCTGGCTGACTTAAGCAGCCCCAGTGTGAGTGATTTTGGCTTGTCAGTGCTGACACCAAGCACTGCCTGTTGGCAACCCTTCCTCTGACCTTTCACGTGTCCCCCTTGCATACCACATGCTCCCAAAAACAACAGCCCCTGAGCGGGACCCCCACTTTTCTCCTCACAACTTACTTGGCAAGAGGAAAGCAGGCTAAGGTGAAGCTGCATGATGAGCACAGCAGCACCTCTTATGGCTTCTTTTCCTCTGTGTTTCCTCAGTGCCAGAGGAAACCCAGTGAAGGCTACCAGGTTTCCCAAACTTTTCTGAGACCATGTCCTGCAGCGACCTCCAAAGAGACGAGGCATGGAGACCTATGAAGGAAGGCTTTGACTCAACCAATCAACCCAACCCAGAACTGATGCCTGACTACATGTGAGTTTATCTATCAGCTGGGGAACAGAAGATCTATTCCTTAACAATGCAGTTGTTGCTAATGATTCATTCTTACACAATATTCATCATTCTCTCTTTATTTCCCATCCTGTGGGTCTGTAGCTCTGTGCTCAATAAGCTGTGAGTATCATGGAACCAATGCCATCTCTTTAAGCATGGCTGGATACGATCCTGAGTGACTTTTTAGCCACAGAGGGGATGCTGATGAGGTTCAAAAGCTCTTTGAGGAGAGATGTCAAGACTTCAATGAGCTTGTCTTTTCTGATTTTCCTCCATCGTGCCTGATGTTTTTATGTCATTGCCTCTCTCCCAAAATGGGGTGGAGGGCTCACACTATTAATTCCTAGAATAGAACACTAGTAGTTCCTCACACTATTTATCTTAGTTTTGGTTTTGCTACTGTGTATTCAAGATGATTCTTATTTGCAGCTCCTTCTGCTTCTGTCAACATTTAACTACTTGAAAACCTTTCTTCTGCACCTGCACCCATCTTTGCCCCTTTGCTGATTACATGGTTCACATAGCCACAAAATGTGTCTGGCTATGCCATCAGATTGTGTGATGAAGTTTTTGGCACTTTATGTTACAGTAGTTGAGTATGCTTATACACGCACTAAAGAAAAGGTAGAATTCATTATATCCTGATTAGCACATTCATAATTCATGGGTAACTCAAACCTTTGCTTTACTTACACAACTGTGTAAGATCCCTGCATAATGAGATGCCATGGAGAGTGTGAGACACCAGGACGCTAGCAGGATGCAACCGAACCCTGAAGTGCCCAGACCTTGACCCACCTAAAGATGCCCTAGAAAGTTTCATACATGATGGTGGGGCAGGTGCAACCAAACACCCTCCATAGGACGTGTCAGCTGCTGGAACTGCTTGGCATTGTTTGCAAGCTGCAAAGAGAGATGATAAAATCTGGGGCCCATGGTGCTTGAGTTACTACAGGGGACTAATGGTACAGACTCACAGTGAGTCAATCACACACTTCTTTTCTGCAACTGAGTGCCATGCAGGAAAGTGGAATTCCAGATGCGTTGCTGACAGGGCATTTTCAGTCCAGCCTCCTTCTCAAAGCAAGGCTGTGCCCAGCAATAATAGATTTGGACACCAGGCCTTTGCCAGTGCCAAAGCATTTTTTCCTTGGCTGTGATTGAAACAGCCTGGCTACAGGAAGAAAAGGAATAAGAAAGAAGAGGAAAAAAAGGAAGATAAAAGAGGGGTACAGTGCAGGGTATTAGTGGTGGTGGTGGTAGTAGTAGTAGTACTAATAGTAGTAGTAAGGTTAAAATGAAGCTTTGGTGATTGGAAGTGGTTCTGCCTAGATTTCTCATTACAAGCAAGTATGCCAAAGAAAGCAAGGGGGCTTTTAGCTCAAAAGAGCAGCTTTTCAGCAGGGAGAGGCTGGGTTTGTTTGGGGTTGTTCTGGTGGGTTTTTTTTTTGGGGGGGGGGGGAGGCGATGGGGAAAGGAGGACAGAAGTTAGAGCAGGTCTCTTTTTGAAAAGAAAAGGCAGAATGGACAGGATAAAGCAGAGCCAAGTTTCTACTGTTTCTTCCTCCAGCCATGCTGTGTTATTCCCTCTTTCTCTAGGGGGATGCACTTCATTAAATCACTGTCTTCTATTAAAGGAATGTGATGTAGCAAACTAAGTAATGCCAGTACTATCCATCATATCTTAATGAAGCCTGGAGTTCCTAAAGTTGGAACACAGAGGATGTACGTGAGGGAAATGTATCCAGGCAGAGAGTACTATAATAGATATTTCAGCTAGTTAATACTTTTCCTACCACCCTTCTGGGCTTCTTTTCCACAAAACCTCCCAAGAAATCTAGTTTTGTTCCCATTTTGTATCACATGTGGCTCTGGGATATATTTCCTTTCACCCTATACCACCATCTGACAAGGAACTGCTTGGTGTTCAGACTGCATCATACCTCACCCCATGGCTCATGTGAACTTGACCGTCCTCTGCCAGCCCCATGAAGTCCCCAGAGGAGGCTGCAGAAAGAGGGTAGAGAGAGCTGGCTGTTCTGAGAGCTGCAGGAAGCCTGCAGGGATATCTCACTGTGCAGAGTTGCTCCAGAGATGGGCATTGACAGTGTCCTGCAGAAAGCCTTTGGACTGAGCTGCTCCAGAGGCTTCAAGGCTGGCTGCTGTGCAAGAGGAAGAACCTTTCTTGCAACAGAAGTGTGGTCTTGGCCCCAACTGACTGCAGGATGGCAGGAATGTGTATCCCTGCCTGCGTCAGAGCGCTTCTCTAGAATCCACAACTGTGATGAGAGCAGTTGATTGACTTACCTCTCTTTTGGCTTTACAAAAGCAGAAAACCTCTAGTGAGACCAGAACCCAGCCAGGACCACTCCAACTTTATAGAAGGCTTTCTGCAGTACCAGTTTTCCAGTGACACCTACAGACCTATCATAGAGGTCTCTGCTGGGGTTACTGGGTCACAGAAGGCTTGTTAAGGCAGCCAGATCATTTCTTCAGCAGGGAGAGGCCATGGGTCCACCCCTCAGCATACCATGCCCATAGTTTAACATCAAAATCCCTCTTTCCTGCTAAGATTTCAGCTTCACGCTTTCCACAGGCTTTCCAGGGAGAGGCACATCTCATCGAACTGTGAGCTGTTGTCACAGAAGAGTTATGCAGCCTTGCGAAGAGTATATAGCAGTAAGCTGACTTCAGCTATAGTGGTAATTAAGACTAGCACAGAAATCCAAGCCTCTTTTGTTCTAAAGACAAAATGTGAAATTGGCTGAGCCAGCAGAAACAGCTGATGGTGCAAGGCAGGTATTTGTGTGAGCTACCTGGCCTCTCTCTTAGCAGTGCCATAATGCCTCAACAGCACGCTGCCAGAGTATGACAAACTCCAGTACCCACTAGGAATTCTGAATTAGCCTCACACACTTATATGTCTGATGCCTTAGTAGAGAGAAAAATCTCCCCTTTCAAATCTCTTTTATACGCTTGGATAAAGATGAGAGCTGTCTCACCTGGTGCAAGGCAGGCTCTCTGGCCAGGACAATGGCAGATTTTGGAGACATTTCCTAGCACTATTTCCTCACTTTTTAACCTAAAGCTGTTTAACCTACAGCTAATTTCACACTGTCATTTTAAGGATCTGAGATACCACTTCACATCACCATTTTGAGCACAACTTAATGCACATCTGGCAAATACAGAGCCCATATTTTTGTGCTATAGAGCAGACCTGATGCACCCTTCCAACTATAAAATACTTTTAAAAATTTAATATAGTGAGAAAAAATTAACCTTTTCTTAAACCACCCTTTATTAAAAAAACACAAGCATTTGTAAATATATAAAATTATAAAGTACCAAGTGCTTCTTGCTTCCCAGTACAGTAGGACTCAGGAGTGGCAGGTAAATTTGGTGTTAATCTGTTTGGTGTATTAGGTCAAGGGCTGCAGAACTGACCAGGTGGTTTTGCAAAAGACAGACAATCTCTTCGCTCTGACAGGTCCAAATTGAGTTTTTTTCACTCCAGTTTCAGACTTCTTTCCTGCTCCTTTTGACAAACATTGGTGCTTACTGGTGAGAGCAGGGCTGGAGCTGTAGGAACTAGCAGGCTTACTAGAAGGTTGCAGCTAGGTGTTTGACAAAGGGCAAGATTTCCAGTTGCTAGTGAGGAAGAGAATTCAGGCACCAAGAGTGCTCCTCTATACACTGTTCCTCAGGGAAAGTGCATTCTTTCGTCTAGCATCATCCTCTAGCTGGACGGGACAAAGCCAGTCACAGGTCCACTTTCCATCAGGTTTCCTTAAACAGCAAGTACTCAGATCCCCTTGCAAATTGCATGGTATGAAGCATCGCTGAGTCCCACCTGTCTCATTTTTTTACTGCTGAAATGTTACAGGGTAAAAAGTTCTCAGATTGTACATCTAGATCGGAACACCAAAGCAGGACACTGGACTGCTGTGGAAGTACTGTAAAATGAAAAATCCAGTTGTACCCATTGCAATTGTTAAGGTAACTGAGTTCCAAATGGGATGTTCTAATGGGATCTTCTACCAATCTCTTCTAACACAGAAGAACAGCTGCCAGTTGCAGAGAGAACTGGAAAGCACTTGTTGATGTTGTTTCTTACTTGCCCTTCCCCAAAAAAGCCCCTGTCATCTGCTGAAACTTATGACAGCTCCCTGCGTTCTCTAAGTGGTCACCTTTGCCAGTTCTCCTGCCAGCTTCCACCACACCAGGCACTGCTGTGTCATTCCCTAAAAAGTGAGCTGCCCCCTCAGTGTTCCTGTATAGGAGAGCATGACTTGGCCTGGGGAGGATACACTACCCTAATCTTAAACCAGCAGCTTCATCTTCTTGTCGAAAACTTAAATCACTGCAGTTGCAGGAGAGGAGGAGAAACAACAGAAGACCAAGTAAAACAAGCTTATCCTGAATGTCCCAGCATCTGTCATGGGACCACAACAGAGAGGAATCCTGCCATATTCTGCTGCTTACAGAGATTTTCTTCTACAGGTGGTACTGCAGGCAGGGCTTTTCTTTTCCTATTTGTAGGTGAGGACAAAGTGACTCATTGTAACAGACTTGTATTACAGATCACATACCTACACTTACCTGCTGCAATGGAAGGATGATCTACCTCCTACTGCCCTCTAGCTAAGAAGCACAATTAGCTGCAACCTTAGAGTGGAAGAGTTGTTATGCTATTCCAGAAACACAGTCCTTAAAACACAGTTTTCCACTAGGTTTGTCATAGGCATGACATCCACACCCTGAAAGCTTCACCCCTGATCCAAGTATATGAAAAGAAAAAAAAAATGGCTCAAACATGATGCTCTGCAACATTTCTTTAGCTTGAATCAAGTCAGTTAAATATCCCCGTTGTCCAGTCCCACTTTGACATTTCTGGCAGCACAGTATTTCTTACAGCCCAGATTCACAAATAAATACAAGATTGAGGAAAGCACAGTGAAGGTGCCCCAACGACTCTGCTCTAGCCCTTGCTTGTGCAACAGGACCCGGATATCACAGTGTGCCAGCTGAGCATTTGCAGTCATGGTCCCTGACCACAGGCCTGAGTCCTTTGCATACTGGGCCCTTGGCATGCCCTAAAAGACCTGGTTATGCTTCAGGAATATCTACTGTTGCTGTATCTTCTGCCTTGACAAAATCACCGTTGTTTGTCTCAGCGCAGAGCCGCTTGTAGTCAGTATGGAAGAAGATGACATAAAAACAAGACATAGCACTGCAGAGGCCAGCCAGCACCAGTACTGGAGCTGCAAGGAAGATAGATTTTTAGATGGTGAATTCACAACTCCCCCCCGGTGCAGAAGTCTAGAGGTCAGCTCCCCAGCAACTGTGTGATCTCCTCCCAAAGGCTACCCCTGAGGACACTGTGCAGCTCACAGTGGGGCAATGCCAGTTTGCTAACAGTCAAACATTGTCTCTCATAAACACTGGCATAGGAGGATTATTTGGGTTGGTTTCCAGGACTCTTGTTCTGAATGACTCCACAGGTTAGAGGTCTTACACCAGTGCACACAGTATATTTGTGGCTGTGGGTGTTCTGTGTATGCGTACAGGTTTGTGTGCTGTGGAGTGCTGAAGAAAGCTACAAGAAAGACTGAATCAAGACACGTGAGCTTCGTAAGAGAACAGGTCCACATGGGTAGTGCTTCTTGTTATATCATCCAAGACCAAAGTGCAGGAAAGGTTTACCAAGGATAAACTTGAATCAAAGAAAAAATTGTGTTGAAAAAACCCTTTCTGAAGGAAAAAAAAAGTTAATCTAAAAGGCTATACGCAAAAACTCTTGGAAGTAGTTATATTCTTATTCCATCAGTGTCTCAAATAAACACCTCCATGCCTTTCTCCACAGATGTCCCTGCATGTATCAGATCACAAAATGATTAGGAATGGGTACCTAATCATTAGATCCAGCTCTGATCTGATAAGATGGAGAGTTATGGGCTTTCAGACATGAAGCAGTCAAATTACTTTTTGGGGAGTTATTGTGAAGCCTTGTTCCCTGCCAGCCAGTGGAGCTTGTTCTGAGGAGTTTCTGCTCAGCCAAGCAGGATATATTTAAAACTTGTTTAGCAGCCTTTGTGTTATGGTTAACTCCACAGGACTTTGTGTCAGTATTACATAAATATGAACCAGCTGAGAGATCAAGACCAGGGTCTAGCCTGCACTGAAAACACAATTGTGCTTCTGTTCATCTCAGTTGCTGACTCTTCTAGTGACCAGCTAGGAGAGGAAGGGAAGTGTGGAATAAGGCAGAACAAAGCTGCACTGGCATGTTACAAACCCAGGCAGCTCTGTGTGCAAAAGCAAGAGAAGTAGCTTTCAGTCAATGCGCTTGTAGTCTGCAAAACAGTGCAGGCTGTGCTACATGGACAGTGTCTTTCCCTCAGAACAGCTGCTTTCTAGCTTGGTAAAGCTCAGGTTTCTACAGGGTGGCCATAAGAGAAATATGAACCCAGGGTAAGCAGCAGCATTCATGGCACCTTAGAGGTCTTAATATTTTAATCTTGTAGGCCTGGTTTACCAGAAGCAGCAAGGATTGCACCATCAGGTTGGGAAAGGTGTCTAAGAGATATGCTACAACAGGAATCAATCTTGCAGGGTCCCTCACAGTGAGACCTGGAGGAGAGTAGGGGGTGTGTGGGGTGCAACCGAGTATCCACGTAATTTCCCAAGGACATACTTACTTGTCCAGTCCAGAGCTCCACCCTGATCAAGGGCGCAGGTGGAAGCTGGATCCTCAGAAACGCGCACGGTGAGAGCTTGTAGCAGAATCATTAAAATCACACCTTCAATCTGGCTGTGGGGAGAAGCCAACATCCAGTCACGGCACCTGCCTGATTCATCAGTGCTGCAGGCAAGCTCAGCTTCCCCAGTGGGAAGAAAGTGAGGACCCTTTCTGGAGAAGGGTCCTTCTAGCAGAGAAAGCTACTGCCAGCTTCCTCTGGACCAAGCGCTTGGTTAACTGGCACTGGCTCACAAGGTGTGTAGGTCAGCCTTTTTTCAGCACACCCCCAGATACTGGGCCAGCATGGCAGGACCACTATATACTCTCTCTGGAGATGAGCAGGTTTGAACAACTGCTGTCAAGGAGCTGAGGTTTAGTCGCTAGGCAGAGACTTGGAAATGCCTCTTACTGCAGGGCTGAGGAAGGGAAAAAATCAAGCTATGACTTCAGCCTCCTCCTCATTCATAGCTGGCTAATAGCAACAACAAAGCCCACAACCAGTGGGAGACAACAGCCTTCAAACGCGGTATCTAATATCTTTGTCTGATGTTTCTTGCTGCTGCAGCTCCACCTGACACATACAAATGGCACCTGACCATGTATGTCACTGCTTAGGGCTCCAACAGATCATTCCCACTGCAGTCCAGTGCCAGCCCTTGGCATGTAAATTGATCACAGGAAGGACTATTACTTCCCCATCCATTTGTGACCAGCTGCCCTGTGGGTGGTGGCCCCGCCTTCCTCAGCAGAACACTGAGACCTGACCCCGTACTGCTGTGGGAATGCTCTGAGGCGCACAGAGCCCATTTGCTTCAAGGGTAGGGGATGCTAAGCATGGCTAAATCGTGCTTTCTGCCAAGCAAGGGAGACCTCTGCCTTCCTTCTTGCTTTTCTTGCACCAATTCCACCTACTCCTCCTTCCTTTAAAATCTTTAGCTCCAGCTCTATGGCTCAGTCATCCAGCTCCCACCTCGTTATGGTAATCTGCAGGGACACCAGAGAGAAGTTCAGCAGGATGGCTAGCACTGATGTCCAGGCTCTTCTCTGCACATCTGTGTGTGTGTGTGTGTTTGAGACCAAGCTCAGCTGTAAATTTGATTTAACCTGCCTGCTTACCTTGCAACAAAAATCAGGCCTGTAGATGTGCCCTCTCCCACAGGGTAGGAGCACTCCACAGCCAGTTCCATGGCAGTGGGGTAGATGGCAAAACCGAAGAAACCAAAGAGTGAGCTGGTGATGGCCAGCATGACATCCTGATGTCTGAACCGAGAAGTCTGCAGGCAGAAAAACAACATTGAAGTCCCAGTGTCAGCAGTGCTGCGCAGAGAACCTCTGAACCTGTAACTTGCAGGAAGTCCCAAGGGCTCACTGTTCTTACCAGCACCGTCCCTCTTTTACCTCCTACCTTCTAGAGTCAACAAATGGCTATACAATGGATATTTATCTGTTTAATTTAAGCAAGGAGATAGAGGATCAGCAGAATTACCTGAAAAGTATTGGTGTGGTTATATTACTGTGACTTGACTTCCTGGTCAGTCACTTACCGGGAGAGTGCTCAGTGTATCTTCAGCACGAAGTGAAACACACACCTTCCCATTGCAAGCTGACTTTTCAGAAGTGTTGTTTGCATTGGGCTACATATGAGAATTCCTTGGGTTGCTGCAGCTCATTAATAAGGAAAACTATTCCTCATTTTGTTGGACTCATGTTTATAACATTGGGGTTTTAACACAAAAAAAAACCCACCCACAAAACAAACAAAAAACCACCTGAAACATTCACAAACACTGGAGATTAGTTTAGTGCCTAGAACAGCCTTGTTCTTAACTCTGGAGAAAAGACCATGGGCTTACCCAGCCAACACTAGCAAAGTCAAGGGCACAAATCCTGTGGCCACAGTGCCACCTCCTTCCTTAACCATGTAATAAATTCCACAGAGGAACTTGAGGTGTCTGTCCTGGCACAGCTGCAGCAGGCCTGGCCCAGCTAAACTGGTGAAGTCAAGAAAAACTCTGTCTGGAATCTGAGTTGAAAGCATCAAGCAGATTTGAATGGGTGTTTTTTGCTTTACTACTTTGAACTAGCAGTTCATCTATATGGGATAAAGGGGACAGAGGGAAGGGAAGAAGGAAAAGGTTTGCTTGTTGCTCCTGACAGAGCCTCTTGCTTTACCTGGGCCCAGGCATGCTGGCTTGTGTTTAGACCATCTTCCAAGCAAATGGCAGAGTACTAAAGGAGGAAATGCAAAGTTTGCTTCAGGTACCTTGTTCTACACCTTTAGGCACCTTGCTTTAGGCATTGCATTTGTCTCTCTCTTCAAAGTGGAGCTAACATCACTGGGATCTTGGCCCATGGGGAGTTGAGGTCATGCGGCATTGAAAGTCTGGATTTTTCAACACACAGGAAAATTGCACAACACAAGCCTGTTGGGAGAGCAGAGACCTGCACCATTCTTGGTCCTCTGCAGTGCTAGGAGTCCTGTGCCTCACACCCATGTTCCTGCTGAGTGATGGCTCCCACTGGCAATGACCATGCTTGAGTGGAGTCACTGGCAATGACTATGCTGGACTTGCAATCCAGCCTCATGGGGTTTAAAGACTCCACATTCTACGTTCCTCTTCTGGCTGGGTTCAACCATTCCCCTTTTCTGCATCTCCCTTGTCTTGTCCTCCTTGAGGAACTGCTGCCAAACTAGGCACACAACTTGGTCCTTTCTACTAATCTTACACTCCGGGCAGCCACCAGGAAGTGCTGGGCAGGTGTTGGGACAGCTATGGCATCCTTGTTCATTTTTGTAAGGTGGATATTTAGCAATTCCATTTCTTTTCAGAGAGAATGGTCTCAGGGCCAGTAAACATGGTGATCTAAAGTAAGGAAGTAAAATTATGCCAATTTATTTATATCCTGAATCGGTCTGTCTCAGGCTCCACAGTCACTGTGAAATCCTCAGTAAAGGGTTTTTCTTTAAAACATTCCTAGCCCAGAGAGATAACCCCAAAGCATAACACGTGGCTTAAAAATAAATGTTATACTACTTAAAAATAAATACTATGACATCAAATGACCTTGGTTTGAGTTGATAATTTATCGGGTAGCAACAGAACAAAGCCCACAGGTATTGCGCAACGCAAAGGACAACTCACCACTGCGAACATGATGCTGGCAAGGGCACTCAGACAGAAACAAATCTTAGTGGACTCTATGAACTTCCTTGTCCGGTCGACATACAGGCCTAGCAGGAAAGCACCCAACAAACCACACACCGTGAACAGTGCACCATTCAGGCCAGCAAATTTCTGGGGAGAAGAAGAAGTAACTGAGCAACTAGAGCATTTAGAAAATAGGTTTTAATGTCACTGACCCATCTACCTGCTGCTAGTGGGTCACTTCCCTACCCGTTGCAATAGCTGAGACCTCCACAGGGCTCTGAGTAGCAAATAACAGAGCCCAGCTGCTGTTAGAAGTGTGTGGAGACAGCAGGGTCACAGCACTCCCAAGGTCTCAGTGGATGACAAGTCTCCGCACACTTGGCAAGGGAGGCTGGGTGCAGAGCAGCAGCAGTTCCCTCGTGTTAAATGCTCAAGCCTGGGCACGAGACTATTCTTGGCTCCTCTAGGGGCAATCAGGTGCCTTGTCCACACCAGTGGTAACAGGTCCAACTGCCTTGGGATCTGCTTCTGTTTATAATCGTGGTCCTAGCGCTTTTCTTACCAGGGACCAGGGACTGCACTGGCAGAATGACTTCCACAAGGCTGGCAGCCCTAAGGTGTGTTAGATGAGACACAGCATCACCTAGCTGTAGCAAGGAGGTCTAATTAGAGAGGCAGTGAGCAGTAGTTAGGCTAGGGTACATGCTTTGCTGCTTGCAGTGGCTAACTTTGCTTGTCCCACTCCTTCAACTCCACAAGAATTCAAATGCAGACCATCAATACTGAAAGCAGGGAAGTTTTAACAAATTTGGGTAAACATTTTTGGGAACCTAAGGGGAAGACTGGAAGGAAAGGATATCTGGAATAACTTCTGTGGGCTAAAGGGACAGGACAAGCCAGTAACACACAGAAAAAAGCATCATGATGCACATAAAACAAGTGTTCAACGTTTAAAAGGTGTCCAATTAAAAGCCAATGGAGTGTGCAAATGTGACCCCGCTATGGAGCACTGAGTCAGGTACCAGTCATGGGAGTTGAGAGGGAGTGGACAGAGTCCAGACATGTAGGCGTGCATACATGACAGCTGGAGAGGTGTTTTAAGTAGACCTCCACAGGGATACAAGTAGCAGGACTGAAATGCGGCCTGCCTGAGGGTAAATGCAGGAACTGGGGCAGCCCGTTGCTATCGCAGGGGGAGAGCAGAAGGAGCCAGCTGTGCTCAACTGTAAAAGCAGCACCTGGCCAGTGACTTCCTCTGCTGCCCTGGCTTCATGTAAGACTGTATAAAGAGGAAAAGGTGCTTGCATCAGCCTGCCTTCAGCTTCACTCCAGGGCCTGCCTGAGCCCCATCCTACTCCGGGGAAGGTGTCAGAAGGCTGCATAGACATCAGTGCTCTGGAGTGGCTTAGAAAAACCACAATACTCTTTTTTCCTAAGAAGTGTTTGAGTGCTAAAGGTTTTTCATTTGCAAATGGGAGCCTGTCAGTGGGCAGTAATGAAAATGCAGATCATCCCTTATACTGAGAGACTGACTGCACTCTGGATTAATGTACTGCTTAATCTATATTAGATGATGTGAGCAAATAAGATGAGACAGTGCAGCTTATTCAACTGTCTTCATTTTGCTTATCAGGGAAAATAATTCTGGTTGTATTAGGGATGGTGTGGACAATGGGGAGGAAAGGAAGAAAACTCACATTTGAATACCCCTTTTCACAAAGGATCTGTTCTAGCAGAGCTGAAAAGCAGGTGAACATCCCAATTCCTCCTCCAAAGCACACTGCCAGGATGATGTAAGGCTTGTTTCTCAGGAGCTAGAGAAAGAAGTTAATTATCATTTAAACAAGCGGTGTGCAGGAAGAAGTCCTGGCTGTGACAGTAGACTTGAGGGTCAGTGTCTCTGACCCCTCAGTTGGAAATGTTGACAGTGCAACCCTGTGATCATTAGAGGAGTTTGGCTCTCTCCTGTCAGTTCATCCAGAAGGCAAGTTAAAATGGGGACCATGCAGGGAGGAAGATCTCTTCAGTGCCCGAATCCCTTCACTTTTCCTTGTGCTATCCTGCCTGTTACCCCATCTGCTCAGAAGGCTCAGCTTATGTGGTCCTCTTGGATTAGCCCAGATGTGCCTGTTTGAGCCAGTCATTCCACAGCTGAACTGCCATATACCAGCTGTTGCAGCTTTGCTATAAGCAAATTCCACTCCCTGAAGAAGGAAGGGGTCCTGGTCTCCTTCAGAGGGCTTTCCATGTTGGGTTTGGTGGAGTCGAGTTTAGAGTCTGCTTTGTCAGCAGATTCCCCAGCACATCCCCATGTCTGGCAGGGCTGCATCCCTCACTCAGCACTGGTTTCTATGCTATAGCACTTACCATTTTGAGCCCTGTGAAGAAAGGCTTGGATGTGGAGTTAGTGGCACTGGCCGAAGGAGGTGTTGGAGGAACCTTCTCATGAATCCCCACAGTTGCCAGAGCACAGGCTGTTACTGCTGGGACAGCATAAACACCCAGCTACACAACACAAAGTAAAGACACATTACCAGTCTTTTCAGCTTCACTGCCTCCAAATAAATAAATTAGCTGGACCTCAATCAGCCCAGCTGGCTGATTAAAGCAGTTTTCATTTACCATCAGTGGGATGTGCTTTCCTTCAGGAACTAGTGCAGGTGACAGCACGTTTGCTATAAGAATACCCAAGGGATTGGCTGGAAGGAAATAAAACAGAGATACTTTACTCATGCAAGCAGTCAGAATCATTTGTCCATCCCTGCTGCCAGTCAGCACCAGAGCTGCTGTATGCAGCCAAGCAATGAATAAGGACAGAACAAGTCATATATAGGGAGAAACCAGGAGGGGAGTCTTTGGAGAAGCTGACTATGTGCTCTTACTCTTGCCACATCTGTTTTTTCATCCCCATTAAGTCTATTCTATAAACCCATTTCCTTACAACTCTTAACTCCTGTAAACTAGTTTTCGTCTATGAATCACAGTGTCCTCACACTCACAAGGCTGCCTCAGTAAATGCTACACTGCAGGGACAAAACGAATCCATGTCATCTGTCTTGATGTTATACAGCATCAGTAACAAATAGAGGTGCTTTCCCTTCTTTACTCTCCCTATGCCATTAGGCATGTATATACATGGATAAAATCCTACTGAGCCTTCTTGAGGGTGAACAGTCCCAGCTTTCTCAGCATCAGCTGGCATGCTCGATTCCCTTGATTGTCTTAGTGGCTCTTCACTGGACTTACACTAATATGTCCACGTCCTTTTTGTACTGAGGAGCCTTTTGTACTGAAAGCAGCTTTTTCAGATGTGGACAGGGGACTTCCCTCAAGCTGCTAGCAGTACCATTCCCAGTGGTCACCAGGATGCCATTGGACTTCTTTGCCAAAAGGGAATGAAAAGCAGGAAAGCCCTATGACAGCTCTCTGAAGTGACACTAGGTCACTCCTGGCACCTTTCCAGCCAATACATTTCCTCAGTAAAGCCAGGCTGGCATACAAGTTGATCTCTGCTACCATCACATGGTGGAAGAGAATCTTGGACACTTTTCTGTACTGGAGTAGAGGGTTGCATTGTTACGGGTCTCAAGCTCAGCAGCATGTGAAGCAGCACTCCTGGGACCTAGATTGGGAACATCCAAAATTGCAGGAGACAATTTTTTAACTTTAAGGCAATGTTCTGCAAACAGTCAAACAAGTGAAGTTGATTTTCCACTAGTGTGCATGGATGGGGTTAGGAAAGCCAAAGCCAACCTGGAATTAAGTCTGGTAATAGATGTGAAGGGCAAAAAGAATGGCTTCTATAAGTACATTAGCAGCAAAAGGAAGGTTAGGGAAAATGTGGGCCTGCTGCTGGATGCGGCAGGAGACTTGATAGCAGAGGGTATGGAAAAGGCCAAGGTATTCAATGCCTTTGTGACCTCACTCTGCTGGTAAGACCAGCCTTCAGCCCTGAGACTGCAGACAAAGTCTGAAGCAAGGAATATTTACCTTCAGAGGAGGAGGATTAGCTTAGGGAACACGAAATAGGTCAGAAACACACCAGTCCATGGGACTGATGGGATGCACCAATGAGTGCTGAGGGAGCAGGCTGTTTTCATTGCAAGGCCATTCTTGGCCATCTTTAAAAGACTATGGCAATTCCAAGAGGCTTCTGAGGACTGAACGTCAGGGAATGTCACTCCCATCTTCAAGAAGGGCAAGACAATTCAGGAAACTCCAGGCTTTTCAGTCTCACTTTGATCCCTGGAAAGGTCATGGAACAACTAATCCTGGACACCATTTCCAGGCACATGAAGGACAACAAGGTGAGCAGGAGCAGTCAACAAAGGAGAAATACTTAACCAACCTAATGGCTTTGTACAGCGAGATGGCTGGCTGGGTGGATGAGGGGAGAGAAGTGGATGTTTTTTGTCTCAACTTGACTAAGGCTGTTGACACATAACATCCTCACTGACAAGCTGACAAAGTACTGGCTAGAAAAGTGGACAGTGAGATGAATTTCAAGTCAACTGAACAGCTGGGCACAGAGGATTATCATCATTGTCATGAAGTCCAGCTGGAGGCCAGTGACTAGCAGTGCCCCTCAGGGGTTGATACTGGGGCCAATACAGTTTAACCTTAACAGAAACCCTGGAAGACAGGGCAGAGTGCACCCACTGCCAGTTTGTAGATGATGTGACACAGGGAGGAGTGGCTGATAGAAGAGATGGCTATGCTGCCATTCAGAGGAATCTGAACTTGGAAAAGTACTAGTTTATGATCCTGGTGAAATGTTACCTGTACATGGACACAATTAAACAACAGCTTCCAAGGAGATAGGTTAACGTTTCTCCACTGGGGTATATAATGCGTCTGGGCATTGTAGGGGATGAAAACTACTGTCAGGTGTTTCCATGAACTATTGGCATGCTGAAGTGGTTTCAGAAGGTATGGATGAGGGGTGGAAATGTGAGCATTGGGATAAATCTGAAAAGACTGAGACTATCTGAGTAATTACAGGGTTTCAGCTGCCTTCTCATCCTGGGAATTGGAACTACATAAGCCTAGACTAAGAATGGAAAGGTGATCACTGGAGTTAATCAACTGTACATTAGGGTACAGGGGTCTTGATGGATTAGCTTGCAGTACTCTGTGATACTGCTGTGTTTTTTGAGGACAGGGATGCTGATGCACTAAAACTCTGCAGGGTGCAGAAAATGACATGCTGACAGACCACAGTAAACGAAGAATACCATGGATGAAGCAGAAGCCACTTCAGTGGACTCAGCCACGTCTTTCTTCTTCTGATCCAGGAGAATTTCTCATGGTCTTCACAGGGGATCAGTTCTTGGCCCTGCACTGCTTCTCTTTAAGTAAGTCTCTAAAAGTGATGGGGGGGACTGAGATACAACAAATACTCAAGAGCACAGCTGAGTCATAGTGATTTCAGCTGCTCAGCAGGATCCTGGGTGCAGGGTCTGTTTTTTGTTTGCACACAAGCACAGGGAAGCCTATCCAGAGGCACTAACAGGAGCTGTGGGGGTACTGACAAGAGACTGTAGTGCTAGTTTGTGCATGCAACCCTGATACCAACAGTACTGCAAAGCTGAGTGCTGCTCTGGCAATAACACAGGAAATGGGAACTGACAAACTGGAGCAAGCTGAGAGAAAAAGCTCATGTGAGCAACATGCAGACATGGAGAACCGTGGGAAGAGGCAAAGGGAAATGTGCATGTAAAGTGGCTGGGTTGGAGTCATTCAGCCTTTCTATACAAAGGAGGGAAGAGGTGACTCTGTCCGTAACTACCTGACAAACAGGTGCAACAGGACTGAATAGCTGGGGGACAAGGAGCATTGAGACAAGAAGTAACATGTAGACATTTGCTAGTGTAGTGATTAACCACTGGAGTAAATGACTGGGGCTGTGGCTCCTTCTAGGCAATATTTAAACTTTCTTCAAATGAAAACCTGATTTTGCACAGCAGACAGTAATGACTGTAACCAGACAATATTAATGGAAGCCCTCCGCACAGCAATATGCAGCTGTTGCAGCAGATAATCACAGGCCATTCAGTCCTCACACTGATATCTCAACGTGCCTCGGATCGAACAGCTTCAGGTCTTGGGTTTCCATTGTTCCTTGCTGAAGAGGAACAATGGAACTGAAGGATTTTATTCTTTCCCATAGTTAGATCCATTCAGTCCTGTAAGGACTGAGGACACTATGTGAAAGAAATGTTCTTTGGCAGCTCTGGCTGCTCTCACTTAAAAGAGCAATTGTCTGCAGGCAGTGAAGGACTGAGTGCCCAGTGGTCACTGGTAGTACTTGTAATGCACCACACTGACAACAGAGCTGCTTCTCCAGCAGGGACAGTGAAGGTCTATCTCAGCCTTGGGAAACAAGGTAAGCCATCGAGTCCACCCTGTTCTAGGGAAGGCAATGCAAAAATAATTTCTTTGTTCTGACACCATAAATACATTCTTGCTAAGTAACAGTGCCCGTGCTCTGAGTTTGCACCAGCACTGGGAAAGCTGTATAGAGGTGCTCCTATACTGCCCTTTTCCCCATGTCTACCCCTTCCCTACAACTCCAAGGCAGTGGGGTGGGAAGGTGGCTGTTGGCTGTTTTGGGGGAAGGGCAGGCAGGGCTCTCCCATATATACATAGGTACTGTGAGATTTCCCAGCTGGAGCCAGTAAGCCAGCCTAGCTTCTGGGGCACCTCTCAAGTCCTTGGGGAAAGGAGGAAGATATTTCTTCTGGCTGATGGGGAAATGCTACATGGAGGAAGGAAACAGGTGTGTTAAGTGCAGTATTCTGTCTCTAGCCAGGCCCAAAGGAGCCAAGAGAGGAGTGAGGTTAGAGCAAATGTATCTGGTGCCTCCTCTCCAGTTTCCCAGCTTCCAGGCACTTTGCAAGGCAGATGTGGTTTCTGTGTGGGTAGTCCTGCTTGCTTTAGCATTCCAACATGTTTGTGTGGCCAGCTGAGTATATTATATCTGTGAGTGCATACATACCAGTTGGGAATACATGCTCAGCCTTCCTACTGAACTAACTGGTAGACAAAACTGCTGCAGCAGCCTCGCCTCCATCTGGTTATAGAATTTGGCAACTGTGACCACTGGCATCACATGCAATTTGGACACCTTTCTGACAAGCTGCAGAATTAAGGCCACTACAGACTTTAAATATAGTAACACTGAGGGCTGCCCCGAACCTCTGTGATATTTAGATAAACATGATCACCTTGTCCTGGCAGAGGAGGAAGGTTGGGAGCCTGTGTGGCTTACTTTGAACTTGCACATGGATGTGGCTAAGGCTTACTTCTTGCTCCCCTGCATGGAAATGCCGCCTGTTTTGCAGGGCCTTGAAGGCATTGGTTTATTGCACATGGTTATGACACTCTTGAGCAGAGCTATATTTCCAGAGCCAAATGGCTATTGTATAGAGGGTTTTCTCCACCTGCTGCCTCTGAAAGGCAAACAAATGCTAGCAAGTTCTGGGAGCCAGCAATATTACTTTGCAACTATCACTTACACATTGATGCGATCATATTTGCTGTTGCTCTCTGGTGGTCTGGGAACCATAGTGCTGCCAGTTTTGTTGGTGAAAAGATGATAAGGGGCTGGGCCAGTGCACAGAGGCATTGTCCAATAAACAGGTACCAGTAACTCTGGGTACCCAAGCTCAGGAACTTCAGGACACTGAACATCCGGATGATGCTACCCATCATGTTCAGCCATGCACTCAGGATCACCTGCAGCAAGCAGAAACAGCCAGGGGATGTGTGATGAAGCCTGAATGCCAGAACTCAATGCAACAGTGTGAAAAATTGCCTGCAGACCACCCCACCCCTTTGGTCCACTGCAAGATAGTCCTGATCCAACACTGCTCCTTAAGGAGCAAGGTGGCTCTCCTGGCCTTACATGAGAACTATACCACAATATAGTTTATGCAGGACAGCAGACACTGTCATGGAATTGATTAGAAATCCAAAGTTCACTAATTGCACTCTGCAAGTTTGCACCATCACCCAAATCTTGCAGTAACAATCCAAAGATCACGGCCTCCAGCATATAGGGATCCTGCAAATGCTTTTCTATACCACTAACATGCTAGAGTTTCAGTGCCACATTCCGCAACACTCTTGCTTCTGGGAAGACTGCATAGTGATCCCAAGCTGGCTTAGCGTAGACCAAGCTCTGAGCTCACAAGGGTCCCTTGCTTGCACCCTGCCCTGCTGCTTCTTCAACTGGCCCAGCAAATAAAATAGCTTTTCCTTAGCAAATCTACCCAATTACAGCAAGGTCTTCACAGAGTCAGCTCACAGCATCTGTCCCTGACATTTGGCTAAGACAACAAAAACTGAAGCAGGAAAAGGCAAGTAGGGATACAACATTATTTGGACTTTTCCCACTGCTGCCCACCTCAGAAGTGATGTGACCATGAACTAGGACAGAGCTTTTAACATGCTCATCCTCTGCAGCATTTGGCAAGACTCCCACTCACAGTATGCACGTTAGTGCTTTGTGCAGCTACTGCTATCTCTAGGTGAAATGCCCTCAGAGAAACAGAGCAGTTAAACTTACAGCACATCTGAGTCCCACGCTGTCGAGAACCCATGTTGCCACCAGACCAAATGGGATCGAGATGAGGAGGTACACTATCGATAGCCAGTTGACCATCCCCAGAGAAATGTGGAAGTACGCAGCTGTCTTATCAGCCACAGGAGCAAACGTCAGCCACAGCTGCAGAGAGAAGAGTAAAGATAAGTAAGCATGAACACCAGAACAGAAATTCAGAATCCCCTCAAACTGTCTAACTGAGCTGTGAAGGGGCTACCTATCTTACTCTCTCCTTGAAATGTGGATGTTAAGCTTAGTAATAAAAATTCAAACTCCCAATGTCTGCAGTTACTCATGCTAGGACTATTTTAGCACCAATTTCATCATTATCTTGTCCCAGAGTACCCCATCCACTTCACTACCTCATCCCCAAACCCAGAGTCCTGCTGCTGGGAGCTGGCCAAAGCAGAGATCAGTACCTTTTTCTGTCCCCAGGTTGACTGTGTTGGCCCCTGATGCACTTACTTACCTGATGTAAACCACAAGCAATCCTTCTAAACAAAACAGAGACTGCTGTTGCCTCTCTGCAAATAAGAGCCTCTTAAACTCAGCCTGGTGTTTATGGTTGCATTGGTAACCCCTGGATGTGGCCTTATAAGAATAACTTCGCTATGTGTCAGCCAAGAGAGACATTATTCCATGCTGTCTTAGACACTCAATGGTTAGGAAAGGGCCTACAAATTTACATTATTCCATATATCAGAACACATAAACAGGGAAACACAAGAGGTACTTTAATAACTATCCATCTACTTCTAGTGCTGTATCTGAAAATATTTTGCTAAACCTTGTTTTAGGCACTGTTTTCATAAGGTTGCTGTTTGTTTCTGGTTTCTTCTGAGAAGGACAAGGCCTGCTTTGATCCTCAAATTAGGTCCACGAGAAAGAAATGAGGGCACCACCCCAAATTTAAGCATGTTTCTGTGGATTCTTTGTGAAGATGCCCTCTCTGTTGCCGTTCAAAAAGACTAACCTAACCTGAAAACAGATTTCAATAATGTGGATGTAAGCTACCATGCTGTTAGAAGATGATCTTGCAGCTGTTGAATAGTTAAGATGCTAAAGTTTGCAGAAACAAAAGTTTTTGTGAACAAAAACTTCAGCTATAGCTTCAGCTCAAAGCTCTTTCCCAGTGCCCTCCTGTCTGCATCCTGCAGACAGCATCAGCTGTGGCATTAATAAATAACTGAAGAAGGGTTGGGTAACCTCAGGGGAAGGTATATCCCTACACTCTGCTACTTGTTATTTCCAGTGTTCCGATTTACTTCTTACATGCTAGGGACCATAAAAACTACCACATTAAATGGAAGCAGAAGGGGAGATGGGCTTTTCTTCTTTCTAAATGTCACAGTGTCAGTACAGCCACATGCAAATCATTGTTTAGCTAAGCTTTTCTGCTAGCAGGGGTGCAATAGGTAAATGTCAATAATGTTTTGAATGTATTATCAGTGTCCTAGCAAGGATTCCTAGCTTCAGCCCTTTCCTCTTCTCTGAAAGGAGCTGACATACCAA
Organism: Limnodromus scolopaceus; assembly: GCA_028565335.1. Taxonomy (NCBI): domain Eukaryota; kingdom Metazoa; phylum Chordata; class Aves; order Charadriiformes; family Scolopacidae; genus Limnodromus; species Limnodromus scolopaceus. Next base: position 52,007,867 of record JAOXNO010000020.1, on the reverse strand, counting down.
ACCTCCTGCATTCAACACAAAGCTCACATGGGCATGCTGGGCTCAGACATGCCCATGTGGGATCAGCCAAAGGTCTGGCAGGGGGTGGATTTGGTGTTTACTCAGCTAATACAATCAGGTGCATGGAGGAAACTGTACTCTTGTTAGACAACAAGGAGGCTATTCCAGGTCACTTGAAGACTGGCAGTAGACTCCTAATAGTGAGCTTTAAAAAAATTCCTTGAAGTAATGTATGCGGAATGATGTTACTGTCTTGTCTCAGGAAGAAAGTTCGCCTATCAATGTTTTTCCAAAACTGATCTCCATCATTTTGGGATGGGAATTTAAATGCTTAATGCTAATGTACTGTTTAAATGATACAAGCATTACTAAGGCATGAGCATTTGTTTGATTACTGGATGCTAAACTGCAGCTAAACAAAATCTTGCTGTGTATTTCCAGCAACAGCAAGTCTCAGTTCCCCACTGCCTTCCAGAAGGGGGTGCTGGTGATGAAACACTGTACCAGGAAACAGTGTAATTAAAGAGCGGATACATTTGTAAGCCAGCTTCAGGTACCTTTTTGCCACTCCTGTTCCTCCGCACAAGATGCTCACCCATGAATGACATCAATAGGAGAATGATGCCACAAGCCAGAGAACAGCTTCAGTGACAGTTTACATCTAGGCAAACTGGGATCAAGCACTCCGGCATCTTTCCATTAGACCTAGTAAAATCATTCCTCGCATGATTTTCCTTCCATAAAATCCTTCCAAGCATTTGGGCTGCCCTGTACTTGATCAGAGCAAGTGCTCCAATCCTAGCATATGTGTGTGAGAGCATGGAAGGTGGGAAGTTGCAGCCTGTCCAAGCCTGAGTTTGTTCTTAGAAGTAGGAAGTGGGTTTCTTTATGGGTCTGGAGAGAAAAAAGTGTTTCTGCCTCCATTCAGGCAGGAGTTGTTTATCATGTGTTGCTCTAACAGAGAAATTAAGAACTGGGCAATGGAGCTCGACGTGTAGCTGTGGTCAAAGTGGCCACCAAATCTCCCTGCAACAAAGAGATGGCACTGTAGGGTTTTGCTAACACAAGGAAATTGCCATGCTAAGCAAGTGAGTTTTGGTTTTCCCAGCTATGATGACTTCATCCACAGTAGTTAGCAAGCTCTTCTGCTTGGAGGTAGAGCCCTTATCCTACATGATGTTTCTGAAACTCTGCACTGTCAAGGCTGGTACTTAAGCAGTGACTGCCATGATACACATCCCTTCAGGCAGAAGAGGGTGAGCATGATGCAGTTCTTTCATGGTGAGGTCTAAGCCATGTAACCTCTAAAGACGCATAACAAAGACTGAGAGATGTTCCTCTCTCCTCCAGTCCCCAAGGGCCATTGTTTTAACTCAGCTTTGGCACACCAAAAACAGTATCAAAGCTGTCCACTGCAGATCATGGTAGCAGACACAGAAGGAGGGAAATCATGGGGTTATAGGTTGCCAGTCCCTAAAAGCTGGTTGTTCCTGGGACAGATAAAGAAAGGAGAAACAGACAGACACCTGTGTCCTTGCAGGGTTGCCTAAACACTTGTTCAGTCCCTACCTAAGCCTCACTTTGTGGAAATATGTCCTAGTGGTCTGGCCAAACTGCACTCAGATCCATTGCCTGTATAGCCACACAGACCTAGAGCACCAGTGTGAGGTGCAGAAGGCATCAAGGGGAGTCTGTGTTACACATTGCACTGCTACATCCATGTTCACATGTGCTCCTCTGAAGGCAGATCAATGGATGTCACAAGAGCAGAACTGAGAGAGTTCAACCCTTTGTTAATGTCTCTTCCTGACGTGCAATGGTGACAAGCAATTTCCACTCGCCCACCTTGGGTTATTTCTGTTCTGAGTCCTGCCAGGGCTACAAATAAGCAAAACCTTTTAGCAAACTTTGACAAAATTCCCAGTTTGCCACCTCACAGATAGGGAATACCTTGTCTCTGAGGCTTCAAACACACCCAGCTCAGAGTTCCACACCCTGACTGCTCAAAAACTACCTTGTGCAGTCCCCACAGCAGAATGCAGTTGGGCTGCTTAACAACCTGGAGTGGATGAATTTGGAGGTCAGGAGTCCACTCTCTGGGCCGTGGCATAGTTAGGTCAACTCATTTACACAGAAGCCCAAGCAGAACCACTAAAGCATAGAAACTCTTGCCTTTGAACACAAAACAACCACAATGGGTTTGAGCCCAACCTCCTAACACTTAGGAAAACTCACTTCCCAGCATTTCCTCACAGATTTTGCATTATTTGTTCTCAAATAACAGTTCCTGCTGTAGTATAATCCAATATCATTGGCCATGATCACTCATGTTGTAGATGTGTACTTGATCCTTCAGCATTTGGGATGGACTTTTCCCTCCCTTGCATCTAACAGGATGTTGGAATAGCCACTGTAATAACATACACCATTTCTTCTCCAGAACTGCAGTTCCCGCACTCTTCTCTCCTGAGCTCAAGCCTCAGAAGCATGTTCACCTCACTGTGATTTCTGAGTTTTGAGAAAGAAAAAGCTCCCGTGCATGTTAGTCTGGGCAGGAAGTGTATCTCAGCACACACTTTTGGCTATAAACTTGTGCTCTACATAGTGGGCACAGCAACTGATGAAGAGGACTTCTGGTCCCCTGAATATCCATGAGCCCGTTCTGGCTTGCACTGGAGTACAGCTGCAGCTCCCACTGCTTTCAATCCACAGCTGGCTGACTAGGTACCCATATCCCATCACTGAAAGAAAAGGGACAGAAATGTTTTCCACCAGAGTCTATTTATATCCTCAATTACAGGAGAGCACCCTCCCCACCTCCTTTAACAATGGAGCATGTGGGACCACCAGTGAAAGCAGCTGCACTCAAATCATCTGACTGGTCCTGATGTTGGAGGGCTCCACTTTCAGTTCTCCCTCCCTTTGCTTTATCTTTCTTCTAGCTGACATTTGTTTTCTCTTGTCCTGCACCTCCCAGAGACTGCCTGCACCCTTCACCATTAATTGCAGGCCTGCTCAGGCACTCCTGTAACCAAGACCAGGTTACAGCTGTTCTCATCCTGTCCCCATTTCTAAGGTTCTTTGTTGCTCTTTCTGATACCCTTGTAAACCTTTAGCTGATTCTCAGAGGTGGATCCAGCCTTCTTCCTTACAAAATCAGCCTCAATCCTCTAGCTTTCCTTCTGCTCTCATTCCCCTTCTATCTCCATCTTCTTGAAGTTCAGTTCTTCTGCCCTATTACTTTTACTGTTTTCACTCCCACACAGAGTTTCCAGGACCGACTTCACCTGCAGAAGCCAGTTTCCCTCCACCCATTCCAAGGGAGCCTAACATTTGTCCTCTCTCCCACTTCTGCAATAGGTTACTGGTGGGCTGTGAGCCACCAATTCTCTGTCTCAAGTGGTAGCATGGATGGCTGAAGGCAGGACTCCATATAGACCCTATACTTGGATAAGCAATAGGTGTGAACTGCAGAAGGCAGCATAAATAACACAGCTCCAGGATTTTCACAGCTCAAAGAGCAGCAATGATATATTTATGCATCACTTGTATAACCGGCCACAGCCCTGCTAGAGCAGTACCAAAAATGCTGTTTTTCATGAGAGGCAAGATGTTAACCAATGTCTACCCTCCTCACCAATAAATCAAGACTTGAAAAGTGAAAAGCAAAATCATTTGCAGAATGGCAAGTGCATGCAATCAGGCAGGGTGGAAATTAAGCCATTTTGCCACATCACTGGTGGTATCAGCTAGCAAACACTTCCATATGGAGCATTCTTCACTGTCTGGCATACTGTGTAGCTGTGTACAGTGTAGCGATGGCCCTGTAATACCTTTTACGTGCATCTTAAAAAGGAGGAGCCGAGGGGGATGACTTGCATGAAAAGGGACCTTCTGCTTTGTACAGGCACAGGCACAACTTACTAATCCCCAGGCAGGCACCGCCTGCAGCAGCTCTCCCAGTTCCAGCATTCTCTCTCCCATGCACCAGGACACTGCTTTGAAGGTGATGTAGGATGTCTTTCTGAGACACGCAGGCTGCCTCCTGCTCCCCTGGACTGGGCTACGAAACCCTTACACTAATATTCTCATCTTCAAGATCAAAAGGGCCACACAGCCTGGAAGCAAACAGCCTCTGGTTGCAACTGAAGGCACCCATGCTAACACAGCAGCCTAGGAAATAAGGACAGAGGCATGATCTTCAGGAAGGTCAGATCCCCACCTAGACATCATTTTTAGGAGGACTAGCAGGACACAGCAGCCAGGCAGCAGCAGCTGTGTGTGTATGCATATCTACAGGGGCACTGCTAGAGCAGACAGGCGTGGGCGCGGAGTGTGCGCTCCCTGCCCTGGAGCATGCCAGTCTCCACTTGTGCAGCTCTCCTTTCCCTCCCAAGTACACTAAGCGGTGGTGGAAGTGCTCCAGGCTGGTGAGTCAGGAACCACCCAGCCAAGTGTGAGCCAGCTCCAACCCTCTGATCCCCTCCTCCTCCCCAGCTTGCTCATGCTGACAAGCACAGAACAGGGCAGGAAACGCTCTCATTTTCATTCCTGTGTGCATTTCTCTGCCCTCGGCACTAAGGCAAGAAAAAGTCCCTCCTGTAAAAAATGAAGTTCCCACCTGTCCAGCTTCACAGGAAGGAGGCAATGAGGAAGGAGGTGTTTTCCTCGGCAGTTTACTGCTATGACAGCTGTCAGCCCACCATGAATACTCTTAAACGTTAAGTCTTCAGAATAAAAAGCCCACACACTCAAAACCACAGCATCAGTTTGAGAAAACAAATCTGGAGAGCAACCACTCAAAACCACAGCATCAGTTTGACAAAACAAATCTGGGGAGCAACCACAGGCATAGTTATGTCACCCTTCACCAGGAGTGTTGCAAGAGACAGCTGGGGATCAACCATCTAAGCTTAGATGTCGTCAGAACAGCCTGTCTGCCCAGGACTTCAGACAGCAAGTGAATTATACTGAAGCCTACTTATGGCCCTAAAATAATGTAAGAGTTTCTTACAATACATTGTCAGCTAGGAATTTCCAGAATAGCTATATTTAGGAAATGAGAACAAATCTCTGGCAAGCTAGTAGCCACTTCGTACAGCAGAGAGAGACAGAGGCTTTTGAACTCAGGTCAGTAATAGAGATTCAAGTAAGGTGCTATTTATCATCGGTGTAAAAGCCTTCTTTATTCACCCCCCTGTGCTCTGGTTAAAGAAGGGATTTCACATGATGAAGTGTAGCAGGAGAAAGTAGGGAAGAGTGCCCTTTCCATCACCACATGGTCTGACCTGGCTTTGCTCAATCACAATCCTAAAACAGACTAAGAAATAAGAAATATCCCTTTCTCAGCCTGCCCTTGCTGCCTGACCAAATGTGATTTCCTACAGTTAAGTTGCTTCTGCCTTGTGTTCTTGACACTGACATTCTTTCCCTCTCAGAACTGTCTCCTGTCTGCCACTTTCAATGACACTGAAGGTCACTAACAGAAAACTGCATGTCTGCATGGGTAAGAGTGGGGAATACAATGCGTCATCCTGGAAGAGACCAAGGGTCCAGCACATGAGATGATCTGTTCTTTCCAAGTCAGACAATTCAAAAGTCATGTGTCCTCACCATATGCATTTTGCAGATAGCCTGACATGGGAATACACAGAACAAAGTGCTGCATGCAACATCCATATAGGAACTGAGAACACATCTTAACTTGCAAGGCAATTTTCACACCACAGAACTGGTAAATCAATATTTCCATCTGGAACTTTTAAACAGCAACCAACCACTTTGATCTTATGGCTTGTCAACTACTCCCTCCATTTTAATGTGATTTTTATCAGGAACACTTAGGAGAAACTTTAGCATCAAGAAATGTTTGGTTACAACTTTATATGTCAGCATGCTTGCCATTCCAGATCTTTGCCTTGGCTTAGAAACAATATTTCCACCCTAGGATAATTATTGAGCACCCAGTTTTGAAGTGGTGAAGTTCTGTCTTAAGTTCATACTGTGGACAGTCAGGAAGTTGGCAAGAGACCAAGCAGACAGACGAGTACAATTTTTCAGTGCTACCAAGTTTTCAGCAACATGATTGAGAATACAGTTATACTTGCAGATGCATATACATTTTAAGTAAGCCTCCAGTCTAAGGTTTCAGCAAAGTCAAAGTCTGACAAGACCGGTTTAGAGCTTAGTGACATGATTAAGTGATTTATTTTTTTTTTTAATCAGAGTTAGGTTGATGGTTGGGCTAGATGATCTTAAAGGTCCCTTTCAACCTGGGTAATTCTATGATTCTATGATTCTAAGACATCCTAGAAAGGTTTTTCACAGCTTCCTTCACCCATGCTGTCACCATGCACTTCCAGCTGGGTGGTTTTTTTCCTGCTATATAATGTTCCGCTGCTGCCCTAATTTAACTGCAAGAAAGTAGCAGGGCTTCACATGGCTTTTCAGCAGGACACTTTTTTACACTTGAAGGATACACTGATTTTCCCTTGAGAAGGCAAATTAATTTTTTGTTTCCCATATACAGCCAAATTCTCACTGTTTTCTCATTTCCCTGCTCCAGCACTCTTGCATCATGGAATACCTGCTCTTCCTTCCCAGCATTTATATGTTTGCAGGTTGCAGTGCCTGATCTTGGCTGACAGATAGCCTGCATTCGCAGCATAGTAATCCTCAAGCACATGAATAATTCTATATCAGTCTGATAATTATCAACAACATCCTCAATGACTTGGTGAGCAAAGATTTGGGCTTCCATCTCAAATACTAGGACTTGGTAAGGCAAAACTTTATGTGTTTATCTCAATATTTACTAACATAGTTTTAATTGGTTCAACGGGGGGGTGTGATCTAGCATCCTTTTTTTTTTAGGTATTTCAGAATAAAGTACTTGTAGGCAATAAGAAATTCACATACCAGAATGTCTAGTGCAAAATCACTCCTATACTGTTTCTTATGTGCAACAGACCCCAAAAGAAAACCTACTTGCTCCTTTTCCTGGCCAGATAAATCTGCTGTTACAGGCCAGCAATAAGGCAGAGTGAAGTCCTGCTCCTCTACCCAAGAAGCTTCAACATTGTTCTCCTATTCTTAGGTTTGAAACGTGACACTCACAGATGCTTAATACTTTCTACTCCTCCCCACGGCCTGCGAAGTGGATTCAGCAGCAATTTCAGCTGTGCTCCAGAATACATTTTTCTCCATCCCAGTCTGGCTTGAAGCTGCGGTACTTCCTTCTGTGCTAGATCTAGATCACACACACCTTCCCGCCCGTCCTGCCCTTCCCCCTTCACCACCCCTCTATGCTCCGGACCCCACCGCTCAGAAAGAGAGGTGCGCAGGCCAAAGTCGTAACAAACAGCAGAAACAAAGATCAGAGGGAAAAGCCGCTTATTCGGTCCCTAAGGCACGGCCAGGCTGAGGCTTCTCTGCGCTCTGCGAGTACAACCGAGTGAGTCCCGGCGCTCCAAGGATGAGGGGGTGGATCTGAGACAGGGCACTGGGGCAGAGCCTTGAAGATTGCATGGCTGCTTCTAGGAAGAGACAGGAGGTGGTTTGGGCTTCAGCAAGCTCTGTCACCGCATTCTCCCTCTGCGGCAGCAGCAGCAGCCGGTCTTGCTCTCCAGAGCTGCGGCACAGGTCGGCAGGACTAGTGGGCTGTGTGCCCTGCCGGCTCCGCGCCGCCCCCCGCACTCACGGCTGTTCGGGCACGCCCGGGAGGGTGCCGGCGGCTCCCCCTTCACCGCCCTCACCCCTCCGTAGGCGCGTCCCCGCGGCCCTGCGCGGGTCTCAGCCGGGCCGGCGTCGCTCCCGCCCCGCACTCACCATGGCGTTGGAGCAGTTCAGCAGGCACACGGCGGCCAGCAGGAACCACCGCCGCCGGTAGGTCTTGAACCGGGCCAGTCGATCCAGGCCACGCTCTCCCAGCAGGCTCACCCCCTCGGCACCCTCCATCGCGGCACGGTACGGCACGGCACAGCGCGGCACGGCGCGGCACGGCCCCGCCCCGTCGCGCTCGCCGACCTCCCTGGGGCGGTCCCGGCCAAGCCACCGCCTGCCGCCCGGTACGGTACAGCGCGGCCCGGTCCGCAGCGGGGGGCAGCGGTGCGAGCGCGCCCTGTGGAGCCCGGCCAAGCCGAGCGACAGCTCCTCCCCGCGGGTGCGGGGCCCGGCCCGGGGCTGGCTGCGGGGCCGGGGGTTCACCCTGTGGCGGCTCGGCGGAAGGGAAAAGCCCGCTGCTCCGAAACGGGACTACTAAAGCGCTGGGAAAGTGGACTGCTACGGAGCCCGGGGCAGTAAACTCCCGTCTTTCCCCGTGTCTCGGTAAAACAACATCGGCAACAACATCACTGATGTCCGCTAATAGCTCCGCGTTGTCGTGAGAATCAGCGTTAACTCCTGCCTCGGGGCAGCGACAGAGCGGCAGCTTCAGTGGCAGGGGGTGCTGGTGTAGGAAGGAGAAGCTTGTGACAGCGGCCTTGTCCCAGGGTGATTGCTTACTGGAGTAGAAAAAAGGCTAGAGGAGAATAAAGAATATAGGATGCTAAGACCCGCCGGGGTCTGTCAGTTACAGGACATACAGGTTGGTTATGGTTTTATATAACTGATTGTGCTGCAGGCAGCAGCATCTTCTTCCCCCAGTGCAAAGACACCCACACTGTTATCTCCTTCTCAAAAACTCACCAAGGAAAAAAGCCAAGAGTGCAAAGCAAAAGCCTCCTCCACTCCTAAACAAGACCCATGGCTTTAAGTTGGTTGGACATCGAAAGTGTCTGGATGACTTTCTCCCAACTCTGAGATTTGATCACCCTCCCCACAGACACCAGACTCCCACTGCTTGGCCTCAGGAGTGCCGAACAGACCAATGGATTCCAGAAATGGCCCCAAAGCACTGTCAACCACCATGTCGCCTCTTGCTCAGCCTTTGAAACCCTTGTGCCATTCCTCACCATGACTTGCTAAGAGCACAACAACCTCTCAAGTCAGAGGCTGGGGTCATTTACCGAGAGAAGAACTTTATTTCAAATACTTTGGATATATCTGGAAGAGTGGATAAGTAGTGTTACCCTGCATGCAAGTATTATCTCATGAACAATTTTAGCTGAAATCTTCCATGCAGGTGGAGGGTGGGGTGGGGGCTGGAAGGAAAGATAGAGAGGAAGGAGGGGGAAGAAACCGTTTCAACCCCAAGTCAAGCCTGTTGTTGTAGGGGAGAGAAGCATGGGTTGTTTGTGCTCGTGAGCAAGCTTTACTGACTGATAGATTATACCTTGCAGTCTCCCTCAGCTGGAATTGAGGGTTGACATTTAGTAATAGCAAATGGGACTATTAAGGTAATATTAATGATTGACCTGTTCCTATGTCTACCAGTGTCTGACCAGGTTTGCCTGGCTTATTAGCTTCTGACAAAAGAGCACTGCTATTCGTATGCTGTAGGCTGAGGCACAGCAAATTCTGCCCCGCTCTGAAGAAACATACTGTGACCAGGATCGTGTGCATGAGTTAACTGCCCTCCTGACCCACCAGTGCTGACACATGGGGAGAAACTTGTACATCAACACACTAGAAAGAGTCCTGGGTGTATTGGACAGCAGAAAGTCCCAGTGGTCAGCACTCGCCAGGAGAACCATCATTCCTTCCTCTCTCCAGTCTCTCCTGTTGGTAGGCAAGCCCTCTATGAAAATGAACTCCTCTGTGACTCTGTCTACACAATCTGTCCACTGTGTCCCTTCCTTTTTCAGCCCCAAAATCTATGTTATCATCAAAGAAGTCTGAATAATACCGGCAGAAACCAGGATGTCATATGAAATACCTTTACTGCTCTCTGCTGTCCCTTTTTTTTAGTAAAACATATTAAAAGCTCAAATTGTGCATACTTGTAGGACATACCAGAATCAAGGCTTCCCTGATTAGCCTCTTTCTGCATTATTTTTGATGTCACGATAACATAGTGTGCTGTTTTCTACTTGAAATAGTGTCCTGCAGTGAGATGAAGCTTGCCAGTGAAGGAGGTGCTGCCCCCTTGGGTGTAGGCATAAGAAAGTATGTGTCAAGCAAGGCCATAGGAAGGGAAAGATACAACTGCAGGAAAGAATTGCTCTGCTGTTTGGACCGGAATCATCACAGGAATCTCTGTAAGTCGCTTACATCTGGGAAAAAATGAATTATTTTTTTTTCCCTCATGCTTTTCCTAGATGTATTGCCTTGTTTTTATGTATCCTGTGAAGACTAGTCTGCAGCTACAGGGAGCTAAGCACATTCAGAGCAGCTCTGTGCAACTCCATTCCTCTGCTCTATCCTAGGTCTCCCATGACAAAGGCACCACTTGTTACTACTGGCAGCACAGCAAGGACAGCAGTAGGATTAGTGTTGCAGGAGAGGGGGCCCATCTGCCCAGCATCTCCTCATTCTTTCCTGGTGCTCTGCTTCTGCCTGATACATCTTCATCAGTCCCTTTCCTCCCAGTGATCACCCTCTCTTCCCCACACCCCAGCACATCCTAATACCCTCTTTTCATGCTGGCTTTTGTTTTCAGGATCTGGCAGCTTAAGCCAGATGTCACAGGTGTTTCTCAGTTAAACTGTTTGGGTTTTTTTTGTTTTGTAGGTTCTTGTATTGAGGTACCTGTGGTCTCTGATGTGTGAGCATATGTGATATACACTGGACAGACCTAGCTATACAATTTGTACACTGAACAGCCCCTTCTATTAAAAAAAACCCAAGAAAAACCAAAACAAACACAACCCACAAACAACAAAAAACCCATGTTTGTTTTCTGTCAGGGACAGAAACGCTGAGACAGTAGGTATGTGAAAGAAGGTTTTCAGCAACAGGGTAGCTGAAGTCTCTGTACCGTGGTTGTAAAATGGGTGTGGAACCATGTAGTGTTGGGAGGGGATTATGCATCCAAATCAGGTTTCCAGCATCATCTATTTCCAGCACATCTAGGGCTACAAAGATGATTAGGGGCCTGGAGCATCTCTCTTACGAGGAAAGACTGAGAGACTTGGGTCTTTTTAGTCTGGAGAAGAGAATACTGGGGGGCAACCTGTTCAACGCTTATAAATACTTACAGGGAGGGTGTCAAGAGGATGGGGTCAATCTTTTTTCAGTGGTGCTCAGGGATGCAACAAGAGGAAGTGGGCACAAACTTGAGTATAATAAGTTCCACCTAAACATGAGGAGGAACTTCTTTACTTCGAGGGCAGCAGAGCACTGGAATAGGCTGCCCAGAGAGGTGGTGGAGTCTCCTTCTCTGGAGACATTCAAAACCTGCCTGGACATGCTCCTGTACAACCTGCTGTAGGTGGACCTGCTTTGGCAGGGTGGTTGGACTAGATGATGTTTAGAGGTCCCTTCCAACCCCATATCATTCTGTGATTCTGTGATTCTGTGAATTACAGGATCATTCAGGTTGGAAGAGATCTCAGAGGTCTCTAGCCCAACCTCCTGTTCAAAGCAGGGTCAGAAATGAAGTCAGACAAGTTTGTTAACTGGTCTTCAAAACCTCCAATGATGGAAACTGCACAACCTCTCTGGGCAACCCGTTCTACTGTTGTACCAGTCCTAGCATAGATGCCACAGTATAGCCTTCAGATAGAGTACAACTCATTAACCACAACCCTCTGACTCAATCCAACCAGTAACCTATCCAGTTGGCTACCCGTCCAGACCATGATGTCCTAACTTGGATACAAGAACACTGTGGGAGACTGTTGAAAATGTTGCTAAACTCATGGTAAATGTCACCCACTGGTCTCACCCCATCCACAAATCACATTCTTTTATCCAAAAAAAGGCAATCAGGGAGGTTCACTGGGTGTGATTTATCCTCAGTGAACCCATGCTGATTATTTCCAGTAGCTGACTTCTCCTTCATCTGTCCAGAAATATAATCGAAAAGAACTTGGTTCATGTTTTTTCCAGGGATTGAAGTGGGACTGGGCAACCTGCAGTTGTCTGGGCTGTCCTTTGACTGCTTTTTGAATTTAGATACATTTCTCCAGTTGACAGCTGTATCCATTGCCTCTCAAAGAAGATTGAAAGTAACCTTGCTGTGGCATCAGCCAGCTCTCTTAGCATCCTTGGACACAGCCCTTCTGCTTCCATGGACTTGTATGAGTCAAATTTGCTCCAGTAATCCCTGACTCATCCATTAATGGTCATCCTTCCTCTCTGTGAATCCCAGGACCTGAGGCTTGGGAGACCTTGCTGGTGAAGATTAAGGTAAAGAAGGCACTGAGTTCCTCAGGTTTGTCTATGTCCACTCTCAGTAAATCACCCAGCCTATTCAGTAACCTCTGCCATTTTCCTTTTTCAGCATTTCACCACTAATTTAACAGTTGAAGTTCTTCTTGTTGTCCTTGACATGCAAGTGGAAGCCCTGGCTTTCCTGGCATGATCTCTACATGCCACGGCAATGTTTCTAAACTCCTCTTCTGTAGCCCATCCCTACTTCTACCTCCTGTATGCATTCTGTTGCATTGGAGTTCTGCCACAATTTCCTACTTACCCAAATTGATCTGCTGATATGTGTCCTTTTTTCCCAAATACTGAGATGGCCTAATCTTACACTTTGCTGAAGCTTCAGAGAGCTCGTCACAGCTGGAGACAGTGGTAGAGAGAAAGGCTGCTTCTTCCACCGCTGTGCATTGAAAGAGATGACAAGATGTCCTGAGCTGTGGAATGAAGAAGCCACGTATGTTAAGGGTGCACCTTTGGGTTGACTAGCATTACAAGTTCCAGCTTTTCATCACAGTTGGGGCATCAGTAACATTCCCCTGCTGCAAGGATTATCTGCTTGCTGCTGACACTGCAGGTTTTCTATGCTGGGTGCTAATAGGTTCTTCTCTCTCAGCCACAGATTTTCATGAAACTGTAGGAACTTTGCTGATTTTGAGAAGGCTGTCCCTCTGTCAAGTTCCATGAAAACTCACTAACATTTAAAAAAAAAAAAAAAAAGGAAGGGGAAGGAAGCAGGCAGATGCACTAGTTTTGTGCATTCCTAACTAACTAAGGAGCGCAGGTTAAAGTGGTACCTGAAAGTGTAATTAAAGACCATGCAGGCTTATTAGGTGCAGAGTGCGTGTATGGGGGTGGAGGTGGAAATAAGATCACTCAATTTTTATTTTGACAATTCCTAATGTTTTAATGTTTAAATTAGAAAGCTTTGGTTAATTTTAATGCCACAAAAATAAATTGAAAAGTGCCGTTGTTACATAACCGGATCCACCATCCACTGCTGTTTCCTCTTGGCCTGGTATTAGAAGCATGAGGCAACTTCCCCAAGGAACCCTGCATTTCAGTAAATCTGGACTTTTAAATGCCAATTAAAGTGTGTATTTGTATAGTTTGTGGCAGAGAGTGGTCTGAAGACTCATTCTGCGTTCCTGGAGGCCAGCATCCTGTTTGTTTCGATAGTGCACACTGGAAGGCAATTTGGAAGAAACCAGTGTCATTTTCATTTCCAAGACTATCACGATGCAAATCTAAGACCCTTCCTGGAACAGCAGATTATACATTGAAAATAAAACAAAAAAAAAAAAAAAAAGAAGAGTGATTGTTAAGCACACAGAACACACCAGTGCAAAGGATATCCCAGAATGCAAGAGACTATTAAATATGCAAGTTTGGCATTACTGGCAGGAATGGAGAGGGAACAGGAATGCAGAAGTCACTGCACTGGCATGTTTGCAGACTGCTGAATCACATACTTTCCCCCAGACATAAACATTAGTTGCTGGCTTGGCCAAAGAGAGGAAAACGGTCCAGTCAGAAAAATATCTTAGGAGATAGCAAAGTGCATGTCCAACACTCTGGGTAGCAAACCAGTTGCCCAAGGGCTGAATCTCTTCACAGTGAGGCAGGTGCTGGGAATGGTTCCTCGTATTCCCATCTCTGGCAGTTGTGAGCCTGGAAAGACTAGTCCATTTTGCAGTCTTATCTCTGACTATTTTTCTAAAGAATAGAGTTTTAAAGACTTGTCTACACTTTGGCTTGCTCCTCCCTGTGAAGATGTTTCTTTTCCCAAGGCAAAGTACAGATTTGTTGTCATAGCTGTAACCATTCCTGCAAATGGGTGGACTCAACCCAACAATAGGACTTTTCTGGATAAAATAAATTATGTCTGCCTTAGAAAGTTCTGCTTGTGGATCTACGAATGTGAAGAACACACATTGTAGAGCTTGTGGCTCTACAAACACACATCTGATTGCTATATCTGTGCTGACAATCTTTGCTGAAGCCTAAGGACACTCAATGAAAGACTTAAGACACTACCTGATATTTTAAAGTGCTTTCTTATTTTGGTATTTAATTATCCTTTTTACATTTATGTCTATACCAAACTTACCCACTCAGTGGAATTATCGATATGTCTACATAAAAATCAATCATTTGTGTACTGACAGCTCCAATAGTGCCTTGTAGGATGAATCTTTCAAGGAGAGAAATGGAAATTATTTTATTTTATTTTATTTATTTTATTTTCCCCATGGAAAACATAACCAATTACATGGCTTTGCAAACACGAGTAGCTAAAGCTATATTAGAATCATTACATTTGGCCATATTTCATGCTCCATTTAAAATGAGTGCAAAATCCAAAGTAGGTGTCCAATTTATATTTCAAAGTAAGAGGAAATTTTAACAATTAGCTTTCCCAGTGCAGCATTGTCCTTGTTATTATTTTTTAAACATTTCTTTTCCAGCACAAGCTCTGTCAGTCAGCAGCACCTCCTGCACGTGATGTGGCTGGCTCTTGGCCCCCCAGAGTGTCGACTTGCCCCAAGGAAGGCTGGTTGCCCCCTGCACCTCTCAGACCACCGCAGCCAGTGTTGGGGATCCTGGCGGAGCTCCCCAGCCAGCCCCTGGTAGAGGCAGCCAAGGGCAGCATGACGAGTTTTACCTCAGTTTTACAGCAGCATCTCGGTGTGGTGTTTGTGCCATGTCCCCCACACCTCGCCCGTTTCCCCGCTAAAACAGAGATGTTTTAGCTGGCAAGGAGACATGAGGCTGGTGTGACACAGATAGCAACAGACACACTCCTCCCCACAGTCGGCTTTGCTCAGTACCATGGATCTCTCTTGTTAGGTCATTCTAACCACAAGACTTTCCTCTCTTCTTCCTTTCTTTTTTTTTTAATTCCTATCGTAAGCTTTATAAAACATTTTCTTCTAAAACATTAGCAATCAGGGCTCTAGCATTACCATATTTTCACTGTTCTTGCTCGTTCTTACTTGCTGTGCTAATGCACAGACACACCTAACTAGTACAGCACTGAGACATCTTTGCTTGATCCCTTGTACAATGGTGGTGTCCCTCTCCAAAGTCATCAGAGATGTTCTCAACACACAAGCAGCTGCTGCTGTGTTAGGCACAGTGTTAATGAGACAAGCAAAGACAGTATTTTCCTCAAAAATATTGCAGATTTATCCTTTGTTTGCTGCACAAAGAAATGGGTTATATGGGAGCTAAAGAATGGAGTAAGGATCCACATATTGTAAACAAGATTGGATGCCTGATGGTCCCAGAAAGCATATGCTTACAAGCCCAGGTGCACTGCAGCCAAGAAGAAGTTGAGAAGACATGCTCAGTGCTGTCAGGTGAGATGTCAAGGTAGAGCGCACAAGGGACTTCGCTAATTCTGCTTTGTGGGGATGCTGTGCAAGGGCCATATGATTATAGTTATTACATATCACAACACATCATTGCTCATATTCCCTGAAAATGATGCACAGTGATGCCTGTGGAGAGTGGCTCCCTGTTCTGCCTTCCCCTTCCTCTTTCCCTTCTTTCGGCAAGACAAAAATAAAAAAGGTTAGATGATTCATCCATGCCTCTCCTGCACATTTGGTCAGCTTAGTTCAGTTTCTTGTGCTTGGAAGGCTTGTTTTGTGGCTACTGCAGTTCTGTTCAGAGCAGTTTGCCATATGATTCAATGAATACTCTGTTTCACACTCCTTCAGCTGGACATTCACCTGCAATGGAATTCCCTTCCCAAACATTATTTAAAACACCAAAGAAAATGTTACTGTTTGTGATTGCTAATAACTACAGAGAACTTGTCAAAAACTTTTTCCTTTCAGTACTCATACTCACTAATGTTATGCTATATAGCACTTTGAAGATGTAGAGAGCAGCTACAATATACAGGCTGGGTAAGGAATACATAGGCTGACAGAGGATTCTAGACAAGTCCGTGCAAAGGACTATAAGCACATTTCTCTCTCTTCCACTTTTCCTCTATCTCTGCATGCTAGGAATCCTCAGCATGGGACTTCATAATCCCTCTGCAGGAGAACACGCAGGACACCGTATGTTCACACACCCACACCATGCAACACATGGAGGCATGTGTGTTTACTTGACTCCTAGCCTTCTGTTACCAGTTTGTGTAATTGCAAAAGAGCAATGCAGTATTTTTATTACCCAGTGGCTGCAGGAGCGGCATGTGAAAACTTAGAGAAGTCCAGAAGTAATTATCCTGTTTGAGAGTAGTCTCAGTCCATCTCTTGTTTCTAAAATAGCTGTTGCCCAGAAACAACCAGTAAACATAGAAGAAACTAACTGGGCCCTAAACCATGCCAGAAGGATAAGAAATGGTGCAGTGACTGTATTTGTCATGCATATATTCAACACTAATGAAAATGAGAGCTAGCAAGTATTTGGGAAAGAATCACAGTTTCCCTAGTGCTGCACAGGAAGACCCTACCCTTTGCCAAGGGAGAAAACCATGATCTATATGAGTAACTCGAGTGGCCATTTACTGATAACTCTAACAGAGTGCACCACTGGGACCAGTGCTGTGCAGAGAGGGGTCAAACAGGACACTTAGGACACAAATCTACTACTTAAGGTCAGAATGAAATTGAACTCAGTTTATATTATTTCCCTACAGACTTATAAAAACTTCTTCACATAAGAAATATAGGAGGGTTTTGGGGGAAAATTTGCAAACTTTGCACAGTCCTGTTGCATTAAAATTTCCTATTTCAGATTTAGTATTTCCTTAATATACTATAAAGCTATTAAAAGGAAAGAATCATTCAAGGTTCTCCTCTTGTTCTTCCTCACCCCTCCCCAACTTATTTCATCATGTTTTTTTTCATACTACGACAACTTCCTCCTTTCCCCTTTCCCCCCTGTCTTTTCCCATCAGGAACGTGTATTTTCCGGTATAGACTGCAAGACACAAGGAACAACAGTTCTGTTTAGCTGGAAACTGCATGCTTTGTCTTTCTGAGTATGGGATGCCCCTTTGTCATATGTTTTGGTTTTGTTTTTTTATCATGTTAGGTTTTACTGCGAATTACACTCTGCTTGCTTTTTTTCTTTTAATTGCTAGAGCAGTGGTCTCCTCAATGTTTTAATATTCTTGCATGAGAGGCTGTCCTGAGCCTTTTTAGAAAAGCTTGCTTTGGAAAAGCGGGTTATGCATTCATGCTGTCTGCATGTACCCATTTTCTTAGTCCCTCTCTGGTATCTGCTGGCCAGCTTCTGTCATGCTGGATGGAAGGGTGAAAATTCCAATTACTTTGATATCTTATAAATTTTGTAAAACTTGGTATCTAGGAAGACACACCACTGGTACTGTGTGTAAGGGAAGGCACAGGGCGGTGAGGTATTCTCTCTTCTGGGCAGCTCCCCAAAACCTCAGAAGCAGGGGTAAGCCGGGCAGTTGGCCTTGATTACTGTTCCAAGCCAGCCTTGGCACATGCTGCCTCTAGACCCTCTGTCCATTCAAGCAAAAAGAGCTCAGGGTCATGGGAGGCACTCTAGGTGTTAGAGGGAGACCAAAAGAAGAGATTAGTTAAGAAATTAATGGCAAAAAGTGGATACT
Organism: Limnodromus scolopaceus; assembly: GCA_028565335.1. Lineage (NCBI taxonomy): Eukaryota > Metazoa > Chordata > Aves > Charadriiformes > Scolopacidae > Limnodromus > Limnodromus scolopaceus. The sequence goes on along the minus strand of JAOXNO010000020.1, from coordinate 51,990,025 downwards.
GGACAGAAATACATGGAAAATATGGCTTCTGTAGAAGGAACAATTTGTTTGGATTTTTATTACACCAGACCCGAAAGTAAAAACCAGATGGTTACAAAACATGCCTATTTACTTGGTGCTTTTTTCAGTCTTAATAATTCCTGGTTTACAGGATTACAGACTTGCTAAGAAAATGTTATGAAACAGGGATATAGTTTATGTCCTACTTTAAATCTATTAGACTAGGATTGTATTTCATGAAGTACCTTTTTTGTATTCTCATGCTAAACTTCACAGTTGCTTCCCACTTCAAGCAAATACCCAGTTCTTGTTTCAATGCATAAGTAACAGCTCTGAAGAATTATTTCATATAGATCCTAATTGTTATAACTTGAAGTTCCTTTTACAGCCCTGCAGAATCACTAAAGTTTCTCTTGATGCTGTAGAGCTAAACTCACACCAGAAATTAACCTCCCAGAGGCTGCCTTGGTTTCTGTTCTGTACTATCACACATGCTAGTAGAGCTGAAAATGGAATTACACCATTTAAATGTTCTTAATAGCACAAGTTTTTAAAATCAGAATTGTTACAGCTGATTTTGAATACTTTTAGGGAGTAATTGGCATCTGTATAAATTATGGGGTTTTTATATCCTGTGGCTTCAGACTAAGAAGCTGGAATAATCATTTGACTTTTAGAAAAACTGACAGACTGCATAGACTGCAAAATTTCTGAGTGATAGACCTGAACAGGTTTTTTATTCCAGCAGAAATCTCATACAAATTTACCTGTCATTATGGCCTTTACATGTGATCAGGAGATACATTATAGCTTTACACAGAAACAGCATAAGAAGTTGTTCATACAAGAGCATGGGATAAAATTTATAGCACAGAGGCTAGTAAAGACAATGATGTAGAACTGATTGCTTGTAAAACAAATGTAAGCTGTGATAGCAAAGCCAATGCAGTCAGCTGTTCAGGCAGATTTTGCAATATATTATGCTGACTTATTACTAATTCCAACCAAAAAAACTACATTAAAATAATTTACTAAGATTTTACTACATTAATGCTCTAAAATCCAGCTGTGCATTTCCACATGGAACAATGGAACACACCATCAATTGCATTTTCAGATGGGCTTCCTTGCTGACTGAAAGGTTTGCAGTAAGATCCTGTATTTTTAATGTAAATGGGGAAGGGTGTACTCTCATTTCATAAGGTGAGGTTGCTTACTTTTCACCTACACACTCAGAAAATTAGTAACACTGTTTGAAAAAAAGCGTGCCCTTAGCTTTCTCATGTCAGAAGTACTGTGAATTACAGCAGAAGCTCCTGTTGCCTCCTGAGACACCACATTCCCACAGTGGAAGAGGCAGCTTCCTGCTTACAAGCTGCTTCAAGCTGCTATCCCCTGCTTTGTCTTCAAGTACAGTCAGTATAAGGAGTATGAGCTCCGCAGTAAAACTATTTAGTCTGCCTAATTACTGAACATTCAACAAGGCACAAGGAATTTTGTTCGTCAAGGTCAGCTTTTGATTTGGCCCTGAAATCTAGAAAGAGGCACAACAGAAAAAAAAACAAACCTGAGTGGAGAAGGCTGCATCTTAAAATTCATTTTCTCCTCCATGACTTCCTTTATTTCTTTCCCCACAACTAGGGCAGAGATGGTGTCTGCACTGGGCTGTAAAAGACTGTTTTCTACAAGAGGCTTAGAGACTCCCTGGGACTTGCGCTTCACCACAGCGTGCTCATAAGCTTTCCTTGCAGTCAGCCTCTGTATGCACATTACTTCTGACACTAGCACAATTTATTTAGATCCAGGGCTGGGACTGAGACCCTAGCTTCTGCTATCTGTTTTTTAATACACATAGGCCAGGTTTTATTCCCTGAGCCCTGCTATATCTATAGCATTCTGCACATGTTATTGTAAAAGTAAATACTGTTCAATAATAAGGCTTCCTTCTATATTGGTATAAACAGTTCAAATATTTTTTAGAAGGCAAAAAGACATCTCTCTGCAATTTAGCTATACAACCTTTTTCTCGTATTTTAATTTTGATAAGGGGAGGTATCTTGCATAAGACTTGTTGATATCATTCTTAAAACAAAAGGCATTCATATATTCACACTTAGCTGATTTTCTTGTTTGGCTTCTAACTATTTTATAGCAGAGTTCGCTGTGCTAGGTAGACAGATTATGCTGATTCTACAGTAAAAAGTCCAATTAACTTTTCTACCTATTTAGGTTCAAGACCTAGGTTCACTTAGATAAAAGACTTCATAGTAAAACAATCAGTGAAGCTCTCAGGGAGATTTTCAAGTGTGTATTTAGGTCCTATATTAATAGTTTGCGTTCTTTAATCTGGTTCTAATTTGGCAGACTAGCACCATTTCAAGTGACAGCATATTAACTAATTAGGGAAATTAAAGACTAGGTAGAATAATATCACTGAACAGCAAGTGTGCTAGATAATATTAAATGTTTAAACTAAAGTTACTATTTTGAAGTTAATAGTGAATAAACCATGAATGGAGATAGATATTATGATGAAGCCCATTGACAGGGCAAGGTAGAAAAAACATAACAGCATTGAATGCCCCTTGCTGTTCTCAGTGTGCATGTGGCACGAACAGCAAGTACCGCTCAACCCAAAGCTTCTCATGCTCTGTGACATTGGCTATCCTTTGCCTTTCCTCTGGATGCTTCTTCCTGCTGTGGATTGTTCGGCATCCCAGGGTCAAATGCACAAAGACACATTGGAAATAAGGTTGAACAAATAGGGAATAAGAGTCAGTCTCATATTGGCAGTCAATTCTCCTTTGTCCTATAGCTCTAAGGCACATCAGACATATCACAGTTTTACTAATCTCACTAATAACACAGAGAATTACACACCACACACACTGGAGGGCAACTGCTAAGTTAAAACTAATTTGCATGAAATTGTAGGATTTTTTTCCATAGTGTTAGTGTGAAAAGAAACATTATTTTAGCATGTTTGTCATATGTTGCTCATCTTAAATGTCTGGAAAAAAATGTTTGGTGGAATCTGCCCAATTATCAAGATGAAAACATCTGATACAGGTGTGTTGCTTTTAATTAAGCCATAGAGGGTTGATGGGAAGTTGCCGCCCTCTTTGCTGGAGTGTTTTCCATCTGTCTGTGCACACATTTAGAACTAAGGTTTCTAGCCTACTTCAGGGTTACTGCTTCAGAAACAGCGAGAAAAGCTTCCCAAATCTGCTGCTGCCTCTCCTCTGCAGAGAATACAGGAGTTTGCCTTGTATTTAAAACCAGGAGCAAAGGCATATTTAAAATAATGACTCTTTTTATACAACAAAGTACCTATCTCCACCAAATCCTACTAAAAAGGCTTCTAACAAGACAATCTACAAGTGAGCAAGAGCCCTAAGTGGAAAAATGCCTATTATAAAACTTCTGTGTCCTGAGAAAATTGGGAAAAGAGCAACTTTCAGACAATAGCACATCTGGTATGACAACATTGTTCATAAAATCCCTTTTCAGATGATGCAACAACAGCAAAACATGAACTGGGTTTTGGCCTAGTGGTCAGCCCTGCCTTTGCTTGACCTAAACATTCACTAATCAAGAAAAGTTAATCCCTAATCTGCCCCATTTCCCCCAATGTTACCCCGATGTTAAATCATTTAACAGAAATAAAGTGTGGCCTTTACCATTACCTCCTGGTCTCCAGGCTTTTAGGGTTCCCTCATTTGATGTCCACATTCTTTCCAGAAGACTGGAATTTTATTTTTCCATTTTTGAGAGATCTTTTTAGTGAAAATTTGACATTCTCATACCGTTGTTCAGTGTCACGGGAACTAGATCTCATTGCAGAGAGACATGGATGACAACAGGGTATGGAAACCCCAATCCCTGGTCACAGCAGTTTCTGCATTGTTCATTACGTTTTCCCTTGTGGGTCTTTTTGCCCACACTCATGATTAGCATAAAACTTGAATATATATTGTTGTCCTACCCACATCTCTAAATCACTCTGTTCAAGAATTTTGTCTCTTGCTTCTATTTAACCTGAGTCAGCCACTAAAATACGTTTGTTCAATTTATATCCACCAAGAATGACTTGCTAGGCTAATATTTTTTTAACCATAATTTTCAACAGAGTTTGCATAGACGGCAGAATGACAACAAGATCTTTTTGTTGCAAGAACATTCAAGATCATAATAAATTACATCAGCCATGTTCAGGTCATTTCTGCGCATAATCTGTAAAATTGCTCTTTAAAATAACTTCAGAGCAGGAATGTATTTGTTCACATTAGCAATGTCCTAAAATGTATAGAAAATGAACTGAGACTCATGTCAGCTCCTTCTACAACAAACTGGATGTTCTGTCTCCGATGTGCAGCCTGTTTTTCCTGCTGGTAATTTGCTGTGGATGGGTATGGGAGGATGTATGGATGTATGGAGGATGGAAATGCTATTACAAAGGCAAGTCAGGGCTCCCAAAGCCTGTGGTGGTTGGGAGGGTTTCTTGTGTTTATCATACTGGCTGCACTTGTGCCTCCTATCAGTGGTCCTGACATGACAGGCCTTGCATCATGCTGCCTGTGAGCCTGTGGACTTTTATTTTCCCTGTCTCGCCAACTTGTCTCATGAATTATTTCATTGAGATTAGCTGAAAGCTTAATCTGTACAAAGGGTTTCCTCCTATATGCAGTGAGAGCAAGCAATGAGTTCTTCCAGAACTGCTTCTTCAGCACCAACCATAATTTCTGTTCTTCCATAACAATGTGAAGCTACTTTCATTGCCAGCACAGGCCTGCTGCTAGAGAAGCAGCCTATGTCACCTGAAAGACACTTCTATACCATCTCAGGTGGGAGCCTGTGTTTTCTGGGCTTCTAAGCTTTGGGGTCTCTTTGATCCCCCAGGTGAGGCCAGGGGGCTTCAGCTTTGGTGGTGCAGTTCTGCTCTGCAGTGCTGCACGCCATGCTGAGGTAAGCACCTCACCATCTTCACACTCTCTTCAGCTTTCTTCTCAGTGCAAACTCCTACCAAATGACTTCAGCCCAGCAGTAAATCCTTTGTCCTCTTCCCCTCAGCCTGCCATTGCAGATGGTATAGGTCTTGATGGACTCTGGTGTAGAGCAGGGGCAGCAATAAGGAGCTAAGATCTTCTGACCTGGGGTTTGACTGGGGCCCTACCCTGCATGGGAAGGAGGGCTGTCTCAGAGTGGCTTCTGACAGCATCTCCTTATTGCCATGGTGGGGATCACAGAACAACAACCTCCAGAGCTTCGCAGAGACCTCTGGAGGTAGCTGGTCCAAGCCCCCTGCTCCAGCAGGGCCACTGAGACCCAGTTGCCCAGGTGAGATGTGAGAGTGAGCAGGAATTAATTGCTGCAAGTGTTTATATTAGGCAGGGTCTGCAAGCTCTCCGCAATTAAAGGCAGCTAGTGACTCCCAGACAAGCGTTAAACATCTTGCAGACAGTAATTATATATGGTTACTCACTTTCCCATCATATGGGAACTGACACTGTAGGTTTGTGAACAATAAGCTCTTCCCACTCACAGGAAAGGACTGGTCTTGTTTGCTCCTCTTCTAGGGTTTTTTGCAAGTACCTCCTGTCTAACATTATTACAGCAGGGCTGAGTTTAAACCATGGGGTTTACTCTGCTAAAATGGTTGATTTTAGTTTTCCAAATCATGGAATCATGGAATTGTCAGAGTTGGAAGGGACCTCTAGAGATCATTTAGATCTTACTGAAGCTACATAGAACACAATTGTAACTGATCATCTTTGAAGTCAAGCTCCAAATCCAATAGCTTATTTAAAGAATCTAAAATATTTTCTGGACATTTTTATGTCTGAAATTTAATTTGGGCTTTGGAGAAGTTTTAAAGACAGTTTTAGATGAATTCTTGGGTCCTGAAAATAATTTGTTTGAATTGAAATGGATAGCTTTTAGATCACTGCACGGAGACAAGTCTCTGTGTAGTTTCTGAAAGCCTCTGTGTATTTTCTGTGAAATTCTTCATAAAAATACACATTTTCTGTGTATTTTCTTTCATCTAGTTCTGGGTGCCCAGTTCAACAAGGACAGGGAACTACTGGAGAGAGTCCAGGAGAGGGCTACAAAGGTGATCAAGGGAACGGAGTACCTCTTCTACGACGAAAGGCTGAGAGACTTGGGTCTGTTTAGCCCGGAGAAGAGAAGACTGAGACACGATCTTATCAATGCTTAGAAATAGCTAAATGGCTGCTGCAGTTTGGGGCAGATCAGAGCCAACTTTCTGTTCAGTGAGTGAGGCTCTTGCTCTTATGTGTTGCTGCAGCAATCAGGGTCAGCTGACTCAGTTGTTCACTCAGTGGAGTGTTTGCACTTGTGGGGAGGCGTGGACAGGTCAGATGACCCAAACTGACCCATAGCGTATTCCATGCCATCTGCCGTGCTCAGTATGAAAGCTGAGGGAACAAAGGGGCTTCTGTTCTTTGGTTCCTTGTTAGGGGATCTGCTTGAAGGACTATTCTTAAATGTCTGTCTTTCTTTGCTGGATGATGCCTGAGGCAGACCCTGTCAGTTTGTCTACCTTTGATTCCCACCAGTGTGTTCTGGAATCCAGTTAGTCACTGAGACCAGTCTTGAACTTTCTAGTGCCTGCCAGTGACACATCCCTGGGAGCTTGATATGGTTTTGTATATCTATTTATATACATATTGTATCTCTTTTGTTACTACTTTTTTATTTTATTAACATTTCATTAAAGGAGTTTAGATTTTTTCCTAAACTGATAAATATCTTTATCTCTCTTCTTGCTCTCCTTGGAACGAGAGGTGGGGGAGACATCTGTTGTCTTGTCATTGGCCAACTGGGCCCAAACCGTGACAAGGGCAGGTGTCAAGAGGATGGGGTCAGGCTCTTCTCAGTGGTGCCTGGTGACAGGCCAAGGTGCAATGGACACAAACTGGAACACAGAAAGTTCCATCTGAACATGCAGGAAAACTTCTTTACTTTGAGGGTGACAGAGCACTGGAACAGGCTGCCCAGAGAGGTTGTGGAGTCTTCTTCTCTGGAGGTACTCAAAACCTGCCAGGATGTGTTCCTGTCCAGCCCACTCCAGGTGAATTTGCTTTGGCAGGGGGGTTGGACTAGATGAGCTCTGAAGGTCCTTTCCAACCCCATATCATTCTGTGATTCTGTGAAAGGTACTTACAAAAATTTGGACTAAAAGACTTTTAGCATCTTTTAAAAATTAGTATGGTGTACGTAGATGTCCCAAGGTGGCAGTGTTAGGCAGTCTGTCAGTTGTTTTCTGTTGAACAAGAAAACCCTCTGTCCTGGGTAGCCAGGCAGTAGAACATCATTCATTTTATTAGGCAATACTCTGGATCACTGTTTCACAAATCAGTATTTGCCAGTAATGAAAAACAAAATGAATACAAAATTAACAACTGAAATTATTTAGGGGGTCTCATGGCATAAAATAGATGACAAGATTAAACATGTTACCTTTTTCCTCTTATGAGGCCAAAAAAATCAGACTGAACTTCAGGTATGAGACAGTAGAAGGGAACACATCTACTCCAGCATCCCTTGAGGACAGTTTTAAATGGCGCTCCCCTGCAGGACTGACACAGTGCTGAGGAACTATTCTGTACACCTTATTTTCTGTCACTCACAGTTTGCTGTCTCCTCCTGGAAAAATCAGTATCTTGGGCACATCAGCTTCTGATCCAAGGAGGACCCAAGGCCACTGGTTTGGCTAGCCCCAATAGACTCAGCTACCTAAACTCGCTTCTGTGCTAACTCATCCTGATCCTGGGGATCTTTCCCCTTGCATCAGCACCACTGAGCCTGACTGCATCTGGGGACCTGTGTCCAGTTTGGGTTCCCCAGAGTAGGGCAGCCATTGACTCAGTGGAAAAAGTTCAGCAGATGAAGAGGGTGCTGAAGCACATCACTTCTGGAAGGAGGTGCAGATAAAAGCCTTTGTTCAATCTGGAGACAAGAAGAGAATGGAGGGGTCTTGGATATCTTCAACTTCCTTGGAGTGGAGGAACAGAAAGGAAAGAGCCAGACTCTTCTCAGAGGTGCAGAGGGACAGCACCAAAGACACTTGCCAGAGACCAAAGGAGCCCCTTCTTCCCCGGGAGAATGCTTGACCTAGGAAGACAGAGCTAGCGAAGCCGCGGGATCTCTACTCCTATGGATCTTCCCAGCTCTGCTGGACAAGATCTGCAGCAGCCTGAGTCAGTTGGCACTCCTTTAACTTAACTCCTTTAACCACTCCATAGGTGCTATGGTAGACCACAGACTTCCAGAAGTCCCTGGTGAATGAAATTATCCTGCAATACTAACTCACAGCTTCATGAACATTCTTTCAGTTTTTCTCATTTTCCTGAAATATCTTCTGCAACGTGTTAACATTCCAGAGCTAGCAGGGGTAGTACTTGGTGTGCTGGCTGAATCCTTACCTTGAAGGACAAATACAAGCAAGAGGGGATAACTTGTTGTGAGGCTTCTTCGCCTTGAAGCTGTAGTATTGGTGACAACTGATGTGGCCTCAGGTCACCAAATATATTTCTACTGCCTGTTCTTCATCAAATGATCCCTGAATTTATCCTGATTTCAGAAGTTAGTGGTGGTTTAAAAAAGAGACTTTTAATGTGTCATTCTACAGCCAGGCAAAAAAGGTGGGATTCATCCAGGTATAAAGCTTTAAGAAAAAGCCCTACAGGAGGAAAAGGGGCCTGGGGCCTCTATAAGTAAACCTAGATGATGCCTTGGTTACTGGAAAGGAGTAAGAAAAGTTGATAGCAGAAACTGTAGTAACAGCAGTACAAGAATGTGGACAGGGCTAATGGTCTACTCCACGGAGAAAAGTAGCTCAAGAATATGTTTATGAAGGTGTTACTTGAGAAAGAACAGCTTAGCAAGGAAGGGGACAGAGCTGAAATCTAACATGGATATATGCTTTCATTTTGTCAAAAAAGGGTAATAGTATCAGCTTGGCTTGCTCAGAACATGAAGGCCCTTCAGAGTAAATCAGCACAGAGCTAAGGGATAATGTGTTTCCCTTTACAGATAGCTCTTCTAAGAAATACTGTGTGGTTTATATCTAAATATGGACTTTGGAACTATTTTCTATTTCCTGTGTCTGAGCCTTGTGTCCCGTGATTTGCCTTGGCTTCCTTAGTAATAAAACCTCAATGTGCATGCTGAAAAAAATGAGCTGTGATGTTTTTTGAATGAGAAGCTGAAAGCCTTTGTATTCCTCTGGTATCCAGCTTCACAAATATGCCCATTGTTTCTGCTTGTTTTCTGCCTGTTGCACTAGAAATACTGCAAAAAAAAAAAAAAGCAATGTTGTAATCACAGAGCTGTACTTGGGAATCCAAGAGCCCTCATACCTCAGCTCCAAACTTCTACATGGCTGGGACAGTCTTTCTATCTGTATTTGTGTTTTGTTATCCGTTTGAAACACCTTCTTGCTCCATTTAGAGTGTACTTAGCTTCTTTAAAGATCTGGCTGTTTCAGAAGCCAGGACTCTACCATGAACATCTCTTATGAATATAGTCTAAATACGGTGCTGTAGGGGTCACCATAGAAATACCCTATCACTGTGAGTTTTTCATGCATTTCTCATCATGCACAAACATTTCTCAGTTTTCTTTTTTAAATCTGAACTGCACTAAGCTAACCCACAAATGTCTTGGAACGATCACACTACTAATCACTGTCATTGCTTTGTAGGAGCCTGGCATCTCAGTTTATCCTGAGTTTGCAGTTTGTTCCTTGATACTGAGGCTAACTTGAGAGGACAAAAGAGAGAAAGATGGGACAGCCCCTCCCCTGCCCTCAGACTCTTGCCCACTCAGGGCTGCAAAATCTTGTGGAAGTCTTATGCTGCTGAAATCATTCTGCAGCCTGCAGATACTCCCCCATGTGCTTGGAAATGCTGCACAGATGGAGCTGTGCTGTCAGTGGGGATTACATACTGGGGGAGAGTGGCAACGTACAAGAACCTTGTCGGTGTTTACACCCACTCGCTGGAGGCTCATGGCATGGATGGGAGGAAGAACATGGGGAAGAGCTGTGACATCCCAGCTCTGGGCTGTGTCCTGTCCCAGACAGAGAAGCACAGCTTAAGAGACTGTCTTCTGACCAAGGACAGAGGAGTACCTCTGGAAACCCACAGAGGAAATGGAATTTTAGCACTTCCAGGAAGGCAATTACTAGGGCTGAAAAGAAGGTTTTTGATGAAGGGAAAAGGAGTTTAACTTTTAAGGAAAAGAAGTCAAACCATGTCTGTTTTCTGCCTGTACAGCAGAAAGCTGTACAGCTGTGCAGCTGTTCTGCAAGCTAAAAGCCAGAGACCCAAAAGGATCAGATAAGGTCAAATGGAAGTTTAACTTCTAGCTTTTCCTACTGTTCCCTGCAGAGCTGTTTCTTCGTAGCTCCTATTTTCAGGGCCCAGTAACTCCTGTATGCTGCACCACTTGAAGACTACACATGCTACCAAATCAGGATGTGCTAAAAACTATTGTCAGAGAATGTATCCTCCTCAAAGGAGAATCATGCACTGTTTTGTATTCCAGAGAGTTTCAGTGTTTTCAGCGTCCGTCTGGTCTTGGATGTGGGGCTAATGAGGAAGAATGACTTTTAAGGCCACTTACTCAAATGTAGGTCTCTTAGATCTTGAAGATTTTTTTTTATTGCTATGCTTTTTTAACTATAGTTGAGCATTATATGTATTTCAGATAATATATCAATTGAGCTGATATTATTGGCCAAACAGGCTATTTTAACAAAGTGCTAGATGACTGCTCAGTATGCAAATGTTGTAATGACACTGAACTCTGGAAGGAGAAAAGTACTCATAGGGGAATTGTATATTGTAGCACGCAACAAACCTTTGAATTACCCAGTGTTATATGAGCCAACCTGAATCTTTAAATAAATGGGTATAGATGACCATTAGAGTTTTATCTTCAGTAATCGATTAAATTCTAACCTGCAAAGGTTACAAAGCAAAGGGCTACAAAGATGATTAGGGAACTAGAACTAGACTTTCCTGTTATGAGGAAAGGCTGAGGGACTTGGGTCTTTTTAGTCTGGAGAAAAGAAGACTGAGGGGGGATCTGATCAATGTCTATGAATACTTAAAGGTAACAGGCACAAACTTGAATATAGGAAGTTCCATCTAAACATGAAGAGGAACTTTTTTGAGGGTGTCAGAGCACTGAAACAGGCTGCCCAAAGAGGTGGTGGAGTCTCCATCTCTGGAGACATTTAAACCCACCAGGACACATTCCTGTGCAACCTGCTTTGGCAGGGAGGTTGGACTAGATGATCTCCAGAGGTCCATTCCAACCCCGTATCATTCTGTGATTCTGTGATTCTTTGATTCTTTGCAGCACTCAACAGAATTCCCTTTGCCAGAGATTTGGGCTCCACAGTGGGACCTGTTCCCACCCTAGCCCACATGCCACCAAAGTGAAAGATCCTCCTGTAGAAATCTTCTGGAGGGCCCATGTCTACATGAGGTTAGAACAACTGTAGTCCTGTGCTTGGATGGTCCCAATACTGTCCTCTGTCCATGCAACAGCCCATTAAGCAGACTGTCCTCTTCAGTAGACAGGAGATAAATGTGAAGATTTCACTCTTTACATATAATGGAAATTTCATTTAAATGTCTTAAGTATAGATTTAAGTACAAAACTTCGTATTCACAAACCTGTTTAGGTTGACATTGCTGGCTGAATCTGATTTCACAGAGTGCTGGCTAAAGGAGGCATATAACTGGTGTTAGCACTGTTAATTCCTCACTTTTCCCAAAGTCCTTTACTGTCAGTCTTTTTTTCCCTCAGGTTGAGAGCAAGGACTAATTGCCCCAGAAGATTTAAATGGTGCTAATAAGCTAGCATTTGAGGAACAAAGAAGGCAGAAAAATGTTAGGGAAAAATCCAGTGTTTCAAGGCAACCTAGTACAGCAGTTGATACCTCAGAACTGTTTGCAGTTTTACTCAGGTGGCCTCAGAAATCTTCTTTGTTCTCAGAGAGAGGTGGCACTCTTTCATTCAAGCTAAAAACTTCAGGGAACCAAAAATGGGTTTTAAGAATGGAAGTAGGTTGGTAACTTAAAGTTGCTTCTCACAAAAAAAAATAAAAATAAAAAAATTAAAGACCAAAATATTTCAAAAGGGACTAAAGGCATCGATTTAAGAAAACAAAACCGGATGCCTGACTTTCAGAGTGAGCATGCAATACTTCCTGAACTTCACCTCTTCAAAACACCCCCAAGTCATTAGTCACTGGTGAATAACATTATCTTCAGGGTTCACAGAAGGGATAAATATGTTCCTGTCCATGACTGGGGACCTCAGCAGACTAGGACTCATTAATCAGCACTGCCTCTTCCTCAAGGAAAATGACAGCACTTCTAAATTTTATCTGTAGTTTTCATAATGTGTGGGTGATTTGCCTGACTCATTAACCCTGGGGGGAGGTTGTTAATCAGTTGATCACTGCTATGTATGTTCCTTTATGGCAATGCTTGATTGAAATAAATTGCATGTCTTACGTTAAGCTTTAGTCTTCTCATTTTGATCTTCGTTTGCCTAAGAAATGTGGCTTATGTAAACAGTCCCTGTCTTTTCTCTGCCTTCCCAAAATCATTGCTTTCCTTTGCCAATCTCCAAAAATTCATCAATCAAGTAGTGACCTCAGTTTGTGTTTGTCACAAGGTTTGTGATAGCAGGTCAAGAGACACCACATTACTGCAGCCCTCTTCAGACAAAGAGTTGCAGTCTTTACTAGACCTGTGTGGAAGTAGGGGTACAGGAGCCAGGGCTTCACTTTCCATTTTAGACAAAGTGAGTACATGTCAACAGGAGGCACGTTCTCCTCCTGCACATCATCATGGCAACTACAGAAGAGTTTTTAGATAGGCAGTTACAGATATCCAGAGGACTTACTTTTTTCCACTCAGTTGATTTATTTCTATTTTTGGTTTTGATGTAAATAGTTCTTCTACATCCTAGAAAGCAGTTACAGAACAGGACACATATTGCAGGTATGAAGGGGACTAAGAGGAGGCAGTTAGTGGACTTTATCCAAGTCTTAGGATTCTCCAATGTAAACTACTGTTAAAAGGTTATCTTAGTCATAAGCCTGAAAGCATTGCAGGGCTTTGTACATAGAGCTGGATGGACAAAGGCTAGCTGAGTGCCTCAATTTGGCAATTCCTTAACTAAAGCTGTTTACAAGAAATCTGGAAAAGCTCAACCCAGAAATCCCTGGGCTTCACAGTGGTGACTTGTATGAGATGGCCCATGTGCTGAAATGTCCTTTCAAAATTGGATGCAAATTCACAGCTTCAACTGTACCTTAGTGCAGTGTACCTTGCTCAGAAAGTGAAGGAGAAGGCAATGCACTAGAGTTAGTTTGGAAATATAATCCAAATCCAACAAGCCAGCTAGCTTTAGGTCATAGCACATAACCTTGTGCTGCTGCCACATAACCTCCTGGGCTCAGTCATAGGTCACATGCCAGACAGAAGGAGGACTACCAATTTCATTTTGCCTACCAATACTTTCAAGCTGCATGCAAGAAAGGAGTGTGTTTGCAGTATGGATAGCTGAAAGTCATACCTGGGGAATCATCTTTCATGAATAGGTATCACATTTTCTGTAAAACTTAATTAAAAAACAAACCGAAACCTCATATGCTGTCTCTTCCACTTTCTCTCTTCTTCCCTTTCCTCCCCTCCTACAGACTTTGACAACACTTTGTATTAACTCTTTCCCATCTTCTCTGCAATATTTGTCTCTCCCTTAGTATTAATTTGTGCTTAATTTTTCCCTGTGTAGCTTGCCTAGTAGATCTCAGGCTGTACATCATCCCTTTGCTCCTCTTGCACAACCCATTGCTTTGCTCATGGCCATTGCTCCTCACTTTCTGCAGCCATGGGCCCATTAATTTGTCACTCCTCCACATCTCTGCCTCTCTGCCTTCTTGCAGTCTTTGTGGTTTGCTCCTTCCCTCCTTCCTTCTTAGTCTCCTGTAGTTTTGCCTACTTCTTTCCTTCTGTCTTGTTCCCCATCGCTGGCTAAGGCCTCCAGGCACTCCTCACCTCTCTCCAGCCTTTCTCCTTTCTTTCTTGTTAGCAAGTGCTCCTTGTCTCCCCACAGAGAAACCCAGACTCAACCTGTAGAGTTTTTCACTTGTGTTGGGTTTATGTGACAAGGTTTCAGTAGCAGAAGGGCTGTAAGGAAGGGGCGCTTTGTGAGGAGAGTCCAGGGCTGCTCTGTGTAGACCCACCACAGGGCACAGCTGAGCCCCATCAGTCAAGATGGTGGCACCTCAGGGAGGAAGAACTTGAGAAAGAGCAAAAATGCTACAAAGGCAAAGAAGCAAAGGAAAAAAAAGAAAAAAGAAAAGAGAAACGATCCTGTAGACACCAAGGTCAGTGAAGGTGGTGGAGGAGGTGCTCCAGATGCTGGAGCCTGTGGAGAAGACTGTAGTGGAGCCAGGCAGTGACAGCCCAAGGAGGACTATGGTGGAGCAGTTATCCACCCTGCGGCCCATGAAGGTTATCCACCCAGCAGCAGCTGGAGATGCCTGAAGAATGCTGCTGCACCTTGTGGAGATTCCATTCCAGAGCAGGCTCCTGACAGTATATGTGGCTCATGGAGAGGACCCCATGCAGGAGCAGGTTTTCAGACAGAAAGCTGCACCCCATGGGCATCCCACATTGGAGCAGTCTGTTTCTGAAGGACTATACCCTGTAGAGAGGAACCATGCTGGAGCAGTTCATTGAAGACTTTATTCCATGGGGAGTAACACCATGCTGAAGCAGGGGAACAGTGTGTGGAGAAAGGAGCAGTAGAGAGGAACCATCATGGACCAACTGCAAGCTCCATTCCCCTGCACGTCTGAGGTAATAGGAAGTAGAGGAGTTGGGAGTAAAGGAGTGAAGTTGAGCCTGAGTAGAAGGGGTAGGGTGAGGCGAAAGTGTTTTAACTCTTGTTTTTGTTTCTCACCATCCTACTCTATTTCTAATTGGTAATAAAGGTATATAATTTTCACCAAGTTGAGTCTATTTTCCCTGTGACAATAACTAGCAAGCAAATTCCTTGACCGTATCTGGGCCCATGAGCTTTTCCATCTTATTTTCTCACTGTGTCCTGTTAGTGAGGGGGAGTAAGAGAGCTGCTGGGTGGGAGCCAGGCAGCCAGCTGTGGTCAAACAGACACATCACTCTTCATTGGGCATCTACCTTTCCCCAGTTCCTTTAACTGGACTGTCAGCCCTGGTCACTCCTGTTTCTTCCTTCACCACAGCTGTCCTCTACACTTTCCTCAGCACTCTTCTTTCTCCCGAACACTTCCTGGTATGTCACTGCTTGACTGACAACTTGCCTGTTGGCTGTGGGACCCCATCACTGTCCCATTCTGACATGGCACTGCATGTGGGTATGTCCATGCTGAGCTTCACGGTCACTGTTAATTCTCAGCCTAGCACACCCAGCAATCAGCTGTCTTCTAAAATATGGTTTGAACTTCACACTGGTGTCCCACTCTCCCTTCTTTGATGTAACAAACTTCCTCTACGCTGTCCCCATTCACTATAATTCCATGCTCACACCTATTGCTTAGGTTCACCCTGCTTCCCTGGATAGTGGCTGCCTTATCATGCCCTTAGACACTAACAGACAAGCACAAAGGAAGAGGCACCACAACAACTTCTCCTGGACACTACAGAAGGTGATGTCTGTGGCAATCCTGACTGATGCTGACTGTTTGGTAGCAAGCTGATCTGAAGACCATCTCATTCTGGTCACGACTGGGCTGGATTACCTTAGGGAAATGGGTGTTGACCACCTTCTGCCTTTCCAATACCACATAGACATTCCAGAATTCTTTAGTATCACTGAGGGACAAGACCTAGCTTTACCTCAGCCTCTTGGGTAAAGAGTACTTCCTTATTAGAAATTAGAATTAGCACATCCATATTAGAAATAAGGGCAGGAATTCTCCTAGGCAAAGAGAAACTTGGTTTACTCATCACTGAAAATGAGCTTGCTGCTTTGAACTCCTCTCTATTGAGTACTACAAACATGTTAGCTTGGCTAGTCATTTTGGGCCGACACAGGACCTAAGTATGGCAATGCATCAAGACTGATCTATGCTGGAGTGAAGCAGTGCACAAACTGACTTGTCCTGCTGAGGGAAGGGAAGACTCCTCATAGCATCTTTCCAGGCAAAATTATGTTAACATCAGAAAAAGTGGCAACTGAGACTCTGTTTTGGAGAAAGGAGGGAAGATTGATGCAATGGAGAATTGGGAAATTGTGTCTTGTTTGGAAAAGACATCCCTTGAGATGTCTCCTAGGCAATGAAAGGTTTCTGTTACAAACCTCTGTATTTTATTTGGCAGTTGCCAAGCCTTTGATATATCATAACCTGTGAGCCTTTTCCATATCTCTTGGCCACATGACTATCTTTCACCTTATTAAACAGACTGAATGTATGTTCTTAGCCTGCAGTTTCCGTGTAAGGTTCCAGAACTCCAGTTTTCAGTTCTGTCATTGGAGAGATGGACTTGTCAGCAGAGCCTGCCAGTGGCTCAGAATTAATTTTAGGACATGGTTTCTATTCCCTTCCAACGTTCTGCTTGGTTTTGCAGGTGGTTCTGTTGGACTTCAACCTTCCCCAATGTTAGCTCTGTCCCTCTGTGGCCTTACTGATTTGTTTTTTTTCCAGAGAAGTTCTCACAGCTGTCAATGGAAACGCTGATGTTTGTCTCCATAGTCAGTAATAAATTGTCAGGAAGTCTTGTGCTTGTGGCAGCTTGTTCAGGTTGCCTATGGTGTGCTGTGGATGGTTCTGGCTAAATTTCTTCAGTAGCTTGAAGGTTTGGGAAGACGTGTATTAGCAGGTACACCTCTTGTTGATCAGCCCTGGGTCTCTATAACATTTAGGGAAGTATTTTGTGCTCTCCTACATTATCTAAAATCTCAGAGTTGAGGCCTTACAAATAATTTTAATTTGTCTCCTTGTCCTAAGGGTAATAAGCCCAGGAAACTGATGGAAGCCCATCTACAGCCTCCAAAGATGCTTTTCCCTTCAAACCCTCTTCTATTTGCAGAACTATGAAGCCTGATCTGGGCTCTTGGGGCACATAAACCTAGAGAAGCAGACCTGTTCTTTCAACCTGAAATGTATTCATTGAAAGAGAGCTACCCTTAAAAGACAACAAGGCTGAAAAGCTTCAGCTTATATTCTGGCCAAGAATATTTCAAAAGCATTTTACGTTGAAGCAGATAATTTACCTAACATCTGACCTGTGACCTAACATGTCCACTGACAATTTTGCTCCCATTCAAAAAGAGCAGCAAGTGTCAACTCTGCACAACAGTTTTTGAGGCTGAAGCATTGAGGAACTGTTGGATATACTGCATGTTAGTGCAGTGGCAAGCAGAACCTACCGAAGCTTTGGCTGCCACCAAAATATTAAATAAACTTTAATTTCCCTTGGTTTCCAGTCATTGTGCATGTCCTGATGAAAACAGGGTGGTCTGCAAACTTCCTTCAAAGCAGAATTTAAGCACGAGCAAAATATGGAAGAGTTAGGATGAAAGGAGAAATGTTCAAAATAAATTTTTTGAGGAAGAGTAAGTGTGGCATTGGTTTTGAGGTGTGCATTAGTTAACAAGGTGCTCGGCCTGGTTTATAATATTTTCTATTTGAGTTCAGGAAGTGGATTGTAGGAAACCTGTCCATGACTTGGGTGTGGGACCTTATTTTTCCAGTGGTTCAGGCAGAAAATGTATGACTACTTAATAATTTAAGCATAAACCCCACAATGATTTGTTGCCTTGAGTAATGCATCTCTCCACAGGGCTGGCATGAGCAAGCAGACAGCATAGATGGTTATGCCTACAACAAGATTGTGCAAGGGATGGCAAATATGGAGATATCTGGCGGTGGGTGTATGCAGATGAAGTGGTGGCCATCTCTGCCTTCCAGCTGTTGACCCTGGTCCTGCATCAGAATTATTTCCCTCTTACCAAGGATGGCTGATTGACATGACCATTTCACTTCTGATCTCCAGTTACTAACCGTTCTGACCTGAAATAGGAAGTTGTTCAGAAAGTGGGCAATGTGTACTGTTCCCATACGTTGTGAATAGGTACCCAGGTTTAGTAAAATTAAAGCCCTTTGCTAGGAGAATAACAATTTTTTAAAACTTTTGTATGGTTATGCATAACCTTGAGCCAGCCTTGTCTCCTAGACACAGACAGAACTGTTATTGTTTTTGTTATGTATTTTAATGTCTGAAGTCATACTGTTAAATAAAGAGTTGGGCAGATATAAAAAGGAGGTAAAATGGTACCAGCTTGAAAATCAGACTACTGTAACTAAACTGTATTTAATATTTTAAAAGCAACTTTTATTCTCTTTTCATCCTTCACTTTAGTTTAGTTTTCTTGGTGGATTAGATGGAAGATGGGATGATCAATATGTAGTATTCCCTTGTGGTAGTCACCTGTTTTCTGATTTAAAGATCATCTAGGACAACTTCCAGTAGACCAGATTGCTCAAAGCCCCATCCAGCCTGGCCTTGAACATTTCCACAGATGGGGCATCTCCAACTTCTCCGAGCAGTCTGTTCCTCTGTTTCTTTACCCTCACAATAAAGAATTTCTTCCTACTAACTAATCTAAATCTACCCTCTTCTAGTTTAAAACCATTACCCCTCATCCTATCCCTATACGCCCTGATAAAGAGTCCCTCTCCACCTTTCCTGTGGGCCCCCTTTAGGTACTGGAAGGCTGCTATAAGGTCTCCCTGGATCTTCTCTTCTCCAGGCTGAACAACCCCAACTCTCTCAGTCTGCCTTCATGGGAGAGGTGCTCTAGCCCTATGATCATCTTTGTGGCCCTCCTCTGGAGTCATTTTCATCTCCAGAAGTAGACACAGCACTCCAGGTGGCATCTTACCAGGGTGGAGTAGAGTAGCTGAATCACGTCCCTCAACCTGCTCACCATGCTTCTTTTGATGCAGCCCACTCAACTTGGTGTCATCAGCAAACTTGCTGAGGGTGCACTCAATCCCACTGTCCTTGTGGACAGAAGTAGAAGAGCCAGAATGATAGAGGAAATCTGTGGAAACACTGAGGTTTTGAATAGGCTGTGCCTCAATTGCTGTTTCTTTCCCTGGAAGACATTGTCCTTTTCCTGTTGGGTGCATGGCATCAGGACTCTACTTGACTCAGCAACCAGACAACCTTAAATGCAAGGTCCCAAGCATGACAGCTGTGTCATCTCTGCAAAAAAAACCAGTGCAGATTTCTCCCTGCCATCTGATGCAGCTTATCATAACATAACTCTTTTCATAAGGGACTGAGTATTTCTTCAGAGTGAGGTGATGAAGGACGCCCAGGTGATCAGGCCCACCCAGCACGGGTTCACAAAGGGCAGGTCCTGCTTGACAAACCTGATCTCCTTCTATGACAAAGTGACCTGCTTGCTGGATGAAGGAAAGGCTGTG